>OZ026596.1:25035321-25072821 GCA_964020085.1 Micromussa lordhowensis | reverse complement strand
AGGTGTTTTAATTTTGTTATAGATACGATTAGTAATGGTAATATGACTGAGTGGAGTCCAATTCGGTCTGTAATCATACTCGTGATAAACAAATCGGACTCCCGCTGCGCGGTCGTCCGATTTTGTTATCACTCGTATGATTACAGACCGAATTGGACTCCACTCAGTCATATTACCATTACTAATCGTATCTATAACAAAATTCTCGATCGTGATTGGTTCTCCGCGAGCCTCTTTGTCACGTAATCGGCACGCGATCACGTTGGTGTCCAATTACAGGTGTCCGATTTGAACTTTTTGTAATCGGACACCAGTAATTGGATACCCACATGATTTTCACGGCAATTACACGCGCTTTAATGGTTTCCTTAGCAAAGTTTTCTACAGTTTTCAAAACTTAGGAAAAGCGCTACAGACGTTTGCGCTCATAAGAAGTTCTCAAAAGACCATTTTAATTTCGAAATTTGTTATAGATACGATTAATTAGTAATTGGACCTCGTGTCGTACAATTCAGGGAGTAATCGTGCTCGTAATTTCAAATCAGCCTCGCGCTTCGCGCTCGTCCGATTTTGAATTACTCGCTCGATTACTCCCTGAATTGTACTCCACTCGGTCCAATTACTATTACAAAACACTCTCACGCACGACGTCCTTGGGTCTTGCCACCGAATTGCGTCGTGTAAAGATTACAATTGATTTACGATTGGCGGGCAAAGTTCCGAACGTTGTCACTGAACGAAAGCCCTAAAAGATACTTTTAAATCGGCACACGCAGTTGATCAGGTTCTACAGAGAAAATGTCGTGCTCTAAAGAGTTTGTTTTCCTGTATATTTTGTGCAAAAACTAACTAACCTTTCTTGGAAGCTCACTGTACATGATAAAGTCTTCCATGAAAACCAAGAGGTTCACAACTTCTGCTGGGATCTCTTGGCTTCTTACACTGAAATATATGAAGCAATGAATTAATAACGAAGAAACGATCGAATTACCCAATTACCGAACGAACGATCGAACGAACGATTGATGGATCGATCGAGTGAATGTCTGATTGATATATGGGTAGAGACAAGACAATAAATTATTCTCAAAAGACAGGCAAAAATGTCACTCCTGTTGGTAATCGGATCCTGAGTTGTCATAAACGGAATAAGTGATGACGACAAAAAAAGTGTCCCGTGCAACTTTGGGCTATCCTCGCCATTTTTTTGATAACAATAAGCTTGAATACGAGGATTTTCCAAGGGCAACAAGGTCTTGCACTTACTTAGTAGCAGAAGCTTCTATAAGGGACCTGACGTATTGTCCACAGCAAGCCAAGAATTGCTCCGTGTACTCAGAATGGAACTGTTTAAGGACTGTTATCATTCCCACTACAAATGGCGCGCTGTCGATTTGATCGGTCGGACGTCTTGCTACCATAGTGCCTGGAGAACGAGAACAGATATAATTAACAATTAGTTCCGCAGCCCGAAAGGGCTACAGGTCAATAGCCCATGAGGCGAAGCCGAATATTGACCCGTGGCGCTTGAGGGCGAAGGGTCTAATTGTTTTAGTATCACCCAACTAGTCGGACAGAAATGGCAATACGAAAGTTGGCAAATGTAAGTTGAAGAAATATTTATTTGGGACCAAAACGAAAGAAAGCGTCACGCTCGATGGCTCTATTGCTAAAAGTCCTCGAGTAGCGTAGCCAATTAAAATGCAGGATTTGCATTAGTCCACTAGTTGGGTGATACTAAACTGGATTAGCTGGATACAGTCAAACAAGCAAATGCCAGTTGAGTGCGAAACCCATCTACGAGAGCCGGAAGGGCTTTGTCCAATTTTCTCTACGCGACAAGACTCAGGCGTAAGTGTAACTCAAGTGTAACCCTAACGCGTGTCATTTTATGTGTCATCTGGCACAGACCGGATAAGTCACTAAATCACTGCTCAGTGTATAGCCCTGTTGGTGTTACTTACACTTACAGAGCGGTTCTCATCAAGTGTCGAAAAGTAATTGAATTTGCACTTACCACGCCACACGATTGGCTTAAAAAAACTCGTGCCACTTTTTCATCCAATTAAAAGTACAAAAGCAAAACCAATCGTGACTCGTTCGCACACGTTTTCCCGCGCTTCGCGTCACATGTTATCAGCTGGAGTTTTGATTGGTTCACTGTATTGTCTCCAAGGGAAAATCGTCAGGACGCAAATTTATGATTAAATTCCACGCTTCACTCGTTGAAGACTAGTATGTTATATCGATGGAAGTGTATACCAAGTAGAACTGCAAGGCTGTTAAACATGCCTAAAAGCTTTTAAAACCGTATTTCTTCCTTTGGTCAAAACATCTGTTTTAGTTTTGTCTAAAGGCTCTGCTATATCTGTTTCACCTTTTTGCTACATGTGTTATTTTTCTAGTTCGTACCCTTTGATAGATTAAAACAACGGAAATGCTTTCCTTTCTAAAGCTGAACGAAAAATCTGCTTGTCGCCGTTGACATTCTTTCCTCGTCTGTTTGCGGAAAAGAACAAAACTACGCCTTTGCTCATCAAGTGTACATTGACTTTGACCAAGAAAAGGAGTTTGATAAGTAATAGCAGCATTCCTAAAAGGAAATTAACCAAACCCTATTTTGTCGCACAAACAGATTTTCCTATCTTGCTTAAAAGCCTTTTGTTTTTAAATCGAGGCAGTACAGCCTGATGAAAAGCAAATCTTATCTTTTCACTTTGCTCAGACGTAAGATCTGGGAGCCTTTTGCGAATAGTATCATAATGGCTTTAAAAGACATAAAACATGCGCTCGGTCAGTACGCACTTGGAAGGCAGCTGTCGTTTTTTATAAGCTGCGAAACGCCACTTTGAAAGCTGCGTTTGTTTTCTTGTTTCCTGATGTCGTGACTTTCGCCTCCGAGACAAAAACCCTGCATTTGAGCGCAGTTTTGTTCGCAAGCCGTCTTGTAGACATTTGCTTTTGCTCTCACTGCAAAAAGCATCAGACACAGTTGTCTCGAAGCTCATTTCGATCGATAAATCTCTAAACGAGCCAGTGTCTATTTCTCCGCCTTATCTTGCTGTTTGATCAAACTTATCAAATACGCGTGTTGGCGATTAGCTGTTTGACTGGCTTATGTAGATTAATGGGAATTTACGTCTGGGATAAGAATTTAGCAGCTGTTTTGGCTGTCGCCATGTTCACGCCCCCAATGTCAGGATCAGGCGATGTAGTTCATCAATAGTTTCCGGTTATGTTGACTTTTATAAACGAGTGATAGACCCGGGAGCCTGGGCGCCATAATTTTCTCAAGTATTAACTATAGAAAAATCACATGGCATCTGGTTGGAAGGAAACGGGATAATTCACTATACAGTAGAAGTTCCTTTCATGGACGTCCTCATGATGTGCAAAGAAAAGCTATGTTTTCAGTTTCTTGCACTTCTAAAAAAAAAAACTTTTTAATAATATAGCGAGCAAACAACAAAATTACAATATTTAATTAAACATATGGAAATATTTTGTAAACTTTTCATTCCTTTTCCTATAGTTTCGTTTACTCAGTTTGTATTATAATTATGTGTGTACGTAAAGTTATTGTCAGTAAGGCGCTGTAATGATTGCAAAGTAAGTAGATAAAACACTATTTAATTACTGCGTGCTTTGAACTGCGTACTGCGTGCTTTGAACTGTAAATAAATAAATAAATAAATAAATAAATAAATAAAAAGGATGATGCTAACGCTCAACTCTCAACCTTTTCAAAAAGTGTCCAATGTCTAATCAAACTTCACCTCCATAAAGCAGAATCTTCTATGTTAAGGACAGTGGACTACATGAAGTAAAGCTGTGTTCGAGTTTAGTGGACCATTAGGCCGGCGCTCATCTCCGCTTTTCGTAGCGTGAAGTGGCTCAAAGTATTTCTTCTCCCTCCTGGATAGGAGGCTTGGTTGGTCAGTGCTTGCTCTTCCATGATATAACATTTACTGGTACTCATGTACACGCCTGGTGGAGAGAGGCACTGTCAGAGTAAAGTGTCTTTCCACCTGAAAGAACACAACACGATGATCCCGATCAGGGTTGAACCTGGAACGCTCAATCCGGGTTACAGCGCGCTTCAGTAGTGTAGTAAATGGGGTAACTGGCGCAATTTCCGGATTTTACGCATCTCAGCGTAGTTAGTGTAAAAATCTGAGTCTAAAATATATCGATATAATACACTAAAACAGTGTAGTTATGAGTAGGTAGCGTAAGTAGTGTAGATATCGTAAAAATTAGACATACTATTTTACGCTCAAAAATGCCTAAAATGTGTAGGATAGTGTAGGATATAGTAAAATTTAGACTGTTCTCACGATGCTGATTATTAGCAAGATAATAAAAAAAATAATAATAAAAATTATTATATAGATGAAAAGCTATTGTGTTAAACAACGTAAACAGACAGAGTGCGTTCCTGGTTCAGAAAGGGTTGTACAGACAAGAAATGGTCGTAAAATGATGCGATGTAAATGCGCAGAATGTGGGATAACAAAAACTAAATTTGTCCCTTCAGGTACGGTAGGAAGAGGTAGAAAAGGAAAAGGGCTATTACTGGGTAAAAACAGTCCATTTAAGGGAATTCCCCTCATAGGAGCTATATTATAGTTAACTTTGTTAACAATAGATTAACATATATTTATTATAATATTAATTAATATATGTTATCTTATTGCGTTCGACAAAGAAAAAAGACAGAATGTGTACCTAATTCTGAAACTTTTGTAATTACAAAAAATGGTAGAAATGCAATGCGATGTATTTGTGCTGAATGTGGAATTACAAAATTTCGGTTTATATCAAAAGGAGAAATGCAAGGAAGCGGTTTTGATGAACTAATTGTCAAAGGGTTGGCTGCTGGTGCAAAAGGATTGTACAATCTAGGTAAAAGGGGAGCTAGTCGAGCAATAAAATCTGACTATGTAAAAGACAAAGTTAAAGGAATTGGTAAAAGGTATTTGAATAGAGCAATTGACTCTCTGGCTGATGATATTTCTAAAAAAATCAGCGGAAGGGGGAGGGGAAGGGGTCTTGATATACATAAAGCAATAGGTAAGTTACCTAAACCGAAAGCTGGTTGGACTTTACCAGGACACAAATATACTGGCCCTTACAATGATTTAGAACGACAAGTAAAATGGGATCGTGATACAGGGCAAATCTATGAAATCTATGATCAGCCAACAGGTAAGACAGATGCTATAGCCATGCAACACGATGTTGATTACTCAGTATGTGCTGATAAGGGAGGTAATGTAAAATCAGGTAAAAATGTGGCTGACAAGAAAATGGTACAAGCTCTAGATGCAATTCCCTGGAATGAGAGACAGTGGGGTCATTGGCTGGCTAGAAACACTATTAATACAAAGCAAAAACTTGGTTTAGGAGTAAAAAAAAAAAAAACGCTAAAAATTTAGACACATGGGAAGCGCTAGCTAATGAGTTACACAAACCTATAAAACGAAATTTTACCAAGCGAAGAGTCATTGCACATAATGTAGATGATATCTGGTGTTCAGACTTAGTTGATATGCAAAAGCTTAGCAAATGGAATCGAGGTTATAAATATCTACTAATGGTCTTAGACCTTTTCAGTAAATATGGTTGGATAGTACCTCTAAAGACAAAAACAGGTTTAGAAGTCGCTAAAGCGTTTGAAAGCTTATTAGTGAAAAATAAGCCTAAAATGTTATGGGTAGACAAAGGAAAAGAATATTATAACAAAAATGTGTTGGATCTCTTAGCTAAGGATAAGATAAAGGTCTATTCCACTGAAAATGAAGAGAAATCATCAGTTTGTGAGAGATGGAATAGAACTATCAAAGATAAAATGTATAAGAGATTCACTATGCAAAACAATACAGTCTACGTTGACATCCTTCCGAAAATACTCGCCTCTTATAACAACAGCCGACATAGATCAATAGGAATGACGCCTATCCAAGCTAGAAAACCTGAAAACTATGGAAAAGTTTATTTTAATTTATATGGTGATTTAGCGAGAGACAATAGAAAACCCGAATTTAGAGTAGGTGATAGAGTCCGAATAAGCAAATACAAAAGGGTGACCTTTGATAAAGGCTATACTCCTAATTGGACTGAAGAAGTTTTCATCATAGACGAAATTAGATTCACTAATCCTATTACTTATAAGATAAAAGACTTAAATGGTGAAGTGATTAAGGGTACTTTCTACAGAGAAGAGTTACAAAAGACAGATCAAGAGGTCTATAGAATAGAGAAAATTATCAGAAAGTCAAAAGGAAAAGCATTAGTCAAATGGAAAGGTTACCCAGACGAATTTAACAGTTGGGTGCCAGCTGGGGATTTAAAAAAAATTATTTAAAAAAATTAGAATATTATAAATATATAGATGGAAAAAACAGAAGAACAATTGAAACGAGAAAAATGGAACAAAATTACTAATGAAAGACTGAAAAATACTGAATGGTACTGTGATGTATGTGGAAATGGAAAAAATTACACTTACAGAGGAAAATATATGCATCTAAAGACAAAGAAACATGAGCGTAACATTCTAAAATACACTAATCCAGTTACTGGCACACTAATTGATTTATAATAAATAAAAAGTTAAGAATTTAAAAAAAAAATTAGACATATATTATTATATATAGATGGATTTCAAAGTTAAAATTAAACCCAAAATTAAATACAAAAAGATATCTGCAGACACATTACCAAAACCATCTGATTGGTATTGTAATATATGCAAGAAAAAATATGCAAAAGGGGGAAAATATCAGCATTTAAAGACAGATTTTCATAAGCTTAATGAAGCAAAAAAAGGTCCGCAAGGTCAGCCACTACCAGCCCCACCTGTCAACCCACAACCACGAAGATCTAAGAAACATGGAGATTATGTTGAAAATCGACTAATCCGATCGATTGCAGCGAGGAGACTAAGGGACTCATACCTTGGAGGAACTTTAATAGATGATCCGATAAGTCCCTCAGTCAATTTACCAGAACCATTAAGACCTACTGAATATAGACCACCTGCCCCAGTACCAAAACCACGTACAAAAAATCTAAAAAAACCAGTGCCTTTCCCGAGGCTAAGAATAATAAGACCTATAAAACCTGTACCTACAAGCCTTCAAAAAAAGGTTAAAAATGTGATTGATCAAATCGCTCCATATTATAGGCCTGAAACTATAAGAGAATTCAGAAGAAATTTGAAATTTATCCCTAAAGACATCACTATTACTGAGCGATCCAATGCATTAAGAGGTAATGTCAAATCTTATGATGTACAAATTGTCAATAGAAATGACCCATCAATACAGTTAAGTAGTACTAAACGAGAAATATTTGATCTTTTAATGCGATCATTATCAGATAGAAGGGGTTTTAAATACAATACTACACTAAGGGTTCGATTATCAAAGAGTACTGAGGATGGTGTCATTTACCGAGAACCCTATTTTAACGCTGGCCCTTTTACGGTGACCAATAGACTAGATATAGAAGAGTCTCTCCATAATGGTATTGAAAGAATTTTAGAGTTAATAGCTGTTTGGCTATCTGAAGGTTCTGGTTGGGTCTTTGAATCAGTAAAATTACATATCATTAATATTGTCTCTTACTTTCCATTAAGAGGATCATCATATATTGAACTACCTGAGGAACTACGTAACCCTATGAAGGGTTTAATCAATCCCCAAAATACAGACAATAAATGTTTCCTATGGTGTCATAACAGGCACCTAAATCCATTAAAAAAAGACCCTCAAAGAATAACTAAGGCAGATAGGGAATCAGTGAAACGTTTAGATTACACCGGTATCACTTTTCCGGTCACTGTAAAAGATATTGATAAGATTGAAAAGCAAAATAAGATTAATATCTGTGTATTTGGTTATGATGGGGAAGCTTATCCTATCAGAATATCAGAAACTAATTTTACAGACCACTTGGAATTACTATGGATTGAAGAAGGAGACAAGAGCCACTATGTGCTCATCAAGGATTTCAATCGATTCATGTTTTCATTCAATGATCACAAAGAAAAGAAATATTTTTGTTTGCGTTGTCTACATTGTTGTAGTTCTGCTAGTGTCCTAGAAGATCACAAGCAAGATTGCATGCTCCTTAATGGAGCTCAAGCGATAAAGATGCCCGAGGCAGGATCAAAAATTTATTTTAAAAATCACAAAAAAATGTTACCTGCACCTTTCGTAATTTACGCTGATTTTGAATCAATCACAGAAAAAATAGACGGTTGCCTACCTAGTGATGATAAATCTTACACTAGTACTTATCAAAGTCATAAGGCTTGTAGTTACGGATATAAATTAGTCTGTAGATATGATAATAGTTATTCCAAACCAGTAGAAATATACCGTGGAGAAGATTGTATCGAAAAATTTATCATGAAAATGTTGAGTGAAGTAAAAGATTGTATAAAAATAGTTATAGAACATTTCCAGAAACCATTAGTTATGACTGATAAAAATGAAACACATTTCCAAAATTCTACTATATGTCATATTTGTGAGAGAAAATTTAATGAAGAAAAAGATAAAGATAAACCTTCAAAACAAAAAGTTAGAGATCACTGCCATATTACAGGTAAATATCGTGGCGCTGCTCATAGTGATTGTAATCTTAAATGGGCTATTAGTGCAGAAAAGTTAAAAATTCCTGTAATCTTTCATAATCTTAAAGGCTATGACTGCCATTTTATCATGCAAAAGATTGGTCATTTAGTAAGACAAGATGTTAATATTGATGTTGGTGTTATAGCAAGTAATTTTGAGAAATATATTGGCTTTAGACTAGGTAATCATTTGACTTTCATTGACAGTTTTTCATTTATGAGTCAGAGTTTAGATCGACTAAGCAGTAATTTAAGTGATAATGCATTCTTTTATTCAAAGAAAGCTTTTCCAAATGTTGATCAATTTAGATTAATAAAGCGAAAAGGTGTTTACCCTTATGATTACATGGACTCATTCCAGCGATTCAGTGAGAAGTCTTTACCAGCAAGAGAAGATTTTTATAGTATTTTGAATGATACAAATATTTCAGAGAGTGACTATGAGCACGCAAAACGAGTATGGAGTGCCTTCCAAATAAGAGACTTAGGTGATTATCATGATTTATATTTGCGTACAGATGTTCTACTCTTAGCAGATGTATTTGAAAGCTTTAGAAAGACTTGTCTGGGGTATTATAGGTTAGATCCCTGTCATTATTACTCTGCACCTGGGTTATCATGGGATGCATTACTCCGAATGACAAAAATAAATCTAGACTTAATTTCAGATTTAGATCAACAACTATTCATTGAAAAGGGAATGAGAGGTGGTATTAGTAATATTACTCATAGACATGCTGTTGCAAACAACAAGTATATGAAGTGTTATAATCCAGAAGATGAAAGTAGTTATTTAATGTATTTAGATGCAAATAATCTTTATGGATGGGCTATGTCACAGTCACTTCCAACTAAAGATTTTAAATGGATTAACTCTGAAGATTTCATCTTAGAAAATTACAAAAATAATACAAAAAAAGGTGTCATTTTAGAAGTAGATTTAGAATATCCTGAAGAGCTACACGATTTGCATAATGATTATCCATTAGCACCAGAAAAGATTTTAATCACTGATGATATGTTGTCAAAGTATTGCAAAGATTTAAAAGCAAAAGAAAATATTAGCAGTGGTAGAGTTCACAAGTTGGTTCCTAATCTAAGGAATAAAGAAAAGTATGTATTACATTACAGAAATTTGCAGCTTTATTTATCTCTTGGTATGAACTTAAAGAAGATCCATAGAGTATTGGAATTTACACAGAAGCCTTGGATGAAAAGATACATTGATTTTAACACTGAAAAGAGAACAATGGCTAAAAATAGTTTTGAAAAAGACTTCTTTAAATTAATGAATAATTCAGTGTTTGGTAAAACCATGGAAAACCTAAGAAAAAGATCTAATATCAAATTAGAAACTGATCCAGATCATTTACTGAAATTGACAAGGCAACCAATGTACGTTTCTAGTAAAATATTTGATGAAAATTTAGTTGGGGTACAAATGAAAAAGGCTAGACTAGTCTTAGATAAACCCTCTTATGTTGGATTCTCTATTCTAGATCTAAGTAAAACATTAATGTATGACTTCCATTACAACTATATCAGAAAAAAATACCCTGATGCAAAGTTACTTTTTACTGATACTGATTCTTTATTTTACCATATAAAAGCAGAAGATCTTTATAGTGATTTATATAAAGATAAGGAAAGGTTTGACAATAGTGATTATCCCAAATCGTCAGAGTTCTTTTTTGCAGAAAATAAAAAAGTAATTGGTAAATTCAAAGATGAAGCAGCTGGTGATCCAATCACTGAATTTGTTGGTCTAAAAAGTAAAATGTATAGTTACAAGACAGAAAACAAGGAAAACAAGACTGCTAAAGGTGTCAAGAAGAATGTCATTAAGAGTGAATTATCTCTCTCTGATTATCTCAATACCTTACAAAAATGTAATACTATGAGGCATAAGATGCGAACTATCCGGTCAGAGCATCATCAGATATCTAGTTACCAAATTAATAAAGTATCATTATCACCTTTTGATGATAAAAGATATATTTTAGATGATGGTATCAGCAGCTATGCGTATGGAAATTATAATATTTCATAATATATATGCCTGTCCCTAATTTTAAAAAATTTTTAACTGAAGACCCGTTGGAAGACTCTGATAGTAGTGACAGTGATTATAATCCTGATTCAGATTACGATCAGTCAAGCTCTGATAGTGATAGTTATAGTGAAAATGATAGTGAAAAATAGAGTTACTCTCATTTAAATAATAAGATATATTATTTATTATGATGAACAGAGAAACTATTGGCAATCTACATCGTAAAAAACTTTCAGAAATTGTTCGGAAAGAAAAAAGAATACCAGATATAAAAAAAAAGATTGTAAATTTATCCAACAAAAAAGATTATTCTAGAATTGATCAAATTGAACAAATAAGGTTAGAAAATGAAATAAATAATATCAAAAATCTTCGTACTAGTTATTTATTAAAGAATGCTATTTTACTTTTTTTACATACAGAAAATAGAGCAAAACAATTTGTCCATGGTGTTGATAATTCTTATTATAAAAGGTATAAATATAATATCTTCCCTGATGAACTACAATACAGTGAAAATAATATAAATGAAGATAACTATTGTTATACATGTGAAAAATTTCGAGTATTGAACTTCGATGAAGGGATAAGTACTTGTCTAAGTTGCGGAATAAGCATTAATGTCTCAATAAATCCAGAAAAACCATCTATAAAACCTGCAGAAAATGATTACAAAAGATATAATCATTTTTGTGACTGTTTATCCAATATCCAAGGCAAAGAAAGTTTTAAAGTCTCAGAAGATGTTATTAATAATATTTTCAAAGAAATCATTCGTGAAAGGATGGAAAATTCTTTTGAAAAGTTAACTGAAGCAGATATTAAAAGATATCTTAAAAAACATCGTAAATTAAATTATTATAATCATACCACCCAAATATTGTATCGAATAACGAATATACCTCCATTACAAATGACTTCTATAATGGAAGAAAAAATGAAAATGAGGTTTTTACAAATTCAGGAGCCATTTGAATTATTTAAAGGTAAAAATAGAAGAAATTTCTTTTCTTATTCATATATCATTTATAAATTTTGTCAAATACTTGGATATAATGAATTTTTACCAAAGCTAAAATTGTATAAAGATCGTTTAAAACTCTATGAACATGATAAAATTTGGAAAAAAATCTGTGAACATCTAGGTGGTGAGAACGCTGGTTGGAAATTTATCATGTCTTAATTATTATAATGGAAGAAATTGAAATTGACAATGAAATACGTAGAATAGAAGCGATGTATAAACATTACAAACTTCTTTATAGAAAAATTGCCTTTTTATGTTGTTCTGGAGAAACTAAAAGAGTGAGAAATCTGAGAAATAGTTTGAAACGAGATTTAAAAAAAATGAGAAGTCTTCAAAGTAATTTAGCAAAATAGTTTTCTATGAATTTTTCATTCTCTTTGGTGTCGAAGCTAAAAACTTGCAATAAATCGAAATAATCTACTCCTTTATGCATTTCATTCAAGAAATACAAGCAAAAATAGCCACAGGTTGTAGTATAGAGATTCTGTATTTGCTGGTTTTGGTGTAATAAATTTAAGTCCTTCTCTTTTGCATGGTTTACCAACTCTTGAAAAGGTGGCATACCAAAAGAGTCAAAGTAATTTATTGTATCATCACGAACATAGGTTGTAACCCAATGACTACCACTCATATAATGAGGTTCTAAATTATAAATAAAAAGCGCTAACTTATGATTATGAGGTACAGTCTGATCTCTGCTTAGGACATTTTTGATAGGTATCTTCAAGTATTTACACCAATCTAAAAGATCAAAATTACTCATTGGGATATCTTTATGGAATTTAGGCTTTTTTACCTTTTTTTTTTTTTTCCTCCCCTACCCCATGTTCCAATAAAAGGTGGTGGAGCCATAGGCATTCCTATACGAGGACCTCCTCCTCCATCCGATTTCCCCATTCGAACTCCTCCTCTTCCTTTCGTCAGAGGTCTTCCTTTTATACTTCCTCCTTTTAATGCATCAATAATCATTGGAATACCAATACTAGCTATTAACGTTCCAATACCATTACCTACTTGTCGTTGTGTCATTTTGAAAAGTAAGTCTTCTCCTAATTTATGAGCTCGGGCTAAATCTCCTATTTGTCCTTTAGTTAGTAGATCACCCAATTGAGCTAACATAAATAGTTTATTATTTGGTACTTGAAACATTTGTCCACCACTTATTTTCTTAACTATTTGGCTAGCACCTTCAGAAGCTAACCCTGCTAGGGCAGACAATCCTAGTGTTTTACCGATAGTTGGTGCTACATTCTTTAATACTGGCATTATTGAGCTAAAGATACCAGACCCAGATTGACGCCTGATATTATACTTTGATATAGTAATTACCATTCCTCGATCCATTGATTTGGCTTTAGCTAGTCTCTTAACAGTATTCATTGGTACCATAAGGACATCGGAACCACTTAACGCATTTTTACTTAAGCGTAAACTTATTTCTTCTCTGTTTCTGTAAGCCTTAGATAGTTTTCTTTTTTGACCTTCAGAAAGTTTTACAGAAATTTGATGTAGTTCAGTCATTATATATTATTTATGGACTTTTTAAAAAATTCATAAATAATATTTAGTCTGTGTCTTTGTCACAGTCTGTGTCTTTGTCACAGTCTGTGACTTTGGAATATTTATAAATCAGATCCAATAGATATAACATCTTCTTCTTCATCATCTAAGATGAAGTTATCGAAAATATCTTCTACTTCTCGATATGATACTTGCATTAATTTTGGTTTTAGAGTAGCTCCAAAAGTTCCCGTTGTAATTGAAAACCAGGAAGCAATAAATTTCACTTTACTTTTTGGACCAATTTTTACTGAATTATATCCTAAATTTTCCCCATCCCATGTAAAAAATTTTGTAGCTATTCGATCATTTCTAAAAAATAGATTAAACTCCATCTTTGATGGGTAATCTTGATATACTCTTTCTTCATCAACAATTTTATACGGTTTTTTACAGATTCTTTTCCAAGAACCACCTTGCCCGTGTTCATCATATCCCGCTACAGCTTCTCTATGTATTTTTTTGTTCTTTAAAGAATGTAAATAATCAATAAAAAATTCGTCTAATTCTTTGGCTTTTTCTAGATATTCCCCATCACAATTAATTTGCATGCTAGTACCTTGATATTCTCCATTTTTATCATAATTTTCTTTTAAACCGAACGGAGTATATCCTTTATATTTAACAAATAATGTCCTTCCATTGTATAATATTCCAATCTGTGTTCCATTGTGATTATTTGGCTTTGGTTTTTTAAAAGTTATCTTTGAAGTGTCAATATGGAGAAAATCGACTATTTCTCTTTCGTTCTGACTTTCGTTCTGACTTGCTTTAACACTCATATATATTATATTAAAATATTTTTTCTAAATATATTTTTTTTTTTTTTTTTTTTTAGACAATAACTAATTGATCTCCCACTTTATCAACAACAACATCTTCTTCATAGAGAACAATTGCATGCACTCGGAAATCAGCAGCTGCTGCTTGTGAGAGGCGAAATCTTACGTTAAGTTGCTTTGGATCTCTGCTTACCTGTTCTGTTTGATAAGTCAGGTCAAAATATAACATTGGGTAAAGACTCGAAAAATTAGTGATATTGAGCTGAGTACCTGTATTATAATCATTCTTTTTCCATGAATAATTCATTAAATCATAATAGATTCTTGTTTTACTTTCTGTATCATATTCAAGTTCTGGATAGAAGACACCATTACCATATTCAAGACGACATGTGCTAAGATGACTATTAGCATCAGCAGCGTTCAGTTTAAAAGTATCAAAAATATAAGGATTTGCTGACATATCATTGGTCTTAAGTCTCTGGAAGTAGAGGAAAACATGCTGTACTTTATCAATACTAGCTGAGATTCTGAAATCACCACTGTTTCTAGTAGTATCTGAACTTTGGTACATTTCTTTGAGGTATTTCCATTTACTGGGTTTTTGGTATTCACTGATGAATTTAGACATAAAAGCATCTTTTGGTTCTAGTCGGGGTACCCATAGATAAAAACGATCAATTACTAATCTCAATGTATCAACTGCCCCATATAATACTTCAGCGTCCGGTGTCAGTTCTATTTCAAATTGGAGATCCATTGGAGGTAACAATCGTCCTTCTAATTCTTCGAAAAAAGAATACCTATTTAATGGAATACTTGTATTAACATGAGCTCTGTTAGCTGTTAATAAACGCCTACTTTCCAAACCTGTGTTTGTATCATCTGAAGTGGCATCTGTATCTAAATACCATAAACTATTTTTGGCTGTACTACGCCCAAAATCATCTGAATATTCTAAAAGATTTTTTGCAAAAGTTACAAGATGAAGATTATCAGTGTCATAGACGATTTTTCCTGCACTCTTTATTACCATATGCTTAATTAATGAATGCGATCCATTAATAATTGTTGTTCTGGCGTCTGCATTGTCTCCACCATTTGCTTTAAGGTCTAATCTGAATCGCACTTCAAAAAAGGCGTTAAACCAATCAAGCATAATACCCCGATCAGTAACATGAAATTTGTATCCTTTCTTATTTTGCTCTTGAGTATTGGCAGGAGCTCTTATAGCATCTTGAAGACGAAATTGCACTAGTTCGTTTCTCTGTACACGCTCTGGTGATCTAAATGCCATTATATATTTTTTATCAGATTTTTTTTCTTTAAGGTAAATAAAATTTACTAAGATCGCGCTATAAGATTATTAATCAGTGTATAAACTTCCTCCTGCGTTTTTGGCTTTGCTCTGCCTGGCTTTGACTTTGTTGACTTTGTTGACTTTGTTGACTTTGTTGACTTTGTTGCTTTTTTAGATCCTGAGGATAGCCTTTTTTGGATAAGCTCACCTGATCGCTCTATAACTTTATCAGCAGCCTTTTTACCAACTCGTTCTCCCGCTTGAGATACACCAGCTTGTATTGCTTTTTTAGCAAATGGTTTTAAAACCTGTCCAGTTAAAGCACTAGCTACCTTTTTTAGTGGTTTCATAAGATTGTCTACTATAATTCCATTGCCGCGGTGTTTGTAGACATATCGTCCCGTTCTTGGGTGATAAATCTTTTTGAACTCTCTTGACTTCATATAAACTTAGAATGGAACTTTTTTTAAGATTAATGAAAATGCTGTGTCAGCATGATTTAAATAGACTGGTCTTCTTAAGCCATCAGTTACATAGATTCGAACGCTTGAAACTCTTGTTTTATTGATAGGATTAAATATAACACGACGCGGTTCAAGGGTAAAATTGTAAGAAGGTCTGAGCGTTCCTGTACCAAAACTAAAAACAATATCTGATTCTACCCCATCTACTAATGAATCAGAGACTAAATCACAGTGAATATTTAGGACATCTGTATCTTCTGATAGGTTAGGTACTTTGGGGCTAACGTTTCTCTCATCTCTTAAGATCACCTTATCGAATCCTATTAGTTTGCCAAAATTAGATTTACGCAGGTCAAGCTGATAGTTAGCGTCTAAAGTCACTAAGACTCTAAAAGTTGGTTCATCAAAAGTCACCGTAATTGGAAATTCTTCATCACCATCACCACCGACTGTTTTAGTCTTTTCCTTAATGTAATTATCAATATCAGTGTAATCCCAAACTCCTTTTGGAAAATCAATATCTGTAAATGTTTTCCCACCGTCTTTACTGTAAGCTATCTTTTGATTGCTATAACCAGAATTTATATTTGTCCATGTAAAAGCCATTGAAATAATTTTATTAAAACCAATATACCAAATCCCATCACTGTGTTCATAGTCTAAAGTTCTAGAAAACCTTGTAGTAAAATCACCAGGTCGATTACCAGGTTCATCTTTAACTGCAAAACTGCTTAATGAGATTTCTCTCTCCATATATCAAAGCCTGAAATATTTTTTGATAATGCTAAATAGCAAAATATTTTTTGACTAACTTTTGATATTGCGACTTATTGATTGATTTTGTTCTTAATAGAGTGTCTAAGATAGTTTGACCCATATTTCTCATCTTGACACTTGTATTGCCTGCTTCCATTTCACCAATAATTAGTGTTAATTTCTTTAGTAATTCTTGAGCATCATTATAGAAATAGACTCCTCTGCCTCTCCTGACGCCACTTCCCTTTGTACTTTTCTTTTTCTGTACTTTTAGATAGTCTCTATATTCTTGAATAGGTTTTAGTCTACTATCAGCAAATTTATGAGCCATATCCTTTTCTCGCTCTAGCTTTTCTATTACATCTTTTGACAATCCCTTTTTTACGGCTTGTTTTAGTCTATTAGTTGAATTTGTCTTAAATTTACTTGTAATACTGCTTATTTCGGAATTTGCTCTTTTTATGTTACTCTCGAGAAATTTACTACGTTTAACTGGTGTCATTTCTGGTTGGGATAATCTCATTTCAACATCATCATAGTTAGGAAGATTTGATTGGTCTAAAATTCTATTAATATCTCCTCTATCTAAATCTTCATCATCATCATCAGGTGGTTCTTCAATTGCTAAAGGTTCCACAAAAGAATATTCTGGTGGTAAAGATTCATCTCCTTCTTCTAGATTCCAAAAACTAGGATCCATTTCATATTTTGGTGGCGCGCCTTTAGGTATTATTTGTTTTTCTGCCTGGGGCGCTACGTAATCTTGGAGATCTAATAATCCTTCCACATCCATATCTTCATATGGATCTACTTCAGGTGCATAATCAATTTCATCTGCTTTACCCGCTGGGGCAGGACGTATTCCTTGCGGTCTATTCTTAGGCTTTTGTGCCTTTAACCCATCTATGATTTCATCTAGTCTAAATGATTTTGTTATCCGCTGGTCAGAAGTCTTACTCTTTATCTTCTCTTCAGTGATCTCATCATAAAGCTGATTCTTCATCCTTCCAGTCTCAGTCCGTTTCTGAGCTAATCGTTTCCAATTTGAGAGACTCATATAATATTAATATTTTTTATATTATGTGAATTAATATGCGACATTTATTAAAAAAATATTAATTATATAGATGAAAATTCCTAATTATGATTCAGCTTCTAATAATGACAGCAATTTCAAACGACTGCTACCTTATATGCCTTCAGACACTTTTCGAATGTTAATTTGTGGACCAAGCGGTTGTGGTAAAACTAACGTTCTCATGCATATGCTTTGTAAACCCCTACTCTACTATGATAAGATTTACTTGTTTTCTAAAAATCTTGAGCAACCGAAGTACAGACAAATATTAGAAACATTTCGACCCATTTCAGAAGAGGCTGGTTATGATGTTATAGAAGAGAGTAATGGTGATGTCGTTCCTCTAGAAAGTTTAGACTCAGATAATCAAAAAATAGTTATCTTTGATGACTACGCTTGTGAAAGAAACCAAAAACCACTTGTTGAATATTTTATTGGTGGTCGTCATAAAAATTGTAGTGTAATCTATTTAAGTCAATCTTATTATCTCACTCCCAAAGACATCAGGTTGAATTGCTCTCATTTTTGTATTTTTGACTCTCCAAGTAATGCAGAGAAAGCAAGAATGTGCAGTGAAGTCAATGTACCTAAGAAGCGATTCGAGAGTGCGACTAGTGAGCCTTATAGTTTTGCGTACATTGATAAGACAAAAAAGACAATGAGAAAAAATTTCAATGAAAATATATAATTTAGTAATATATGGATAGAAATCGTTCGACGAGAAGATTAACAAAAGAAATATATAATGAGTTTAATAACATAAATTTTTCATTAGAGAATCTTACTAGTAAACTAGAATGTTTAAAAATGATTGAAAGAAAATACAACGAATCTATTTCGGATGAAATATTATTATTAATTCAAGATCTGAAAATGTTACATTCTGATTACTTAAGAGATAAAGAAGAAGAATTATTTATTTAAGTTTAGTATATATGGGTTTTAGCAATGGACAACTTGAAACATTAGCAACAGGTAAAGGTGAAAAAGGTGATCCTGGTTTACCGGGAATTGGTTTTAGTCTAACAGATGATGGAAATTTTGACATTGATAGTAAGCGATTAACTGAAGTAGCAGCCCCTGTCCATAACAATGATGCAGCTACAAAGGAGTATGTTGATAGTCATATTTCTTCAGGGAGTGTAACAAAAAAATATGTAGACGATGAAAACACAAGACAAGATATTGCTATTAACAGTAAAGCAGAAAAGACTGATGTCCTTCTCAGAGATGGGACTCAAAGCATGTTAGATAATCTGAATTTAAATAATCACAATATTATTAATCTCAAAGACGCTAGTGAGAATAATGAGGCTGTCACTTTCAGTCAATTAAAAAAGATGACTGATCATGTTCAAAACCATTATCATTTACAACCAAATATGAGATTCTTTAAAAACTACGATGATAATGCTGAATTAACTAAATTACTATTAAGACCAAGATTACCATCAGACCATTTTATGAATAACCATTTTCATGATACAATAAATGTAGTAATAAAAGAAGGGTTTAATAGTGGTTTTGGAGGGCAAGCTTGGGCCTCTCTGAAGATGACTAATGACTCATTAACAGCGGGTATTTACACAGTTGTTTTTGAAATATTTAGCTTTGCAGTTTATTTTTTAACTGATGAAACTTTGATTACACAGGTTAATGGTGATAGTAATTTTAATGTAATAACATTTTCTCACGACTATAATGGACAATATACCAAAGCTTTTATTCAGTTCAGTAGTAATGGTCAACCTGGTGAAATTACCTTCCAGATTAGATATTATGGTAGTAAATATAACAATAATAGATTAGTTTTTAACTTTTATTCAAGAGTAATAGCAGGTAAGCAAAATACTCATTTCAATCACAATCTTTTAAATGTCAAAAGTACTGATTATTCTGGCACTATTTTGTATTTTGAACCGATTAATATGAATAATCAAAAGATAGTCAATCTCTCCCTTCCAACAGATAATAAAGATGCAGCTAACAAAGAGTATGTTGACGATAGAGACGCTAAACAGGATATTGCTATTAATGATTTATCTTCTCGAAAAGCAGACAAAACTTATGTTGATGA
The DNA here is from genome assembly GCA_964020085.1 of Micromussa lordhowensis. Classification (NCBI taxonomy): domain Eukaryota; kingdom Metazoa; phylum Cnidaria; class Anthozoa; order Scleractinia; family Lobophylliidae; genus Micromussa; species Micromussa lordhowensis. Next base: position 25,053,080 of record OZ026596.1, on the reverse strand, counting down.
TGAGATTAGCAAGATTGATTTAAGTGAGAGTCTCAAAGTAGATGGTTCACGCGCTATGACAGGAAATCTCAAGATGAATGACAATAAAATAACAGATTTAGTTACACAAGATGATGTCTCAATCACAGATTACCCTAATTATGTAAAAGATTCTAAAATGGCTGTTAATAAACTTTATGTCAATGAAAACTTTTTAAAATTAAAAGGTGATGACTATGATTTAAAAGGTAAACGGATAAAAAATACTGAGCCATATGGTGTAAATACTTTTGATACTAATGATTTAGTCTCCAAGGCATTTGTCGTAGCAGAAATAAGTAAGCTACCTACAGATGTATTAAAATTGGATGGTTCACGCACTATGACTGGAGGTCTCCAAATGGGTGATAATGCTATCACTGGAATAAGAAGTAGTTCAGCAGACGATGCAGCCCTAACAGTTGGTGGAGCTAAGTCCACATATCTGCCCCTTACTGGTGATCGAGGGATGCAAGGAGATCTCGATATGGGAGGAAATGCTATTAGAAATATCAAACCTTTTGTTGAAGATGACTCAAGTCAAGCTGCTCAAAATGCTCAATTAAATGATGTTATTAACTTTGGATATTTTCACGGACAGAGAGGAGATCTAAAAAGAGAAATAAATGATGTCTCTGCAGCAGCGCTTAATAGAAAAAATCCTGATCCGATGGAAGACTCCATTGATATGGCTAATCATAGCATTATCCGCTTGAAAGATCCAACGTCATCAGATAGCTTTCACGCTTCCACTGTTAACTATGTTAATAGGACAATTACTGATAATAATGCTGTAATTAATACTTTGATTGAAGATAAAATCAGTGAATCTGAAGCACTGAATATAAAAGCAAACCGACAAGATAATGAATTCTCTTTTGTTATGGATGATGACCTATTTAAGGAAGATGAGAATGATATTGTCAAAGTAAGAAAAGTCGACAAAGATTACTATAATATCAACAAAGCTACTTATCAATTTAAAATTAAGTATGACTCTGCTATCAGTTATTATAGCACTCGATTAACAATTGATTTAAAATCGTTAGATTTAGGTGAGTATACATTAGCTTTTGAAATGTATTATGGTAATCGAGTGGATCGAGACGAAGTGGTTGTTAACGCTGTTAGTGATACTTTGAATGTATCACGTAATAATACAAATACTTTTTCTGACCACAGTAGAACAATTATTAATTTTCATAAATATGGAAACATTGGGATTATTGATTTAGATATTGATTTAACTTTAAAGTACAGGAGTGGTGAAACTTATGATGCAGAAACAAACATCTTTGTAGTTGTTTATGGCGTAAGTGGTCATCAGAATGACGTTGACTCACGAATTTGGGATAGATTCTATACCATCAGAAACAAAATCGTCTATTTTGAAGCACCTATAGATATGGGTAATCGACAATTAAAAGGATTAAATGATGGAAATGAAAACGGTGATGCGGTTAATGTGAAACAACTAAATGAATCAGAAGATAATATTGTAAAATATGTTGATGGAGAAATTGTAAAAGTAAATAATGAAATTACAAAAGAAAATAATGAAAATAAAGATTTAATAGAATCAATAGTAAAATATATATTAAGTAATAATTCAAAGATTTCTTTAATAAAAGATTTGTATTTTTCTGATAGTAATGAAGGTAGAACACCAAATACATATGCGTTTGTAACTACTGGTGATAACACAGGTGATTTAACTTTTTATTATGTCTTCCAGCATAGTGCAATTACTAATAATGTAATGGCTGTACATTTTGATATTAAGAATAAAAGAGGTGTATTTATTTTTGTTGATAAAAGCAAAGTAGTAATTTCAGAAAATCCTACAATAGATGAACCATCTTTAAGATCATTTAATATTCCAAATAACGCTTTAGGAAAGCAAGTCCTATTTTGGATTTGGGTAAAAGGCACAGTTATGAATATAATTTTTAGTGGAATTAGTGCTCCAATTAATGTGGGTAATGCTTTTGTAGATACTACTATAAGAAGAGTAAATGTGGAAGATAATCCTTTCACTAAGGTGAGAGGATTAATAACTAAAAATATTTATGATAATACCAGTCAAGCTTATCAGTTAATAAAAGAATTTGAGAAGAGCGAAGGAACTATTATATAAATAAATATATATGGGACATACTAATGGACAACATGACAAACCATCAAGAAGAGAAAAGGTTCAAAAAGGAATAGGCTTAAAATTAACTCCAGACAACCATTTCCATTTACAAAACAAGAGATTAACTAACATTTCCGCTCCAATGGATGACCATGATGCAACCACTAAACGTTTCGTCTCTGATTTATTAAAGACAAAAGCGGCTACTACATACGTTAATAACGAACTAGCTAAAAAGACTAACTCATCTGCTTTAAAGGATTACGCTTTAATTACTGATTTAGGAACTTTAGCAATCGAATTCAATGATGCATTAAAAAGCAAAGTCGATTACAATGATTTAGAGACTAAGACGCAAAGTACAAATGCCACCATCCACCCGTACATCACCGTCTATGCAGAAGAAAATGGACCACTGATTAAAAGTAGTCTCCAATGGAGTTTCGGTAATGGATGTGAGAGAAATAAGCAATATGGTTGGCCTAGTCCTGTAGACGGTAAAATAGTTCGTGGCAGCATTTGCGTTTGCGCGGGCAATAGGCAAGCATCTGAAGTGATTGTTGGCTTAGTTCTTAATGGTGCTGATAAAGATTTAAAAATTGTCAAACCTGTGGATGAATGGTCAAATCACACCATTTTCAGCGATCCGATTACGATACGAGCTGGTGACAGAATCAATTTTCGTAGCAAAACATCTAATTCGGCTGTAACACACGCGATGGTAAACTTATTAATTCAAATTGATATAGCTGTCTAGATAATATTGAAATGAGTTTATGAAACGCGTTTCATCCAGACAATACAACTCACGCACGTGTAAATTCACGTTTTCTATTGACTAGCCTCAGGGGCTATTTTTTTAAACCAATATAAAGATAGCTACAAACTAAGCTACAAACTAAGCTACAAACTCACGAGATAAAAATATTTCTATAAGTTTGTAATCTACCTTGAAGTTTGTAATCTACCTTGAAGCTTGACTTATTAATTGATCGCATTCATTAATTAAACAGATGCGCATGGGTGGATAAAAATATAATAAAATTATATAATGGTGGCTAAAAAGAATATTTTCGATTGGAATCATATTTCAGACAAATTATCAGCTGATGAAATAGACGAACTAAAATCTTATTATCTAGGCTATCATAGGAAATGTTGGGCTTTTAAAAAGGCTTACAAAAGATTCAAATTGTTCAAATTCATTGGTAATTCACTCTCTGTACTCACCGCTTCAGGCGGAATTGCTAGCGCTATTGCGACAGGAGGTATTAGTCTAATAGCGATTAGTACCGTGGCATTATTAGTTAAAGGATACATGGAACACAAAGGTTTAGACTTAAAAATTCAAAATTGCATCTATGCCTACCAAAGCTACCAACATTTATTAATAATGATTCGAGAAGCGATGCGCTCAGGTGATCTCAACCGAGAAAGTTTAATAAATCAAATGACAAGCGTTGACAATTTTGTGATTGATAATAGCCCAATTATTGATAAATATCTAAAGATGTATGACACAGTCCACTGACTTCAGACACACGCTAGTATGCGTGAGTACGTGTTTTGAATATTAATGGCAGGTGACATGCAAATATCGACCAATTAAAATTTGTCTGATGCATCAGACTACGCTAATTACGCATCGTGAGAACAGTCTAAATTTTACTATATCCTACACTATCCTACACATTTTAGGCATTTTTGAGCGTAAAATAGTATGTCTAATTTTTACGATATCTACACTACTTACGCTACCTACTCATAACTACACTGTTTTAGTGTATTATAACATATATTTTAGACTCAGATTTTTACACTAACTACGCTGAGATGCGTAAAATCCGGAAATTGCGCCAGTTACCCCATTTACTACACTACTCGCTTCCTATATATGAAGACCTCCGCGTATTCACGAAGGACGGTCTGACTTGCTCCCGGACACCTTAGTACGGACACCCAGCTCTGCCCCTGTAGTGTCCCCATTAAAGAAGCACAAGTTTTTTTTTCAAAACGTTCTCTCTCTGACGAGCAAAATTTGGGCCGATAAACGATCCTATGTATTTTTGTTTAAAAGGGTTCTGAACGTGCTTTCCAGTGTTGAAACATTTTCAGACGTGTATGTTTGTGTGGCAAAACTAACCAGAGCTAATTGCTTTTAGGATGAAATACCAGTTATCCGTGAAATATTTTCCGATTTGCGACTGGTCTGAACACAATACGTGACCTGATATACCGCTACATTTCGATAAACCCCTCACACTTGCCTTCCCCTCCCCCCAACCCCCCTAAGCAAGGAGCGACGGAGTAACTGAATGAACTGCAAAAGTTGACCAATTGACCAATCAAGGGCCAGTAGTGAAGTTCATCAGTAAAATCTTTGTCGTGGCATGCGGAGTATAAGAATGCAGTCTGTTAATAACTCAAAAATCCAATTTACAGAAAATTATTTCTCGTCACATGGTCGTCATACACTGAGCTTAAGTTATACTTACAACACTTCCCTATCCATGATGAAGGCGGGAGTAAACCTGAATTTAAGTGAAATTTTGGTAAGTTTAAAGAGAGGTTGAAAGGGAAAGAAAGGGTTATGGAACACCACCAGACAGTTGCCCGACCGCACAATGGCACCCCAGGTTGTTGGGCAACTGTTTGGAGTGTATCTACCAATTTTTAATTTCAAACTCTAATTTTAAAACAACAACAAATCTTCAAAATTTCCTATTTCCATCAATTTTACTAATCCTTTGAGAAAAACTATTTCTCTCCAAATATACCTAAAAATCACATGAAAAAATTTACAAAACAACCCAAAACATAGATATGTGAGATGAGCAGAGAGATTCTTGATTGCTTGAAACGTAAACGAGATATTTGCATTAAAAACATAATACCCAGCCAAAATACGGCTTTCATGTTTACCCCCGCCTTAATTCAGAGGCGCACTCGCCTGAGAATGGGTATATGAATGGGAAATGGAGGGGTGCTTTGTAGTGCTTCCGCGTTTCTTAGTTACTTTAAAATTGGCGTTAATATATGAAATTGGTATGACAGGGAAAGTATAGAAATAACGTAAGTAAGTGTGTGTCAATATATGACGTGACGTGACATACAAGTGAGTGAATATAGCTAGTGCGTGACATGAGTGTATGGTAATACAAAACGTGACATAAGAATAAGAAATATAAAGCCTGATGGATGTGAAGGTTCAGGAAACAAGTTGAAAGCACCATATTTTGGAAGCACATCGCTTGCATGGTTAAAAAGAGGAATCAGCTTTTAGGAATAGGAAATAAGAAGGTAAGAAATTGAACGCTTTTTCGACTGGAAATAATTCAACTCAAGTCATTTACGACATTTACTGTACGAGCTAGAGAGTTCAGTGGATCCCCATAGAAATGAATCACCAAGGGCTGCCCAAATGTGTCCTTTATAACGAGGGTTCGTTCTGCTGGGGTTCTTTTCCACACATTCTACTGATAATTAGCAGTTAAATTATGCAAGCAATTGAAAGGGGGGTCTATTACCTCGAGCATTTCTGCTTTTCTTAACTCCTCATCTCTTTTGATTTTAAAGCTTATTACTGACAAAAATTGCAGTAAGTTCATATTGTATTAAAAGTGATGGAAGCTACAAAGTTCATTTACACCCGGGTCTTCATTGTGTATAGGTTTGATATAAGTCCGGGTTCCACTGTAATTCACGAATCAAAATTATTAGAATCCCTCAGTTAGTACGCGCACTGTGATTGGTCAATTTAGCGGGCCTTATTCTACTGTACGGCCCGCTAAATTTAAAGCTGTTTTTGTTGCCGAAATGTTTCGCGATTTAAGGCCAAATGTTCTTAACTTTTTTAGCAAGTAAAAGTTTAAAACTTTCTTTTGCTTCTGAAATTGTGTTTGAAACCTGCTAACGACTCAAGAGTCACTTAATGACTCGTTTTGTTTTCGTGGTGCCTCAGAAATTTGAAGCCGTTCGGTGTGAATGGAAATCCTTTCCCGAACCCGGCAGACACACAGTAGAGATATAATAAATATCTTACTAACCTCGTTTTCTCGGTCCGTACTGTAAGTTACGGATCCTCGTTTTTCCCCTTCGTGTATGGCCCGCGCCCTTCGCGCTTGGGACATAAATCGATGGGGAAAATACTTGCGGTATGGCCCTCGAACTCGGTTAGTAAGAGGTATTTATTCAACCAAGTTGTCGATCACCCCACCCCTCCCCCATGCTATATGTCATTATTAACCTCTCAACAAAACATTGAATAAAAATATTTATTAAAACAACCTTTCGTATCAGACGTTACAAATGTGTATATAATCGTACAAATGTCACGCAATGTACATATAACTGCAGTGTTTATTTACAGCACTTCCTTTGGAAAAGTTAATTGACAACGCTTTTTGTTACACAAGTCACTGCCGTTTGAATATAACAATATGAAAGTGTAGCCCACTTAACAACAAAACGATTTGTAAACAATCAATAACAGTTACAAATTAATGTTTTAATGACAAATAATTTCAGGTTTTTTTAGTCCTCAAACCTTCTTTTTGTAACTCAGTTTACTCCACATGTGAAACTCAAACTATCATATGAAGTCAACCATGCTGTTACATTTACTTACTGTATTTCTACTCAAGCGAGACGGTCTGGAAGCGGTTTCCAACAAACGTAAATAACATGTACTTTCTAAAGTTGCCATCCAGACCCAAGTCTAACAAGATATCTCATCAAAACCGAAATTGTTTAATCAAGACTAAGATGGCCTCTAGCAAGCCACTTCACATGGCCAGAAATATTTGTAAAACATTTTCCGAGTATAATATAATTAATTGAAAGAAATGTGAACTCATGAGATAATTTTTTTCGTATTACGTTATAAAGGTGAGTAGATATCATATCTACTCAAAAATTTGTATGCGATGATTCTCCAAATCAGTCACAACTATTCTGCCATCACTAAGAACGGCTGTAGAGAATGGGAGTTTAAACTCTCCTATCCCGCTCCCTACTGTTCCAAACTTTCCTACAAAATTCCCACCCAGTTCAAACACCTGAACTCTGTGATTCAATGCATCACAAACCATCAGGTGTCCTGCCTTGTTAACTGACAACATACGAGGTTCATTGAACTCCCCGTCCCCCTTCCCCTTCTTTCCAAATTTATACAAAAAATTCCCATTCCTATCGTGCACTTTGATGCAATGTTCATCACGGTGTGACACTATAAGATATTTGTCATGTTGGACACAGTGGATGGGCCAGGAAAAAGAGCCGTCCCCGCCAATTTTCTGTAAAAGCTGGCCGCTTTGAGAAAAGATCGTCACTAGTTGGTTACCTGCATCTGCCACAATAATATTTCCGTCACAGTCAACAGACAAGCCACGTGGGTACATTAGCTGGTGATCAAGATTTCCCTTGCCACCAAACTGGTTCAGGTACTCACCCTGCTCACTAAACAATTGAACACGGTGGTTGTCACTGTCAACCACTAAAATATTTCCATTCTTTATATCAAAAGCTATCCCTACAGGACAGTTAAATTCTCCCTGTTTACCACCAAATCTACCAAACGATCTTAAGTAAGTTCCATCACTGCTGAAAACCTGAATTCTGTTGTTACGAACCTCGGTAACTGCAATTTCATTACGTTCATTCACTGCCACTCCCCAAGGCCCATACAGCATCCCAGCAGCCGTGCCGTGTTCTCCAAAAGATAGCACAGGCATGAACTGTCTGGGTTTAACTTCCACAGCAAAGGGATTGCCACGGACAAATTCTTCATTCACCTTCACTGATAATTCAAATTGCCCGGTTTCTTTGAGAAAGTAGCTGACATTGTAGCTGCCATCTTTGTTATCTTGGACTCGTGCTTTCGTCGCACAATCATGGCTTTCATGATTTCTGATTTCCATTGTTACGCAGTCACGCTCGTCATAACATTGTTCTCCTTCGGCATTTCGTGTTGTCAAAACAAACTCTGCTTCAAGTCCCACGAACGCTTCATTGATTCCTTTTCCATCGGCAGTTGACAGATGCGGTCTAGTCTTGGTACGAAAGCGTTTGAAGGAGCCAATGTTTTCAGCGTTTACATTCTCGTGTAACGATTGATTTTTCACGAAATCAAACTCGAGAAAACTTCCCTCGTCACGATCGGCTGAGTCTTCTTGGCCGACTTCCTCTTGAAATATTTTGCTTGGAAACCTGTTTGGCTGCATGATTTCGGCGCTTGCGCTTCGTTCCAAAAGTGTTTCAGCTTTGTCCAATGCTGCCTCGGACATTTTCACCTCATCTTCAATCTCGCTCTTTTTTGTTTGATGACGCTGTAGGGATTCTCTCGCCTGATTCTTAACTTCGTCAATAATCTCCTGCTTTTTCGCATCGATAACTTGAAATATTGTCCGGGCGCACTGCTCAACGTCTCTTACCGCACTGGCGGCGTGCTCTTGAATTTTAACACAGTTTTCATCAAGTTTGATGATTTTATTTTTCTTCATCTGCACTCTTTCTTTCCGAGATTTAATCGCAGATTTCACTTGTAACTTGCGTTCACTTGCAGCTTCTTCCAAAAACATCTTGGCGTGACCTTCGTGATCTGTCAAGGCGCAAGCGTTGCAAATGGAAACTTCGCAGATCTTACAAAAGAATTCCAGTTCTTTCTTTTTGTGTCCTGGCTTTGCACAGAATGCTGGTCGTTTTAACACTTCCTCTATGTCTTGATCTTGGAAGTCTTTAATCGCCAACACACGGTGTTCTTTATTAGCTCGCATTATGTTGTGTCCAGTGATACAGACGTCACACCAGAATGCACAACACTGGAAGCAGTACAAACTCTGGGAGCTCTTCTTGTCGCAATTACCACATTTCACTCCAGTAGTGTTACACTCTTTGATGGCCAACACATCTAGAAGACTGTTAATGCGAAAGTTGGTCGGCAGATCCTTCAGGTTTCCACTGCTAGGGACTCTACTTTCTCTTCTACATTCTGGACATGTAATGATATCATGGCGGCCACTCGTTCGTAGAATGCCGTTCAAGCAGTGAAGACAAAAACTGTGTAAGCATGGCAGTTGTTTTGGATCTGTAAATGTGGTCATGCACACAGAACAGGATACTTCTTCATGAAGATTGTTTAGCAAGGTTTTTACATCCATGATTGTAAACGGAACACAAAATGGGTTGGGAATTGAAAACGCCTTAAACAGTGAAGTCTTGTGATCCGATATGGATTCTATTAGCCTGATAATACTGACCAATCACGAAGTGATATTAGAGATGTTCTGACCTCTTGTCTGGTTTCGTAGAATAATTATAACAAAGGCTAACAGAACGCCAAAGATTCTTAGAACTGTGGTCAGTAAAGCTTGACCTGGAAATCGAAGCTGTCATGTAGAGCTTCAATGTAGGTTGTTTAGCACATGATGTTGAAATGTCGAGGGACGACATGTAGAAGTTCTTGGCGTTTGCATGGTCCTTCAATCGATATCGAGTTTAGCTGACTTTTTTCAGCCCATAAATTGTAAAACATACCTTAGATTGTTAAAGGACATGCGTAACAATCATGCATAACAATCAAGGACCTTTACATTACGCGACTTACTAGTTCGTATGTAAATATTTAAGAAATCGCTAAGGAAGTGAGAACGACAAAAATAGAAACGAGCTTAACATGGCGCTACCAAAGAACCATTACGTTGCATAATCAGCGACCTCCAACCGACAAGTACATTGATAAGACAGGCGCTTTCAAAGTAACCACTTCAGATGCATTTTCGGGGAAACAATGGAGAATGATGCGTGCAACACATACAATCCGGACAGTTTATCAAACCATTCTCAAATAATCAAATTCATTAATCACACCAGCTAGTCCAAAAATCTATTCCCTTTATAAACATTCTAAAATTTGTAAGAAAATAATTCTTATAATTAATATAGTGAACCTTGCACTACAGACATGTAATACGACATGACACCTCCAGAACAGAATATTACAACGTATGAAGAACTGGACATTCTACTAAAACGCGCCCTCCCAACCACCCCACCGCTCCAAACTTACGGGCGAAAGGGGGAAAACGTTATACAGAACTTCACAATTTGCTTTCAAAATAACTTTTAATTACTTCAGAGTAACTGACCAACCACATTTGAAACCCTACATTACTTAAACAGGAACAAAGTTTGCAAAGCACTAATCCACTTCATTTTCAAGCTTGTAAGTTTGTAGTCTGGCATTTTCAAGTTCAACAGGATCTGCCAAATATCCTCTGTTTTCTACGCTTGTGTAATATTCCATTAACTTACTGGGCGGGCGAGCTCTTCTTGGGATCCTGCGCCCTTCAAACTTCTCTGGTTTGAGTAAGAGGCGTAGACCCAGTTTGTTGTAATAAGCACAAGTGATTTTTCCACCCTGTCGTTCGATGGCCTTTACGGCTGTTTTCGACGCTCTGCTAACTTCGATATCAAGTTTGGCCTGGAACCAAGTCGTACCCTGTCACGCAACATGTCCAGTTTCAGTACACAGGCATGCTACTATTAATTTAAGGTGGCTATGTCACGTATGGCATACCTTAATACATTCTTTTGTTAGTTACAAGCCCGGCCATCTCAAACTTGCATGGTAAACTGTTATTTTGAGGTTTTGAGTACACAACAAAATGACTTGATTGGCCCATAGAGCCGAGAGTGAGTTTTGTTTTCTCAAGATTCGCCTCAGAGAACATGAAGGGTCATTTCCGCAAGGAACTAATAGTTTCAAGGCACGTGACATGATAGATTGTCTTGTATTAAGTATATTAGTCAGTAGTTTCACTAGCAACCTTTGTGGCTTCCTTTGGTGTTGATATATGGAATCCCAGGAGTGTGGGTTTCCACTCCACTGATGAGCAATCTCGTGATCAGCGGGTAAAAAGGAAAGTAGTGTATGTAATGGAATGTGAATGGATATAAAATTAACATAAAGGTCAGTGGTAAAATTGAGGGAGCGACCTCTGAAACAGACACACTCCAACTCAATTATGGTCAAAAATGTATTAGAGAAAAAAAAAATAGATATAAAAAATAAGTAAATAAACAAATAAAATTAATAAATAAAATAAAAATAAAAAAAATGTTATATCAAAGCAACCATGGGCACACAGTAAGGAAAGAGGGTAAACATGTTGATATGGAAGGGAAGTAAGGTGGTGAAGACTTCTGGTGAAGGGAGATTTTACGGGTGCTTGTATTTCATTGGCTGGCAAAGAATGCACGTCACCAAACTTGTGTTGACTTGGGTTGGATGGCCAAACGTGAAAAACTTGCGTCGACTTGCGTTCAAATTTGACCTCTACCAAAGTGAGCGCAAGTCATTGCAACTCAACTCAAGTACATGCAAGGCCTGGCCAAACGGAGTCGCAAGTAGACCCCAGTTTTTGACGAATTTTTACTCCCACTTGGACAGGATTTTAGTCCATTGCAAGGCTACCTCCCAGCAGTCATTAGCAGTACCCATTTATACTCCAGCTAGAGAGATGCACTGTCAGAGAATATTCTCTTGTTCAAGAACACTACACAATACACCTTATTCCAAAATGGCCGCCATTTTAGTGTTCTTTTGTTTGCTTGCAAATTAGCCCTTGTTGCCTCGTTTAAGGGAAGGCAAACAAAAGACCACTAAATGGTGGCCATTTTGGAATAGGGTGTATGACCTCAGGCAGGGTATACAACAAGGTCTTCTCAATCTGGGGTGTAACATATGATTGTAGCACTGCTCTTAGCACTAGTAAACAGTCATCATGAGGGTAGCAAAGGGGTTAATGCATAATGTCATCATGCCTGATGAGAGAAAAAAAGTCCATGGTGTGTAAAAAGTAACTAAAACACAAACGCGATTTGTGAATTGGGAATAAATTTGTCACGAAAAGTATATGTGACACATAAAGTTTATTAAAATTTGTGCTTGAAAGAGGAACTTGGCAAACCCTTCCCTCATACCTTCTGACCCTCATACTTATGAAACTCATTGTAATGAAAAAAGATAATGACCTTACCCCTCCTAATAACGTAACACCATCCTTTATTCTCCCAGCGATTGCTCCAGATCTCCAAAGGTGGTACATGGTGATTGGTTCTTTGGGATTAATGCGTCCACTGTCTACAAAGAACTGCAGCCGGTTTAAGTTTAAAGGTGAATAGATCTTCTTGTACCTGAAGGTTTTTCAAAGCAATCCACGTTCTAAGTGTAAAAATATATTTCGCCATATGGGTTCAAGGGTGATAATTTATAACTTAAGGGTGAACTTGATACATGTATCTGACTCATTCAGTGGCTTCACGAGTGAAGTCCACAGGTAACTATGGTATACATGCCAATTCTTACATCTTAGGCGTGAGATCTCATGCATGCAGGTTGAAAACGTCTATCTCATGCCTGCTCATGTCCACAAACCAACAACTGGAATTCATTTCTTGCACCTAAATGTAGCTGAAGAATTTTATACAGCTGTAGAGCTACATGTATTACAACCTTATTAAATAACTCAATTTTAACAATAAACCAAGGTAGAGTTGAACCAACATAAGGAAAGAAAAGCACACGTCAATAATGGTCCACTTCGTTCAATTCTCAAGCGAAAAGTACTCACAATGGAATTGTTTGACAAAACAGGGAATGTTCAAAACATTCGCAGTCAGAAATCTTCAGAATGTCTTCAGATATCTGCAAATGTGGTTGGGTTATCTTTGAAAATCGTGGCAGTCCCAAAGTAAAAGCCTCAAGGCAGTGCCTCAGAAAGGTTGGCAAATAAGTACAGTATGTACAACAGAATCCCCAGCAGGTCATTTTCAAGTTGTTACATGTCTAAAGTCTGTTCTAAAACAAGTCCTATTGCAGAACCCATCTCACAAAAAGGACCTAACTCTTTCTCACATTTTTTTTCATTTTAAGGTACAGTGTAAGTCAAAACTAATAGCTTAATTGCTAAATATTATAGAACATGTTTTGAAACAGGGACAAATAACAACATGGAAATCACCTATTATGTGCAATTTTCCCAACAAACTTGTATTATAAAATACACTGACTCTAAGATCGTACTTACACATTTTTAAAACCATGCTTGGGAACCCGTATATAGAAAGGTGTATTTCCTCCTTCAAATCCAAGCCTGGGTTTTGTGTTTCTTTGACCCTGTCCTTTATGGCCACGCCCAGAAGTTTTTCCGCGTCCAGATCCTCTACCCCGACCTTTACGGTGTTCCTTTTGAAGAAAAAGTTTACAACTGTCATGAGATTATCCTAGTACCTGTAGCAACTTTGAGGGGAACACTTGATGTAAACAATAAATTTTCTGTTAAAAAAGATCAAATTTGCATATATATAAGGCTGGAATGGCTGGTTGGTGAGAAATAAGATGTGCTAAAAGGTTTGCACAGATTTTAATTCAGCACATAAAATGCTGTAGTAGTATTTGGTGGCAAATGTATTTGCTTGAGGCATTTTGACTTTGTCCCCCAAGACAATGTAAGCTAAACAGTTGATAGTTGAGAGAAGTTTCATGAATTCAATAAACATAGTTCAAGGATAATTTCTACTTTTAAGAATCATTTGCTGATTTATTGGCTTGAAAACATTCAACCAAGCCAGTCCACATCCCTGATACTAAAACTAAGGCAAAAAAACTGATATGAAGAGCTGCTACCGGTGACTGGAAAAAAAAAACACTTGGTCCAAGAAGGTGAAAATAATTTCAAGAAAATCGTCGCAATTTATATTTACCAATCTTGCCAAAAGCAACTCAATGCAACATGACACTACATGACTTGACACAACTCAGTTCTCTCAATTATCAATACTCAGGATTCAGTTAGTGCATGTCAATTTAAAAGGATGGAGAACTACTAAGGTTAAAATATTAAGTGCACTGTTAGTTCCTTATCAAAAACACATCCATCAGATCTGAGATGTCAACATTTGTGTCCGTCAGACATGATAGTGAGCATGAAAATGCACTTAAAGATCATTTTACAGAAAATGGGTTAACTAGACAATATGGAAATATCATTATTTCAACTGAAGCAATCAGTTATTGCAATCATTTGACAACAGTCTTGTCTAGGGGCGTTGTTTTGGTATTGTTACCTTTTGTGTTTTCAAATTCCCAGATATATGTAGGGTGACAAGAATATTAGAAATTTGGATAGCACAAATATAATCTTGGAGAATGCTTTTTGAACATATCCAAGTCACACACTTTCACAAACATGATCTTTACAATGTCAAATCAACTGTAGAATGAGCGTGAAATGGGCAATTCCTCGTATTTCAGTTTTTTTTCCGGGTGGCATCTCTGTTTACAGAGGGCTCCCAATAGGTTTTTCGGGAGCCGGGTTTAGGCGTATATGAAGGACGGGGTTCAGGATTTTCAACGAAAAGGGGGATGAGATGTGGGATTGTAATTATGACCAGGACACAGGATTTGGCAATTTTACGAGGTGGGAACTGGGGTACTTTAAAGAAACCGAGATTCAGGAATTCCAGAGAGAAAAATGTACAAAGAAAATCAAGCTGTCATCTTAGTTAACGTCGGAAATAATCAAACAATGACCTACTTGACTTACACAACTTTACATCCATGCCACTATTTCCCCAATTCAATACTCTGACGCTGAATGTAGTGCAATTTGGTCTGAAATCATATGCATAATTTCAAAATTGAACGAGCGTGCAGTACAAGTTTGATTTGAAATCACAAGTATAATTTCTGACCAAAATTGCACTCCACTCAGTTCAATTGGCACTTGATTACATCCGTTTTAAGGTTACTTCACACATTCACAAGCATCCTTCAGAAAAAACAATCAGATATGCGCAAGTTTCAATAAAATCCTTACAGACTAGAAGAAAGCTCAAGAAAAGCAGTTTGTGGTAAAAAATATAATTTTAGCCACGTTTTCTGTTAGAGAGTGTCAGGAGGTGGTAAGACGTGAAACGACTAAGGGCTCTTGTACTTAATTTATCGGGTATTGAATGCCGCTACTTGAGCAAAATGCAGCACAGTCTTATTCACAAGGCATCAATCAACAAAAAGGTGTCAGGCTTTTTTGATATTCTGATTGGTTGTCGAGATATCTGCATCTAAAGTTAGAGTAGCTAAAAATATGCAAGACATGTTGTGTAAATGGACACCACAGGAAACGTATTTTAAATACCCAAATTTCCGACACCCAAGTTTCCTTTGTCATTATCCCTGGAATGGTTTGGTGAGATTTCACAAAAATCTGTTAAATCTGAATACCGTATTTAAATTTGCTCAAAGTGCATGTATTCCTCCCAAAAAGTATTTTAAATATCAAATTTTCTTGACACCCTTTCCTTTGTCATTATCCCTGGAATGGCTTGGTGAGATTTCACGAAAATCCTATTGAAATTCGCTCAAAGTGCATGTATTCCTCCCAAAATCAAATGCGAGATTTTAGTTTCTAAAGGTTCGTAAACAACTCACGCTGTGCCAGGATATTATCACACCTCACAAAACCACAAACCAATGGAACATCAGGACCTCCTAGTGTCAATGACAATATATCGGAAATTCCCGGAAAAAGCATCACATTGCAACACATTTTCTCTCTCACTGTTGCATTGAAAAGAAAGACACAGAGTAGCCAAATGCAAATTAAAGAACATCCCACAGCAAAACAAGTAAAGGTAGCAAATGAACCGATAAGTATGATAACGAATCAAACAAAGTACAGACAGCTAAGGGAGACAGCTCAAAAGAGCCTTTTTCGCTTTCAGAAAGGTGTTTTTCTTTCCTTCCCACGCTGAAATGGGCCCTTTTTCTCTTCTCTGGGCTCATTTATTTCTTTTCCTTCATGTAAGGACTACTTTCTGCTTAGAACTTTTCACTTGAGAGCAAGCGCAAAGGGCTTCCATTTGCAAATTTTGTCAAATGCGCAATGTAAACAAAACCAAATAACATGAAATACAAGCTCCAAATTAGCATTTGCCACTAAAATTTCCCTGATGGTTTCATGCATTTACAAGATAATGACATATTGCTGGTTTATTAACTTTATCTAAAATATGTCTTTTTCCTAAATAAATAAAGGGGGCAAGTTTCTAAAGAAACTGTGGTGCTGCGTCGGTGGGAGTATTACAAGATAATTGGTTTTATCAACTGGGTTGATTATGTGAATTGTCCACCGTAAAGAGATTCGGAAGCTGACGTTTCGAGCGTTAGCCCTTCGGCTACTGCTACAAATCTCATCATCACCACTCCTAGAACTTCATGTATTTACTTTTTACCTAAAATTCACAAACCTAACAACCCAGGCCGACCTATCGTCTCTGCGTGTAGTTGCCCTACCGAACTCATTTCTAGCTATTTAGACAAAATTATGGCACCTATCGTCAGATCTTTACCGTCTTTCGTTAAAGACAGTCAACACGCACTTCAAATTTTTCGCGATTTCAATTTCCTGGGTGAAGACAAACTTATTTTTACTATGGATATTACATCCCTTTACACCGTCATCCCTAATGGCGAAGGTCTTCTAGCCCTCAAACATTTTTTTGATTTACGCACTGTTAAGGAACCAAGCTCGGAAACACTGCTCCGCCTGGCTGAACTAGTTTTAACACTAAATTGTTTTTCATTCGCTACCAGTTATTATAAACAAATCAATGGTGTGGCCATGGGCACCAAAATGGGACCCAGCTACGCCAATCTTTTCGTAGGCTACATAGAACACAAATTTTTTAATCAATACAACGGCCCTAAACCTGAGCTCTACCGTTGCTACATTGACGATTGTGTCGGCGCCACTTCCTCTACCAGAGAGGAACTCAATCAATTTATAACTGCTGTTAATTCGTTTCATCCGGCTCTTAAGTATACCTGGGAAATTTCCAATACTTCTTTAGCATTTCTAGATATCAAAGTTTCTGTCGAAGGCAACGGTTTATGCACCAGTGTGCACTACAAACCCACAGATTCTCATAGTTATTTGTTGTATTCATCTTCACATCCATCACACGTCAAGAATTCTATTCCTTATTCTCAGTTTCTCAGACTTTGTCGCCTTTGTAGTGAGGACTCTGATTTTTCCTTTAAATCAGAGGAAATGTGCAATTTTTTCGACAAACGTGGATATCCTGCCTCTGTTGTTCAAGCAGGCCATCATCGCGCCCTACAAATTGATCGGCAGTCAGCACTACAAACGTCTCAGAAGGAGAATAATAATAGAATTCCATTCACCCTCACATTTCACCCTCACAATCACGCAGTAAAATCCAGCATTCTCAAAAACTTTAAATTACTTCAAAATGATCCCGATACTGGTAGAATCTTTTCGCAACCGCCATTAATTTCATTCAAACGCGACAAAAACATAGGTAACTTTTTAGTTACAGTGTAGCAGTGCATTCAAAACAAGTGAACAACCTGGAACTTTTAAATGCGCACGCGCGCGATGTAAAACATGTCCTTTCATTTACAACGTTGAGAAATTGTTGGAACCCAAGCGATCCGTTAAGATCACAGATCATTTTACCTGTACCTCAGCCAATGTCATCTACTGTATAACTTGCACTTGTTGCAAAAAGTTATATATCGGCG
>OZ026596.1:25000321-25030321 GCA_964020085.1 Micromussa lordhowensis | reverse complement strand
TTGGGGCATTTGATATTTCCAGTTTCATCTCAACATGTGCCATCGTAATGCTGATATAGACAAACAACGCAATAACGTACTGTTCTTGACTGTTTGTTCGCAAGCAAAGTATCATCCAACAAAAATGTTGCCTGATCCTCGTTCAACATAGGAGCTACACAGGCTAACGTTGCCGCAACAATAATAATGACATATGTGGAGCTATCCTGTATATAAAATACCTATACACATGCTGCCTGACTGACGGATTGAGTAATAAACTCCCTGATTGGCTGACTCACTGACTGACCCGCTCAGCCGACTAACATATTGAGCCACGGCTTTAAAAAGAGGTAAAAAATCGGAGTCAAAGGTCGAAGTCACCGACAGCAGCAACAACAGATTTTGTTGTTGTGACAACAACAAAATCTGTTATTTCACCCCAAATAAAAGCGAAAAACGTCAAGAGGAACTCCTCGGTTGACCCACTCTAACTGGCTTGCAATAATTAGTAGGCTGTTTTAGGCATTGAGGGAGTCC
This sequence comes from Micromussa lordhowensis, assembly GCA_964020085.1. NCBI lineage: Eukaryota > Metazoa > Cnidaria > Anthozoa > Scleractinia > Lobophylliidae > Micromussa > Micromussa lordhowensis. The sequence continues at coordinate 25,029,802 of OZ026596.1, read as the reverse complement.
ATGCCCTCCTACTTCAAGCCAAAGCCCTTATTTCACTGGGAGTTTTTGTTTGGAATGAAAACTTTTTGAAAACGGGGCTTTTCGAAAACCATGGTTTTATGATAATCATGTGATTTCCTGACCGAGTTTTCATCAAGCACAAATCCAAAATGACCGGTGCGGATTGCGCTTTTTAAGTTTCTCCGCGGGCGTAGTGTGGCCAGAAAACTTCTGATGCGTTTTCAGAGTGAAACTTCCGTTTTCAAATTCTTCCAGCATAGTGTGAACGGACAACATTTGATGCGTTTTCAGAATGAAACCTCCGGTTTTAAATTCCTCCGACTTGGTGTACGCGGGAAACATTTGATGCGTTTTCAGTGTGGACCCTCCGTAGTTTGAGTGGAGCCTAACAATATTGTCACGTTCTATCGCTCGAAGAAAGTTGAAAACTGCCAAGACCCAACACTGGCGTACTTCGCAATTTCACAAGTTTGTTTAAAGATCACAATGTTCGTCTTTCCTCTCGCACTGAATGTGTACAATACGAAACAATGCAAGCTAACACGCACAGCACTACCTCTGGGGGTACTTCGATATAAAAACGACGGCTTTATTCCTACGGTTAGGCCTTCCGTCCACACTAATCCGTCACGAAAACGTAGCTTTTGGAAAACGCTCTTCAAACTGAAGGAAGTGTGTACGGAAAAACATTTCGAAAACGATTTTTTTTTAAACTATGACCTCGCGATAACCATGTGAATTCCCTGCTCGAGTTTGGTTCAAACACAAATCCCAAATGACCGGTGATTGTTGCTTTTTCAAATTCAGTGTTGGTTTGCTGTCGTGCGTTGGAGCCATGTTTATTGGTAGTTAACGTTTTCAAACGTTAAAACACCAGGCCATATTCGCTCTCTCGTTTTGGACTGGAACTAGCTTGCGGTGAGGAAGAATATCATTAAAAGGAGATTCATGTCATTTGCACCGTGAAAGGACTCCCCGCAGCAGCTAGTCTTAGTGGAAGCTAGTTCCAATCCAATACAAACAATACGAACATGGCCTATCCATCGCATCCAAATCTTACGGGTCATGGACGGTGTATCTTGCCTTACACTCGCAAAAGCCTGGTCTAGTTCTTTTGCTCGCTTCCGTACCTTTTTTTCCGATCTTCCTCACTGTGCTAAGAGCCTGGAACAGACAAGACGCGCAGTGAAGACTGGTCGAGAAATTTCACCGTCAAAGACGTTAAGTTTACTACCAGACCTCTCGTTCCCAGGGTCTACTCTGACGTTCAAATTCAAGACCCAGGGAAGAGGTTCTGTCCCGTCATTTGAGACTCACTGATTTGTCTGTTTTCCCAAAAAATGTATATTTTGGTCACTGTTTGGCTATAAAAAAAGTAACAAAAATTGAATTGAAGGAAAAAATGCTACGGGGTTAGCAAATGTTCGGCAATTTTTAACAAAACTATTATTGTAAGAGACAGAACAAGTTTATCGTTCAGTTTTCAATACAAATATATTTAATTTTATTAAAGTCAATTTTATACAGAAATGTCCATTTTATTCTATTTGAGTACAAACTTTCTATATCACAATGTACATGTATATGGACGATTTGTTTCTACGAATAACAATTAAAGCGTTTTTTTATCAGTCTTTCTTCGTGATTTACACGTCCGTGTTGCATTACAGACTAACAGACAAAACTATACTTAAACTTATTTCTATTTCTAAACCTTTCTTACCTTATTTTCATCGATTTTTTCACGAGAAGGAATTCAGTTCTCGCTCATCTTCGGGAAAAGACCGAAGGACATCCGAACAATCCCTAAAGCTCTTACCAAGAAAACAACAGCCTACGAAGAGACTACACTCAGTACACCGTATATTCTTCACACAAAATTTATTCGTAAAACGAAGACTTCGAGCAGAGAGGATATCTTCTCGGTCTTTCTCTAATGTGGCAGTGTTACCTTGGTTTAGTTTTTGCGTTTAAAGCTCTCGTGTAATGCACTCTATAAATCAGAGCGGAAATGACACATTTAGGCAATCAAAAATCAATCGTGTCGAAGCTTCAGCGACTTTCCCGCGCTTTTCACCAGTTTCACGCGTTGCTTTTCCCGCGCTTGCCATCCGTTGGAAGTCTTATTTTTCCCGCGATTAGTCACCTTTCAGAAGTCACTAGTTGATTGCTTTGAATTAAATTCTAAAATTGTATATACTGCAGATTGAAAGTATTAGAAACTTCTTTAACGTTGAGTTAAAATGCTACGTGAGATGAACTCGAAACTGGTCAAAAATGTAGCTTGGAATGTGGGCCTCAACTACCTGAAAACAGATCAAAAGGTGTCCATTGAGATAGAAAACAGCTTAGGTTAAACAAATTTAGCAACTAAAGCTTTTGCTCCTTGATATAATGTAAGGATTTCTTTTAGAAGAAAACGTAAAAAGGTTTCCTTATTTTGTCACTTTTGAGATCATACTAATGTTTTCATGGCTAATGGACCCCTTAGAGACAAATTATTTTTGAAGCGTGCAGTTTACTCTAGCAATTTTGATTAATTGAAATACGGCAAACATTTTCCGCACGGCTTTTTTACGTTTCACTGCATCTAAGTACAGAAAACCTATCACACTGAAACACGACAAACAAACTATCAGTACGAGGAATTTCCCTTCGAAAAGAATGACTGATTCCAAAGGCGATTATACGATTTCTGTATTAATCGTATCTATAACAAAATTCTCGATAGTGATTGGTTCTCCGCGAGCCTATCTGTCACGTAATCGGCACGCGATCACGTTGGTGTCCAATTACAGGTGTCCGATTTGAACTTTTTGTAATCGGACACCTGTAATTGGATACCCACGTGATTTTCACGTCAATTACACGCGCTTTAATGGTTTCCTTAGCAAAGTTTTCTACAGTTTTCAAAACTTAGGAAAAGCGCTACAGACGTTTTCGCTCATAAGAAGTTCTCAAAAAACTACTTTCATTTCGAAATTTGTTATAGATACGATTAATTAGTAATTGGACCTCGTGTCGTACAATTCAGGGAGTAGTCGTGCTCGTAAATTCAATTTTTCAGATTTTGAAATTACTCGCTCGATTACTCCCTGAATTGTACTCCACTCGGTCCAATTACTATTACAAAACACTCTCACTCACGACGTCCTTGAGTCTTGCCCACCGAATTGCGTCGTGTAAAGATTACAATTGATTTACGATTGGAGGGCAAAGTCCCGAACGTTGTCACTGAACGAAAGCTCTAAACGATACTTTTAAATCGGCACACGCAGTTGATCAGGTTCTACAGAGAAAATGTCGTGCTCTAAAGAGTTTGTTTTCCTGTATATTTTGTGCAAAAACTAACTAACCTTTCTTGGAAGCTCACTGTACATGATAAAGTCTTCCATGAAAACCAAGAGGTTCACAACTTCTGCTGGGATCTCTTGGCTTCTTACACTGAAATATATGAAGCAATGAATTAATAACGAAGAAACGATCGAAGTACCCAATCACCGAACGAACGAACGAACGAACGAACGAACGAACGAACGAACGAACGAACGATTGATGGATCGATTGAGTGAATGTCTGATTGATATATGGATAGAGACAAGACAAATTATTCTCAAAGGAGAGGCAAAAATGTCACTCCTGTTGGTAATCGGATCCTGAGTTGTCATAAACGGAATAAGTGATGACGACAAAAAAAGTGTCCCGTGCAACGTTGGGCTATCCTCGCCATTTCTTGATAACAATAAGCTTGAATAAGAGGATTTTCCAAGGGCAACAAGGTTTTACACTTACTTAGTAGCAGAAGCTTCTATAAGGGACCTGACATATTGTCCACAGCAAGCCAAGAATTGCTCCGTGTACTCAGAATGGAACTGTTTAAGGACTGTTATCATTCCCACTACAAATGGCGCGCTGTCGATTTGATCGGTTGGACGTCTTGCTACCATAGTGCCTGGAGAAAGAGAACAGATATAATTAACAATTAGACCCGCAGCCCGAAAGGGCTACGGGTCAATAGCCCATGAGGCGAAGCCGAATGGGCTATTGACCCGTGTCGCTTGAGGGCGAAGGGATTAATTGTTTTAGTATCACCCATCTAGTCGGACAGAAGTGGCAATACGAAAGTTAGTAAATGTAAGTTGAAGAAACATTTATTTGGGACCAAAACGAAAGAAAGCGTCACGCTCGATGGCTCTGTTGCTAATAGTCCTCGAGTAGCGTAGCCAATTAAAATGCAGGATTTGCATTAGTCCACTAGTTGGGTGATACTAAACTGGATTAGCTGGATACAGTCAAACAAGCAAATGCCAGTTGAATGCGAAACCCATCTACGAGAGCCGGAAGGGCTTTGTCCAATTTTCTCTACGCGACAAGACTCAGGCGTGACAATTTCCGCAGCACTCGCGGGAGTCTTCGCGCTAGTTTTTGATTGGATAATAATTATCGGAAAATCTTCGAGTAAGCAACCAAGATCACCCGAATGAGCAATACAACAGGCCCCCATTCCACTATCCTGCGAACAGGCTCCCGGCTCTTGGAGGAGCACAGCAAAATCGGAGCGAAGCGCCGTCAACGCTTCAAGCCGAATTTGTTGTGCTACTCCACGAGCGGGGAGCCTGTTCGCAGGCTACCATTCCACCTTGGACCGAAAACGCGAAAATGCGTTAAGTTAGCAAAACAAACCCACGCCTTTTATATCCATCCTTCAGCTGACAAAAGCAAGGAAACAAATTGTCTTATTGGATTCGTACTTCATTTAAAAGACACACTCCCAAGACATCCAAGCGCCTAAAATCTCTTCATGAACACGTACAGAGGATAGGCCAATAATTAAATCACTTTAGAAAATAACCCAAAGCAAATACGCACGCTGATTGGTTTAAAACCGTGTTTCTATAACTCCATAGAAACACAGAACTAGCACGAGCTGTTGACGTAATGATGGCGCGAACAAAGAGAATTTACATTTTGATGATCGACGTAAACAGGCTGTTTTTCGTTTTCTTCGTCGCGGTATTTTCTAAAGGGAATAGAAAACATGTTCTCCGTGTTCCTATCGAGTTATAGAAACACTCGTGAAAGTTTGGGAGATCTCGAAAAAGCTGTAGAAACACTCGCCTGCGGCTCGTGTTCCGACAGCATTTCTCGTTCTCCCAAACTTTCACTCGTGTTTCTATAACTCGATAGAAACACGGCACATGTTTTCTATTTCTTAAGCTCGGTACATAGCCCTGTTGGTGTCACTAACACTTATAGAGCGGTTCTCATCAAGTGTCGAAAAGTAATTGAATTTGCACTTACTACGCCACACGATTGGCTTAAAAAACTCGTGCCACTTTTTCATCCAATGACTCGTTCGCACACGTTTTCCCGCGCTTCGCGTCAGCTATATGTTATCACCTGGAGTTTTAATTGGTTCACTGTATTGTCTGTCTTTTTTGATTGGCTAGAGTGATTTTTACGACACTTGATTGACAATCGCTCTATCCACTAGATACCGATTAATCCGGTTGATAGCGCTGACAACTCTTTGAAGACTTTGAACAAAGTCTGTGACATGAAAGCCATAGCTTTGAATACAAAGCCGTCTGTTACAACAATAAGATCATTGCGTAGCTTTCTTACCAACGCTCTTGACATATACCAGCTTTGAGAGTTGAGCAGTCACACACAGGAAATTCAGCAACGCAAAATACGGATACTTCTTTGTGGTGATATAAATCTGTCAAAAAAAGATAAAAATTTACAAAATCCCTTGTTATACAAAACTGAAGAACAACTTCATCACGCAGGGTCCAGTCCGTACTGCGCAGTCTCAGCACCCTAATGTTTGTGAGTCTCACTCGATGGAATGCGAATCGATGCTATTCGTTACGAACCACATACCTTATCTTTGAGGACTTTCAAATTCTTTTCCCAACAGCTTCATTGATTTTTACAGCTCCAAAGTTGTTTCGTAAAGTGATATGAGAAAGAACGAAGCATAGCTTCACATCCACAATGGCCGTTGACGTGAAACTTTGAATTTACTTCATGTAAGTAGTTGCGAAATGCTATATTTTGTGATGTCTTACATGAAACAAAACAAAAAACGTACAACAAACTCTCGAGAGTGCGCAGAAACAATTACAAAGTGACTTAAAATCAAAACAAAGGCTTGACCTTGGTGAGAGGGTTATGAATCCCAGCCCATTCAAGATATGACGTCAGTTCAAACATCAGCGGGTTCTCTTCCTTGGGGTATGGCCGAGTGGGATCCTGGTAATGAGCCTCGACATCGCGCAAAAGTGCACTGTAGCAGAATTGATAAAAGAAAAAAAAACAGGTTTATTCCAGTCTAAACAAGACATGTCAAAAGAAGTAAACTTGTCCATGATAAAATAGAGTATATCGCTTTTTAAAACTAAAGGTTAATCTGTCTATCACAACAAATAAAGTAATCTACACTTTCAGAGTTGTTAAAACCAACTTCAAGCTCTAAGAAATATGAAGCCCAGTACCCGTTGTGCGGCTATAGAGACCACTAACAAACCAAAACCATTCTTACTTGTTAAAAGTCTCCAGGGCATTGTGGAGAACTTCTGAATCAAACTTGCAGGAGCAGTTCAGTTCATTGGCAATCTGTCTTCTAATGAGCTGCATCTGTCCCACCTAAACGATGAAAAATAGCATTAGCCGAGGTGCGTTCACTTAAACAATAAAGAACAGACAGACCTAGTTTACCTTCATGATCGCCTCACAGTACTGAGTCCACAATCGAGCCAGCTTTTGGGTAACTGGAGGATATACTCTGTAGGGCGAAGCTAAGTGGAGAAGGAATACACAAATATATAAATGCACTTAAGGTTTTCCAAACACTGTCTGAACTATCAAGGATGTCACGGACTACACAAATGCAATAAGCGACTTGCGTGATGTCGACATTTGCGTACAAACCGTTAAAGACAGAAGGTGAAAGTTTAATTTTTGTCGTTTCCTGTTTGGCATAAACGTTTTCAGCAATCGAACACACAGAATTTTATTAGTTTTATTCAAACGTTGACATCTTGCGCAGAATTTTATTAGTTTTATTCAAACGTTGACATCTTGCAAATGTACCATTGCCGATGACCTTGACGGGTTCTCAGAAATTGATGCTCTTTTTTAAGTTTTTCGTATCATAAGGCAACCATGATAAAAGCTATAAGTTGCTCTCTTAGATGATCTTCCATCCAATCACAGTTTTTCCCCCAGAACATTTTCCAGAATCCTCAACAATGTGTTGGCACCCATTTGTACACCTGGGTGGAGAGAGGCACCGTGAGAATATACGTAGAATATCGTGTCTAGCACAAGAACACAGCACAATAATACAGGCCAGGGATCAAACCCAGACTGCTCGATCCGGACTCTAGGCCACTAACTATGAGACCACGGCGCCTCAGCGGATATACGAATGCGATTTAAGGAAAAATTCTGGCTACATCTATCGTGCATGGATAAGACTGTTCCGTACAAGAAATACAAACCAATGAGACTCTTGACTGGTGTGAGCTGTTTGGAAAGGGTGACCAAAGTGTCCGTCACAAGTTTGTCTTTTAGTGCTCCTCTGAGAAGTCCCTGGAATTTCTGGGAACAGAAACAAAAGACACATGCATGTGTTTAGACACAAGCCTTAACTTGAACTGTAAATTACTTTTCCAAACAAGGTTAAACAAAGGAAATCATTACTGTGAGGGCGTCTGGATGCCTGATCATAATAGATTTTTACGATTTCTTTCTCCGTTTTCTCCTTAGTTAATTCGATTGAGGAGATAAATCAAACACTCCAAGCCGCGTTTCACCACATTTCTACTTAAACACCTCAAAGCTCGTTAAAAATATTTCGCTACGCGTCGACTCTCTTCTTGGGGTTTGGAAATGTTGTAAAACGCAGTCTCTCGTGTTACATTTATTTCTTAAACGCACAACTCTCAAACCTGCAGTTCCTTGACGATCATGAATGACAGGAGTTTGTCTAACCCAGTCAGTCCAAATGAGCCCACAGCCTGCTGGAGCTGTTTTAGAATCAGTAAATTCATGACCTCTTGCTTGGTTCTACTGTCGTACCAGGCTCCCATCTGATCAATGTAGCACGTGGTCCTGCAGTTAATACGAACGTCTTGTAAATGCGGCATTAAATAACCAGGAGGAGTTAATCCCATGCACTTACACCTGGTGCCCCTCTGAATGAAGTTCTAGCACGTTACACGCCCTGCCCACATCACCCCTAAAAAAGAACTAGCTATAGGCGGATTCATGCTGACGTCATTGTTTACATTTTTGCTCATTTGCATACGGCTTTGCGTATAGAAGGAAACATGTTAGATATGAATTGACTTCAGGCAGCTAAAGAACTACTGAAACTTAGTACATGGTGAAATTTTTAGCTCTTTGGGTGTAATATTCAAGGAGAAATTGTCTTTCAAAAACTGCAAAATTTCTGGGTGGCAAAAGCGCTAATGAGCTCATACATTCTTTGTTAAATTTGAGTTTTTAAACCCGTGTTGCACAAAAAGTATTCAATACATCAGGCCCATATTCACTGGCAGAGTTAATTGTACCATGACCTTTCAATATTCAGAACTGACTTATTTGTAGCTCCGTCAGAAACTGAATTGTTTATGCTAATGAGGCAAATATTGTAAACAAGGATTCCCCTATTTGTCAAGCTACTAAAACAAATTGCACCTATCCATATATGCCAGAACGGGGAGGGGGGTGGGGGGTGGGGGAGACACTGTTCCTTCTTAATACGCGCTTACCTGAGGTGACGCTAGACTTCGTTGCAGATGTTTAATGAAATCTAATGAAATTTTCTTGAACACAAGTTTCAGAGGAAATGCGATACTGCTAGATGTTCAATGGGTTCTCGTATAATGCAATTTCATGAACTTATTTATCATTTGTGGAGGGTTTTCGCAGCATAGTTTGTATTTTTGTGTGAAGATAGTAAATGGCATTTTGTATCCTCGAGGGCAGTTACACGAAGTGGCTTTTTCCTTACAAAGCTTCAAAGAAAGAACAATGAGGTTTCTCGAGAGCCACAAGAGAAAATTGCTTATCATCCCAAGTACCAAGTCGTACAATTTTTCCGGCGCACCACCCAACGTCACCCAAAGGCGTACACGCGCAATGCCCTAACACAGCCCCTTTAAACACTAGGAAGAAACAACCTGCCATCTCGATCATACTTTTTGTAGCATTGATACAAGTACCAACCAAACAAGCTGGCTCATAGCTTTCCGAAAAGCCAAGGCCCTCGTTTAACGGAGACCAAAGCCTACATAAATATATCCCTTACCTGGTGTCTGTTATTCTTAGAATCTCCCTCGCTAGTCGTCCAATGAAATTCACCGATTCATCGACAGGAGGAAACTTTGGTATAGGAATTGTGGTTGACTGATAGACAGACTGCCAATCATGCACCTAACAAGACAAACGTAAATTATTGCAGGACACTGCGACATGTATCCTATAAATAAAGGTTAGCAAAATTGACTTGTTACCTTATTACACAGAACTTTCACGACTTCAAAGTTTCGGTCGCCAAAAATGTTTAGTTCGTTTTTTTGAAATCATTGTGGTACCTTTTTAACTAGCCTCCTATGAAGACGCTCTTTGGGCTCGTCACGCAATCTTCCTTCCCCACGTTCAAGGGGCAGGAAGATTGCGTGACGACCCCCAAAGAGCGTCTTCATAGGAGGCTACTTTTTAACCCGCACTTCATGAAAACTTGCAATCCATTTTATAATTGACAGTTAAAACAAAAAGAGCCTCTAGAAGAGTCTTGCTTCAAAACTGCATTCACTTTTCCAAATGTTTTCCAGTTCGATTTCTTGCATGTACAAACTTTTCGATCAAATTCAGAAACACATGAAAAATCATTGCAAGTCAACAATGAGTTTCAACATTTCAGCCCAACTGTTGTTGTTTTTACTGTTTACGTTGGTGGTGATGTTGGTTTATGGAAGTTTTATTTGAGAAACACCACAACAAACCTTTTCTCTCAGAAAGCTGTTGCACTCCTGTTCCACGTTGTAATTTATGATCCTGGAAACTTCCTCTTGCCAGATTTTCAGACCATAAATGTTGATGTAATCTTGGATGTACTCAAAGGAGCGGCGGAATCCATCCATTCTTCCTCCGAGCTCCTTCAGCTTTACACTAAGCTCAGATTGCTGTCAGAACAAACACAATCCTGGGTCAACTGTGCTGGGCAATCATAATACAGGGTATGCCTGACCATAAAAGTCACCTTCATTTGATTTTTATGACTCCAAAGGCCATTTCCAGAAGCAACGTCTAATGTTCTGATCGTAGTGTTTAGAGATAAATTTGAAAGGAGTTCAGATGTAAAGAAATAAACTGTGCATGGCAAAGACAGGGGAAAAAGAAGTTTATATGTCCAACAACTACTTGGAGAGTAGGGATGGCACAGTGATGAGAGCGCTCGCCTCCCACCAACGTGGCCCGGGTTCAATTCCGACCCGGTGCCACACGTGGGTTGAGTTTGTTGTAGGTTCTCGCCTTGCTCACAAGCCACTAGCGACAGCGCGTCTCCCAGACACTTAGAATTATTTTCGAACAAAGTAAAGACTAAAAAACATCATGTAACAAAGTTAAGGTAGGTGGATTCGAACCCGGGTCATCACCCTGACGAGCATGTTCGATAACCACTAGACCACCAGCGCACTGGCTGCCCAAACCGCTAATTTTTTGAGTATATATAGTGTCACCATTACATACCTGACAGCTAACCGTAAACAACCGGAGTGAAGTAAACAGGCTAACCAGAGTGAAGTAAACAGGCTAACCGAAGTGAAGTAAACAGGCTAACCGGAGTGAAGTAAACAGGCTAACCTGAGTGAGGTAAACAGTACTTTTGGAGCTAGTTCCCAGTACCTTTGGAGCTTGGGAGACGCGCTGTCTCTAGTGGCTTCTGCCTTGCTCCGACGATTTTTCTTCAGGTTCTCCGGTTTTCCTCCCTCCGCAAAAACCAACAATCCAAATTCCATTTCGACCAGGATGGAGGACTCGCACGAAAACCCGCTAAGGCTGATTTGGCTTAATCTCGAAATACTGTAATTTATCCTTTCTAAGTATTGCATATTTTTTATTACTTTCTTCCATACCTTCAAGGCGGATATCTACTATCGCGTGGATTTACGAGTTTGAAGAAGAGAAAATAAGGAGATGGATGGCGTCTGGAAAGTTGTTGAACGTAATTAAGTTCTTTTCGTCCCAGTCTTCCATAAATTTATTTCACGTCCTCTACGCGGGCGCATTTACGCACATAAAAGTAGGCAACATTGAAATCCATTTTAAAAGATACTGTTCGAGTCCCAGTATTGTTAGTCGCGTACCTTAGCTTTGGGATTGAACGTGAGGTCCATGTGCAAGGCAGAGGCTACCTGTCTGACCAACTCCTTCCTTATTCCATCCTCTAACAGCTGTTTTGGATCAATCTGTCGACAGTGGAAATGACACAACAAAAGGGTGCACTCTCAACCTCTCCCAAGAAAAAAAAAGTCAAAGCACCGATAAAAAAACAACATCATCTTGATACAATCACTCAAATTAAAGCAGGCATCCCTGTACAGCGGACACTTTCCTAAGACGGACATACATGTATCTGGCTAACAAACCCTGGCTGAATTTGCAATTTAAGGGACAATATCGCGGCGATTTTATTTTTTGGGTCACAACAGTGCTAAAACAATAACTGAGTACATGTATGTTCGCTCGCACAGACAGTGCTCTTAAAAAACTAGATGAAGATATCAAGTTATTTACTTATGGGAGAACAAATTGAAATTTATTTTTATTGACTTTTCCGAGGCACAACTACAGATTTTGAAGAAGTCTGCCAGAGCTTTTTAATTTGGCACAGCAACTCTTTTTATGGATTTAGTGGACTTGTATAGTTATTTAACAGCACTAGATCATTAAGGTTTCCATCAATGAAAACATCCCTTTTAGTTCTCCACTTTTCGAAGTCAGAAGTGGTAAAATTAGAAAGACGTCCATCGATCTTCTCACCTTTATGATTCCCACTAAAGTTGTTTTCATCATCAAAATCCCTTCTGTGAACACTGAAATGGCATGAGTCAGCTTTGCAATCTGAGAGAGAAAACGACATTTCATTAGACCAAAAGTGCTACTAAATGTTTTACTCAAAGATAGGAAATCTCATCACCTCAAATAAACACAATACGATCACGGTCTCTTTAGGAAAATAAAAAAACCTTCCACATTCGTTTGGAGTCCTGTGGTCTCAGACAACAACAACTGAACAACAAGAATTTGGTTTCGGCATTTTGTCGACTGAAATAAACAGGTACCTACCTGATATCGTTCATCTAACTGTGCATATTCTCTCAATTTGTCTTTTTCCAACCTGGTTGGAACCTAAAATTAATAATACCATAATTGATCTTTATACATGTAATTACAATAAGTAACACCTTCATGTAAACCCTATCAATCTGGCCCCAGTTGTTCGAAGGCTGGACAACGCTATCCACCGGATAAATCGCTATCCACCGGATAAATCGCTATCCACCGGATAAATCGCTATCCACCGGATAAATCGCTATCCACCGGATAAATCGCTACCCAATGAATAAGTGTTTACAAAACAAACCACGCTATCCAATTGATAGTGATTTATCCGGTTGATTGCGTTGTCCATCTTTTGAACAACCTCAACCTGGGCCTGATTTGTATACAGCACGACCAAGCTTGTGTCATTTGATTTTAAATTCTCGTATTTTTTGTTCTTTAAAAATCTGTCCTTTTCATAGAAATTCTTTCATTATTTTTTGCTTCCTTCATAAGCACTACTATCTGCATTGTTGAGATCACTTCATGTGCACACGGGTCTGCTAACAAGAGAGGCTTTTGCTGTAGGGCTAGTATCCGCTATATAAGAAAAGATGTCTGCGAAAGGGACGTGTCTTCTGCAGCCCAGGGTGTTAACATCCGGTTCGCTATAGACGTTATTCAGCAGAAAGCTTTACGTAAACTCGCTGTAAGATTGTGGTCGCGCAAGACTCTACAAAATTAGCGCAAATGACGACGTAATGATCGCGCAGGGAGAGATAATTTTACAGTTTGTAGTTGTGAGATCAATTTTTTTTAAGTAACCTTTTCATACTCGGCTTCTACATCAACAAGAGGAATCAACAGTTCAAGTCAAAATGAACTTCGTGACTAAGTTGTACGTCACTAACCTCCTTCACGCTGCTGATCTGAAGTTGAATGATTCTCGCAAGAAGACCAAACATTGTCTCAGGAATAATCTGTAAAACCTGCAATATTATAATTTATAAAATAATTGAGCCACTTCTCGCGCTCTCATTGGTCGATAGGTGTGTTTAGATGAGAGTATGTAAACATGGTTGTGACGTGTTAGATTCGCGCGTATTTTTGAGAATTATTTTATAAAAGCAATAGAGCACTTTTTCCGTGTTTAAATAGCCTCATCTAAACACTCGGAGGGTTGTGAGAATTCAAACGCTCGACTACGTCTCGGGTTTGCATAACTGTCTCGAATTCTCCCAACCCTCCTCGTGTTTAGATGAGGCTATATAAACACGGAAAAAGTGCTCTATTGCTTAAACAGTGCATTATTAACCAACACTCCTCGCCAACACACCGAATTTTTATCAAGAGAATAGTTTATTCCCGATAATAATGAGATGTATTTGACGGATCGCCAATGGATCGTCCAGTGTATTCGCCATTCGAACACGAGTAGCACGGATCGTACCACTTCTTTAAAGAATCATAGCCGTTTGGGTGCATTAGGTCAACTGGAAATCGTGCCAATGAACGATAAAAAAAAACATTCTTCAACGTAGAATGCAATTAATTTTCTTCCACGACACCTGCTCAATGTTAGTCTCCTACGCAGACGCTCTTTGGGCTCGTCACGCAATCTTCCTCCCCTACGAACGTCTGCTGAAAGGAAGATTGCGTGACGAGTCCAAAGAGCCAAATGTAGGAGGCTAGCTCAATGTTACATATCACAAAACATAAATATGCACACTGACAGTGTAAATAGCAAGACCTAGCCGGCTAGCTGTATCAAGCCTATTTACGAGTAATGGTTTGTACAGTTTACCTTTCTAACATAAGCCACTAATTCACCAGAGTAGTACTGGGACACACTCACTAAATCAGGGCTGTTTGCCTGACCAATGCGAACAAGAGGCAAATCCATAGCTGACGCCATCTATGAACACAATAAGAACAAATTGTCACGCTGTGAGAGACCAGGAGATTAGAGACCTGGAGACTGTCTGCAATTGAGCAAGCATATTTCCTGGTTACTCAGATTATTTTCCAATCAAACGTTAGCTTGCAATGCTGGCGTGTTTTGGCGAGCGAGCGCCATCTTGGATTCAAATTCGGAAAAGGCTTGGGGAGAGACGAAAAGGAATCCTGGAAGTACATGTAGGAGTAAGGCTGAAAGGGGAGTACGGGAAGGGGGAGGGAACGTTTTTTTCCTTCCTTCCGTCCCCACCCCCTCCCTGCTCACTTTTCCTAAGCCAACATGGCGGCGAATCTACTCAATCGCGAGCTAATATCGATAACTCATGAACACACAGAAAACGCCTGGCCCCAGTTGTTCGAAGGTTGGATAACTCTATCCACCGGATAAATCGCTATCCAGTGGATAAGTGTTAACAAGACAAACCGCGCTATCCACTGGATAGTGATTTATCCAGTGGATAACTCTATCCACCGGATAAATCGCTATCCAGCGGATAAATGTTAACACAACAAACCACGCTATCCACTGGATAGTGATTTATAATGGTAATAGGACTGAGTGGAGTCCAATTTGGTCTGTAATCATACGAGTGATTAACAAAATCGGACGACCGCGAAGCGGGAGTCCGATTTGTTAATCACAAGTATGATTACAGACTGAATTGGACGGCAAGATGTCCTGTTACCAATTAATCAAAACTTTGACAAAATTCGAGAAAGGGACAAAGCATCGATTGAGCGCTGAACGATATTAAAACGTTGTTATGAATGCTGAAAAACCAAGCAGTTTACTCGACAAAGTGCACCGAAACAGCGTGCGCCAAATGACGTGTACTGTCCAATTACAAGCATGACGTGTGCAACTGTCCAATTAATGCTCAAATCAGGCTGCTGATAGCCAATCGTGTTCGAGGATTTTGTTATAGTTTTGATTAATCCGGATATTGAACAACCCGGGCCTGCACTGCAGACTAATCAAACATCAAAGGCAATAATTGAGTGCAGCGAGTGGTAGATGTTAGACTATACACCCTGTAATACAATAATAATCTTTATTTTTACCTTGAGGAATGTTGCTCTTAGTTTCTGAACCAGTGAAGGGTTACTCTTTATTCCTTGCTGCATAAATCCAGAATAACTAAAAATTAAGGGCAAAGAATAATCTGAATAAAAAAACAGAAAAAGATAAACACGATAAAGTGATAACAGTGACAAGCATGAAATGCATTGCAGTGCCAAGGTGTGAGAGCAAAGAGTGAGTCTCTCAAGAGAATGCAGCTGTGAAGGACAACCTGTAAGGCCCAACCATCAGAAAGTTCTGAAGCCGTGAACCAGTGGCAATACAGTAGTTTTAGGATATTCCTGATTTAATCCTTGTTTTATCGTTTTAAGAATGCAAATTTTAGTTAGCTTTATTTTTAGTTAACAAATAAAGAAACCTAAGCCGTGTATTACACTGTGATAAAACACGACGGGCATTTGAGAACACGAGGGAAATGTACAAAAACACGAGCCGCAGGCGAGTGTTTTCTACATTTCTCGAGTGTTCTCAAATGTCCGGGGTGTTTTATCACAGTGTAATACACGGATTAGGATTCTTCATTCTGCATTTGCAGGGTCCTATCCATCTTATAATGTTTAATAAGAATATTATTAGCAGATGCACATAAGTCGTTGGGTTGCCACCTGCAGACCTGCCTCATCAAAAAGAATATGTATGTCTGTCTGTCTGCCTGACTGAGTGTCTGTCTGTCTGTCTGTCTGTCTGACTGACTGAATGTCTGTCTGTCTGTCTGTCTGTCTGTCCATCTGTCTGTCTGTAGGGGTTTGCTGGGTACAGAGCGACATAGTGGGTTGGTTTGGAAAATCTTACCTATCAATGATATTCCAGGCATATGATAAATCCGCTACCAACTGAATGGTAATCAAAACCTTGAAACATATCAATGTAAGAGTTAATAGTACCGAACAACTATGTTGTAAAGTGGAGGTTGGGTGCCTGAGACATCCATGGGCTCCCACTATTGGCAGGCAGCTCCTAGATGGAGACTGCTCCCACGACTGGCAAATTCTGGCAACCCAGCCATGGAGCCCCCATACGGAAGAAAGGAAAACAGGCACCTCAGTGTCACACTGATAAGTCAGTGAAAAGAGAGGAAAGAACAGGGGAAGTAAATACATGTAGCCTCTGAGAAAAGTCCCCATGCTTAAGAAAACGCTAACGCTCATGAAAACGCTGACAAAACGCAAGACTCCTACAATGCCCTTGGTTCAAGAACATGTGCAGTCCTGGTGCATGCGCATATCTAAATGCCGCTGACAGCAAAGGTAACTTGTGCTACTTGTCGTTCACTCTACTAAATTGAATTTAATGCCGAATGTAAAATAGTACAATAACAATCTGCTGCAAGACTCATAGCCGTACCTGCTCTCACAACCACAGACTGATGTAAACAAAACACACAGTACATGTACCTCTTCTTTGATGTTGATTGTCCTTATCATTTGATGCAGAAACTGTCTTGTCTCCAACAGAAACTGTCTCACTTGGAGGTTGCTTTCTAACTGATGAAATTCTTGAACCTTGTGGAGCAGAGATCATTGATCAATTAGAGCAATCTTTTGTAAACTTTGTAACTCTCTGAAAAAACATCAGAGCTGGAAACTTTTTGAGAGGGGATATTTTAAATGCTTCTGTTCTACATTTCAGTTTGGTTCTACATGTAAAAGCAAAGCTGCAATAACTGTAGTCCTCTTGGTAACAATGTTAAACATATGTACATGTAAACATAATGTTAACAGAGATTATTAAAAACTGGATCATTGGATAATGCAATTCGAGAGTTTTCATTGGCTTAGCCATCATGGGCTATGAGCCATTATACCATGTTCTACCAATATGGTAAGCGTACGCGTGATTTTTTTGAGGCGTTTTTATTTTTTTTAAGTTTAGTTTGCTCTATTTTGGGGCGTTTTTAACAAAACAATTATTTCAGTCGCCCTTCTTGGATATGAGATGATTATAGCCAACTTGGTGCTATCCGCCTCGTTGGCTATTCTACCATGTCATATCCAACGCACGCTTTTGGAATAATTGTTAATTACATCATTGATATCAACACAGTGAAATTATCGTAATTTTACATGTGTTCAATTACGGCTTTTTCAGGGCTGGAAATCCTTGAAAAACACTGTAGTTTATATAATAAAAGTAGCTGCCAAACCTCTTCTAGTGCTTGAATAAGCTGCACCATTTTCCGTCCAGCGGAGGTAGAATCGTCATAGCTTAATGAGGAGATTTGATTGGACATCTCCTTGAACCAAGCCTGCAGGTTTTCTGGCAGATAAAAGAACTGCATGTTACTGACTTCAGATCTAACCAGAGCATTGATTGGCTAAGAAATTAAATTTGTATGTGCCACAGTGAGTTTGTAATCAATCGCAAACGAAGTACATGTGACCATAAAGTACCATTCTTTTGAATTCGTGTGAGTGGTTTGGTCCCAGAAAACACTTCAGATAGCTCATCCATCCTTTCAACTCCTTCTGTTTTATGTTTCTCCCATTGAGGCTGCTTCTGTGCCAACATCTGCTTGAACATCTGGATTTTATAGAGAACACAATGTATAGAGGCTTGTACATGTAATTCAAGTGAATGCAATCAAAATTACAGAGCTTTCATTTACACATAACCACTGAACGTAGAGGGTACATCAATATTGAACACAAAATACACGAACAACACATTTTAGATGGGTCCTGGTTAACTTGCAGTTACAAGAGAAGCATGAAATAAACAACTGGGCTTCAAAACAATTATATACTTACATGTACCACTGAATAACATCAAATACACATGCCTTGGTTGATCAAATATTGTTTTGAAGATGACTTATCCCCGCTAATTCCATCTTATGCTAATTTACTCGACCCGATGTTAACTACATGTAACATACTGCCTCGTATGCATAACTTAACAGTAATTATGCAAATTGTAATTATTCATTAGAAATCAATTTCACTGGCAAAATACATGTACCAATCATGAATAATAGCAATTTGTACTGACAGTAAGATATGAAATATCAACACCTCTATTTTCTGGCCAATAACAAGAGGCCTGTCACATTTACACTTATTGTTGACTGGGCAGATGTAGTTACGAATGTAAGAGATATACATGTCTTTCGAGACTGGTATGTGATTTGAAAACCACTGATAAAAACTCTGAGGAAAACTGACCTCTTCCATCAACACTCGCACTCAAGAAAGAAGTACATACATGTACTGCAGTACTTTTGCACTACACAACCATGCCTGTACAATGTGCGTAGCTCATACATGTAAGAATAAACAAACCTCTTTCAGCTTTAGCTCAAACTGTGCAGTATTTAACAGCAGCTCAAAGACAGCTCTTGGGTCATAACCTGACATTGTTACCATCTCTCTGAGGGTACGGCATCTCTTATGCACATCAAACACTGTAAAATGATGCCCAATATGTATTTATTAACTGAGGCCTTAGGAGTCCCATGCCACGATAGAGACAAACTGATTTACTGTACACTTGGACCCTGTTTGTGGTCACCAACGGGCCGCAAAAATCCAACCATATAACAGGGTGGTAATATTAACTAGTGAGACAATCTCTGAGATTTTATCCTACATCGGTGAACGCGTCCCCCTTTAAAGTTTGATTTAATCAATTTGTGCTTTCATCAGGTGCCACAGAGTCTGCAGCAAAGTTTAAATGCTTTCTTGGTTTCTAGTGTCACAAATAATGTCACAAATGACAAATTGTAATGCCACAAACTCGGGAAATTTGTTGTCTATCTTATAGAGACAATTAGAGGAGAAGTGATGTGTTTCCCTGTTTAGCAGACCCTTGTGTATTGTAGCTTGAATAGAGCAGAACAGACGAAGGGTAGGAGCCCATCACTCCTGACGCTGGGGTGATTCGGTTTCCACATGATGTCACTAAAATTCAAACTACAAAACTATTGATCCTCCTGATATTTTACTTTCATGATGTGTAAGAGCAGCTGAAAACTAATATCCATAAATATTTTTGCTCAGAATGGGTTCCTGGTTTTGTGATAAACCACGCTTGAATTTCTTAAGCTTTCACGTGATGCAGCATTTACATGACGGCTGTGTTGGTTAAAAAGTGACTTATTTCAGGACTTGTTTCGGGGAATTTAGCTATCTGAACAGTTCTTGTATTAGAAAAAGTATTATTTTAATGTTTTTGAGTTCCTCGAGAGATAAATTCACGCTTTTCTAGCAAAACTTATTGACAGATGTTTCTGTTGGTTTCCGGCCGCCATGTTGGTGCCCATCCGGATGGGCACCAACATGGCGTCCCCATACAAATCTCTATAAATTTGGGTAAAAAGTTTTTCCGTGTATCTTGCATAAGAAAAATTATTGTGACCTTAATCTTGGGGAGAGTCTTTGCATACTGTAGTTACCTTCTTTCTTTTCTCAGATTCTGGACTTACTCTATTGAACGGTTTTGATTTTTATTTTGAATGGCGTGACACTAAAAACCAGCAATACACAAAGTCACAGTAGCGTTTTTGCACTTTGGCACTACCCAAAAATAACTGCCGTCCTCGGCCACACCATGACACACGTCTTTGCGGATGAAAACGGAGTGTATAACCCTAACAATGCTAGAACGCATGCGACTTACATCTTGGGTTCTACCACAAGGAAAAGCACTTAACGTTGATGTGTGATCCCATATGAAATGTATCTTCCATCTAATGTATAGTCAACACGAACCGTAACTAGTCTGCACATGCGTTTAGGGAAAATTGGTTTTGTTCTAAAGAAAATAGCACCACAAGGAGGGCAAGGGGTTTTCTGAAACAAACATATACATGTAGCTTTATGTTTTTAATAATTTGAGGTAGGTGTAGATACATGTACCTAAATAAACCACCTTACCCTCTTGCTGCCATGGTAATAGGCCCTTTGCAGCTGGGGTCACGTGACCAAATTTTACCTAGAAAATTTTTATATTATGGGCCATAACTTAAAGAATGCCAGAAATGGAAAGAGCGCATCGAAAATACCAAAATGGCCAATTTTGAGCCCCCTGGAATGAAAGAGTAAGTTTATATGACAGTTTGAGTTTTCGGAAAATTTAGAAGTTTTGTATGGGAAATGTTGCTGGAGAGCAAGGTCTTGCTCTCCAGCAACATTTCCCATACAAACCTCCTTATTTTTTTTAAAATTCAGACTGTCATAAAATCTCATCTTTAATGATGGGGGCCTCAAATTTGGCTGTTTTGATATTCTCGACATGCTTTTTCCATTTCTGGCATTTGTTAAGTTATAGCCCATAATTTTATGAAAAGTAGGTCACGTGACGGCTTAGCTGCAAAGGGCCTATCAATTCAGATAGTGAATTCTGCACTAAAAAGGGCTCTTTAAAATAACAAAATGACTGACTGAGCTTTTGTTCAGGCCAGAATATAGTTGCTGTACACAATAATAAGGTGACCATATTAACCGAGTGGGCCCTGTAAGGTGGAGTTCCACCATACATGTATCTAATCTTACTTAAATGTACGGTGGCTACATGTACAAGTACATGTACGTACTTCTTACGGTACAATACTTACATATTGTATATAATGTAACTTAATAATAAGTTAGTACGCCCTCTTAGAAGACATCATAAATTTGTAAATTTGCATTGCAAATTTGCATCGTACTTAAAAGTACTGTGTTGTACAGGACCTCACAAGCTTTCAGCTATCATCCATATCATGTATAAATAAAGGCAGCCCACCCTCAAGGACGTACCTACCTATCATACTCTTAAAGTAAAATTGTACAATTCCCGAAGAAGGTGTGAATGAATTGTATCATTGGGTTTCATATTGACCGTGGGTGGGAGGGCGAATGCCTTAAATGTGACTTAGATGATCCCCCACCCCACCCTGACCCCCCCCCCCAAAAAAAAAAAAAAAACAAATATGTGCTAGCACCCAGGCTTTCAACTTTGACTAAGAAAAATGTTTTGGGGTGCATAGTTTGTTCTTTAGCTGGCAGAAAACAGCACTTACTTTCACAGTTATGCAGCATGAGCCAGCGCAGTGTTACATTACAGTCTCTGATGCAGTTCATGAGTTTTGGAATGTGATCCAGGGCATACTCCTCTACAAGAAATCCTTCTTTGAGATAATTCATCACCTAAGATCATTAAAAATATCACACACACTTCAAATTGTACCAGTGTTACAATCAAACCAAGTGAAGCATACCCCTCAAGATTACATTAATGGATTGATTCTTTTAAATATTGAACTAACTAGTCATTCCAAGAATACGGTCTTTCATATTGATTTTTGAAATGACTAGTGAGTTCAATATTCAAATGATCAATTCAATGATGTAATCTGGAAACTATTAGCAGGTTCAATATTCAAAAAACTAATTCACTCACTTGGTTCGACGGTAATAAAAATACCTCTCATAGAACTTTGCGAAGAAACACAATCAAAGTAAAATAAAAAGAGAATAACTAAATAAATATCTTATCTGAACACTCCCCCAATGGAGCTTTTCAGGGCCAATGAAAACAAATGATAAAACAAATAATCCAAATGAACATAACATGGTTAACCTGCATACTTTAATATGATTTTTACATCAAACAAATTTCAATTTATATGAATTGCATGGTTTTATTTGTATTTTAATCTTTTTTGGTTGTGATACCCATAACAATAATTGCATAATATTATTTATATTTACCTCTGCATTTAAACTTCTAACTTTGGTATTAGATCTGGTTGCCTGTAAAGGAATTACATTGATAAGCTGACGAATGTCATTCTACGACATCTTGATGTTCTTGAAACCCATATTATTTTACTTAGAGAATTATGATTGCTATGGACTTAAACCTATTTACACCCTTTTAGTAAAAACCATATAAATAATAAATTATTTCATTCAATTTATACTCCACTTACATAATGTACAAGCACAAAAGTCAAGTAAGATCATAATTTATTTCATGCAAAAGGTCTGTAATACTTGAAAATTGGAACTGGAGGAAATTATTCATTTGTAAAAATAATAATTCTACATGTACATTTGCACAATTTCACAAGTGATGGCAATATAAATGCCACAAAATGTATATGTGATACATGAGAACTCTGTTTACTGTAAGTATGATCTTTTAAGATGATTTCCAGTCTGTACTGTGCACTCTCAAGAGTTTGTTTGTGTTTTTTGTTTTGTTTCATGTAAGACATCACAAAATGTAAACATTTTGCAACTACTAACAGGAAGTAAATTCAAAGTTTCAAAACAACCGCCATTATGGATGCGAAGGGGTCAAAGCTTTATGCTTCCTTCATTCTCATATCACTTGATGAAACAACTTCACAGAGCTCTGTAAAAATCAATGAAGCTGTTGAAAGGTCTCAAAGATGTGGTTCGTAACGAATAACGCACTCCATCCAGTGGGAACTACATGCAATGATGTTTATAAACATTATTAGGGTGCTGAGACTGCGCAGTACGGAAATCATGTGTGTGAAGCCTTGGAGCCAAGGCTGGCTCATAGCTGCGGGAGCTTATCCCGGTTTCTATAGCATGAAGCGGCTAGAAGTATTTCTACTTCCCCTGGACGGGATGCTAGTCCATCGCAGGTCACTCCCCCGCAATTTTGTTAGGTTTCCCCAACAAATAGCAGGTACCCATTTATACACCTGGGTGGAGAGAGGCACTGTGAGAGTGTCTTGCCCAAGAACACAACACACTGTGCCCGGACAGGGCTGGAACCTGGACCGCTCGCTCCGGAGTCGAGCGTACTAACCATGAGGCCACCGCGCCTCCCGGAAATCATCTTTAAACACGAAATTAAGATCTTACCAAAGTTTTGACATTAGTAGGGTCTAGAGTGTTGTTCAGGGCTGTCTTAGCAGCTTTATAGGGATCCCAAGCTTCCACCAGATTCACAACATTTCCCATGTAAACACTGATCACCTGCCAAACGACAAAAAAAAAATGCTTGCTTCATTAAAAATTATGTTAAGTTCAGACACACAGAAGAAGAATTTCATTAATTTATACGTGTATTATTATGGAGATGGCCCAGGTAGTAATTTTTGGTAATCTCCTTTTAACACAACGACACTATGCATGCCTAAGCACTGTTAAATACATGTAAATATCCATGTAAGCTGGGGAGTAGAGAATCAAGTCTTAACTAATAATTTCACTTGGAGTGCTGGAAATAACCCCAAAGATTTCTGTGTTAAAACCTAAAAAAGAAATAGGGGACCATGCAACGACCTTGGAAGAGCAAAGGCGATCTAAATCCAGTTAAGTCATGTTTTCGAATCCAACCGAGGTCAATCACGTTTCACTCAATCAGGCGGTTTTGTTTCCTTTTTAGTGTTGACTATGAGAGGGAAATACTTAAAAAATCAACACACAAAATTATTTATTATAATTATTGAGTTAACTCTGTGTAATTTCCAGCTTCTAGTATTGTTACCAACGGTAAGCGGTGAGACACTGGATTTGAACTTGTGCACTCAATGTACATGTAAGCTGCAGGTTTTGATTAACCTAAACATTATTTTGAGTTTCTGACTGATGTCACACTCCATGTTATGTATAATTACATGTATATTTATCAGATCACCATGCAAACAGTTCAAAGATGGCAATTTTTTCATAACTGCTGATCTTCTGTTGAAGTAAAATAGTACAGGGTTTTCTGAGTGACAGCTTATTAAAGTACATGTACTTAATACGTGTATGTAAGGAAGTCCGAACATTTCTGTACTGTCAAAGTCATTTGTGTCTAACTTCAGGTTCACGGTGGGACATTTAGTTGAGAAAAGGTGAAAAGGGGTCACTGTTAGTGTTAAACCAGAATTAATCAGCTCTCTTACCCAGTTATCAGGGAAATGTTTGTCCACAATCTCTCTCATCTTAGCCTGCTGGTTCTGTAGAATGTCTGGAGCAAAAAACAAGATGACGTACAACATGGAAGCCTGTGTTGCAAGAGCTGTGCTACGGTGTTCTGGTAAAGGATATGCTGAAATCTGATGTAAAAAGAATCACAAATAATTAACTTTGAAAAAACACTTTGTCTATGAATCTACACACAATATACAGTGTATGCACATATAGAATCAACACCACATTTGGGGTCACACCTGATTATAGACGTCATCGGACCGAAGTCGACCAATAAGCATATCCACAAACGAATCAGGTACTGAGATACGTCTTGCAAGAAAAAAAAAAAGAAAAAATATGGATAAGAGTTAAAAATAGAGACCACTGCAACTACCATTCAGTACTACGATGCAAAGAAGATCAGGACTATTTTGTTAACTGTACTAGATATTCACTGATTCAAAAGTGAGTCTACTGAACGTAATTAAGTATTATAATATTTATATTAAGATTTGAATTCTAATGTCAATTAAAAGTACATGTACAAGTCAATTGAACAAAAACAACCACTTAGATTTCCGGACAGGCTGGTCAAGAACATGATCAGGAACACGAGACAAATGAAAATGAAACTCAAGCTGGTTTCAAACATTTCATACCAAAACCACATGAATTTAAAAAAATGAACAAAACAAACGAAACAAAGAGATTTTGAACCATGCGAAGTACAAGACAGAAAGCAAACAATGCCATATTGACACACAAATTGTTTTTATTTTGAATGTCAACAGGAGGACAGAAGTAAAGATATTCAAATTATACAAAAAGTGCAGACACTACTGACATACAGGTATACAATGCCGCGACAGGACGATTAGAGTCCTTGGGTTTTCCTAGGTAAAGACGAGGTTGAGTGCGGAAATACTACGACATTGACGCATAGAAGTCCTGCGGCAAGAATGCGGGAAATGGGTCAATACTTTCATAGTCATAGCAATTTTTCTTGGACAACTCTGTCCAAGGGGGAAAGGTGCAATGAGGTTATCCCTATGTAAAGCACCAACCCATGAGACAAGGCCAGGCCATAACACCGGAAACTCCGTGCCCTACTCTTTTCGATAAGTGTGTGGGTTCTTTAACGTCCCCTGCTAACCATGTAACATTGAAGATGCAGGAGACGGGGCCTACGGTTTATAGTCCTTATCCGAGAAGACCTGAACATCTAACCATTTGCAGATGAATTTACAAAGGCAGCACATTCTCCTCAGTTATTTTAAGACCCTGAGTGTTGGTCCGGTCTGGGGCTCGAACCCTCAACCTTCCGCACAGCAAACTGGCGCTCTACCAACTGAGCTAACTAGGAGGCGGTTAGGCAGTTAGGCGGTTCAGACGGTACTATACGTTATTTTAAGACCCTGAGTTGTTGGTCCGGACTGGGGCTCGAAACCTCGACCTTCCGCACAGCAGACTGGCGCTCTACCAACTGAGCTAACCAGGAGGCGGTTAGGCAGTTAGGCGGTTCAGACAGTACTACACAAGTAAAAGTACAGGGCTACTAACTGAAAATAATCCTCTGGGTATTTGAGAGGTCTTTTTGCTCCTGGCACCAATGAAAATCCAGTACTTCTAAGAAGCTTGCACACATCATCAATATTGGAGTCAACATCAGCCCTGGCAGCACTGAATTGGCAAAATCAAGGCATGGAAGATTTAGAAGTACATGCACAGTACATGTAATTTATAATGATTCACATTACAACAGGACACAAACAGAATCTTATTATTTGAACACAAGCAACAGCTACATGTATAGACCCTTTTCATAAATGGCTGACAATTTATAATTTTTTTGTATGAATTTCAATTACAGTGTAGCCTCACAAACCTCATTTGAGAGTAAAAATTATTTTGAATTAAGAACATAAAAATAAGGTTAAAACAGGCTAATTAATTTTTTAATCAATATTTATGAAAGAATATATACTGGTCATTAACTGGCATTTATGACAAGGGCCTATAGATTAGCTAAAAATGTTCTAAACAGTCTAAGTACTGGGCCGCTGCTGGAGTTCTGATAACCGTTGACAACATAATGCATTGTACCAGCAAACTGGTTTCATAGGTGAAATTTACCACTGAGCCAGTGAAAAATCTTGGGACTTAACTTGCACAAAATATTTCACTTTTTAAAATAACAAAAACCTCTAAAAATGGACGGTCTTCAAAGCACCTAGGTATCTCAAAAACAAGCATGGTGACTTCTCATTTTTTAGGGCTTTTTAGCAAAAATACATGTAAATCGATACATTACTTCACGGTAAATAAAAACAAAACCTGTCTGTGGGAGCATTTCGGGCAAGACAGCCTTAACAGCTGCAAAAAATAGTCTTACCAGTATCTGTGATATGACACCAACATTCTCTCACGTACGTCTCCTTCAAACTTCATATCAATGACAAGAAGCATAATCCCGTACAGGTACAAACTTTCACACTGTGTGGAAAGAAGGATGTTAAGTTAACAGTAATTAAGATTAGAAACAATTTTTGCAACCAAAAGGAAAATAGACATGTATGCATCCTTTCAATTAGACCATAATTTTGTTCTGGGATATTTATCCAAGAAATAAACTCAGACTAAAATTTCAGAAATATTGCTTGTGTAATACTGTAATTAGATCTTAAGTTTTCAACAACTTACATAACATTGGACAGGTGTATTTTTTTACAGATCACTGCACAGGTCTTACGCATGTATGCACCTTTTGGACTGGTAACTAGTTTTCATATAAATGAATAGTTACCTGAATAGCTGCTTTAGAGTGTCTACTATTAAAAACAATTAGTATCACCAAACTAGTGGACTAATGCAAATCCTGCATTTTAATTGGCTACGCTACTCAAGGACTATTAGCAATAGTCCTCGAGCGCCATCGAGCGTCACGCTTTCTTTAGTTTTAGTCCCAAATAAATATTTCTTCAACTTACATTTGCTAACTTTCTTATTGCCATTCTGTCCGACTAGTTGGGTAATACTAAAACAATTAGACCCTTCGCCCTTAAGGGCCACGGGTCAATAGCCCATTCGGCTTCGCCTCATGGGCTATTGACCCGTACCCCTTTCGGGCTGTGGGTCTAATTGTTAATTAGACTACTCACCCTGGTTTTCTACACGCAATAGTCAACTCAGCTATGCCTTGTTGACTATCCGCCAACAAAAGAAAAAACTCAGGCTTGTAATCTAATTGTTTCCCATCCTATATTTCTACATTTCTACTTAAGTTATATATTAAATACTATAAATAAGACAATTCTTCCACATGTAAATGTTTCTAATTTCATACAAATTGCAAAACAATTTAAGGAGGCTGGCAACAGTTTCCAGCACTTTTTGCTGCGGAGCGAGCGTAGTGAGCGAGCAGCAACATAAACAGGATTTAAGAAGAATATATAAAAGGGAGAACGATTCTCGAATTCATCACTTTTTACCAGAATGCATTGCGCCTTTTTACCAGAATGCATTGCACCTTCTACCAGAATGCATTGCACCTTTTTACCAGAATGTATTGCGCCTTCTACCAGAATGTATTGCGCCACGAACAACACACGAGGTTGTGACACCGTTGTGCTGGTGTCCTTTTTCGCGTGGATTGCAATTGATTCGTTATGGTTTGCTTTGATTTACCTGCTGTAAAGCGATGTGAGCGAGATCGTGCTTGGCTTTCACAACCCTTGCTGTTGTCGTAAATGCAGAATTATCTGGACGATTAATTGTCGCTTCTTAATCAATTTCGTAGCGGTCTCGGCCCCTTCGTCAAATTCTTAATGAAGAGAAATCGCCGAAACTTAGGCTTGTAGAATAATTAAAACAAACAAGAACCGTAGAACACGCTAATTTATATCTGCTGCGATCGATTTGTTTCTATCCAAACATGAATTTAATCTAAAACTTCAGCTTTTTGACACATCGCAACGGACGCATCCCCATCCGGAGTCTGCGGTCACATTCCATTCTAGAGACATGTGAGTACAAGTTCAGAATTTATAAGTAAGCTTTCTACTCTTACAATTTTCACATCTTTCGTTTATTTGGATTTGGTAAAGAGGAGGCTGATGTGTATCAATTCATATCCAGACAGTTAAGATCACCATGTGCTTTTGTCACGATCCCGTCACGATCACCAGCTATGCGTCATATGTAATAATGTGTCCTTGTTGTTTTCTGCAGACAATTTGGAAATCTGCGCCACGAACAACACGAGGATGTCATTACAGTCTTTTCGCGTGGATTCCAATGAAATTTTGCTCTGATTTACCTGTAAAACGATGTGCAGGAGATCATGATTGACTTTCACAAATCTTGCTTTTGCTTTTAATGCAGTACGAGAAAGTTTATACAAATCTGGACGCCCGGGTTAATTTGGACGATTAATTGTGACAACTTATTTTAAACAACTACAGAATGCAGGGCCACTTTAAACATTCACCAACGAGCCGGCTCGTTTGGCTCGGCAGTGGAAAAATTTGTATGGCGTTAACTGTTGAGTTCATATATTTAGCAGCTCGTTTGGCTCGGCAGTGGATGAAAGAACGAGGAATAATTGTATGCGCATTAAGTGTTTGGTTCATATATTTAGCGGCTCGCTTGGCTCGGCAGTGGATAAAAGAACGAGGAATAATTGTATGCGCGTTAAGTGTAAAATTGGTATATTTAGTGGCTTGTTGGGCTCAAAGAGAATTCGTCGTTACTAAAACTTGCAGAATAATTAAAACAAACAGATGTTACGATCAATTCCTTTTCATCCAAACAGTTTTAGCAGCTCCACATATCCGGCGATCGACTAACCTGCAAACGCAAACCTATTTCCGGCTTCTACTGGTGCCGCCAGTGTAGACAAGCGACAGCCAAAAATAGTTCTCAGGCTAGCAATCAACGCATTTTCGATACTGTTAACACTCTAGACTTGATGCGTACTAGTACCGAATTTGCAAGTGAGATTTCTGCTCCTAGAATTTCCACATCTTTCGAATTTCATCTCGATTTTCTGGTAAACTTGGGGGAGGCACTGTAGGTGTGTATCATGTGTGTATGTGTATGTGCTTTATTGTCTCGATTCCTTGTCTTATCACGCCTCGCCATCGATTCATCATGATGCATTAAGTTGACAAAAAAGAACAGTTTTTAAGTTACACATCACAATTTGACACTACTTTAAGAAATAAAGGTTATAATGTAAGACTT
>OZ026596.1:24950321-24995321 GCA_964020085.1 Micromussa lordhowensis | reverse complement strand
TTAAAAATGGGAATTCAAAATATATAGTTACATGTATGTACGTAGCTGTCATGTATAGTCATGTAGCTGGCCTTGTAGGGTTTTTGACCTAATTAAGACCCCTCACTTATCTGGAAAACTGCTGCTTGTATGTGCATACTCTACATGCAAGTCTACAGTGCATGTACAATGTAGTTACATGTAGTTCAAGGTTTGGTTCTCTTCCCAAGGTCATGATTGTGGGGAAACTGGAAAATTCAAAGTTTGTAACAAGTTCAATATGTTATATAACATTGCAGAGTTGCTGTTTTCATGTCATCTGTTGGGACTCTGTAAAAGTGATGATATTGACCTTGTTCAGGTAAATTTCAAGCATTTTAACGGTAATTTATAAGATACATGTAACTTGATTTGTAAAACTTGTTATGTACTTGGCTTGCCCCGCCACGATTAGCTCTCTAGCTATTTGCGGGGCTGCTATCGCACATTTTTGTTGGACAAAGAATAAAGAAGAAGAATGTCATGTTAGGCTAACTGGAGTGCTATTATGGCTAATCATAGTGCCATTTGGCCATTTCATGGTTTAAACATACATGTACCCCAGTTTTGGCCACGTGAAATTTACCAGCTATATAATATTAAATGCAATTTAATATTACAGTTTTTGCTCAATTGAAATTATCACATGATTTTAAATTTTGCTTGTGCAGTAATACTTACAAAGGACTAATCTTCATGTTTCTATGCTCCACATGACATACATGTACAGGCCTATGATGATATTCAGTTGTGCTGTTCTTTGCAGGGTACTAAGTCTAGAAACAAACAAGCAGTATTTTGGGAAAACCTGATAGATCTTGTCAGTGCAGTAGAGTCATCAGGTCAGACTCGTCACTTTACCACCCCGATAAGAACAACAAGGTTTGTACTGACATAAATGTTTCAATAGCGGATTGAGAGATAGAGGTTAAACGTTATGTTATTATACATGTATTACGGCAGCATTTTCAGTTATGTAAGGTTGATGTCCAAGCAAATCCCTGGAACTGCAGGGTTGCCATGGTCAGGGAAAAGTCAGGGAAAAACAATCATTTTTTAAAGTCAGGGAATTTTGTAAAAGGTCAGGGAAAATCATAGACGTTTGTTTAAGTCAGTGAAAAGTCAGGGAATAATTTTTCTTTCAGAAAATCGTCATTTAAAGTGATTGATTTTGATTCAGAGGTCAATGAAAAGTCAGGGAACTTTTTAGATTCTGATGAGTGGCAACCCTGAACTGGAACATTACACTGCATGTTTATCAGTAAGGAAAAGTATGAACATTTGGAGCTCACAGTCAACCAGTAACTTACATACACTGTCAGGGCTCGAAAAAAGTGCCGTCCGGTTGTCCAGGACAACTAGATTCTCCTTCTGGGCAAGTACCTTTTCATTCTCACTTGCCCAATAGGCAAGGGATCGGCAAGCTATCTGCCAACTAAATCCTTAAAAGAACAAACGAAGACTTGCCCAGGGCAACTAAATTTTAGAGCTACTTGTCCCAAGGGCAAGCTGGAATTCAAGTTTCTTTCGAACCCTGACTGTGTATCACAATAGGAATTTGAAAGGTTGAAAACATGCTCAAGATGAAATTTTAAGGGAACTGGACGCAAATTTTGATCTGAGACATCATTCAGATAACTTACATGTAACTAGTTCCCAGTCTTTCTCACATCAAGGGGTAAAAAAAAAGAAGTTTGCATACTAGCCCAGGATTGTAGCTAAGAAAATAGTCTCCAGGTTTGAGATTTTCGTAAGCCGGTCACCATTTTTCGCGAGAGACCTGGAACAAAATCTGTCTTAATCTTTCCCAACCCCTGGGATGCGAGGCTACCAAGCTTTGCGTTTACAAGATGGTGGACGTATTACAAGGAAAGAGAACACGATAAACAATTGCTTAAAACTAGTTCTTCTTTCAGTTACTTTACTCATTAGAGTGGCGCCAAGGTTGTCAGAAATTTATTCCAAACTTTTCATTTAGTTGATTTAGACAGTTCGATATGGTTCAGATATCAAATGATTGTATGTGCATAATCTAAAAACCGTTCGTTGTTCTTTACCGAGTGATCACTCGCCATAATCCTGCCAGCAATCACCTCTTTCTCAGCCGGCAAATTTAGCCGGCAGCCAGCGCTTAGCGACAACCCTGCTAGCCAAGTGGCCCATCAGGCCAGAGTTTTTCCTGGTTTCTGTAGCATGAAGCAACTAGGAGTATTTCTACTCCCCCCTGGATGGGATGCTTGTCCATCACAGGGTCACCTCCAGTGTTAAGTTTGCCAGTACCCATTTGTACACCTGGGTGGAGAGAGGCATTGTGCCCAAGAACACAACACTGTGTGCAGGGCTCGTTCATGGACCACTCGATCCAGAGTCAAGTGCAGTTATATAACCATGATCCTACCCTGCCTCCCCACACATTCAAATTGTTTTAATGCAAAACTGACATCGCACTTTGTCTACTAGACTTATGAAGATTACCTAATAAATAAGTTCTCCCATCCTATTCTTTGTATGATCTGGATTTAAATTCTTGTCAACTACGGAACAGTAATTTGTTAATATCATTTTTTCGTTGTTGTTTCAAAAGTTTACAGTCTGCAGCTCATTTTTCTTTGGATGATCAATTCAAGAATGACTGTTACTTCTTTGACGCACTGTGTCGCCAGAATGACCTTCAGGATATTTTTAGGTCAAAAGTTCAGCTCTACCCTCCTGACTTGGTAAAAACTACGTCTGGACTGGAACATAAAAAGTAAGTATATGTATAGTGTAGGATAGTGCACAATGCTGGGACTACGCAATTCTACCACACTACTCAATAAGTTGCAAAAATAACTACTGGGGAAAACCTTTTATTGTTCAAATTAGAAATGTTCAAAAGAAAAAACAAAGTAAAATCTAGTTGAATGTGGAGTGCCCACATAGTACCAACACAAAACATGTCTCCTTGACCACTCCTCAAATTGAGGGAATTTTTGGAAAAAAGACAAACAGAAGGGCAATTACTTTTGTGTCTGCAAAGTACCAGTGTAACCCTCATGTCCATATATCTTTGTACAACTTATCTAATTTATACATGTACGTGTACAAACACCGATGCATTGAAACACTAGAATAAACCAAATTCTGAAGGAAAAACCCTTTGCTCCGAACATTACAGAGACTTTTCATGTCTGCTACATGGTGCGTCATAACTAATCTTGAAAACTCAGCCAGAAAAATATTCTGACACCAGAAAATAACAGTTTGAGAGAAACGAATTTGGTCAGAAATTAATGTATTCACTATTGGAGATGGGAATTTTGACCAACTGAAAATTCAGCCATTCAAAAGCTTAAAAATTTAGTAACAAATGTACATTTCTTTGCAAATTTTGAACTTTTTGAATGGCTGTATCTTGTTCAATATTGGCCCAATTAACACGAGACTTAAGGATTTTGTAAAGCTCGGTGTGCTCTATCTGAATATATGGGTCTTGTGTTGTTAATCCCATAATACACGGACTTGTACCCAGGCCCCCACCGTATGTCCGGCAGTGATACACACAACTTCTTTCAAAAATGTTATTAGCATCGAACTTTAGACAAGTTTTGAGTGTGTTGCTTTTTTTGGCTAATTTTGCTGTTTAGGGAAAGGAACAATTTTATACAGTTTAGTTTAAATCATAATTGTACACACTCTTTTTTTATAAGAACATCTAATTTTGAAGCTGAGGCTGAACGTTCTTATATGTTTTTTTGCGATTTGAGGAATAGTTATAAATAAGAACAGTATTTACTGCTGATTATTACAAACCGAGATGTGTGTCATGCAATAACAAAAGCATTGTTAATGTTATACAAAACATACCCTAAGTATTTGGGTATAATTTACATTTTTTTTACCTTTATGCTTTTCATTTAATAAACAGATTAGCAAAATAAAAACGTTCTTAATCGACTCAGGGATGTTCTTAATACGTTCTTAAAATTTCGATTAATCTCAGCCTCAACGTTCTTATAAAAAATTTCTTACAAAAAAAAGAGTGTATTATATGCTTAAAATTTCGCAAATTTCAGCCTCGATATTCTTGTAAAATATATTCGTTTAAAGCAAAAGATTGTACATAAGCGATTATGTCTTTATGTCGCTGGTGTGAAACAGGCCTAGAGGAACAAACAAATCTGACAATTCTTCTGTGTCAGGACAGCATAGCAAGGCAGTCAAAAAGAGAGAATGAAGTGCTAAGAGCAGTACTTTTTCGGGTGCTCGAATGATGCCAAAAAGAAAATTGTTTTTGTTTTTTAAAACACATTATTATGTTCCGTTTTCTCGAAAACCCCTGGAGGTCCTCTAATCTGGTTACTATAACAACGCTGCCTTTTCAAAAAAATGTTTCTGTGACACAAACGCACATATCACCCTTAAAGGCATTTCATAGTAAATGGTTTGAACCCAGGAGAATCAGTAGTTCGTATAATGTGATCGTCCGGGTGAGGGTAGTTCTGAAAAGAACTGTTCTTGGTTACTAACGTTTCGACAACCTGAGCGGAAGTCATCTTCAGAGTTATAAGTTTGGTTGGTTGAAAGTGATTGGTCACTTTAGCCATGATGTTATTGGCTGAAAGACTCGTGTAAAGTTTGTCATCAGTCATGTTTTGTTTCGGTTGAGTGAAACCAGCGATGAAACCAGTGAATCAAGACAGTAAAGATTTGAATATGTAAATTGCATTAGCTTTGTTATTGCCGTGGCTTATAAAGCTCAATGGTTAAAAACATCAGCAGTCGAGATATTATCGCCGCAAAATGGACTACGAAGATGCCCGTCAAGAAATGAAAAGGCATTCTCAAACAGCGACTTCTCAAGAGTCTTCAGCGACATGTAGCCCGTCTAAATTAACCTTTAAAGCTTATTTCTTTCTATTTTTCGCCGCCATTGGAAGTTTGGGGCCTTGGTATCTGACATTGTACTTCAAGCAGCTTGGACTCACCGCTGGACATGCAGGGATTCTGAATGGAGTAAGACTCTTCACAGAATTCATAGGGTCGCCTTTATGGGGAATGGTCGGAGACAAATTTAGGATACGAAAGATTATCTTATTCGCTTCGCTGGTGTCGTATACAACAGGGACTTTGTTGCTCATGGCTGTCCAACCGCAAAATCAACAGTGTATCAAGACTGAAGCGAACAAAACTGAGATAGCATCCCTGATTTTTACCGCAGGAGGAACGCTGAAGTTACAAGACGACAAACAAGGGGAACGATTTGAAAGCAATCCGGCAGATTTGACCCGCAAAGTCGACGAATCCGAGATCACGAGAATATTCATAATTTTTCTGGTGATAATTTGTACTAGTCAAATTATTGGTTCTGTTGTGTTCACTATGCCTGATGCGTTGGTCGTGGGCTTTCTGAAAGAAAATGTTAACGCGTTCGGATCTTTCCGAATGTGGGGCGAAGTGGGTGTCGCTGGCGGCTCGTTTCTCGTCGGAGGAGTCATAAACTTTTACCAATCGGAGGTGTGCGGTGAAACTGTGAAGAACTTCTTCATTTCGTTTTATTTCTTCGCTGGATTCAACGCGCTGGCAATAGTCACTGTTTTCTTCATGAAAGTCAGCTACGCCGATCCGGAGACATCATCAAAGGTTACGTTATTGCCATTAGTGAAAGAACTTCTGAAATTCCGTAATGCGGTGATTATCATTGTGGCTACTTATCTAGGAATGCTTGACGGCTTACACGAGAGCTTTGGTTTTTGGTATCTGGATGATCTTGGGGCCAAGCCCTACATGCTGGGTATCGCGTCAGGTTTGCGTTACACCATAGCTTTGCTCGCATACTTCTCGTCAGAGCTTGTAATTTCCAAGTTCGGGCATATGTGCGCCATATCGGCCAGTTTAGCACTTTACGTAGCGGTGTACCTGGCACTGGCATTTGTCCTCAACCCCTGGCTTGGTGTGATACTGTACAGTGCCCAGGGATTGCTGTATGGCACAAGCTGGGTAGCCTGTGTGGTTTTTGGCGGTACCATATCCTTACAGCATGGCTTCTACGCAGTTACGCAGGGTAAGAGATTACTAGGAATATTAATTCTCCCTACTGATTGCCGTATATTTCTTTTTAAGGTACCATGCAACTACTAAATACACTGCAAAAGTTTTGAGTTCGATGAAAAATACCTTGTTTGAGTGGGAATTAGATGTCACATCGCTTTATCGTTTGAACAGGGAGTTTTGGGAAAAGTCGGGGAGTTTAATTTCGAGTTAGGGAAAATTGAAAATTTGAAGAAAAGTCAGGGAAAATTGAAATTATAACGCCACCATTGATAGCTGGAAAAACATTTCAGGTCATTGTGACCTCAATGATGTTTTTCCTTGACGAAGAAGCGAATAAATGTAATAAATTTTCAGTCTCGCTAAGTTGGAGGCCGGTGCTCTATCTAAAAGTGTGTAGTTATTTGGTTAAGAAAATTATATTTTATCGGAGAAACGTCGGAGAAGTTTGAGAAGGGATGTCTGGCAACCATGTCAAGTTGGCAGTTTCGTTCACCGTCAGCTATGCAGAGTAACAATAGGCCATATAATCCATCAAATATTTTCACTCGCAGGCGATTGGTTTAAACGCGTCATGTGACTGAATATTCCCCAGCCAGGCAAAAGTAGGGAATATTCGAGTGATATTCGTGTGATATTCCCCAATTTTCAAAACCTCGCGTGTTGCGAAAAATATTTAAAGGATAATAAACACAACAGCCTCCATTTGGCGCGAAAATATACTCGGATATTTGTCCTTGGACATTATCTGTTCCTCAAAGCTCATAGTTTTCCTTGAGCTGCGCTCTCGGAAAACTGTTCGCTTCTCGGAACAGATGATGTTCGCGGACAAATATCCAATTTTATTAAATTCTCAACCTCGGATAATGCAATTCTAGCTTTCTGATTGGTTCACTAGATCTCGGTTACCAGCCATTATACCTGCGTTTGACCTTATATGGAAATGAATGCGGCTAATGTCGGTCAGCATAAAATTTTCATCATTTCGTTTTGGCGCCCCGAAGTCACATCACTTTCCGGTCGTTTCTTAGACCTATGTCATTTAAATTTGAAAAGACTGCCTGCATTAGCGTCAGATGCAAGCTAGTTCCAGTCCCATATCAGAACCGAAAATACGAACATGGTGTATTGGCTTGCAATGAGAGCTGAACGCAAATCCTCAAACTCTTATCTTGTCCTCGTACTTTTTTGCTTAGGCCACTAAGCTACGTGAGAACTTGCACAAAATTTTAGGCGACTCTGCAACCTTTGAGCATTCGGTTTTTTTTATTTTTATTTTATTACTTATTTTTATTTTTTGCGACATAGAGCAGAAAATATATGGTCGACAACATTGCCGCCTAAAATTGATCGCCGGCTCGGGTAATTCGCGGCTTTTCCGCTCGACGTTTCTAACTTCATGTTTGTTTGACTTCAGGTGTCTTGGGTGGATGTTACTGGGGACTAGGAGTCGGCACAGGCATATTGTTCAGCGGTCTCCTTATCAACTGGGTCGGCGTCGCGAAGACTTATTTCATTTTCTCGATAACGTCAATATTTGTTTTAGCTTTGTTTTTATCCACTCATTTGTTCGTAAAGTTGAGAGAAGGTAAAATAGAGAGCGACGAAAGTTATGAATTAGTGGCAACGAATGAAGAGGAGCCCCAGAAATGACGTTGACGTTAATACACAGGGATAAA
Organism: Micromussa lordhowensis; assembly: GCA_964020085.1. Taxonomy (NCBI): domain Eukaryota; kingdom Metazoa; phylum Cnidaria; class Anthozoa; order Scleractinia; family Lobophylliidae; genus Micromussa; species Micromussa lordhowensis. The sequence continues at coordinate 24,987,594 of OZ026596.1, read as the reverse complement.
TAACTGTTTGAAAACCTGGCCTTCTTTTAAACCCAAGCCGCCAGGTGATGTTTAGTATGTTTATTGCTTTAACTCGTATTACAGTGGAATTCTGGAGTCCCAGATTTTTCGAACCTTTCGATAACTCGAACCAAAAGTCGCTTCTACAGTCCCCTCACTCAAACACTATCATTTTACCCCTCATTTCTCGAACCACCGCGTTTTTTTTAATTGAAGCAATTTTCGTTTCTAGGTTCGAAAAATCGGGATTCCCCTGTAAAATGTTTCAAATAAAAAGTGATAAAAAATTCAAAGCTGACTGATGGATTGAGTTTAGTAAGGAGTGTTAAAAGTTGTCATACAAACGCATACAAACGCAAAAACATGTCCACTTGACCCATTCGAATAGCGGGAATATTTGGTAAAATCTAACGAAATATTCAAATTGCAGGGTGTTTCAATTAAACATCATTCAAACATCAAAAGACAACGAGGAAGGCAATTATTATTTTTACTGTGTAACACCGCGTGTCCATACACGTAATAACTAAAAAAACTAAGGCATACAAACATTGTACCGCTAACGTGAATCAAATTCCGAAGAAAAACGTTTTTTTTTCTCGGCAAAATTACAGTTTATGTACGAGAATTAAGAGAGCCTTTTGCCCCCATCTTAACCCCAGAAGACCATACTCTGGTAATCCTAATTAACTTCTGATACCAGGATAAATAGAATTCCGAAGATTGATCAAATAGAAACATTAACACCCCCTCCCCCCTCCCCCGCTCTGGGCGTATCGCGACCATTTCGTTACGATACGATACGATAACTTAATTTATACACGGTATTTCCATCAGTAAATTAAGTTAATTATCTATAATAATGTATCTATCTACCTAACTACAATAAAATTCATTAGTAACAATTCAAATAAAAATAAATAAAAATCCTGCTTTTCATGGAGGCCGTGTCTAAAATATACTTAAAATTAAGGTGTTACTTGCAACTAAGATATTTCTTGAAACTGTGGCGACTTAATTTAGATTTGAAATCGGTAAGTGAAGACGCTTGTCGTAGGTCTACAGGTAAATTGTTCCACAACTGAGCTCCGCTATACAAAAAGCTTCTCTTGAGATAATCTGTTCGAGGTTGTGGAAGAACTAATTTGTTTTCGGTATTCCTTAAACGATAAGCACTTACATTGTCGCGACATACAAATCTTGATCTAAGATAATCAGGTGTCATGCCATGCAATGTTTTATACATTAGGATAGACTTTTGTTCCAATCTTTGATAATAGAGTCTTCTCCACCCTAGTGCGCGGAACAGATCATCCAAATTACTATCATAGCTCGCAGACATTAGGATGCGAGCAGCGCGATTTTGAAGCCTTTGCAGTTTTTCAGAAAGGCCCTTGTTACAGTTTCCCCACACTACATTACAATAATCAAAATGTGGTTGAACTAGAACATTTAAAGGAGTAAGATGCCGAATTCTTTTAATTGCACCGATGGCACACGCTATCTTCTTAGAGACATTTTCAATATGACACTCCCAGTTTATATTTTGATCGACATAAACTCCAAGGGATTTAGCAGAGGTTACTTGTTCTATTGCGTTTTCGTTTATAGCAAGAAAGGGAGTTTCCATAAATTGTGATAACTTCTGCCTTGACGCAATAAGCATAAACTCAGTTTTTGTCATATTTAGGGTGAGCTTGTTAGCTGACAGCCATTCGTACACATTACTCAGGTCGTGAGTAAGGCAATAATTTATATGCTCAATGTCAGTACTGGCAAGCGTCAGGCTGGTATCATCTGCGTACATTCTGGGTTCCGAATATGTCAGACAATGTGGTAAGTCATTAATATAAATCAAAAACAGAAGAGGTCCCAAAATTGTTCCCTGGGGAACACCACATCTTAGACCTCCCATATATGGGAGGGGTGGATGGAGATTTGGACAAATTCCGACCTTTTTACCTTGACGGAAATCATAGCGGCAATATTGCAGATAGGGACACAAGAGAAAGTTAAGGGAAAACCGTGTTCAAACATTGCTTGAATAAACACGTTTTTAAAGCAATGGCAAATACCACTCTACTTCAATTTAAAAACATTGTGTTAACATGGCCAATTTTTTGGCAAAACAAAGTGTTTTCAAAATTGTGCAAGTCCTCGTGTGATTATTTAGTGTTAAAGTATCTGCCAATCAACAGAATACCTGATGAGAAACAGTTGATGTCTGTCACAGAAAAGTTGGCGAATGAACTGGAAGAACAGAGCAAACAACTGGACGAGCTGAGGGAAAATGTATGACAAACAGTTAGTTTTACTCAAAGACATGTTTCAACAGAACCTACTGTCATCTTCAGTTTTGACTGATGTACAAACCGTTGGAAGAAGAATTTATAATAAGTAGAAAAAAGCGAATTATTATAATTTTTCACTTTGATAACCTTTCTGCTCATGAAAAATTTACAATGTGTTGTCCGAAAATTTGCAGCGTTGATTCATATGTTTGTTTGACCACAGGCGCCTCTATGTGACGCTGACGCTATAACAGTCGAGAAAGTGAGTAAAACACTGTCTCTTTCACTCACCACAATGACTCAAGTTGTCTCTGGATTTCTTCACTGCTTTGAGACAGAGATGAAGCCATGGTGTAAAAGACCGGCACCTTTACTATCAGGTACAACGGGGCAATCTTCAAACTGGGTACAACATGTCATTCTACAGTGATGTTCTGTTGTTGTCATGTAACAGTTTCTTGGGGTGAATTGAAATGTTATACGTACTGGTGTGTGGCGTAGGCTAAAGATACTGTCCATGTTAAGCGCGGGTGAAAATATGTGGGACTTAGACGTCTGGAGGCGTGATATCTATTTTGTAGACCCTGGCATCTGGTTGCCAGAAAAAAACTTAGGCCCGTCCACACTTCGTTGGAGAAATTTGAAAAGCCGAGGCAACTTTATTTCTACGTTTAGGCCTACAGTCCACACTAATCCGTCACGAAAACGCAGCTTTTCGAAAACGCCTTTCTAACCGGAGGAATTTGAAAACGCCGGCTTTGCGTTTTAGTGTGAACAGAAAACATTTTGAAAGCGGAGCTTTTCGAAAACGATGACGTCACGATAATCATGTGATTTCCCTGCCCGAGTTTACTCAAACACAAATCCAAATTGAGCGGTGATTGTTGCGTTTTCAAATTTCTCGGGCGTAATTTAACTTACAATTTTTTTTTTGATTACAGAGGTTGGTCCAGCATTCAGTCGAGTTCATTCACTGTTGCTGAGATATACAGAGGTGAGAACAAACTTGGAGGCCTGGTTTGGTACCATTCATGTCTTTCATGTCTCAGATGATGACAGATCATGAAAAAATGGCAATCCTGTCTCCAGTGCAGGGATTAAACATAACAAACCCTATGTCAGTGGCTTATTCAGCAACTACGCATTAACGTATTTTGTTTTTTTTAAATCCAGACAAGGTTTCCCTTGAAAAAAAAACTCTATTTAATCAAATAAACACCAGGGACGGGTTGTTCAAAGCCCGGTTAAGCTAACCCAGGGTTGGCGCGAATTTTGATTGTGAATTTGCAACTTTTTGGTGAGGTTTTCTGTTTGTATTGTTTATCCTTCAGTTTTGACTTTGAATAATCTCAAACTACAGTAAATATAAGCAGTGAAAGACATATTTATACAAGAAAAATTAATACTTCAGTTACTCTTCATCCTGGGTTAGCGTTAATCGGCTTTCGAGCAACTCGGCCCGGCAGTAGGGCTCCTGAGGGTTCAGTGTGTCCGTTGTTGTAGTTCAGTGTTGGTGATGGTAATGATGTTGGTGATGATGATGATGATGATGGTAATGATGATGGTGATGATGATGGTGGTGGTGGTTGCGGCAGCAGTGATGGCGGTGGTCGCGGTACATTTACCAACTTACTACGAAAGGTTGCTCTAGCCAAAGGGTTACATATACTCTGTTTGTTTGTGAACTGGTACAGCGTGCAAAGAAAGTCGTGTCCGATAGCCTGGGGCTAGTGGAGTTTGCATTCGGATTGGTAGATTTGGGCAACTGAAGTTTCCCGGGAAGGGTTTTTAACAAAATTCAACAGACCTTTGCATAAATGGCGCCTAAATTTGAATAACAATACTTATACATCCTTAGCCTCACATTCATGTGAAAAATCCTTTGTCTGAAAACACGAGCACGAGGCTAAGGATGTATAAAGTATTGTTATTCAAATTTAGGCTCCATTTAGCCATTTATGCAAAGGGTCTATTACAGAAGTACTGTAACATATGAAATATTTTAGGGCTAGTACATCGTAGTTGTAGTTTGCTCGAAAAGCAAGCCGGAAAATAGTTTTCTTTGCACCCTGTGGTAACTGTGTTTGATATCTCCTCAAGAGATATAAAACACTTTTTTCCAAGTGTGTTGTGTGACTATGGTTGCAACCAGCACACAAGCATTCTATTCTCTTGGTGTGAGTGATGTTTTATTCTGTTTTACTTCTCTGGTTACAACTTTCAGCTGCTACAAAGCTTAGGAACAATCAAGAGCTCGTATGGTGAAATATGCCAGGAGAGCAAAGCAAAAGTCTCCAAAAGACAAAGAAGTGAGACAGGTAACATGCACCCTTATATCATCAATATCACTATCATAGTCGTCTTCACAGTCATCTTTGTACTCTATATATTTTTTATAGTTTCATTCCAAAGTTTAAAATAGTTGTTTCCTTACGAACTGCTAGAGATTTGTTGTCATGTAGTGTTGAGAATTAAGTACAGTAAACACCCGCATATAAGAACAAATGGATTAAGAACACCAGGCTAAAATTTGGCCAATAAAGCCCCATTTTTATAAGAACAAGATCAGCCTGAAAATTGTAGCATGTTCTTATAAAATGGAAAAAGTGTCATAATTACAAAACATGTAAGTTTATGTTTGCTGTCTGCTAACTACATAACTCTATCAGCTGTCCAAACTGTCTTGTTTTGGAGTACTTATTTTGTTTTCCTAAACTATGCTAATTATACCTCTAGCAACATGTTTTGGATAGTATTACTAAATAAAAATTTAAGAACATCTTAAGAACATTTTGAGGCTGATTGGTCACTAATCACCCGATAAATAAGAACTCAATCAGCCTGACCTCCGAAATCGTGTGTTCCTATATGCGGGTGTTTACTGATGAATTTCTATATTCTCGTCACCGGCTGCCTAATGTAGCATTCAATATTGTAGAGACAATTTGAAATTAGCCACGGTGAGGTCGCATTCGTTTTTTTCCCTTGCTTTCGACCCTTTGGTTGATTCCCTCACAGTCCAAGCCCTGGAATATACTCTTCCAAAGAGTCCTCGTTACCCAGTTAAAGAAAATGACGTTAGATAAACTGCAAACCGTTGTGTCTTTAGATTTCGTCTATCAACTTTGGTTCCTAAGGTCTCAGGGAAAAGGGAGAAAGAACTCTCGGAACTAAGTAAACGTTAGTATATACCGTTTATCTCTTTTATGATTTCAGGCATCAACCAGGCTGAGCTTCAAACACTTCAGGGATGTTTAGGCGTGTTGGAAGTTTCATTACAACGACTCAAAGAAGGAGAGAATTGAAATGCACTTAGCGGTGCATCCACAGAAAAAGGAAAATCGACGGACTCGCACAAACCCTGCAAACAGAGTTGACATATCTGCAGTATACCAGCCCTGAAAACTTTGAATCAAAACTAAAAAATTTCGCCTCCTCCTCGAGAATCGTTGAGGGATTACAGGGATTGGAGGGACTGTCATTGATTGTATTTTAACGGTGGATGAGCTGAAAATGCTAAGACCAATCAACATCAGTGTTTAAGGAGCTACGTCACAGTTTGCCCATCTTGAAAAGTTGAGCCTAAACTTTGCTATTTGTAATCCGTTTTAATCTTCTCCAGCTTTACCATCCTTCTTCCTTTATGGTTTATTGATATCTCTTTGGTGTTTTTCTATCTTAGTAAACTATTATTTTCAGGGTTCCTTCAATTTAAAGGCAATTCTGTACCTGTCAAAAGAACAGGACTCGCTGTACTGGGTGGGCGAGAAGAACAAGAATGATTACAAGTCTCGACTGAGTTTCTCCATAGTAGTGTGAACGTTAAATTTCGTGTATTTAGTGTAAATAAAATATTTGGTATTTATTTTTACATTGGACTGTTTATAGTCCCTGCAGCTACGACCATGGACAAATCGTGTCGGAACATGCACGTGTGTTAGATGAGAGTGTTTTGTTAACATTGCACAGGGTTAGGGAGGAGCAAAATGCCCATAGAATGAAGTGTTTCAACCTTGTACAGCTATTACAGTGGTAACATTTTGTATGTATATGGCATATCTAGTTTTTTTCATGCAGCATGTTGGGACAATAATAACAAGTGTTTCTTCCACCAGAAAAACGTTTTCTGATCGGTGAAATCTACGTATGTAAAGTTTTGATTTTTTTCTGTAATATCATTAAATAACTAAATCAACTTTGTTTAACGAGGTTGACACACAACAGTCTTCAACTGATAAACCCCTGGCCCTCGAATTCCCGATCGAATTGGAATTTAGAAATGTTGGTTTTTGAGGAGGGAGGAAAACCGGAGAACCGAAGAAAAACCCTCGGAGCAAGGGCGAGAACCAGCAACAAACTCAACCCACATATGACGCCGGGTCCGGGAATCGAACCCGGGACACATTGGTGGGAGACGAGCGCTCTCACCACTGCGCCACCCCTGCTCCCCTGTCCTCAGATCGCTTGCTCAATCCAAAACCGAGAGAAACTGGTGAGTGCACTAGATGAATAAGCAATGCACGTGTCGATCATTCGCATGTCTTTGATTGGCTGAAAAATCAGGTAAATCATTTCAAAAGATGTCAGAAATGCCGGAAAGAGAGCGACTTACGACGCCTAAAGGGGAAAATAGACTACTTTAAAATTGCGTGGTCGGTAATGTTGGAGTGCACTATTGTAAACTCCCGCTTTGAAGCCATCGACTTGCACAACTTCGTCAGGGGTTTGGATGGGCTCCCCCGGATATAAGCCGCCCCGGCTTATATCAGGGGGGGGGCTTATATCCGGGGAATTTTGAACCAAAGGAAAGATTTATTTCAACAGTACATTCAATTTCAGCTTGCTTGCAGCTTCAGCTTGTTCCTTTGTATTTTATTATTATCTCTTTTGTGTTTTTCTATCTTAGTAGACTACTATTTTCAGGTTTCCTTCAATTTAAAGGTAATCTTGCACATCGCCAAAATAACTCAAGATGTTCTACAGTCTAGAATGAAGGACCGCTAGGTGAGAGGGGCTGTAGTGCTCGTCTTTCCGGTACGCTGTGAGGAAGTTTGGCTTGCTCTGTTTAAGTTACATTTGGAACCACTTGGGTTTTGCTTGAAGAAAAGACGTGCTCGTGCAGCATTGCAGCTATGATACCACCCGGTATGGGTCCGACCCAGTAAACCTTGAAAAATAAAATAAAAGAGAGAGAGAGACGTCAGTTATACAAGAATGCGTCTTGGCGGCACCTTTAGGGCATTCACTTTCTTTAAGAGTTCGCTTCCTTGACTTCTCTTCACTTCCTCCTTCCCCATCCAAATTTCTTCATTCGTTCGGCAGAAGTGTTGGAAAAGACAGCCTCTTAAAGTGGAGGCAGAAACCTTTTAAAACGAGGTAAAAAAATCGTTGTTGAAAAAACAAACTGTATTCAATGGACTCCCGGCAATTTCAGTGACAGAACCGAAATATTCAGACACACACTGAAACAACTAGTTCAATGTGCCAAGTAATTAATTTAAACGTTAGCAAGCACGTATAGCTTCTTTCTAAGTGGCAATAGATTCAGTTTTTTCCACGTTGCAAAAGAAAATTACACTTTGTAATATAAAATCGACTTCTCACAATGTTTCAACAAGTTACCAGATAGCAATTTGGCGAGAAAAATGAATCAGAAACTGATTGTTTTTTGTTTAGAAATAGGGTAAAAAAAGGTAAAGCCTGTTAAGCCCAGCTGGCTCGGAACTCTCGGCGCTTAAGTCCGATTTCTGAGGCGTGAAGCGGTTAGGAGTATTGCCAATCCCCCCTGGACAGGATGGTAGTCCATTCTCTCACGTTGCTTCAACAATTCACTGGTACCATTTATACACCTGGACGGAGAGAGGCACTGTGAGAGTTAAGTGTCTTGCCCAAGAACGTAGACCGGAGATCGATCCATCTGGAATCGCTGTTCCGGATTGTACAATGCCCGACAAAAGCTAACCCAGGATTAGCGAGAATTTTGATTTCAGTTTTGTAACTTTTCAGTGGAGGTTTCTGTGTATCTTTCAGTTTTGAGTTTGAGTAATCTCAAACTACATAAAACGTAAACAGTGAAAAGAATATTTATATAAGAGAAATTAAAACATCGGTTAACTTTTAATCCTGGGTTAGCGACTTTCGTGCATTAGACCACAGCAACTCGCCCCTAAGAGAACGTGGACATAAAACAGCTTCTCTCACTTACCCAATGATGTTTCCAAGAGTTCATAATCAAGGCGGGCCCGAATGACCGCGCGGGATTCATACTGCAGCCAGTGAAAGGAATCTTGGAATAACAAAGTGTCAACAATTGAAAATATTAGCCATATTGTTGATGACTGTCAAATCTTCATGCCCGTAAACTTAATTTCACTCGTTTCCTGTGCTCGTTCAAATTCAACAGATAAATAATAACATTCAGGCTAATTTCAACATACCAGCGCGCCAACCTACCCCAGCCATGTGACAGATGAACACACACAATCCTATGGACAGCGGTATTTCGTATCCTCGATGTTCCTTTCCAGGATCAGTCGCGGCAAATATGGTGAAAACCAGGACAAACGTAAGAAGGAGCTCAATTCCAAAAGCCTGGGCCTCGTTAACGTTTGCCGCAGGAGCTGTCACTCCCAAGTCTCGGTGCATCTGAGAAGGAGTGAGACCATACAAAAGCGCAGCTCCTAAAATTCCTGGTAACAAAAAAAAAAGATATTTCAAAGGTTGGGTGAGAAAGTTTAATTGTTAAATTGGCGGGGTATTAAATAAACAAAACACAATGCTTAGTGGGTAGGTTCATTCCTTGGTTTGTTTATGTCTTCGTTCGCTTCCTTGTTTATTAGTTCGTTCGTTCGCTCGTTCGTTCGTTCGTTTGTTCGTTCGTTCGCTGCTTCGGTCGTTCGTTCGTTGGTTCGCTACCTCGTTTCTCAGTCGTTCGCACATAGACTCACAAATTGTCTTTTGCATATCAGTATGAGAGGGTAAACGTGAAGCAGTCAAACGAATCATTCACTTTTTCAACCGGAAAGATCATCTTTTTATCTAACCTATTCAGTGACACAACCCTTTCAACTGTACAAACAGAACCTTTGGCAACTGCGGAAGCCTTGGATATATATAAAGTGTATTCCGGAAAAAATATTCCTCGTCCGCCGTTGTTTGTATTGAAAGGCAGCACTATGTTTATAATTTTAGCCTGCGTTCTTCGGTTGAATTCGTCTGCTCGCAGGCTTCGTTCATAATTTTAATTTTTCCAAAAGCAATATCAGCTATTAGTTGCTACATTGTAGTATGCATTCCTCAAAAGCAAGTTGCACAGTAGATTCGCGAAAGCCCTAACCCGAACACTATGTTCAATTAGTATACCAGACACATTTCAACTGTGAAATTAAATCACTTTTGCGAACATGTGCTTTTGCTCTGCCTCTATAGCTACAATCTTTATTAAATTTTCTGTCGATCCAAGATATTGTTAAGTTAAGAACCAATGTCAAAAAGCTGTTGTAAGATGATGGGGGCACTTGAGAAAGTGGAACCCAATTCTAAGATGTCATTTTCAAAGTAAACGCGATTCTTCTGCATAAAAGAAATATTTAACAAGTTAGCGTTCCTGGGTTACAAGCCTTCAGTAATTTTAAAAGAATTTTGCATAGAATTTCAACCCTGCGCAAAGTCTTCTGTGTTCTTTTACAACTTTGTTGTAAGCTGAAAGCATGAAGTGTCACCTTCATGTGCGTATTCAATTTGTACAAACTTGGATTCAAAATTAAATTCATTTGCCACAACTTCCATGATGTTTGAACTGAATTGAACGGTGGCATAATATTCGTTCACATGCTAACAAAGTTCAAAATTTCTTTCCTGATCCTGTCAAAAAAAAAACTTGAGTATACTCGCTTCTTTGTGATACCTTGTTTACCACTGTTTCCGCGACATTTTAAATTTAACCGAACTGTCGCACAATTTTCGTTCTCGTGGTAACATCTCGAAATTTCTTTCTTTGTTCCGGAAAAAAAATTAACTACACTCGTTTCCATTAAATGTGTTCTTGTAGTGTAGTTTATTTACTTGCGTTCGGTGTACCGTGTTATCGGTTAGGGATGCATTATCGTGTGTTCTCATGATAGTTTTAAAAGAATATATTTTATTTTAAAAAAATCGACGCTGAAATTTGCAAAATTTTAAAAAATATTAAGAATAAATCCGAGGCTGACATTTTGAAAAGAATGTAATTTTGTGTCTTGAAAATTAGCAAATACAATGCAATTATTATATGTTTTTACCTAAACCGAATAAAATTCTTCCTTTCTCTAAACGGCGAAAGTAGCCAAAAAGCAACAAATAGAGCACTAGCCGTATCTGTTTGATGCTAATAACATTCCTGCAAGAAGTTTTGTGTGTGTCATACTAGGTTTTAATTCACAAGAATATTTTCAGCCTTAAATCGGCAGGAAATTAAGAATATTCAGCCTGGGATGGAAAAACCCAATTCTTTTAAGAAAAAAAAAATTCAAGCTAACTTTGGAAAAAAAATTGATCGAGATCTAGAGCAGGAATTTATTTTATTAAACGTTCCAGGGACCGCCATAGGAGATCATGATAATTATCACTTTAATTTAATAAAAATCAAGTCTGCTTTTTGACCAACGGCGAGCGTAAACTAAAATGGAGCGTGAACCAAAATGGAGTGACAAGTGACACGTTCGGATGTGTTTTGTCACCGAACAGATTGTGCAGGCTTATCACAGATGCCAATGTTATCAAGAAAATCGCCAGTGAATGCATGCCGAGTTTAAACAAAATTGCTCCAGTGCTTCCTATTACGTTTTTACGAGACAAAATAAAATTTAAGATTGCATGATTAAAGGGGAATGAATTTCGTAGAAAAAAAAACTGAACATCGTGCATAAAACACTGTGTACATTATGTTTTCTTCGTATTGTTTCTACCGGCTTTGTGCCTTATTTGAAAAGTTGTTTCTGCAAATGCAAAGTTTAAAATACACAGTGAATTGTAATTACACCTCGGAAACTACAATGGTATGGAAATTTCCTTGTATCACTTTCTTTATATTACGCCGGCTAGCGAATATCAACGGGAGATAAAAAAGAAAAGCAGTGTTCGTACCATATAGTTGCATGTGTAATTTTACTTTAAGGTTTTCTCTAAAACTACTACTCCGCAAGGCTTGAAATATATATGTCTTCCTCAATTTTGGATTGCTACGACTCCCTCTTAGTGTTTACGTGTTTTTTTGACTGTTTTCACCTGTTTACTTCTCGTCAATGACAAATTACAATTGTAAAAAAGTGTTCATTGTGACCTTTTCATTTGCGAATTTAAGTCGGGTTGAATAATAAACAACTTCTCGGCCTTTGGAACAGAACTATAACTGTCGCAGTGATTTCATTTCTCTGTCGCTTTTAATTGATAGCAGGTACATGTTTATTTTCTGTTTTTCAGGCCCTCACAGGCTGAAAACGAACGTTTGTTCTGTCAAACGATTTTGTCAGCTAAAGCCGAGCTAAGTGACTTCTTTACCGAAACGTTTTCTTCACGGTTTGAATTCATTAACTTCATCATTTAATTGCCGTCCAAAATGAAATCCATTACTCGAGCCGACCATAAAATAAAAACTTATGGTTGAGTACAAGCTTTTCTGTACATGTCGGAAAAAAATACAGGTCACCATTAAATATAAGATACATGTTATACACAACCCGCTGTTGAAATGCGCACGAATCATTTAAAAAGCACTAGAAAATTCTTTAAGCGCAGAGCAGTGTATTTGAATGTTAATTAGTCTTCTCAATTCTCGCAAGCGAAAGTGTAGCATAGCTCTCCTATGTATACCTAATTTATCTACCTCCGAGGAACTGCGCCAGCGCATAAAACACTCCTTCTAGGATCGAGATTTTCCGTGTTGCCATCAGCGCAATGCTCACAACTGGGTTTATGAGACCTCCACTCAGGTGTCCAATTGTCATGGCTAACGTGGCTATGCTAAGGCCCGCCGTGACGGAGACATATAGGACAAAGTCAGCGCTGAAGGACCAGTGTAACGTCGACCCGCAAACCAGAAAAACAAACATAGTTGTCGCAAAAAATTCTCCTCCGACACAAATCCAAAATTTGCGCTTTCGCAGCGCAATCGTGTCCGGCATGTTTGAACTGCTAATGCCAGTATTAGATTGTTCAGCTTTAAAATGTCATAGCTTACACAGCACGCGTCATTTGCGTTGATTTTTAACATGATTTTGATGCATTGTCGTCAAACACGAAAAACTGTTCGCTACGGCGATTGGCTTGGTAGCAATTTAAGTTTCTATTTTTGTTATGGAAATAGCTTCCTGCCCTTTACATCATGTTTCACCCAGAAAATGGCTCACAGTCTGCATATCAAACGATTACCCTTTTCAATACATCTTTGTCAGATGCGTGTGCTTGATTATGTTGTTATTTATTTCTGTCACTGCACAATCAATCAAACTCCGCGATATGACTAAGATTTTGCATGCGGTAATGTTTTTCTAAACATGATACGGATGTTGAAATATTTTTTTTTATGATGTTTTTAGTAAATTTGGGCTTGCTATAACAAGCTGCTATGGTAACAACATTTATCATGTATAAAGACTATTCACAAATGCTTTAAATGACTTAAATATGAAAAATAATAGTGGCCTTCCACAAATATTGCATCCGGATACTTTTTTGGGGGAGGGATATTTTTAAAGTTTCCGAGAAATTTGGATAATATTTCGATATTAAGAAAATCTAGTGTTATTTGAAAATTTCACAGCTTTCTTTGGCTGAACCCTGTGGTTTCCTCGCTAGTTTCTTGAAACAATACTTAGTTAAATACATTTCAGCGACTTTACACTAAAAAAATATATTCCATATCACTAAAAGCACTAAAAAGCAACAATTTTTCAAAATGGCGGACACTGGTAACATTGATGCGCCAGAATCTTCGTCCCCAACTTCGACGACTGCAAGAAAATTTTGAAACATTTAGCCTAAGTGATTCAGAATCAGTTTATTTTTAAATCACAGATAAGATATCATTTGAGGGATTTTCGAGACATTTGGAAACGTTTTTTGCGCTATTTATATATTTCTTTTTAATTTTCGTAAAGATGTTTACCTTACCACGCGATATTTGTGGAAAGACCTAGGAAATCGAATATAGTTGTCGATTGTTTGACAGAATTATTCTCTTTGCGAGAGCCACAGTTACAGTTTTTTTTTTTTTCTTATTTTAAAAACAACTCAGTTGCATTGTCTTTCTGTCTGTTGCCTTGTTTGTTATTACATTCTAGTTAATGGAAGCTTCACTAAGTTAATGTCATCAATAATTGAGAGAAACTCGCCGCATTCTATGCCCCAAATTGGCCAATCTGATTGGCTTTCGCATTTGTGTCTATTCACCCTTTTGTCCATAAATCGTGCAACCCTGCTGCTCTACCCGCTGGGCAACTTTTAAACAAAAGGAAAACAATTACATCGACTGCTTGACATGTTACAGGTGCAAGTTACTAAAGGACAGGAGGTGTTGAGCATTGACTCCACGTTTAAGGGGTAATGTAACTGAATTTCAGTCTTTAAAATAAAATAACAAGAAGAGAGGAATTAAAAATAGCTGATACCCACCATCAAACAGCGTACCTCTACATAAGAGCTGTAGAATAAACAAATAAAGAAACAAACAAATAAAGAATTCGAAACAAACGAACGAGCGAATTGGCGAACAAACGAGCGAGCGAGAATGCGCGGACTGAAAACTGGACGGTGCCAGAAGCTTGGTACTTGGTGCCGTCCGACTCTACGGAGAAGAACTAGCGACAATCCAGGGTAGGGAAGATAATGCGTGACAAGAAGAAGCCACTGATTAGATTTTCCGATTGGAGGTCCATAAATAAAAAAAAAAGGCGATCACACATAACTGTAATTAAAGTTTAAGACGAAATCCGATAGGACAAAAATGGTGGACAAAAATCTTGTACCAGAATAGGTATATTGAAATTCTTTTTGCTTTTTCTAAAAGCTTAAGATATAACGAGTCGCCTGAAATAATAGGAATATTTCATACAGAATTATCAGTGTAGCAGTGTAGAGACTGTTTCGACTCCTTAGCCAATCCCCGGGGAGTACTCCAAGAAAAATTGGGTGGGGGTGTTCGGCCCACTTCCCAAAACCCTTACCTTATTTATGACCAAACTCTGCGATTTTTCCTATTCTTTTTATGACCTGACCAAAAAATTTGATGTCCTATTTATGACCGTTGCGGCTGGCACAGTTGCCCTAAACATAATTTATAAAGGGCTTTGGTTGATGATCTTATCGATAATGATGAAAATGTAGCTTCTCCAAAAGCACATTCAAGACTAGAGTGCGAAAAACCATACCCTATTTATGATCAAAACGGCTGGAAAACCATACCCTTTGGGGTCACACATATCTATATAGCCCATATAAGAGAGCCCCCACCCCTCCACCCCCGGGAGCGAATCACCTTTGAGAAACATTGGCAAAGCTACCAAACTCTCAACAATAAGCCATTTTCGAGTTGGCTTGTAGCTCTGTTTCCAAACGAGTCCTCGTGCAAACCCTTTTATAAGAAAATGAATTTGATTAGCAAGAAAATGAACCTGAAGGGGAAACACATTTTCATATGAATGGTTTCGCACGAAGACTCCTTTTGACACAGCTCAAAAGGCAACTCGGAAATGGCCTATTATTTCGTCTGCACCAAACGAACTTAGAAATCGTTGCGAGGTAACTCGTGCCAAGTCTCTCAAAAGTTTCTATACTGCTTAATTTTCTTTCGCTACATACTACGGTTCTATTTTGAATTTAGAATATGGAGGTATGCCTATGACAAAATTCAACATTCAGTAACTGAAATAAAATCATCGCAACCATGAATACATCAATCCAAAGCTGAATGGCATCAAGCTGATTCTGCGATTCATAACGCAGATAGGCACAACGGAAAGAGGTATAACACAAAGAGGCATACCGCCACTAGGCATAACGGAAAGAGGCATAACGTAAAGACGCATAACTCAAGGAAGCATAACGCAAAGAGGCGTAAAGGAAGGAGGAATAACGCAAGTAGACATTACACAAAGAGGCATAACGCAAGTAGGGACAACCCAAATAGCCATAACGCAATTAGACATAACGCAAAAAAAAAACAAGTAGGCATAACGCAAAAAAAACAAGTAGGCATAACGCAAAAAAGTAGGCATAAGGCAAGAAGGCATAACGCAAATAGGCATAACGCAACAAGGCATAACGAAAGAAGGCATAACGCAAATAGGCATAACGAAAGTAGACATAACGCAAGAAGGCATAACGCAAGTAGGCATAACGCAAGTAGGCATAACGCAAGCAGGCATTACGCTAGTAGGCATAACGCAAGTAGGCATAACGCAAGTAGGTAATAACGCAAGTAGGCATTACGCTAGTAGGCATAACGAAAGAAGGCATAACGCAAATAGGCACAACGAAAGTAGACATAACGCAAGAAGGCATAACGCAAGTAGGCATACCGCAAGTAGGCATTACGCTAGCAGGCATAACGCAAGAAGGCATAAATGACTATATAAATGGTTGACAGGCCAAATACTTCCCCTTTTGGTCAAGATGAAAAATTAGGCACAGTTGGGCGATATTCTGATACAAATGACACAACTATTCGCTGTTTTTAACTTCTGAGAGAATTTATTGCCTCTTTGCGTTATGCCTACTAGCGTTATGCCTACCTGCCTCCTTGCACTATGCCTCTTTGTGTAATGCGATAACGAGGTAACAGTAGAGGGCTACAATATTCCGCCGTGGTAGACCAGTCAATGGCAGATTTGGCGGTGGCATTTGCTTCTATATTAGATCTAATACTAATTATATTTTGCGTGAGGACCGCGAGAAGAAGCCTCTCGAAGTCTTATCAATCGAATTTCGCAAACTTAGTACTAAGCCATTTGTAATCTCAACTTGGTATAGACCCCCAAACTCATCTGTGGATATTTTTTCACATCTTGATACACTTTTAAGGAAATTAGATTCTGTAATCATCGAGCATTATCTACTTTTGGGGGATATAAATTGCGACCTTCTATCCGAAAATAATGCTAATGTTAATGCTCTTCTAAACCTCTCGGATGTTTATAGCCTGAAGCAATGATCACTGAACCAACTCGAATTACACCTTCTTCTAGTTCCCTTATTGGCTTAATTTTCACCAATCAGCCGGATCTTGCTTCCCTTTCAGGTGTCACATGTAAGTATTAGTGACCACAGTTTGATTTATGCCTTTCGAAACGTTTTAACTCCTTCCGCTTCTAAGGGAATTAAACTGGTAAATTACAGGCAATTTAAACACTTTGAGAGTGCTAATTTTAGAACTAATATATATTAAGTCAACCTTGGGACATTCTCAAGGAACTTTTTTATTCAAATGAAATGTGGTTAAAAGGTCTTCCCTCTCTACAAAAATTCAGGCGGATAATCTATGATCAACTGTATGTCTATCTTACGAAGAATAATCTTCTTTCTAAACATCAGTTCGGTTTCCGTGCAATTCACTCAACGGTTACGGCTCTACTCGAGGCAACTGATAGCTGGGCCGGGCCGTTGTTTTCTTAGATTTTAAAAAAGGCATTTGACACAGTCGACCATGAGATTCTCTTATTTAAACTTCGTTCGCACGGAATTCGTGGTCTAGCTTTACGTTTGTTTCGCTCCTGTTTAGAAGACCGGACACAAACCTGCCAAATCGATTGTTCTAATGCGGTGTGCCTCAAGGCACATTCTAGGTCCGCTTGTATTCTTACTCTATATTATTCATGTATATTATGTTTTATTATGAATGTATGTTGACGTTGTTACTACCTGGTTGTCTTCTAATAATCTCACGCTGAACCTGACCAAGACCTAATTCTTAGTAATAACCTCAAGGCACTGAAAGGCGAGTTTATTTGTCAGACAACCTGTCTCTTACCATTAATTGAGCAGGTGTCTAATATAAAACCTCTTGGTGTACACATCGATGAAAACTTAAGCTGGAATACTCACATTGAAAGTGTTTGTAGGAAAATTTCTTCACCTTTAGGATTAATCAATTTTAAGCGCATTAAAAATTACGTACTATTCTACACTCTTTTGAACATCTTCAGTGGTTTGGTAAAGCCCCAGTTTGACTCTTGCAGCTTAGTATGGGGATGCTGCAGTGTAAGTCTCACCGAAAAACTTCAGAAGCTGCAGAACCGTGCGGCTCGTATATTGTTGTCCGCCCCTTATGGTTCTAGTACTACAGACCTGTTCCGAAAACTTAATTGGAAAAACTTAACGAATCAAAGGCTTTTTACCAAGGCCATTATAATGTTCAAAACTTTAAATTGAGAGACTCCAGATTATTTATCAAATAAATTCATCATTCGTAATGATACAACTAGTTAATAATTAAGAAATAGTGAAATGAGGCTGGCTCTTCCTCAACCTCGCACCAATTATGTTCGAATAAGTTCCTGTCATAGCGGTGCCGCGTTGTGGAATAGCCTTCCAACTGATATCACAGTATCTAAAACATTGGGTGAATTTAAGACAAAGCTAAGCAACTTCCGCTTTGAGTGAACTATTTATTATTTTGTCAAAGATATACCTCCATATTTAGAGCATGTATGAAAGCTATCAAAAGTTGGAGACAATGAACTTTGATGTATCATTCTGGTCCGTCATTTCCACAGTGTAGGTGTCATTTTGTGGTGTATCAGTCTTCTTCTTTCCTTGCCCTGCAAATAACAGCTGGTAGGTAGAGGTCGCTAGCAGGCCGCCAGTCGTAGGAGCGATCCAGTATATCTGTTAATGTGAGATACAAATATGCAGATTGTGTTAAATCGTGTCCGTACGTTTCTCGTGTACCACAAGGCTCGGTTTTATGAAACAGTAATTATTACAGCCTGTACTCCAGAAATATCTTTTTTTATCTTCAGTTAGCTTGTGTTACTGACTGATTGAAATATTCCTCGTTGTATTCTCTCTAGCCTGCATGTTCCAGACCTCTAATATTTACGGTGACTTTTAAAAATGTATGTTGACTTGCATACAAAACGTCAAGTTCTGAGTTAAAATGCGTTGGAATATAATGTTTATCACCGCTGTTTGCGTTATAATCTTAATCAATCTGCGATGGTCTAAGAACAAGAGTTTATACGATACTGCATGTACCATCACTTGTTTCCGTAGATATCTTACCATCACCAAAGCTAATCCTAGTCTTGTAGTATGCTACGAGTACTCGATATCTGTATCCTAACTTCGAGAAACGACGCTTTATTTTAGGCCACGGATAAAACATTTGCGGTAAGCTTCCCTCGTTTCCACTTTTTAAGCGTATTTATAAATTTAATAATTTTCTCTCCAAAATTCAGATTATTTGCAGCCTCGGAGTTTTCATATATAGCAGTTTTGTTTCTCCAGGCTCCAAGCCACATCGCGTCTGTTTTGCTTGTATTTATTTCCAGACCGGAGGTATGTTTAAATTCGCTTAAAAGCTTCAAAAGGTTGATAACAGACTGATGGTCGTTAACAAACACCGTTCTATCATCGGCGAATTGGCCGACTTCTATTTCCCTTCCGCCAATAGTAATGCCTTTGATGTCATTGTTACTTTTCAAAGCTCTTGCAAAGGGTTCAATACCGATTACAAAAATAAGGCTCGATAAGAGGCATCCTTTCCTGACACCTCGATGCAACTGAAAAAAAGGTGAACCATGACCATTATTTAGAACGCAGCTGGATACATTGTGGTAGATGACTTCTATCCATCTTTGAATATCTGGGCCAAAATTGAAGAGTCTAAGCGTGGATAATAAATAGTTCCATTTTATTGTGTCAAAAACGGAACGAAAATAAAAAAATTGCAATTCCTGGTTCCTGGTATAGTAAAGCTTTTAGTGAAAAACATAACATCTTGAATCAATCTGATGTTTTCTCCTATCTAGCGGTCTTCTACATATCCGGTTTGATCGGGATTGATGATTTTGGGCAAGGTTTTTTCTTTTGGCAATAACTTTGGTAAGGATCTTATAATCTACATTCAATAACGAGATCGGGCGTAGATTTTCAAGTATGGATTTGTCTTTATTCTTTTTGGGAATGAGAGATAGATAACCCGATGCTGTTGACTGATTGACAGAGAGCCAGACTGAAAGGCGAAGTGGAAACTTGCTAACAGTTCGGTTCGCAGCTCGGGCCAGAAAAACTGGTAGAACTCAGCTGAGAAACCGTCTGTACCTGGAGTTCTTCATTTTTTTTTAAATCCTTTACTGCGTTTAGACATTCGGCATCTGTAATTGGCCCATCACATAGTTTATGTTCTTCGAATGATAAAGGTGTTACCAATTCGGCAGTTCCCCCCCTGGGGGGATGTCGTCATCACGTTAACTGATTCGAAGAACTTATTTTTGCTTGTCTAGGATGGCGAACTGATCATAAATGTACGTGTTGTTGTTGTACGTTTTGTTGCTTGTCAATGGCTTTTTTTGGTTTGGGCATGGTTCTCTAAGCTGTAAAAACATCTTGAGGGTCGCGCCTTTCGTCTTGAAGTGCATGCTTTTTGGAAACGTAATTTTGGTGCGAGTAGCTCGTTTTGGGCATGGTAATTGTTAGGATTTCTTTCCAGACTTAGTTGAAGCTCCTTTATTTTATTTTGGAGTGTCAGTTCTTCAGTTTTACGTGCTTTTGCTTTCGTCTTGGCATATTTTACTGTCAAATCCCTTATCGAGAATAAAAATCAGTGATAAAAATTGTGAATGACGTTTCGATGAATCGTTCATCATTTTCAAATTCGTAAAAAACTAAAAGTCAAATTCTTGTGAGTTCTTTATATACTAAAAATGTGTGTGAAAATCTCGTTGCATGTAATTAAAATTACTACAATGCGGAATGCAGAAAGCGACAATTAAGTATTAAATAGTTTTGCTCTGATTGAATCCGATTGAGTGTTCAGCTCAGGCTGCACTTCTTGAATAAAGAGCATTTCATAAATTAAGCATTCAAATTTCCCACGACATTTCTTAAGAATGGTGAATTGTTCCTGAAGATCTTTGTTTCTCTGATTGTGGGCGTCACGCAGGTGTTTTCCAATAGCAGAGTGTTTGTGTATCTCAATGCGTTGAAAAAGGTGTCGGCGAGTATAGCCAACATAATCCGCATCACACAGATCACATTTGAATTTATAGACAACGCATTGTTGATTTATTAGCGGTGGTTTGGCCTCTGCTACTTTGATGTCGTCGGCAATTTTTCTGCTTGTAAACACTGGGCGTAGATCGCTGTTAATTTTCCTTCCAAGATCGGACAGCTGTCTCCGTACAACGTCGGCTGATCTTTGATCCTTGAACGGCATCATAATTCGAACGGGCTCATTTGTTTGAACATCGTGAAGTTGTTGTTGATTTCGCGACTCGATGAATCTAGTTATTGTTGAACTTCTACGAGTGGCTACAAAACATCAACTGTTTCAATTCAACGGCAGTCTTTATGAACAAATTGATGGAGTGGCGATGGGGTCACCCCTTGGGCCACTCATGGCGAACACATTTATGTGTTCGATCGAGGAGAAATTAGAAAGTGAAGATAAGTTACCTTCTTTTTATAAGAGATACGTGGATGACACCTTAGCCGCGGTAAAAGATATTCCAACTGCTACGGCTTTCCTGGCAACATTAAACGAAGTACACCCGGCAATCAGCTTCACGATGGAAGTGGCAAATAACAACAAACTACCTTTCATCGGAATGGAACTCATAAAGATTGGGAAACAGCTGAAAACATGTGTCCACAGGAAAACAACAAATAAAGGCCTACTTCTCTACTATCGAAGCCATGTTGATGCCCGTTACAAACGATCCCTGGCTAATGACTATGTTAAACCGAGCCCACTGTCTCTCATCCTCACCTGACCTATTTACTGAAGAATGTGACAACTTGAAAGGGATCTTCTTAAAACTGAAGTACCCAGAGAATCTTATTAATTCCACAATAACTAGATTCATCGAGTTGCGAAATCAACAACAACTTCACGATGTTCAAACAAATGAGCCCGTTCGAATTATGTTGCCGTTCAAGGATCAAAGATCAGCCGACGTTGTACGGAGACAGCTGTCCGATCTTGGAAGGAAAATTAACAGCGATCTACGTCCAGTGTTTACAAGCAGAAAAATTGCCGACGACATCAAAGTAGCAGAGGCCAAACCACCGCTAATAAATCAACAATGCGTTGTCTATAAATTCAAATGTGATCTGTGTGATGCGGATTATGTTGGCTATACTCGCCGACACCTTTTTCAACGCATTGAGGAACACAAACACTCTGCTATTGGAAAACACCTGCGTGACGCCCACAATCAGAGAAACAAAGATCTTCAGGAACAATTCACCATTCTTAAGAAATGTCGTGGGAAATTTAAATGCAACAACAACAACAACATTTTATTGGTATTCCCACATAGAGATGGTATTACCTAAAATAGCAACTAATATAATACTAATCATTTTAAACTAAATAAGATTAAAAGTTTCCCTTATATTCAATGCTTCATAAACAAAGTAACCTAGTTTCTTACAGACGAAAGAATCAGAATTATTAAACAGGAATATAGTTTTTTCAGTATCGTTCAGAAGATTAAATGATGGATATTTAAGTACAATGTCACTTGTTATTTGTTGCCTAATAGTTCTATAACAATCACAATGAAATAGGAAATGATTTTCGTTCTCAATTTGGTTAGAGCGGCAGTGTTGACAAATCCTTAGACATTCAGGTAACTTAGGTACACAGTGTCGTCCAGATTCGATTCTAAGATTGTGATTGCCTGAGCGTAATTTAGCTACAGCTCGTCTATGCTTCAGGTTCTTTACTTGTTCTAAATAATGAGATTTGCTTACATCTGTTTTAAATATAGAGTAGAAACATAACTTCTTATTAGAACGGATTAACTCGAGCTGATGTCTTTTTAGATTGTTTGAGATGTGATGCTTTATTTTTTGTAAATTATTTTTAATTGTTGGTATGTCATTAGTTTGCATGATTGTTTTGTTGTACGTTTGATGCTGAATGTCTATATAATTATGTATAATTTCATTAACCGTTAACATAAAAGATGTTTTTGCTTCGGTTGCTAATTGACTGGAAATGATTAAGCATTGTTTGGCAATACTGTTTTCTGGAAGAGATTCAAGATGTATCCAAAATTTAATTATTCTTAATGAGATATTCAACTTTAAAGAAAGTCGTCCAGTTTCATTACGAGCTACCACATTAGGTGCTCTTTTATTAAGGCCAAGAAAATATTTGTAGAATTGTATGTGTAGCCTTTCTAGTGGGTCTTTTTCCCATTTTTTGATGTTCATGTTATCATAAGCTCCCCAAATTTCAGACCCGTATAAAAGAATGGGAAGAAATAAAGTATCAAATAGTTTATTACACGTATTGATAGGTAGTTTATTAAAGTCAAGATAACGTTTAGAAGCAAATATTGATCTTCTGGCTTTTTCAACCAAAACTTTTTTGGAATTAGCAAAACTACCATTTGTGCTGAAATTAATGCCAAGGTAACTGTACTGTGAGGCCTTATCAATTGGAGTTCCATTTAAAAAGAAAGAGAATTTATCACGTGTTGATTTGCGATTTTGTTTTTGAAAAATTAGTGTTTTTGTCTTTTTAAGATTAATTTTTAGTAGCCATTTCTCGCTATAATTGTGGAGGATATTTATTTGTTTCTGAAGACCAGCGGCACTTCTTGATATTAAGATTAGATCATCTGCATAGAATAAACAGTTGACAGGGAGCCCATTTGGTAAAGTAATTGAGTCTGTGTCACGTGAAGATTCTAGTAAGCGGGGAAATTCATCTAGATATAAATTGAACAATAAAGGAGAGAGGATACACCCTTGTCGCACTCCTCTGTCATAATCAAAGAAGGAACTTCTCTTGTTACCGTTTTTTACAGCACATTTAGTCTTTGAATACATATCAGAAATTAAATGATAAAATTGTCCACCTATGTTTTTGTGTAATAATTTGTGTAACAGACCATCATGCCAAATAGAGTCGAAAGCTTTTTGAAAATCTACAAAGCAGCAGAATAATTTTCCCTTGTTTGCATTAGTGACATATTTATCAATAAGTGTTCTTAGCGAGAAGATGTGATCTGATGTTCGGAAACCTTTCAGGAAACCGATTTGAGAGGGATGTATTGAACTGTGATCTTGGAGGTAGTTAAGTAATCTATTATTTAAGACAGCGGAAAATAATTTGCCTAAGCAACTAGTGACACAAATGCCTCTATAATTTGAAGGATCAGATTTATTTCCTGACTTGAAGATAGGACTTATAAGCCCAGTAGACCATGAATCTGGATAGCTTCCTTTGTTAAGTATGAAATTGAATAATTTTGTTAGCGAAGTGGTCAAATATTGGGCTCCACTTTTCAACATTTCGTTCCTTATTCGATCAAGACCAGCTGCTTTCTTATTTTTAAGCCTTTTAATTGATTGTTTAACTTCTTCCTCAGAGAAAGGTTTATCTAGAATATTTAGTTGTGATAGTGTTGTTTTTTTGTGTTCTAACTCTTTCATTATTTCTTCTTGTTTCTTGAGTAGATTTGTACTTGGTTCTGAATGTAATTTTTGAAAATGATTATACAGTTTGCGCATAGGAACAGTCGAATCAAGTGAACTTTCTACTTGATTCGAAAGAGATTTCAGAGTGGTCCAAAACTTAAGTGGATGCCTGGTTTTAATTAGTTCATCAATTTTATTATCTCGGTGTTGGAGCTTTTTGGTTCGTAATAAATGTTTGTATTGACTTCTTGTTAAGAGATATTGAAGTCGGGTCTGTTGATCTAGAGGATTTTTATGTGTCCTATGGGAAAGGCGATTTAAATTTTTCCTGGCGCGGCTACACTCGTTATCAAACCAGAGTTGGTAATTACGTTTTGATTTTTTGTTCTGTTTTACAATTTTCAACGATTGCTTTGCGGCAGTTTCTAATATATGCGCAAATTTCTCAACGATGATGTTGATATCCTCTACATGTTCGAAGTTTAAACGTTCAAAATCCTCAATAAGTTGTTTTGTCTCATCGGAATTCAGTGCAAAAGTGAAAGAATCCTTAGAGTCTGCGGACCATTTAAACTGTTTTGGAAGGCTGAAGAGTTCATTCTCGAAACTTTCCTCCTCATTTGTTAAAAGTGACGAGTCAATATTTATCCAAGTGATTAATTGGCAATGGTCTGAGAAAGGTGATGGTTGACGGACTACTAAAGTTTCGAAAAGGTATAGAATTTCATGACTGGCAATAATATAGTCAACCGTACTAGAGCCTTGATTTCCATGGAAGGTACTTTGTCCAAGCGAGTCACCTTTGCATCTACCGTTCAAGATTCGTAAGTCTAGGGATTTACACATTTCAAGAAGCTGTTTTCCTAGATCATTAACATGAGTATCAAAACTTTTCCTGGGCGTTATCTTTGGTGGAGGAGAAATTCCCCCGGGTGCAAGGTTACAATTGTCGTAGTTTATAAAATCATGTTGTACACCCGTGCGGGCATTAAAGTCACCTGCCAGGACTACAAAATAATCTTTTTTAAAAAGATTAATTTCGTTCTCTAGATTGCTTAATGCTCTTTATGAAATGCTCTTTATTCAAGAAGTGCAGCCTGAGCTGAACACTCAATCGGATTCAATCAGAGCAAAACTATTTAATACTTAATTGTCGCTTTCTGCATTCCGCATTGTAGTAATTTTAATTACATGCAACGAGATTTTCACACACATTTTTAGTATATAAAGAACTCACAAGAATTTGACTTTTAGTTTTTTACGAATTTGAAAATGATGAACGATTCATCGAAACGTCATTCACAATTTTTATCACTGATTTTTATTCTCAATTGTTTATCCAAAGCCTCAGTTATAAAAATCCCTTATCTCCATTTTTATAAGATCCCATTTCAAACCTTTGTCGCCAACATTTTCACATTTGACTTTGTACAAATCTATTTTTCGCATAGAGCATTAACTTTATTGGCATCTTCAAGTAGAGAAATATTAAATTTCCAGAAGTTTTCCTGGGCCTCGGTATTGCTTTTTAAATCTGGCTTGAAGGTGCAACGAAATTGCAGAATGATCCGTTTCGTGCGCATGAAAAATTTTGCACATCTAAATTGCAGAGCTCTTCGAAGATTAGAAAGAAATCTAATCTACACTGTATCTTGTGAGACTTATTTCTTCAAGTGTACGATTCGAGAAGAGGGGATTTAAGTGACGCCAGAAATCAGCCAAGTTGTAAGATGTGCACAACTCTTCAATTTCCTTAATTGCAGACGTTTTCTTGGCAACCGCATTTCCACCTTTTTTGTCTTTGTCCGACAAAGCGCAGTTAAAGTCACCTCCGACAATAACATTTTCTTGTGAAAAGTCTTGCAGCTGGCGGTGCTGGAATTTAATAAAATTTGGATTGTTGGTTTAGGTCATTTGGGGTACAGATGCGAATCATGGACCAATGCATCCAGAATGATAAATCTTCCATTTTTGTCGGAAATACGCTTTTCTATTTTACAAACACGTTTGGGTTTATGAAATATGGGTTTATAAAATAGAGAATCTTACCCAATGGTCTTTCCACGAGTTCATGACGACAGCAGGGCCGAGAGAGCGAGCAGGATTCAGGCTGGCCCCAGATGATGGGATCTGCAATCGAACTGAAGTTAGAGTCCAAAACAAGAAAGTTTATTTATGGGGGCTGTAGAGAAGGTTACCGTAAAAACCCCCGCGCGTGTAAGAGATTAAATTTTTTTGAAGTCTAGCAAAATAGGTTCTTGTATTTTGGGGTAGTTATTGGCAATTAAGGCTAAGTAGGCTCGTAATTTTTATAAAGGAGACATAGTCGTTGATTACCAGAAAAGTGAATAAACTTGGGTGTGGTCCTTAAATATACAGTATTTATTCACAACGGTATTATGATACGCCTAGCACAACTAATCACAAAATGTATATGAAGTGTTACCTCTATAACGATTAAGAGTCCATAATTAAACTGTAACCCACGTATAAGAACCTGCTTGATCTTGACTGGCTTAACAGGTTCTTATATTTTTGGGTAATAAAATGGCAAATGTCTCACGAGCGGGTTCATAAACCACTAGGTTTTTACACACAGGTTTTCACTGTATTGCAAAAGAATAGTTCAACAGTTTGGATATGTATCACTGCCTGTTTCCTTGCCTTCCAAGTGGAGAAGCGTTATGTAGTTTTTTTTTTCTGTTTTAATCGTCATCTCATCTACTATACTAACATTTAGTGCTTACCCCATGCATAAGACAGATGAACACGGTAATTCCAATGGCCAGCGGTACCCCATAGCCTGTCATGCCCCTGCTGGGGTCGGTGACTGCGAAAATCGCGAAAATCAAAATGTACGTAAGGACCAGCTCTGTCACAAACGCCTGGGCAGTGGTGACGTCATTTCCGGGTGCTGTGACTCCTAAAGAGCCAATAGATTGGCTTGGAGTGATGCCATAAACTATGGCTGCTCCACCAATGGCTGAAAAGGAAACAAAACATAAGCAAATTGAGTCTTCATGTTTGAGCTTGTAGGCAAGGTAAAAGTAAAGTCTGTATACGAGCCAAGTGGCCCTTCAGGCTGACTCGTATCTCCGGTTTCTGTAGAACAAAGCGACTAGGAGTATTTCCACTTCCCCCTGGATGGGATGTTAGTCCATCGCAGGGTTACCCCCAGCATTAAATTCGCCGGCATCCATTTATACGTCTGGTTGGAGAGAGGCACTATGGGAGTAAAGGGTCTTGCTCAAGAACACAACACAATGTCCCTGGCCAGGGCTCGAACCCGGACCGCTCGATCCGCGAGCACACTAACCATGAGGCCACTGCGTGCTCTAGCTGATTGCACGTGACAATACTGCCTACCAAACTGAGCCGTCTATTGGGGAGAGTATCAGTACATACGAGATATAATAGCTATTAGAATCACCCAACTAGTGGACTAATGCAAATCCTGCATTTTGATTGACTACGCTACTAGGGGACTATTAGCAATAGTCATCGAGTACGAAATTCGCCAGTTTTTCTTTCGCTTTTTTCGCCAAATAAATATTTTTTCAACTTGCATTTGCAAACTTTATTATTCCTTTTCTGTCCGACTAGTTGGGTGATACTAAAAAAAAATTAGACCCTTCGCCTTCAAGGGCCACGGGTCAATAGCCCATTCGGCTATGCCACATTTGGTCCAATGGATTCGAATTGATCATGTTAATTATATTATCCCTTTCGGGCTACGGGTCTAATTGTTAAATGAAACGTTCCCTGTTGAGGCTATATGACATAACAACATAAGACATTTCTTCCTGGATACTCTCTGTAGCTTTTCTGCGCGTTCATGTTTTCCTTTGCCGTCTTGTCTAAATTTAATGCCTTCTTTTTGTCCAAAGGCTAAGTACTTAGTTAAAGTAACTACTGTTTCTATGGTTTTCCCTCTTACCCAGATGGCGGATAGCTTTCCGCTTATATAAAATGAATCAAAAAAGAAGAATGTACATTAAAGGAGAAAAAAAGAGACAATCTTAGTTTTGTTTTCCAAAAATTGCACTATTTTAGAACAAGGCTGATGGTCTAAAAGTTAGACACAAATTTTCGCGTGCACTAATTTTTAGTTTTCAGGCAGCTTGCAATTTAATAAAATAAGGGCGAATGCTTTGCATTAATATCACAATTTTTTTAATGGGACTTCTTGTAACCAGTTATTAAAGCTTTACATAGTGGCTATCTCTTTTCAAACTTTGACGGTGTTTGATCAATATGAAATTTCACAAATTCCGAGACCTTGTCATGACCAGATATTTCTTTACATCGCTTTGAGTTCTTTTGTTTTATGCCCAAAATAGGTTCCTTGGTCCAATGGATTCGAATTGATCATGTTAATTATATTATTCTTTCAAGCGTCTCCACTTCACTGAAGTTGCTTTTGCCAATATTTGATACTGACTAATATTGCGTCCATAAGTGAACATAATCTTCGTTTGGCTTTTACCGATATTTCCAAGTCTGAAGTGTCCTCCATTTCTTGACATGAAGTAGCTCGTGTGATTGATTAAAAAACAAATTTCTCTCTCTCCAGATGTTTTATAATGTTCTGAGAACGCTCGCTTCACGCTCAGATAGATTTCCTGATTTTTTTTTCCTTCATTAAGATCATTTTTAAAGCGAAGCTTGGAAATAACCAGTCATGTCTTAAAAAAACCGAGTAATTTCTCGTCCTGAAGTCCATGAAGTGTTTCCGCTCACTTTATGTAAAAATTTCAGAACACGCAATGTGCGATAGAAGTTTGTATGGGAAACACTGTTATGTAAATATCTGAAGTAATGTGAATTGTCACGTTATTTCACAGTTTCACTGTATGTTGGTTTTCAATTCCGGTTTCCAGGAGAAACTTAATAAAGTGACAACTTAATCAACTAAAGCAACCTGAATTTATGTTCACTGGTTGTTCAATAAGCATAGAAGAAGTTGCAGTCTTTTAGAAATCCCATGACTTTTTTAACACCCCTGCTGGAGCGGACAGTGCTTTTGCTGTTATCAAAATATATTAAGATGATCAAACTGCCAAATACTGCGAATCAATAGCAATTTCTCAAGTCGCGAATTTTGTACAGATTTGCAATTACTCTCTCGAGACCGAATACTATTTTCGTTTTGCACAAATCCTTACCTCCTGTGCACTGAGCTATGATAAAGAAGAGAGCTTTCAACATTGAAACTCTTCCAACGGCCATCATAGAGATGGTCACGGCTGGGTTAAGCTGTCCTCCAGAAATGTCTAAAACTGACATGGCCAGAGTGGCAATGCTCAATCCATGGCTGAGAGCAATGTGCATAACAGAAGGCGGAGTGTAGTTCCATGGTAACACAGTCCCACAGACCATGAACAAGAACAAGAGTGTGGCTAAAAACTCGGCGAAGACTCCGGTCCAAAATGATCGGGAACGTAACTCCATTTTACCGTCTCGAAGAAACATATTTGCATCGATCCGTGTTATATGTATATGGATTAAAACAAGACCGGTACTCACTGCCGTCTGTAAAAAGTACAGGCAATGTTTACTTAAGGACCTTATAGCTTTCAACGACTGAGCGGAAAGGACCTTCAAAGTCACAAATCCTTATTGGCTAATCTTTCATCAGCCACTTGATGCGGATGACGGACCTGGGTTTGAGACTATCTGTCATGGTGGGCTAAAATTAAGTGGTGGGAGGGTAGAATGAGGGTGGAGTGGGTGAGAGGAGGTGTAAGTATGTCAGTAAGAAGTATGCGAGAAACTGACTTTAAAAAACCTATCTTTGTGTCGTGCGAGCTCGCGGTCTTGTGAACACAGTAAGTTGACGGAATTTACCATTTTGGGAAGAACAACTGTTTTGATGCGCTGCACACGTAATGGATGACACTAGATGAACGACCCCATTCTAAACAATCATCTTTGGAATACTTAAGTCTTCACCCAAGTCTAAGAATCAAACGAGGCAGGCATTGCGCTAAAATCTCTCGATAGAATTCAGTACCATCATTAATTCATCACTTGACCGGTCTTTTGCGAACTACGCCCATTCTTTTGAGCAACTAACCCTATTTGCGACCACGGTTTCGCATTTCCCAGGCGTTCTCTTATGAGAGCTTCATTTCGACTGTATTATTTTCGCGTGGCAGACGAATGCCACGATGTGTATTGTGCATTCTTTTTGATCAAACAAAGCAGTGTTACCCTCAATTTTTTATGCTTCTGAGAAAAAAGCTGTTAAACTCACATAAGACTCTTTGAGGTCTTAAAGATCTACATTTTGAATGTTTAAAGACATAAGGTCGTTTTAAACCTTTATACCTAGATGACCGAAATTTTCATTACTAATGTGTAAAGACATTGACTTTGTCATTTTGCTATTATGTGCTAACAGTGATCAATCGATCATTTCAAAAACTTTGAATACATCTCCAAAAAAGTCTGAGGCACCTCGTGCGGCTGAATAAAGGATGAATACAGTTTAAAGTTAAAATGGTGTGCCTCTCAGAAGTCAACACGAGCTATCTAAAGGTGGTTGGCAACGCTTTCTAACAATTACAAGTTGATTGATCAGTAGTGCTACTGTATATCAGTTGATCGTACAAAAATCGAACGAATCTCCAATCCTCGAAGAACTTAAGTTGTGGTATTTTGTTGATGTAGTAGATTGCTTGCATATTACACATGATATTGCGCAAGAGAAAATGAGGTCTCTTGTATTGCGTTAGACCTTGGAGCTATTCGGTTTCCACGCTGAAAGTAAGTGCCTCTTTTCATCCAGGACGTACCTGGGTACTGGTGAACTCATTCATTTTCTGGCAGTCTATTATCCGGGTTTCCAGGCTAGCTGTTTTGTACACGAGGACAACTCTAAGCTGGTATAATAAGATGGATGACGGTCAGGTAACGTAGAATAAAGGACTGTGCTTTGACGAACGAGTTGGAATGTTGTCCCATCCAACGACGCCTTTCCTTCCTTTCCTTTCCACTCCCAGCCAAAACTGAATTGTTAGTCCATGTAAAACACGACTCAAGCTTCACTGAAATTGCTTTTGTGGCTTCATGCAGTGGGGACCCCTCTCGAGTATTCACAGAAAGCCGATAGTTTTTTGCATACGTTTTCCATTTGATAATGATTATTCTTGGATCTTGTTCAGATACAAACTGGTTTTTCTTACTCCTTCAGATAAATCATGAGAGAAACCAGAAAGGTTACTAACACAAGTAACGTTTATTAGGTGCAAAAGTAACGTGACGGTTAGTAGTTTTAAAAAACGTCGACCAGAGTGAAGCTTTGTTATCCTGGCAATTTTTCATCCCAAAATGTAAATTTTGTTCTTTTTTTCTTATATCGCTCATAAGGACATTTTTGGGTTTTCTTTTGCAAAAAAACTCAAAAAGAGAAGCTTTTCAGTTTTCGAGATGACAGTAAATAAATTATTTTGAGTTTCTACTTACTGCCGATTGAGGGTCTTCAACGTTCTGTCGACCTTTTGTGGGCCTGCAAAATTGTCAAGGGACAGCTGCGAATCACATTGTCACTCTACGACCTTTCACCTCGGGGGGGGGGGGGGGGGTACTCCCTATAATGGCCTACATGGGGAGGCTCCGCCCGAAAGGGGTACCTTTTTCAGGCTTCAGGTATATAAAAGGGTAGGGATTTCACAAGTTGAGGTATATTAAAGGGTAGGGAAATCGGTCCTTTAGGTATTTACAAGGGCCTTTAATTAAAGTATTTCGAATAGACGCACTTATGGCTGTATCAGTTTATTTATTAAGCACTACATGAAAATGACAACAAGAAGGGCTTAGAAATGGGGTGCAATGTTCTAAAGTAGGTATGTGAAAGGGGTACCTTTTCTCAATAAAAGT
Source organism: Micromussa lordhowensis (assembly GCA_964020085.1). NCBI lineage: Eukaryota > Metazoa > Cnidaria > Anthozoa > Scleractinia > Lobophylliidae > Micromussa > Micromussa lordhowensis. The sequence goes on along the minus strand of OZ026596.1, from coordinate 24,955,795 downwards.
TATATAAAAGGGGTACCTTTTCTGCCAAAATGGTATATAAAAGGGTAAGGGGTTGGACCTCGGGGCGGAGCCTCCCCGTATTAAACTTTGTCAAGTACCCCCCCCCCCCCGGGCCTTTCACGTGATCCCCAGTTCAATCCAAGTTTCTTCATTTTTTTGCACTTCATCTTTGGGGTTTAGTTCTTGAAATTTCGATGTTTTTGAGGAACCTGAACCTATTGTACCGGTTCCCTCCAGGAAAGAAGTCAAAATGGGCAAATAACAAGTAGTCGCTTCCTAGCTTAAAGAGCTGCCGATCTGGCCAAAACTCGCCGCGCTTCGTCCTTATTTATTGTGCTCAAATCCGTGATGTTTTCCTTGAATTTCTATTTTTGGAATGTCGGTAAAATGTAGATTGACACCTTAGTTACCTAAGCCTATGCTTAAGAGTTTTCTGCTAAAACAACATAAATCTAACACTTGGGATCATAACCCCTGAGACTGCAAAAAAACAATATGTCCGCAGTGCGTACATAAATGGGCATAGAGTCTGATGGGGAGCTTGTTAAATTTGGAAGCTCAAGGGAAGGGGAGGGTTTTAATTGGAAATGGGATACTTATTACAGGACAGGATGCTCATTTCATTTTTTTGTTTATTTGTTTGTTGGTCAATTGGTTATTTTGTATAAAATATTTGAACTGCCCAGAACAAACAAGGGTTGGAAGATTGGGAATTTTCATGCTGTGGACAAAATGTATATGCGCTTGACAAAACCTAGTGAAGCAGAGGTCCATTGCGTAATGCAATCCTTGGTCGTGATCAGGTCAACATCGAAGTGATCTTTTCGTATGTCGCAAAACGAGGTATACTTGCTTGGTGAAAAAAAGCTAAGGAGAAAATATAAACGAAAGAGAACATGTACATTGATGATTTCGCAGAGGTTTTAACAACAGCGTGTTTCTAGCTAGGACATTGAAATCTGACAAAGAGGTCATACATGGGACTGACCCGGAACAAATTAGCTTTTGTAATAAAATAATAGTTGAATTTCTATGGCGCCAGTCCACTAATTGCCCAAGTCGCTTCGGAATACAAATGAGTTTAAAACTTTTTCAAAACTATCCTTTGATTAATTATTTCAAGTCTATGGGCTGAATTCGATGTCATTATCGAGTTCGACGTAGCCTGTGTACGGATATTTCATATTTCTTTCGATTCCTTCCCTGCACGGGTCTTTGGTAACGTCTCTTTTCGATTTCAGACGCAAGAATTTGATCGAAAGCGTCTGCGCACAGCTGCTTTCTCTCTAAACTTTCAGATCTTTCGTGAATTTGCACACTTAATGAAAGAGAGTATTAAAATGCATGCACAGATTCCCAGTACAGTTGGAATTCTACCTCTGCTTCTGCCTCCCTGCAATCTACAACGTACCTACCACCTCATTCTAATGAACTGCAATGTATCCTTACCTCCCGCACTCTCCGCTGCAATAAAGAACACTGCTTTCAAGACTGAGACTCTTCCAACGGCCATCATGCAGACTGTCAAGGCTGGATTGATAAGTCCTCCAGAAACGTGAAAAACGGACATGGCCAGAGTTGCAATGCTTAGTCCGCTAGTCAATGCACTGTGCATAACAGAATTTGGAGTGTTATTCCACGTTAACCCAGTTCCACAGGCCAGAAACAGGTACAAAAGTGTAGTTAAAAACTCGGCGAAGACTTCGATCCAGAAGAAACGTGAAAGTAACTCCGTTTTTGCTCCGAAATGAAGAGTCATGTTGTTGTCAGTGATGTGCGAATGAAAAAGAATTGAAATGAGGTGTAAGAACTTCTCTAGGATAGACCCGGTCTTCGCTTCTTCGGGGAAGCGAGACGGAGGCCACTCTGAGCAGCCTATCACAGAGCGTACATTGTGAATTGACCTTGGGTCTCCACGGCTAAATGAACACCTTGGGGCAAAAACATATCTTTTCAGTGAATTTACAGTCAAAATCTGTTTGATGGTGTCGCAGAAAAGATATTGAACGGTTTTGCAAGTCATTAAAGTAGGACAGGTTGAGAGACGCTGAAAACGCGTAAAGCTTGCGTTCCGCCTCCTGCGAATTCGAGCATCGATATCTCATAAATAGCCGGCACTGTTCACTGACCCACTCTACAATTTGGCTGATAATTAAAATATTTTGGCGTGAAAACCCAAACATCGATTGCTGTCTGAAATTACCACAATGGGATACGTTAAGTTTATTACGCAAATACCCTCTTTATACCTTTCTAAAACAGACTATAGAGATCGAATACAGACACTAGTAAATCAGAATTTCGCAATATCGCAATATCGCAAGCGCGCATTAGTACTTTGAATTTGTTTGATTTCTGTTCTCTTGTTACGATGATATCAAAGAGATTGCAGCTTCTGCAAAACTATCTTGTGACTTTTCTCTTTCTTGAATGACTTGAGTTGTTCTCTAGATCGAGCATTCCGGGTTTGTGCACTGGCTGCGGTGGAGCACAAAGAAGCACCGCTTAACCTGACAAAAGTATTCTCTAGGGTCCTATAGAAGGGAAGGGGCCGCTTGAGACGGAGGACGATATGCCCTACTGGCCCGAATGCAGCAATTTGATCGAGCGTTCTCCCCTTGGATGCCGGATGCATTTTTTTTTTGTTTGCTTTACGTAACGTTCCCACAAGATTTAGATGTCAGTAAACATTTCTTACTTCACATTACCAAATATGAAGACTGCGTGTCGTGGTTCTCGAGAGAGCTGGAAACTATGGTTGAATAGGTAACCAAGCCTAAATTCTAGTCGTTAGAAGGAAGAGTGTTGCAGTCATTGTAATCATCCCTACCTCAACCCCTTCAGTCAATCATGTACTCAGCTCTAATCAATGAAGAACTCGAAACCTTTATTTTCAGTTACTGACTGATCGAGTAAATTTCAGAAAATTTTCACATTTTTGTCTTGAGAAATCGAGTAAGTAACCTTCAAATACATTAAATGTGTCCTACAATCGTAAAATGCAGTTTGATACGTTATATAAAATCGAACAAACAAGCACTAACATAGAAACTTTGTAGAATTAGTAAATAATTAATTTTGAACTCAGTTAGAATATTGCTGTAAACTCATCTGAAGTCTGACAACAGTCTTACGGCTGTCACAACATCGAAAACTTACTGAAAAAAATCTAACTTTGGCAGAAGTTAAGTTCTTGCCTTAAAGTTCAATAGTCCATGTTCATAGAAAGTACTAATATTTGATCTGGAATATCTAGAAATTATAGTTATCTGGGATAATTTACATACAGTTTCATAATCACCCAAAAAAGATCAGAAAATCTCAATTTCATTTGTTATTGAGCAAAATAGCTCACTAGAGCTAAGGATTGTTATATTTACAGCGCTAAATTTCACACATACTGCACATAATGAAAACGTATCGATCAGCATACACATTGAGCAATCTTCAGACCGCTTTTGCCCTCATTGATTGTCAAACACTAACTTAGTTTTCAGTGAAAACCTTGGCAGCAATGCCTCTCCATGCTTTGACAAGGTACATAAAGCGATAAAAACTAGGCTTTTAAAAAACGCTAAGCTAAGCTCGGCACGGTAACTAAGCAATCTAAAGCGCAAGGTTTTTTTTCCTTTAAAAGTTAAGCGGAACAATCAGTCGAACGTTTACAGCTTTGAATCTGGGTAAAGATCCAACTCGTTAACGGACCCAGCGGCGGGGCCCATCTCTTTTCTGGATCGGAAAACCAACTGGTACAGAACTGCTGCCACCAAACCTCCACCAATTGGTCCAGCCCAGTACACCTGAAAGACACAAAGAGCCATTTATAGTCACAGGTGTTTCGAGAAAGCTTGCCCTGCTGAAGTGTCAAGAGCGGTGTACGTGACAATGTCGAAAGGTGTCAGGGGCAGAACAGTCCCAACTTTGAGTGATCGAAGTTCGATTCACTGTGTTGCTGCGTGAAGTAAGAAGAAACCACACATTCTGCTTTCATCATTTTTCCTTCCATCAGCCTGGTACAACGTGAACTTTGATTGACCATTGGTACACTGACACTACCCATAACAGTTCGATAATGTCTTTCGGTATTGTCGCGTACCCGCGTATGCTGTAACCACGTAGTTAATCATGCCGCGTCATTTCAATACTCAGAGTTGATGTACAGAATGTGAATCAAAACTAAAGCCTACGGTGGCGAAGCAAGTATTGTAAACAAAGATCCCATATGAGATCATTGTTGGCAAATTGTCATTGCATCCATGTCTTTATTTACAGGGATGCTATAACTTTCAAGGCTGTGAATAAAAGTCTAGTGAAAGCAATTTGCCGGAAATTTCATGTCCCATTGATATAGTTTTTATGTTGCTGTACAAGTTTTTTGAAAACTATTAACAAAAAGCAGTGCTTTGTCTTTTTGAATGTATGTCAAAAGTAGCACAAATCTAGAAAGCGAATATCTCAATTTTCGGGCAACTTTGAATCTACTTTTTGTAATAGTTTGATATTAGCGGAATACTTATTCATCACATTTTCGATGGATTGCTGTGAAGGATATCTACCTCGCCAAATACGTTTTCACCTTAAACCAACCTCTTATTCTGGAACATTTCAGAAGTGTGTAAATAGCTCTATGTTAGTATATGATATCAAACGCTTTCTTTGTGCAATTTGAAACAAATAAGCACAAGTTAGACTGAAAAAATTGTGCGAGCCCGTTGTAATCTTTGAAAAATTTACGATTGCTTATTTATTCCAAATTGCACTAGATGATCATTTGATTGCTAGTTAACAATTTAATTTCAACTTTCTGCACTCAATTTCAACTTTCTGCACAGTTTGGGATTGATTGACGTGCTCTCAGCCAATCAGCATGTTGAACTGTTTCCATGTATATTACTAGTCACAATAATCACATACCCAGTGATCTTCCCAGATTTCGCTTGTGTTCATGATGACCGCTGGACCGAACGAACGTGCAGGATTTATTCCACATCCCGTAAAACCAATCTAAAAGTAAAAAAATTGTTAAATTGATGACCCTTGATTTCAATAGGGAACATAATTACATAATGGCCCTAAATATATATAGGTCATTATGATATAATACGAGCCAAACAAAAGGACGAATTGTGGATCGGGGATTTTATAGCTTTTGTAATTAGTTTCAAGTTTATTAAGAGAAATAAAGAAAAATACAAAATCTGATGTACCACTGCTCGCAGTTAGCTATAGCTATTCGAGGCGAGCAGTGGCTTGACACTAAATAGAATAATTACAGTAACATTAGCCTGCTGTATATCTGCCAAAGATCTGAATTACTTTTTCAATTAAGAACGGATATATCAAATGCACTTGAAAAGATTGTGTTAGGCTGGCAAAAACTAAAAGAATCGTCTAGAAAATCATTGTCCACACAAACTGTTGAGCAGGAAAAAGAGAGGACTGAATCCAAGAAGAAAACGATGGGTTCGAGGCAC
>OZ026596.1:24900321-24947821 GCA_964020085.1 Micromussa lordhowensis | reverse complement strand
TTTTAGTTCGGCAGCGTGTTTACTATCAGCACCATTGCTAGCAAGTTCTGAGTTATTTCCTGCATTCTTGCTATCCAATCACTGACCCGAGCAAACGATGTGTTCCTACTGCTTACTGATGGCCAAAATTCTCTATTAAGTCTTAACTTTTCGAGATTTTGAATTTCACCAAGCTCATTTTCCATTTATACTTATCGATGCATTGTTCGCCAATGTATCGGTTTTGAGAGAATAATTAAGGTAGGTGTCGCCTTGAGATTAGAACTCACAACAGCTTTCCACTTGAACTTTATCTTAATGGACGAAACAAATTACCATCAAAAACGTAAGCTATTGATAAGATCGGTATATCAACCAGCTTGGTGTCTTTCAACCGACCCCGTCGGGCAGCAATGGATTTTTTAATTGCTTAACTCTTACATGAAGTTTCTAAAAATAATAACTTAAAAACAAAAGAAACTAGTGTCAGTATTAATTGCTTGTGTATTATCTCAAAGGTGATGTTTTTTTCTTCGAGACGAAGGGGGCACGTTTCTGCTTGATCAAACTTACAACAAACGGGAAACAGCCACGCTTTGTACAAATGCAAATGAATTGTATTCCTCTGAAGCACTTTTCAGGCCCTTGACAAGTTTGCTGCAAAAGACGTCACTTGATAAAGTAGCTTTTGCTGGCGAACAATGGCCGACAATCAAAATGGCGGCAGTAAACCCAGATGTTTGTTTCCAAAGCATGGCCCAAAAAGTTCAAAACCGAATATTAGATAATTTCCTCTCGACATTGCATTGTGTGCAACATCGGGTAATTCTAGTCTGCTGAAGGGTTTCAGTTAGATAAGTGATATAACAATTTTCATAAGTTCGCATTGATTATGAGTAATAATGACTCTTAAAGTTCCACTTATGCCCTTTTAGCATGTATGTTAAGTCATGTGTAGAGAAAAAGCTTTCTTGGGTAAAAACATTCTAAATATTTTCAGAATTTATTCCAGGAGGTAAGCTTGCCAAATACCTGCCATAACGTTTTCGTCGAGTGTTAGGGGCGTTTTCTGTATTCAGTTTGCCAGCTCTCCTCTGAAGGCGACGACATAAAAAAAACATTAAACCGCCTCCGTAAATTTTAATCAGTGAGAAAATTGAACAAAAATGTGGCGGTTTTACAGACGATTTAACCAGGTCCACGAAAGTTGTTATTTACCCGCATGACTACCGTAACTTCTGCTTAACCAGTTTTCAATTCAAGTCACGTCTTTCGCAATTGTTTTATGCCTAAGATTATTCTTTTAGAAATTTTATAACGGTTCAACGGCGTTGTTTAGATTAAAATAAAGAAAGGTCGACCGTTATTATTCTTTTTCTGTAATCATTAGAAGTTTGGCAACCATCAATATTGCCATTAAAGGTCATTGACGAGACTGAGTTTGTAAGAGGGCGAATTTTTGCTATACACCTTACCGAATTAATACTAAATATATGGTTGGTATGAAAAGGGCATTTGCAAGCGTGTTTTTTTTACGTTAGAAGAGTGGACAAACTTTGTAGGATAATTTAGCCTTGCTAATGCTTTTAAGATCGTTGGCCTGACGATAAATGCGTTCGTTCGAAACGAAGTGACTGAAAAAAAAGACCTATTCTTCTATCTGTAGACACTATCTTTTTCCTATCTCAGGAAATTTTCGCTAGTCTTTCACCGAGCCCTCCATTCCGACGAATCACTGGATAAAAAAGGTAGAAGTAAAGTTGTTTACATCCTTTTATAATGATGTACCTATAATACAAACAAGTCTTTTATGGTACACTTACCTCCAGCCAGTTGGAAAATAACATACGTTATACCTCGGAGAACGGAAACTTTTCTGATGGCCATCATGGCAATGCTAACAGCAGGGTTGATGTGTCCGCCACTAAGATGCAGGCTGCACATGGCCAGGGTAGCGATGCTGAACCCAAAGCACAAGGATATCAGTTCCGTGGACGGTGGATGAAGCGGATTCCACGTGATGGTGGTGCCAGTGGTCAGGAAAATAAAAAAGAAAGTTGAAATAAGCTCCACCAGGGCACTTGCCCAGAAGTGAATACTTTTCAGCTCTGACAATAGCATCATTTCTGCTCGCTTTCACTGTTCCGTCTGTTAACAAGCTTCCAGCTCGGTCCGCTCCGTTTGACTATCTGGCAACGCTTCAGGGGTCTTGGCATTTTATGGGTTTTGTTGATTTTTTTCGTCCGCTTTGGCTTTTGTAATGGAAATGAAGTACTAATTACGGTATCGAAGGAACTAGAACGTGATAAAAAGTTACTGAGCTTCACTCTCCTGATTTTGATTGCAGGCTCGCTTTCGTAGATAATGTAAAATTAAAAAGCAAGATACTGTCCGAAGTGGAACAAGTATGAGCCATGGGAAACCATTGCCACAAATGGAATAAATCCATACAAACTCTTTAATTCCCTGGAGTGGTCAAAATTTAATTTCTCCTTCCAGTATTAATCCAACTGTTAAGTAGACAGGTGACAAGAACAAAGAAACCGATAGCAAACAAGAGGGCATTGTTGTCATGTGGCATCAAATGCTCAGAGCTGACAAGTGGAGCAGCCTGCAAGGTCGACAAGACGTCCCCAGGCACGATAATAACGACTGAATTCACCAGCCGTGGTGAATTGATATATTTCGTAAGACACGCGACTTGCCTAGCATACGCTTGGAGCTTGATAAGTTTCGCTGATGACATAAAAATTTTCATTGTTCAGTGCCAGAATGCCATATGCAAACTTTACCTCAAACTATGGGTCCCGGCCACAACATGGTCTCGAAACGTAAGGGAATATGTAAAGAAAATTTTGGTTTTTAATGTGATGTCATCGATGCCATGCATTGGCGGATAATGACAAAAGACTTCTATTTTACTTTTCTTGTTTATTTTTTATTCATAAACGTTACTTTGCCGCCACAATTTGTCATTTTGATTCCAAAAGATGAATATTTTATCAAAGTACTTTTGCCTCCTCTTACCACCTGTCTCGTTCCGTGATTGGCAACTGAAACGAGACTGGCCCAAATCGTGCAAACAGTGCATTTTTGCTAATCTTTGTGTTGACTTTTGTGTTTCTTGGCCAACTGGGTCAACACAAGCTTGGCAGGTTCAGGCTGAAAACTCGAGGAAACAGTCCTGAATGTCGATAGCTTTTGGCCATTTATCTGGCAAAGAAATAACCAGAAGGATTTAATTAAAGATTGATTGTCAAAAATTAATAAAAAAAAGAAACTGCTGCTGACGATGTCTGTTTATTTTTCTTTGTTCGGAGATATTAACACTACCATGTTACTCTGAAATTTGAGTGAAAATAAAGTTACGTATGTAGGTATGTCTCTGTACAATGGCCGTTTATCATAAAAATAGTGTAAAGAGCTTACGGATTTAATGGAAACAAGATGATGGTATCAGTAGCCTTGCTGGATTTGTCATTCAACCAACGATCATAAAAGCATAGGTGCTTCATTCTCTATGCACATTTTGAAAAACTGAAGCTATTCTCACTCAACCGGAGTCTAGTTTTTGGGTGACAAAAAAAAAACAATTCGGGAACACCAGATTCCGCAGAGATGACCCATTTCACAACGATTGGTGTAAGAGTGATGTCGGTTCTGATCTTGTTGCGGGTTGATCCTTATCGGTTTGAAACCGTTCACCAATAATGCTTAAGTTGCCGGCTTCCTCAAGAAAACCATGCAGTGTCAGTCAGTATTCATCCATACAATGCAACGCTTTCAATGCGCATGTCCTCGATGATTGCTCAGTGTTGATGCAGAGAATCTTCCAGTCACAGAGATGGCAAGAATCATTAAACCAGGAGCCCCCGATGTCTCTTGTAATAAAGTTTTACGTTACTCCAGCACAAAGGATTAATATGAAAAATGTGGTCAAGGCACAAACGACTAGTGCTTCTTTTGTAGACGCTCAGTTTTTCTTTCCCTGAACATTTCATCAACAAAACTCCCTTATCTCTGTCGGTCCTTGGCAATGAGGAAAGCATGAGGAAAGCATGCATCGGAACTCTTAGAAGGGTCAACCTTCGGCAGACAATTCTCCGAACCCCCGTTCACCAAATCCTGGATTTACAACGCTTCAAATCACGCTGGCTGCTCTTGGTCAATCGGTGTTTTTGAGCATATGATAAACAAGGATGTATCAAACTTGTGTGCATCATTTTTCTACGTACTTGCTTGTGGATGAGTTGGTATTTAGTTCTAATTTTGGATTTCCGCGATACTTCGCTTAAGGCGGGGGTAAACAGAGAATAGGCGTGAAATTTGAAGTGATATAAAAAAGTAAATTGTTAGGATTAACATGGGTTGGAAACACTGCCAGACAGTTGACCCCCGCAAAAGAGAGCCCCAGGTTGCTAGGGGACTGTTTGGTATCCGTCTACTAATCTTCACTTCAAATTTCAATTTTCCAAATCCATCAAATCTTCAACATTTCATATTTTCCTCGATTTAACTTATCCTTTGAGAAAAATATCTCTTTCCCAAAATGCCCAAAAATCACTGAAAAATTTACACAAAACCGCCAAACAGTGGTTAATGAGATAAGCAGAGAGATTTAGTGTCGCTTGAAACGTGACCGAGATATTGGCAGAAAGGCCGTGTTCAGCGACGTCAAAACAGCCTTCACGTGTACCCCCGCCTTAATTGTCTGTAACATTTGGTCAGTTGAAGAGAATTTGTTTGTTATACTAGATGGTTTTGAATCATCAAAGCCAGTATTGGTACAACACTCCTCCCTCTTCTCCTCAATCTCTGTCGGATTTTTTTTGGCCGTACAATCATAAAAATTACAATTTTCTCTATTGTGATTGGTTTAAAAAACTCCTGTTGTCTACTAATTCACTTGCCAAGTTGTTATCGGACATTTTGTTATTGGACGATTTGTTATCGGACAGTTCAATAAGCCAATCACATTCAAAGTTGTAGTTAAAACAAAGTTGTAGTTTAAATCAACCAATGTCAATTTCAGAGCGATATGAAACAATTTACATCTCCTTTGTCAGTCTTTTAATGAAAATTTTCCCTTTCGTTTATAACTTGGCTATTCTTCTTTGCTCGGGAATTGTACTTTTTATGATTAATTGTTAATAAGACTACGTGTTTTCCAATTCGGTCTGTAATCATACTCGTGATAAACAAATCGGACTCCCGCTGCGAGGTCGTCCGATTTAATTTTATCACTTGTATGATTACAGACCGCATTGGACTCCACTCAGTCCTATTACTATTACTTATCATTGATTTGCTCGTCGAATCTAAACATGTCAATCTTGAGCTGTGAATTACAATGAAGTAAATCTAGAAAATGCTTTCTAACGGACGTTACAGTAAATAATATAGCACAACATTTCTACTTGTATGAAAACATGATTGATCATCGTAGTTATACACACAACTTAAGCAGTTGTGAAATTAAAGCCTGAAAAAAGTCAGGCTTCAATTTCAGTTGCTTAAGTTCAAGTCGTGTGTATAACTGCGATGATCAACATGATTATGTCTTGTCTTCCTCCGCTGATCAAATATGATCTTTCATATATTCACTTCGATTTCTACTTTCATCGCAATATTAGTTTACCCTTTTAGTTAGCAAGGGAGAATATAACACAAGCAGCAGTAAGAACATTGTATTCAAACGCATCTTTTTACAGAACGTTTCGTATGCTAGTTTATATACATTTTACAATTTTTTAAAAACTATATTTTTACGATAACTACAGAAATTCTGGCGCGCTCATTGGCTAATTTTTATCGTCAATATACGGACGGACACATGAATTTGAAATTCGTGCGACGCGTCAGCGAGCGAGAGCGGGCAATTCGACCATTTGTTATCGTAAAAAACAAATTGACGTCAGTTTTTCATGCGTCTGTCCTGTTATTGACAATGAATTTCGTCATCACATTGTCAAAGTAGCTGTAAATTTTGATGACGAAATTGATGATCAGTAACAGGACAGACGCATGAAAAACTGACGTCAATTTGTTAAATCGTAAATATTAGAGGTCTGGAACCTAGACTAAGAAAAATGATCTGCAGCAGTACGTTAACCGGTCTAGACATCATGAGGAGTGACAGGTAATAAGCAACAACTGCTCACTACTGAAATTGATATTAAGGGAAGCTGTTGCTCCTCAATGACGTCTAGACAGGTTAATGTTCGGGAACGTTTTTCTGGCCTTCGGAAAACTTTTGGATAATCTTCGGGAAGTGTTCGGAAATCTTCGGAAAATCGTAAACAAATAAATTCGTCATTAACATGTTTATATAATAAACAGAACATTACATGCCCTATTGTGGATACGAATTTTATCTTGGGGTGTTCAACTCGATATCTCACGAGTGAGCACAGCGAAGTCGTGAGATATCGAGTTCATCACTCGAAGATAAAATTCGTATCCTCAAGCGGGCGTGTAATATCCTCTATTTCTTTCGTGATACCACTGACAAACAGAAATTTACAGTCTTTAATTAAGACCCCTTTAATCCTTACGTCATCAATATTTAAATGCCGCTTTAAAAATAGAAATGCTGTGTTCCAAATAAACCATTGATTTTATTGTAATTGACAGTCTCGCACTTTTTTTAAAAACTAAATCTCCTAGGAAGCTGTGAATTATCCTTCTGGTTTATTTTTATGTAAATGATGCACCTAACACGAAGAGAATAAAGACCACATTTGAAATATTTCATTACCTAATTACTCCAACACCCGAATATTGGTTAATAAATAATTAAGTGAATTCAAGTTGGAAGTTTTAACACAATGAGGAATCTTTGAATAAACCTCCGACGACAAAACCCATTTACCAATAATTAGCCTCAAGGTACTTTGTGTCATGGCGCCTTAAGCGTACTGTTTTGTTTTTACTTATCACCCAATGAAATTAGCCAATAAGCAAAGCTTGTTGAATCGCTTCGAGTGAAATCCTGTTGCGATCACGTATAACAAGGTTTCCTTGGGCAAATGATCGTCAAGATAGCCGATCGTATCTTAACTTTGGTGAAACTATACAAGGTTTTTTAAATGTCGTATTTCACGGACAGTAGGGAAATATGGCTGATTCAGACTCTGGAACCCATGTAACGGACATCAGTGAAAGTTTCCCAGACGATTTTGAGCCACGGAAAGAAGGTACACGCAATAGTTATTTCCATTTTGGGGATTTTCAGACCATGGTACACTAATTTGCTTATTAGTACTATTGCCCTGTGTCCAAATATTCCCTCGTAAAAACAATTCAGATCCTACCGCGAATTCGTTTCATAGTCATAAATTCTTATAACATTTGCTCACGGCCGACGATATCATTTTGAACTAAAGGCTGCTAGTTGCTCAAAATCCTTCCAAGCTGACAAACGCGGTCGAATTATATCGTTTATGGCTCCATTTAGCTTGAAAATGTTTTTTTAAAATATAAAACATGGTAAACCGAGTAGCCAGGGTGTTAAATATCTGAAGTTCCGAGGTCATTATACTTGTACGAAATCCCCCAGGAAAAAGTTCCTCACTTGCTTTGTGTATTATTAGGTGAGCTTCTCTAATAATTAAGGTAAAATCGATTTAAAATGCTCAAGTGAGCTGGAGGTATCTCGTGTGAAAAAGTTTTTTCCAAGCACTTGTTGGTGAAAAGCATATCAGATAACCTTGGCATATCTTACCGTTTGTTATAGGAGATTTCCGAATTCGACGGAGTGTAGAACGGTTTTCCGGCTAATGCCCTAAATTCATTAATATATGCTTTTCAGCTCTTATGAATGTGAGCTACCCATACGTTGATTACAATTAAAACAAATTAAACTGTTTGGCAGCATGGTGACAATGGCGATTTGTGTGAAAGCGCACCAATTTGACTCTCAATTCATCATGTCGAACGAAAGACTAAAGCCTATACTAAGGACTCACGTAAGGTCAAATCCCTTATGATATTGAACAAAAATTCAATCTGAGTGTTTGAAACGCGGTACAAACTATCGAAAACCGCCAAAAATGAGATTTACGGGCCTTTTTGAAAAAGTACTGGATCTACTTTCGCTGTGCACCCTGATAGGTTAGGTAAAATGATCTCAAAGCGGCTTCAACCAAACTTTTTAATGTCGACGTCATTCGAACTTTTTTGATCGGAAATAAAAAACACGAAAAAATATGGCCAAATTATAGAGTTAGGGCAGTTTATTTTTCTCTGTCGGGATGCGTGCAAAAAAAGGCATTGATGACAAATGTATGAGTCATGAGAGCGTGTGATCTTGAAAAGATCATAAAGGTTATAGTTATTATGTCACGGATATATGTACCGCGCTGACATTTTAGTAGCCATGTTCGACGCAACAAATGCGATCTTTGTTTTGAGCGGGAGCTTCCAGTTTTGCATGGGGCTTAGCAATAACTGTTAGGTTTAAGCTTGGGGGTCTTTCTATTACTCCTGGATACATACGAATCTCATTGCTTTACCTTTGTATCTCGTTCTGTGTGCTTTGGAACAGTGTTGTACTTTGTCTCTTATTTCTTTTGTTTTACTTTATTTGTGACCAGTACTAACAGAGGGAACAAAGCTCAGTCAACAGTCACGTGTTCTTGTGCAAGCCTTAGTCTCCTTCGCAGCCGTTATAAGGGTCGTCACGCAACGTGGAGAGAAGCGTTGCGTGACGACCCTAATAACGGCTGCGAAGGAGACTAGTCAAGCCTTTGATTAAACAAATTCAACTGCTCCATATCTTCACTTTTTTTTCTGATGGCCGACAGTGAAATTTTCCTTTTCTCGGTTGACGTTTGACGGCATTTAGATGGTTATTTTGCAACTCTGACATAAGAAACATGCTGTTTTCGATGCTTAGGGTGTGGGGAGTTTTTAAGCATGTTCAGTCCATGGCTTTGCCCGATTCTTGACCGTTCTTTGTTCCAACTATAGTGTATGATAAGGACACCAGTTAAAAATCACACAGGACTGATGAATAACGCCTAGGGGTATTTAAGTATCTTGTTTTCTCCCATGTTTAACAACACTGAAATGAGTCATTAATCAGTTGGAGACATAAGTAATGGTAATAGGACTGAGTGGAGTCCAATTTCGGTCTGTAATCATACACGTGATAAACAAATCGGACTCTCGCTGCGCGGTCGTCCGATTTTGTTATCACGAGTATGATTACAGACCGAATTGGACGACACGAAGTCTTATTACCAATTAATCATAAACAATTGAAATTTCCGAGAAAAGAAGAATAGCCAAGTTATGAAAGAAAGGGAAAATTTGCATTAAAATACTGACAAAGGAAAAGTAAATTGTTTCATGTCACTCTCAAATTGAGATTGGTTGATTTAAACTACATGCAACTTTGAATGTGATTGGCTTATGGAACTGTCCAATAACAAACTGTCCGATAACAACTTGGCAAGTGTATTAGTGGAAAATAGGCGTTTTTTAAACCGATCACAATCGAGGAAATTGTAATTTTTAAGATTATATACAATATTGATTAACATTACGTTACGAAACCTCACGTCACAGTTTACATCTCTAAATAAAATCGCATTTTCCTTCTTTAGCTATACTGCAACCAGTGATGGAAACAGGAAACAGTTTATCCAACCACATCTCCCAGATGGCTTCTGTTGATATAAGCGGAGATGATAACGCTTGGAATCAATCAAGCTCATTGTCTGTAGGTCACCAGCGTCGAAACAGCACGGGGGGTACTCCTCGCTTAATTCGGCACGCACCGGGCCGTGCGACCTCGCCTACTCCAACCACCCAAAGCCGAGCGTCATCGCCAGCACGTTACACAAGAACTCGTGCACCAGTGTCTGCTTTCCATGTGCCCAATCAGGCTCCGTCATCTGCTCGTCACACACCACACCGTGGTACATCTCCGGCGCCATTTGGGTCCAGTCGTTCCGCATCTCCTGTCTCTGCACCAGTTCGACGCTTGGCTCAATTTCCAGCAAGTAGAGGAAACTCACCCGCGGGACGTGTGCCCCATCGTAAGCCCAATCCTACGGGACGAGCTACAGGTCATATTATAGTACCAAGAAATCATTTGACCACTGCCAACGTGCATGCAACTCCGAGGAGACACAAAAAAATGAATGGTAATCTTACCACTGCGCGGCGCCCCGCTCAAAACAGGACACGGCGTGCTGCCGTTTCAAAGACGGTTAGCTATGGTGACTCACTGAGCGAAGGGGATGGAGCGGGATTTCTTAGAACGTTAGACAGTATCCCTGCACATTCGGGATCAAGGAGTGCCTACGATTTCGCCGAAGCTAACAGGCGTACCATTGCTAAACCCAAGCCCAAATTGAGACAACTTGATTTCACAGAAATAGACCTTGATGTGACTGAAGAGCTAGAAGAGTTAGACGATCATGCTGACGAAACGTCATGGCTACCGACAGGAATATACGCTGTGTTTCTTGTTACTCTCTGGACGGCTGTGTTAAGACTTATCGACAGTGTAGAAGGGAATGGTCCTATGGCTTGTTCCGAAGGCGAAGAAACTCGTCTTTGGATCTGCGCCGCGTCCTTTTCGCTTGCGCAAGGTCTTGCGGAGGCCTTCTGGCAGAGAAAGAACCTGCTCAAAGTCATTTTCAGTATGTCCTGTCTCTTTGGGTACTTTATCATTTCGCATATTCAGCCTCTCTCGTGTCGTCTTGGAGAGGATCAAGTCACAGAGATTAGCAAATGGCAGTCTGCTATCAACTTTTTTGTGAGTGCTTTATTGGGAGTTAGGATTTATAGGCACACTTTGGAATCGATGCAGGGACGAAAGATGATAATGGAGAGAAAGAATCGTAGGAGACAAAGTGAGGATTCAGATGATGAGGACTTTGAGGGATTACCAGAGGCCGTATTATAACTTAGGATAGACAATTAATCAAATGCTGATCATACCATATGCAAGCGCCTCTAACAAATGACACTTGATAAGTAACGAGTGACGGCAACGAGAACGTTCCTCATTCATTCTCCTCTCAGTTGCAAGGCACTAGAGTGCTCCCAGGCTTGATGAAGACCGAATTCCTTCGAGTATCAATACGTTGTCGGGCAGGCGCGAAAATCACTGATCAATTAATTGAAATTTTCTTGGTTTGCCGTCAGATTCTCAAAACCAACGATATACAAAACACATTGAATCAGTAAGGAGAATAAATATTTCTAGCTTAGGAGGATACACAACCGCACTCCCAAAACGGCTGGAAAATCGAGCCTAAGGATGGGTGAAACGGATGAAAATCTAGCGGTAGCGAGAATTGGTCGTGCTACGAGTGAGGGACAAATTTGTGAGAAAGGAAAGATTTCCAGTGTACTTGTTGTAGTGGGCAAACAGTACTTCCAAGCCAGGTCAAGCCTGGGTCCTTGTATTGTGTTTGTAGGCAAAGCGCTTTACTCGGACAGAATCTCTCCATCTCCCACCCCAGTGGGTCTTCATGGATACTGGCAAATCGAAAGGGGGATTAATTTGACCAATGTCAATGGTTGAGTGGTGGTGCACAAGGAACAAACTTTATATCTTTTCTTTAGATTAAAAAAAACATCTTGTAAATTGAAGCCTTACCGAAGTTTCTTTCGCAAAATTTAGATGACGATGTTCTTATTTACAGAACCACATGCAATAAAAGACCATTTTTGATATTCTGTATTCAGTTTTGCGTCCGGCGGACTTATTGACATCAGCATTTTTCATGTGTACTTCGTTCCTGCATTGCTTAGTTAGACTTCAATAAAATATATTATATTCATGGCTCCATTTTTATTGGCTACCGATTACTTTCTATCTTTCCAGAAAGTGTACCTCGTTACGTATGTACATTTCTCTCTCCGTTAGCTGTTTCTCACTCGCTGGGAGTCTTTGTGCGGTGACTGCGACTGATGCCAATGCACCTACCCTCTCACTTGCGATGTGAAATAGTTACTCGTTTTGGAAGTATACCTTTGCAAGGAACGCGGAAGGCGAGAAACAAGCGGAAAATGCAGCATATCTATTTGTTCTCAGTAGGATTGGGAGATTAAGGCAAAAATTGTAATCTCAAGACAATCCTTATGCCATAAAATTCCGGTTATAAGCTTTACCTGTTTAGACGACCCCTCTCCTCCTATAGTCCCGCATTTGTAAACGAAAACTATTCAAGCTAGAAACACCCCCGAATATGATAAATCCTCTTCTACTTCTCGTTATTTCGTTTGCGTCATCACTCTTGAGGAACAAATATTTATATCTTATATTTGTCAGCTCAATTCGAAACGTTTTTTCGACAACTTATAAACCTCTTGCACTAGAAGCCGCCCTGTCCCTCCCAACCTCATTCGTTGTGAGCCCACCTAAAATCCCTTATGAAGTTGTGCAAGTCCGAGGCTTGAATTTGACGCCCCGGGGGGGTACTCCCTTACATGGTCTACATAGGTATGCCCGGCCCCAAAGGGTATGGTTTTTCAGCCGTTTTGGTCATAAATAGGGTATCGACTTTGGCCATTTTGGTCTCAAATAGGGTATGGTTTTTTCACTGTAGTCATGAATTGGGTATGAGTTTTAGAAGAAGCTACTTTTTCATCATTAGCGACAAGACCATCATCAAGAGCCCTTCATACATTATGTTTAGGGCAACTGTGCCAACCACAACGGTCATAAATAGGGTAGGGAAAAATCGCAGATTCGAAAATAGGGTAAGGAAACCGGGCCGCACACCCCCGCTCAATTTTTCTGGGAGTATCACCCGGGGTACTCCGTATAAATCCTTCTCTGTCAATCTGACAGAAGGCCTTAATTTCCCTTTAATTTTCAGCACTGCTGGTATCCGTTTCCGTCACCGAACTGCTGAAAATGTCAACTGTGTCAATTTTTTAAATCTGGTTTGCTCGAAGGTGGTGTGTAACCCAAGCATGGCTAGTTATTTAGTAAGACGCCACGCGAAGTTTAAACCTTTATCCTTTAGAAAGAACGTTGTTTTTTGTCCCAGGAAGAAAAATAAATCGCTCAAAAGTTATGGCTGTTTTTAGATTTCATGCAAATTAGGCTGTGAGCCATGCCTAACATGCTTGAGAACTAAGAAGTTCCAGAATAAATCAAAGTGCCCTATGAGCAGACCCGTCGACTTCCCAGTGGATGATGATTGACCTGTGTGGCTTTAGAAGCCTTTAAGAAAAAACGAATGACTTTTTGTGCATACTACGTGAAGTACAAGAACTGTCAAACCTCCACTACATGAGCTGCATTGCTCCGATGGATTTACTCATTCTCGATTGAGCCGCTCTACCTTGTAAACTTCTCGCCGCCTTGCCCAACATATTTTTCTTCTCGCCTGAAGACGAAAGCGTAGTCTGCTTTACGCGACTCAGCGCCGTTAGATCGAGTGCGAATAGGTTGCGAATAAGATCGAAACGACTCTGTTTGCAGGGTAGCTGCGAAAGATCTGCATAGAAATAGACCCCTTCACGCTCTAAGGGGCATTATGGGTAATCAAGGAAAGACTGAAAAGAAACAAAGCGGCAAAAGATACGTTTTTCTTTATTTTCGTTTTCGAGTTTCATTTTCGAGACTTTATTAAACTGTCAATAGAGCAGCCCTTTTTCTACTTTTACTAGCGTTAGCGTTTTTCATTCGACTGAGCTAAGCATTAGCCTACTTGTCGGAGATGTTATTTTTGTGGCTTGAGCAGCTAAGATCTGATCAAATTATTCGGTTTCAACCGTAAAAAAATTCCTACGCCCTCCATAATCTCTCGATCGGCTCAAAAATGCTGGTAAACCTAGAAATGAGGTTTCTCCATCTACAGTATATTTTTCGTCTCCAAATGTAAAATTAGAACGGAAATATAAAGAAAAAAGTATGTCTTACAGATTTGCTTCTTTGTAAACCCATAAGGGTCTATCATCGAGTCTTTTTATATTATGAATATTACAAACACACAACATGTACCCAATCGCATGTGATTTGAGGTCGATTATGAGAAAAGCAAGGTCGCGTAACGTCAAAAACCGTGTTCTTATCGGTTCCAAACTTGAAATAAGTACACGTAGCTACTACTTGTGGTTGTTCTTCGCCAGAAAAAGGGTTGAACAAGAAAAGAAAAAAACCAGTGGCTTAAAAAAACGAAAAGAAAAAGAGAAAAAAGCCGACAAATCCCGGAGTCGAACTCGGGTCCACTAGATTGGAACGCGAGTGCTAACCATAGTAACACGTAAGAAACCTTGCTTTAAGAGGGAAAGATACAAAGACCTTCAGCCTTATCTCAGATTGGCTAGCGAGTATGCGAATTAGCTAACAAATATGCGACATACAGTCTGTTTAACTACAAACCTCTCGGATGCCGACTTTTAGTGTGGCAAGTGCACAGCGAACAGAGGAGTCCTATTGGACCGTATTTCCAGTTAAATTCACCGTAAAATGGAAGCGCGAATCGATTTTTTGTTGATTCAAATGACCTCAAAATCAAACTGTATGCATGCGATCATGTTGCGATGATTAAATCTCTTATAAATAGACATATAAAGCTTTTCGCCAAGAGCTGTTGTGTGTCTAAGTGATATGATAGCCCATCAGCCTATTCAGTGTCAAAGTGTATCAGCTTCAACAAGCACTAAAGTGTTTGTCTGTGGCCAAAATTTTTAATGCTCAGGTCGGATTTCAGTTCGTGAAGTTCTAGCTAGTTCTCCTTGCCCCTCTATGTGGGATTCATCTTCCAATGCGACTGATGTTTCTTCACTGTTGTTTGCGTCACATGGAGAGGAATGTTCTCGCGGTGGATCCCACGCCCGCGGTTGAAACTTATAATCTAGCGAAATCTTGGGTTTTTTAGAGACTCGCAAGACCGCGGTGTTGTTTAATAGAGCATTTTTCGACAAATGCTACAGTGGCATCAACGGCACTGTTCGCTATATAATATTTCAGCAGCTCAACCCTTCACCGCACGATAGTACCATCAGTATGCAGAGAGTATTGCCTCTTGTTGGTCTTTATTAAACTTCGGAGCAAAAATTTACAATCGCCAGCTTCCAGCCGAGCAACTTCACCTCTGTCGTCAAATTTGGCTTGGAGTGCCTTGAGATTTTCACCTTGAGTTTCCCCATTCTGATCCCAAGGCCATTCCGACGTAATAAACTATTGCCCACAAAAACTTCTCAACGATAATGACATTTGCGGATCAGAAATTCCCATTGCTCGAGGGAGCGGAAATTTTTAATAGTAGCTTCCAGCAATGTCAGCAATTTCTACTCTTTATCTCGAACAACGCCGTCAAATTTGGTTTGGAGTGCCTCAGGATTTCGACTATAAGTTTGGGAGGGTGCTAATTGGGGTACCCAATTGTCAGTTAACTACTAATTTTGTTCGGCTAATTGTCAATTAACTACTAATTTTATTTATCTATTAACTTTTATCTATTATCTCACAGCGATAATAATTGATTCATAACCCGAACTTTCTTCAGTTTTTGGGGTTAGACCTTACTAAAATGAAGATATATTACATGAATTCACAAAACCTCCACCAATAGTGCGCGTTATAAGGCACACACATTAATAGCCTGCGTAGCTTGGCGGTTTAAGCAATGTGAGCGCGGCTAAAACGAGCGGCAAAGCCGCGAGGAACCTGGGGGAGAGACAACTTTTAACGCGCTCCAATTGGCAACCGCCAAGCTACGCAGGCTAACACATTTAAGTTTTCGCCTTAAGTGCAATTGAAAAGAAGATTCAATTTTTAAGTCGTATAGCCATCAAATAATACCGACCTCATAAATCCAGACGCAAAAATGCGCGCACTGCTCTTCCGGACCTGGTCGTGCATGTCTTGCTAACTACTTAACTTAGTATAATTAATAGAATATCATTTAACTGTTAACTTTTCATTTATCAGTTAACTACTATTTTTTTGGCTAAATATCAGTTAACCACAATTTTTTGGGCCAATTGTCAGTTCACTGTTAACCCCATTAGCACCCTCGTTTGGATTTTTCTCTTCCAGAGGCCAGCCTGACGCAAGAAACCATTGCTCACGAAATCTTCTTAACGATAAGGACATCGCTTTATCAGCAATTCCCATTGTTCGACCTCAAGTAACTTTATAGTTCACAAGTATCAGCGCCAACACCGAAATCCAAACAGTAAAACTAAAACACAACTGCACTGCCACTAATCCGAAGATGATTACAATATAAGGGACCGTTCATTTTTTATGGGGTAGGGGGGGCTGGTGGGATTTGGTAGATAGTCTCTGTAGCATATGATGGCCCCCCCCTCTTAACAGGGTATTTTTTCCCTGGCCCCCCCCTTATAAACCTAAATTTTTTTGATGACCCCCCCCCACCAAAAAAAAAAAAGAAGTCAAAAGCAAAGCAAAAAGAATGATCAAGTAAACTCTACCTCATAAGTTAAACACAAAAGCTGCAGTTTCAAAAAGTTCTTTCTGAATCACCGTTTTCGCCTATGGGATATGTCCTTTGTGTAATCTGACTATTTTTAACCCAACAATTGCCCTAACCTGGGGGGGTTCGGGGGCATTCTCCCCCGAGAAAATTTAGAATTTCAGAACTTCAGAAACGCTATTTTACGCCATTCTGGCAACATTTGTAGATTTACTGCAGTTTAAATTGAAAATAGTTGAAATAATTTTTAAATATTTACATGTGCACTGGCCATGGTAATCTGTCTTTACCTTTGATAAACAAGGTACTGTTTGTTGTTGGGAGTGAACATTCTCAAGTAGTTTTGAATTGATATTGTTCCATCCATTACAAACTAGGGGGGTCCAGGGGGCATGCTCACCCGGGAAATTTTAGATTTTTAGAACCTCAGAAATGCAATTTTAGGGCATTTTGGTAGAAAATTTTGCATCATCATAGATGCTTTTCTAACAATATTTTAGGGTAATTTTTTGAGTGACCCCCCCTTACAGACGATATTTTTTTGGATGGCCCCCCCTTTAAGACCAGTTTTTTTTTCATGGCCCCCCCTCAATCCCACCAGCCCCCCCTATCTCATAAAAAATGAACGGTCCCTAAAACCGGAAATGTTCCCCATACGTATTGCAAATAAAATAGATCACACGTACATTTGCATATCATTTACATAATCTGCACCACCACTAAAACCCTTAGATTGCTTACGCAATCTCCGGGTTAAAAATCATGATCAGCTGACACGAAATTTATATTGACAGCTTCCTGATCCTATGCGGAAAGTATTGCCAGATGATATGACCTCGGGAATTAATGTTGAAGTTACAACCCGCCAACTTCAGGGCGGCTTGATTGATCAACTTCGACGGCAATACAGATTGCTCCAGGCCTGTGTTGCTGATACGCAGTCCGCATTTTCTTGTTTAAAACAACTGATACTTAAATAATATATTTTTACTCCGATATAAATCATTACATGCCGCCTTTATGTATTTCCGTTCGCAACACAGATTACGGTAAGATGTTAATCCTTCTAGTCATGCGAACGAAAGTTGGCCACTTTACCCATAAAAAGAGGGCGCACTGAAATGGCTGACAAAAATGTTGGGAGTAATCAGCTTAACTGAAAAGCGAGGAGGAAAAGCGTTTCCCGGTAGAGATTCTTATTAAAAACGGCAAAACTTTAGAAGCCCCCCTCTGCAAGGGCTCTCAGGCGTTCTATCTTATTCCACTAGTTGGGACTGATACCAAAACACGAATGATTGTCCAATTGCTTGCCTCATTACCTAAACGACTGGTGTTTCCTTTAAAGTTGATTTGCTCCGACGCCAGAGGGGCTAACTCTGATTTCCGAATTCGCCGCTGCGAGTGGCTTGTCGAGCGGCTTCGAGACGCAACCGAACGGTTAGGTCCGCCTTTGCATTAATTTCATTCCCTCCATGCTGAGCCGGTGAACTGTTGTAAAATCTTTCGGGTACCACAAAAGCTCCTATTTTTAATCGAAGAATAAGAATGGAAAGTGTTCCGTTGAAAATCAGCATCGCTTGTTTTACCGACTAGTATGGCAAGGCTCCATTCTTCATCTGAAAACTATGAACAGATTAGGCATAAAATTTGGGTGGATAGTGAAAAACGAAATGAAAATACTCCTGAGACGGAGGAAATTAAAATATTGTATCATTGTTATATCTGATATTCAGCTGTGGTCTTGTTCGTCTCTTGCAGTTTTCGCTCTTGTTTTAAAAAAAGTACTGGAAGTTATTTATGTCGGTCAATATTCTTTCTCTGTTTATTACATGTGCATCTTTTATAGTACTGAGATAACACTTTCATTGTAGTCATGATGATAAGAAAACATTGCACTCACGTCCTTGTTGCTATTTTTAAATCAAAGTGCGGAAACGATCAGCCTTTTCCAGCTTGCCAGCTACTGATAACACCACAAAGATACAACTTTTACACAAAAAGAACTACAAAAGACATATTAACAATGGTTGGTAACACACATATTGCTCTCTTAGAGTTTATAAATATGCAAAACGGGCTTTATATAAGTGCTTTCTTTATTGATAGCCGCAGAAGAGATAATGAAACTATATGAAAATCGTGCAAGAAGACAGCGATGACGTAATGACGAAAGTATATAACGTCACTGCATGCAGAGAACCTTTTAGCGGGAAAATGTGCGCTGTTTTCTGTATCTTGTTAATTTGTCAAGCAAAACCGCTGCCGAAAATTTATCGTAATAACACTCAAATACCTATATTAGAAAAGGAGGTTTTTAGAGAAAACAAGTATTGACGTTAATCTCCGGCGGGCATTTCTTTTACAATTACTTTTCCATTGTTCAAAACACAATAGGACAGGAAGAGAAAAACAATGATTATCATTGCTGGATCACTAAGCAGTATGTAAACAGTTTAAGTGCTTGGTAAATTTGCATAGTTGTCTTGGTTTTAAAGTTACCACTGAATGAGTTTTATGAACCGGTTTTGTTTGTGTAAGTTGAGTTCTGCTATGGCGAAGGGACTGTTATTTGCGCTAGTTCGTAGGGGCTCAAAGTTAAACTATTTAGATGATACAGATAACAAGTCTGAACGCGAAGGGAAACTCTGTTATGAAAAAGCGAAGTCATGCTTCCAAGTGAGCGCTAAAAACGAAACGGCAGGCAATAATGTAAGTGAAGGAAACGATTCTAAACACCCCACAGTATCGAAGGAAGGAAGAAATACGAGCAAAAGGCTGTTTGATTTGACTTTTCAGAAGCTTTCCAAAGGGTGCAAGAGGAATCGCCAATCACCCGCTTGTTCAAATAACTGCATATCGATGGAGAATGCTTTACCGCAGGGTGACACTAAGTCTTGTCATCGTAGCAAACCTAGGCTAGTACCAAGCGTGGCTAGTGGCTATTTTGTGAACGAATGCGACTGTGCAAGCAAGGAGACCAATTCGAAAAAGCACGAAAATGGAAAAGTAGTTCCACGCATTGTATTAACAGACCACCATACCGGCAAATTATCTGCGTGTAAATCATCAGAAAATCGTACTCCTGCGCAATATTCCCGTTATGTCGGTTCTCTACCGCAGTTACGAGTCAACGAGAAAACGACACGCCCGTTAAGTTGGAACGGCGATTCCAGTTCGAGGTTAAACGATTTCACAGACAGAAGATCAAAAACTTTAACAAGTGGTTTGGAAGCGGCGCAGAGCCCGAGATTCCAACTGGAGGCGATGACTATTTCAGTGTCGCCCTCGGCACGGCGTAGAAGTCTTCGATCGGCGAACTCCTTGTGTCCAAAAAGCCGACAACTGGTTAGTCTGGTAAGACCGGGCTCAAGTCTCGAGTGCGGTGAAATAGCTACGACGTCAGACTGCGAGGCTTTATCTTTGCCAACAAAAGATCGCTCTGTGAAGAGAGCAAAGTCATGGAGTCGAGGAGATGAGAAAGTTAATGATTTTATTGGTGCTAGACAGAATAGAAAGATTGATATTTTTCTTCCGCCGATGTAAGAACGAAAAGCTATATTCATAGAAGTTCCAGGAATACTTTTTTTTTTTTCAGTTTTACTCTTGTTACTTGTCAATCTTTGATGTTGTTTGTTGCATTGAATGATTGATCGATGTACAAGGACCTGTTTCATATGCCTGTAGGACTCGGCCTCTGCAGTAAGAAAGGGTAAAAAATATTTATATTAATCGGTTGCTCGCGATGTCATGGAAAAGAGAGTATATATATGCATTGTTTCCTGTTACAGCCAACGTTTCAGAGTATAACTTAGTGAATAAATATAAATAATCAAATTGAATGAAGACTGAAATTTTTAGTACCCTAAGGGCGTATGCCGAGCTTAAATCGCGCGCGCCGGATATGATCTTGTGGAAGTTGTTCTTTGTACTAGCCGGAGGGAAGAAGGGAAGAGAAATAAAACGGAGGAGTTCCTCTCCCTCTCTCCTCTACCATCTCGCTTTTGAAAAGCCTGAGACTCAGACTACGAACGTAGTAAGAAGACGGAAAGTTTACTTTTCAAGCACCGAAATGACGAAATATAAGAGACTTACTGCATTCGCCTAAGGAATTCAATTCAGCAGTTGCCATTTGAGTGACAAAAACTAATAAATATTTTCTGATTACTAGTACAGCATTGGTTTAAAAGAACTCCCGCCACTTTTTCATCCAATCACCAAAATCAATCCTAAATCGATTTCAATCGTTTTCCCGCGCTTAGCGTTAGTTACATGTCATTACTTCGACTCAAGTTGATTGGCTCACAGGTAGCCTGCGAACGCAGAGGTACTTCCGGCTGTCACTGGCGGAACCAGTGATAGCCGGAAATACGTCAGCGTTCGCAGGCTAGCTCATTGGGTTTTCCTTGTCCTTTATGATTGGCTAGAGTGATTACCTCGGTAGTACACCTTTTATCGTTCTACTTCGATTTAGCCAATTTGTCCTACCAGATTCATCATAATTGCAGCCTTACAGTACCTAGTTGGGATATTTTGTTTGCGAATCAATACTTTGATGTTTTGATAACGACTTCCTCAATAGATTATTGTAACTTTACCTTATCTTATCTTATCTTATCTTATCTCATTTTGTCCTGATTTTCGAAGTCGCATAAAATGTTAGGCTCGATTTCCGCCGCTCTCTCGTGTCCGGTCTACGTCTCTCCCCGAAAAGAGAGTTCGGGGGAGGAGCGCGGGCTCGTTTCCCGAACAGCGGCTGGAAATCGAGCCTAATACAATGTACACTAATTGGGGACACCTAACTACAATTAGGTATATAATAATTAACAAAATATGAAATATATGTACTTGTGTGAGTATTTTCATTGACATGATCGCGCCGAAATTGCCACGCGCGATACATAAATTAGCACGCTTTTCTCTAGAAACCATCGTAATACCCATGGGTATTGGGCAGAGCATTATTCGACCTCCACACTTGTAATCGCCCTGTTTTGCGTTCATGCCCGAGAGGTCGCTACAGAGCCGCCTTTTTTGTCTTCATTTCCACGTTTCTGTCGCTGAGCCTTTCCTTATGGCCGAAGCTCCTGTTCCTAGTCCCTGCTGCCGATGATAATCCGGTTGCTCCCGCTGAAGAGGTAAGCTGGTTTCTCTCGCTTTACTTTGGTTGTTTCTTGCTCGCTTCGTGGTCCACTGTGTCGCGTAAGTCATTTAAATCGGGGCGGGCTACATTTATCTAAGTCCGGCACTGCCCTCGTAGCGGAGAACTTTTGTAAATATATAGATTAAGCCATTGCCGTCTGGGAGTACGATCATCTTTCTGACTCACCGATATCTGCAAATCGGAGATCGACGAAAAACGCTAATGGTAAGTCAGGCTTTGGTCGTGGCTTGACAGTTTGGTTTCTCATATCGATGCTTTAGGCGTATTGAGTCAGTTCAAAGATATTGATATTCTAGCTATAAACGAAAGCAAACTTGATAAGACCATCAAAAACGGCGAAATACATCTTCCAGGTTATGATGTAGTTCGCAAAGACCGTGAGAGCAATGGTAGGAATGGTGGTGTTGTTTGTATTTATGTTCGTAGCAATATTAATTTTCAGCTTCGTGCTGATCTTAGTCCGAATAACCTTGAATGTTTGACTGTTGAAACCCCCAACCCCCGCTCTAAGCCTTTCCTTGTGTCTTCCTGGTACAGACCACCACGATCATCTCCTGACCTCTTTTCAACCTTTTGACGCAGAAAACCTGGAACTATCTTATGGGTGACTTAAATTGCAACGACGACTACGCCGAGGACGGCGCCTAGTAAAAACTGAAGTTATATTTTATAAGCGAAAGTCGCGATTGTCTAGATCTGTTCGGTACGCCAATGGCTCTAAAAACGTGCTTATGCTAAATATGTAACGACGGCGTTCAATTCCAAATGGAAATACGAGAAATTAGCCGTCGTCGTCCACGTTCAGTTCGGTAGACGACGCAGAACTTGGTCATTTCACGTTGTTGTTTTGTAGTGGATGGCATAGAAATGTACAAAGATTTATAACGCACGTGCACAGCTATTGTTTTGCTCATTAAACCTTTTGTTTGGTGGCGTTCTCGTTGCCGTCGTCGTCGTGGTTTGCTTAAGCTCCGTAATAATTATCGGATGTAGACAGTAACAACTCTTCACACCCCTTAAGGTGGCTCACTAGTCAAAAAGGGACCAAAACGTTTGCTTACATATGGTAAAGAAAGGTCAATTGCGTTCGATTGCACTCATGAAGAGAAAATAAATTTTGAAGGTTTCCCTGAAAATGGTTGCTATGGCAACCAGCCACAGCCTTTTGAGGTTTGATTTTAAAGCGTTGACGCCAACAGTTCCTGCTCTTTTACAAAACAAGATTTGATTTTAAAACAAGGATATCTTGTAAGTTTCTGCTTCGTTCTATGCAATAAACTAAAATGTTTGCATTTGATTCCTGTTTTTCTGTGCTTTCTACAGGTCTTATTTGGAAATAACCTTATTTTGCACCAAACCCAGTGAACAAATTACCTAGTGTCACGTGACAGACTTTAAAATGCTATGAGTTTTTTAGTTTATTACATGACGACACTATTAGTCTTTGATGACCCCAAATTTCGGGAATTTCTCATCAATTCTTTCCAATGTAGAAATGTTGGCGTGAAGTCAGTAGGTACAAAAGTAGACCTTTGAGAAAAATGCACTTAAAGTTTCTTACATGATTGATTCAGCATTTAACAAGCCAAACATTGCGAGGGAGGGGTACAAATTGGATCTCCGGGAAGGGGGTGTAATGGTTGCTCTATTTTTTAAAAAGTTTCCGCAATCGTAGGAAATGTTCTTTTTCATAAGGGAAATGAATGAGCCTGTGATGGTAAATCAAGCAAAGCTTTTCCCAAGTAATTATGCCAATCGAGTTGTTCGTCTCTTTACAACCTTACTACAAAGTATTGCTCATATGTTAAAATTAATCTATATTTTTGGTCATGTTCTTACTGTAAACAACTGTTGCTATGGCCGTTGTTACGTAAAAAAACTTATACCACTCTGTACTTTCCTTAAATTTAGCACTTAACTAGAGATAAATTCAGCAAGATCGATCCAAAATACTTTTAACAAGTGTTCAAGGGCTTTAAATCTTTTATGTTTAAAAAACTGCATTTTTTGTCATCGTCGTCAGTTTTTTGACTAGTGAGCCACCTTAAGGTGGCTCGTACTAGTTTTCTCGCGCGGGGAGTAGATCACCATCGTGCGTCACGCGTGAGAAACACGAACAACCAAAACAACTCGAAAGACCAAAACAAATATGGCGGCGCGCGGCTTTTTTTGCCTAAGGCCACTATTGTACTCTTGGAGACGAAATTTGCATATAAAGGAGGCTTAACCTGCTGGAACAACTTAAGTTAATTCTGTGTATTTAAGAAAAATTGTTTCGGGAATCCAATGTTTCCCAAATTTCAAAGGAAACCGCCACCGAGAACGTATTAAGGACTCGTAAAACATAGCAAATCTACCCAGAATTTGTGTAAAAATCCTACAGAGTAAGCCAAGGAGGTTGTCTTTAACGACAATTACAACTGCAATTGATGTTTTAGCATCAACGACAGCAAACAAAACAAAACGCCTGATCGGAGCCCGCTCGCCCGCGCGGGCACACGTAGCAATCAGCGGTAGTCAATTACAGCTCATGAGCAAATGCTGATCTTATAAAGTCTGGATTTTTGAATGCGTGTCTACGCGCTTGGGAATAACGGAACTCGCGAAGGCTTTTGCATGAAAACAAGCCCGGCGACCCCTTCTTTTTATTGTTTTAATATAATGTCATCATTGAGAGCAAACGTCAGAAAAAAACTAAAAAAATTCTACGGAAGGAAATTTACACTAGAAAATCCTTTTGCAGTGTTGCCATGGTAACTGCTGACGACAAAATAACAGCTGTTTTAGGTAAAGTATAAATTATATAATCCAAATTTACAAAAATATTACAGTGGCTCTGGTCTGCCTTTTTGTTCTATTCTTACAAAGTTAAGAGCCGTCAAAAACCTGAAAACTGGTACGAGCCACCTTAAGCTACCGCAAAATAGATGGGTACATAGACGAATAACCTTCTTCGCAAAGTGGAAAGTTAGTTTTAGCATGCCAGTCGATTCTTTCCAAAATGTTTTACGGCCAGAGCCAATAGGGCGTAAGATTAGACTGTATATCACACTGCACTCTTTTAGTAGGGTTCTTGTCACTCGGTGTTTTGTTTTCTCTGCATGCTCTATTAATTCTTTATTTCTATTTTTTTCGACCCTCGAGAGTTTTAGCTCAAGGACTGTGCCTAATTTTGCACTTAATTCTGCTGCGTGTAATCGGTTACACGCATTTGCTTGTTCGGTGCGTGCAGGGTGCTTGAGCTCCGCGTGTAATGTACGAGTAATACTCGCTCGTAAACTTGATATTTTTATCCACTTTTGTCCGATACTGTTGTCTCTATATGCTTGATTGTGGTAAATATTTTCCTCCTCGTGAAACTTTGTTTCCTGGACTCAATTTTATTTTGTCCCTTTTCGCCAGCCCGAGGTGACCGTTAGAGAACTCCAAAATCAGCTTCTGGAGTTCAGTAAAAAGAACTTCCGCGTCCAATTCCGTTGGAGCTGCTCTTTTCTCTCTTCTACAAGAGCTTGCTAAGCCTCCCTCGGTGTTCGACCCCTACAAAGCTCTCGCTGGATTAGAGTCGTTAGTAGATTTGGTACAGGAGAATGCAGACGCTAGGACCAAACGTTTCAGCACAATTCTACGTCAATGCCGCCCCCTCCTTGGCAAGCCGCAGTTCCAAAGCATTTTATTAAAGTTGGTCGGAGACAAAGATGTTGAAGTCGCGAAGGCTATCAAGAAGTCCCTGCGCCCTTCCGCCTCATGAGGGCCCAGTATGGCTTCGCGTCCGCCTGGTCCAGATTTCTCCCACAGGACTACTGATTTTCGCTATGCTCCGCGTCCACCGCCTACATGCTTCAATTGTCGAAGGTGTGGCCATATCGCAAGATTTTACCCAAGGAACTAAGCTGTTTTTGTTTGCTTTTGTCGCTCTGATTTATTGAATAAATGTTTTCTGCCTGGGCATGAGATGTGTTTCTTTTTACTCCGGGATTTTGGTCGATCTGGGACGGTATACCCGATACTGTCTGTGACGGGGTCCCTGGATCGGCATAGTTGGTGGCTCCCCTTTTCCGTTCCTGTTTGCTTTTGTAGTTGTTTACTTCCCCTTTTTTCTTTTGCCTTGCTCGTACTAGGTGTCTCCTAAATTGTTTGACCTTTAGTTGAAGACGGATCAGGAATCTGTTAGGCCCACTCCTATTTGGTGTAACTGGAAAGGGGAGCCTGCCAGCTGGGCCGGTCCACTCCCGTCTACCCGGATGGTGGCGTCCGGAAAGTTCCTCACTTCTCCTGATCTTCTTCGTTTTCGTGACCCCTCGTTTTTCATCCCTGGTTCCATCCACCACAGCCTTCCGATGTGGTCAGATATCCTACGCGATTTCCCCAACCGTCCAACATTTCTTCGCTACCTAGAGTTTGGTGTAGATGTAAAAGAGTTTTTCATTACGTTTGAGAGTACTTTTCAAGGTCAAGTTTATAGCAGCTCTTTACCCCCTCGCGCTTTCTCCCCCAACAATAGAAGCTGTCAAGCCTTTTCGGAATCTATCTCTATTTTGGAACGGATCGCCAATGGATCCTTGTCTGTCTGGGGGAAAGTTGGGGAAGTGTCACCCCCTCACCTAGTTATGCCGATCACTGTAGAGCCATCTAAGCCTCGCATGTGCCACGACGAGAGATTCCTCGATCTGTGGATCAAAGATCTCCCCTTTTCCTTGGATCTTATTACTGACCTTCCCCGATACGTTCACAAGGATAATTTGCAGACCACTTGCGACGATAAAAGTGGGTATGACCAGGTTCGTCTTTCGACAGAAAGTCGAACCTACTTTGGCCTTGAGTGGAGTGGCTGGTTCTTTGTTTTTAATACCCTCCCCTTTGGTTGGAAGGCTAGCGCGTACCTGTGTCATTCTATCGGTCTGGTTGCTACTAGTTATATTCGTTCTCATGGTGTACCCTGTTCCCAGTACATAGACGACCGCCATTTCGGGCAACTTCAAATCTGCCGTAATGCCCCTCCATGTTCGTGGTCTGACTTTCAGCGTGCTCGGGCAGCCCTTTATATTGCATGTTACATCCTCGTCGATCTCGGCTACTTCATTGGCCATAAAAAATCCACTATTGTACCCACACAAGCGCCTACTTTTCTGGGGTATATCGTAGACTCTGTTCAAACTGCGTTCTTGATGCCTCCTGACAAGAAGATTAAGTTCGCTTCCCTGAGGGAAGATCTACTTGGCCACAAGACAGTATCTTTGAAGTCACTGAAGAAATTTGTGTTCAAGATTAACTCCTTCACACTTGTCGTCTTTGCCGCCAGGTTATTTTCTCGTGTGGCTGGCGTTTCCTCAATTCTTGGTCCAGGTTTTCACCCTGGAAGGACGAAAAACACTCCCAGTTGGATGCCTTCTCTGATGCTTCGGGCTCTGGTTGGGGTGGCATCCTTCGACTTTCCGACCAACCTCGGCAAGAATTACACGGTCATTGGGATCTGTCTGAAAGCGACCTACCCATCGTGGTAAAGGAAACACGTGCGATACATAAATTAGCACGCTTTTCTCTAGAAACCATCGTAATACCCATGGGTATTGGGCAGAGTATTTATTCGACCTCCACACTTGCAATCGCCCTGTTTTGCGTTCATGCCCCGAGAGGTCGCTACAGAGCCCCCTCTTTTGTCCCACTCACCTCCCCTCAGCGACGGAAACCCCCATCCTGCTGCACTTCTTCGCATGCGCGGAAATTATTTTCGCCCATATCTTAGTATCTTCTCGTGTGCCATAGAGGTGCAGCCAATGGAAATTCTACTACTATTGAAAGATATAGATATGAGTCATGCAATAAGATCAAGTGATGTGATGTATATACGAAATAATTCATATATGAACGATGAACGGCGGCTGTAGATGAAAGTAAAGAATGATCATCGCAGTATATTTTCCAATTTAAGCAACTGGAAAGAATAAGCCATTCCTTCTATTTACTCAGTTCCAGACCGTTTGTCAAACATTTGGAAAAAACGTGGACAATTTAACCAGATACTGGCCGAGTCGGGTATGGATGATTTGCTGTTTCAACATACATTTTCGCGGTGTCGGATTCGTTCGAGGGTGCAATTCCCACTACCCCCCGCTTCCTAGGCAATACCTGCAGGTTTGCTGGAATGCCTGTGCTCAAATTACAATGAGAGGCTACCAAGCTCTTAAGGCTTGGCTGCTTTGTGGGCATCTCGTCGGCGCGTCAACGTTGGGAGCGTCGGTTTCGGTTCGGTTGATGCAAGCTCCTGCAGAAATCACAAGCTGCATACTATGTAGACCTCTTCAGAGCCTTAATCTCGACGAGACCTTTAAAGAAGAACATAATATCATCAATGTGTACCTCAAGAGTTGCAGAACAGCTGAAATCGACAAACCCACGTGTAACGTCTAACAACACGTAAGTCACAGTTGTATTCATTCGTCTTTGTGCAGCTGACTTTTCCTTTGTTTATTTGTCTTAAATTTGAATGCAAAGGTGCCACTACGCTACTAGGGAAGTGTACGTTGATTGCATAATGTCCAGAAATACTCAGTCATGCTAAAAAGATATTCCCAAACACGACATAACATTACTTTGACGTGGTTACGAAAATAACTATCTTGTCTTGTTTCAACAAACGCTCGGACCTGCAACACTTGCGTTGCTTTTAAATTGTGGTATTTCTTAGAACATGTTATCAAATTTAATTCAACAGCAGTGGCTTAACTGCCGAAGGGGAGAACTGTTTAAGTATGTCAAAACTGTACGATGAATAATTGCTTTGTATTTAATACATATCTGAAACTTTATGGAGGGAAATTAATTTAAATTGTTATGGGGTAGGTTGTTAGTTCGTGCAAAATACAACATTACAACCCTTCTTTTCACCGGAATTTCTCCCGAGCTCCGTTAGCTTTGATAAAGACTTGATATTTTACACCCTCGAATTCATCAGTCTACCCCTGTGCCCCTCAAGAAGTGAGCGAGGAACTAATATTCCCACATGTTTTAAAACGGATATCAAGAACCTGAAGAACTGGTTTTTCTATATTCTAAAAGCGGCAGGTAGTAGAGATATTTACATGGCTACGTTAACAACAAAGGCTTATACCAGGAGCCCATTGGGCTCCTGCTTATACATAGGTTATATTTCCGACTGTAATATGTAACCAAGCTTGCTTTGTCACACTATGAACTTTACAACACTTTCCTGAAACAAGGCCAAGTGTATCCCTAACAAATATGCCCTGTCAAAGTTGTGTGATAAATCACTGAAGAGGCGTCACAACTGATATACTGCCACGTAAATAGCTGTACGCCACCGGCCAACATTTATTTCCCTTTCAATTTAGATAAAAGTCAAAGATTAATTCTTTAGAATTACATGACAACAAAATTGTTAGACTCACAGAATTTTCAAAGGTTTGGACATCAGCAGTGCGACAAACATTCTGTGCAATAGTATCGAAAGTATGACCACGTGACATCTGTGGACTGCTTAGGAAACCCATCCATTTCGCTTATCCGACAAGTTTCACTGCAAACTTTAGAGAAATTTGCATTGGTTGTTTGGAGACAATGAGAAATCGGTAATTGCATGAAATGTTTCCTTTGGCCTTGGCTCCCACAGCTTTAAAATACATGTACATACATGCTTCGAATAACAAGTGGAATCGTTTTAGCAAAAAAAATTTGGGGGTTAGGTGCACTTTAAGGCAGAGAACTAGGTAAAATAGATTAATTGATTAATTGATAGATCGAGCTAGATAATAATTGAAATTGATTCACTGACTGTCTAGTAAGAGATGCTTATATTATTTTTTGAAGGTATTAACCCATTGTCTCCCGTGCCGGCCGTAACCGGCCGTGCGAAAACCCACCCCCAATTTCCCGTGCCGGCCGTAACCGGCCGTAAAAAGGCAGGTCAGGACAATTGCCCCTCCTACCCTCCCTGAAGATATTTTGGTCCTCCTATTGTTCTATTGTTGTTAAGGACAAATAAATCAATGAGAATGGACCTTCTGAGCATATTTTTAGACGACTTTAGGGGTCCTAGAAAGATGGTTTTTCGTCTTAATAATCATGGCGCGTTGCACGACAAATCTACAAACTTCCAGGGTCTTGTTTTAATTCCTAAAACGGAGAAATTGCTTCTTTGGCATTTAAAATGAAAAGGAAAAACATAAATCGATGTTTTGGTGGTCTCAGAATGGAAGACCAAGGTGAATGGAGTCCTCAAACCTTTCTGGAGGAAAATTTTTCCTTCCTTCAACCGCGGCGAAAACAAGACGATCGTTGCACTTTCAAGTGAGTTTTGAATACAGATCGCGGATTTAAAGCAGCTGCCTGGACTTAAGAAAACAAAAATGGTAATGAAGAGTATTAGTTCTAAGTTGAATTTAGCATTTAGCACGAATGGCAAAGCCACGGCCGATAAAATAACTTCAAAACTTGTGGGGAAAAACTAACGCTTACGCTTTAGCATGAATAATTAATTCGAACACGCGGTCATGCGGTAAATCACGTCCGTGAAATTTTGAACATTTTTGTGCTTTTAGATAAGTTTTTTTGCCTTGTGTTGAATGAAAATTTATTGTTATTGAACTCCCTGTCATGTTTCTTTCATTTGGTCGCCTTTATTTCGGAATTTTAGGTTTTAAAAGTGAACAGTATTTTGTCACGCTGAATTTCTGCATATTTAATTTACGGCGACTGTCGTGGTTTGTTTGTCTTGTGTATTCGCTTCCCTGAAATATATTTTATTGAGCCTTGTTCAGCTTCTACAGAACTTTTGAGGAAAGAACTAGGTGGGCACTAAATTTACACAGTTGAAAAACGATTTATCTCAAGATAATTGGCTTGTTTTTGTCGTGTTTTTGATGTACAACTTTCATCTTTCTTTGGCCGCACTGTATAATTTCGTCGGGCGGCGAAAAAATTATCTGAATTTCTTCTTTTAAATTGGTTTTTACTTGTGTTTTTCACCTTAATGGTCTGGTGTTTTCTTAAATGTTATACGTTACAGTAAAAGAATGAAAATTCTGTTTTACTCGGTTTCGCTTTGTCCTCTAAAGTCAAAAATTAACTCATTTTTGGGTATTCAATTTTCTCGGGTTTTGTCGCGCGGCAAAGGAAAAAATATAATTTCTTGTTTTCTTACAAGTTAAAGACATCAAGTTAAGTTCTTCCTGTTGATATTTTTTAATATTTTGGCTGTTCAGTTATTGAACTTTCAATAAACGAAGTCTTGAAACCTGACCTTGTGTCTGTGGTTACTGCGCATATGGTTTATTTTTTTGCTTTCGCTCGCTCTGAAATATTCCAAAAAACGCCAGGAAATTAGGGGTGGGTCGCGGACAGTTTGATGCGGGGGTCAATGGGTTAAATAGCACACACTTAACTTCAATGGGTATTGCATCCCAGATTTGTGATGTCACTACTCTGAACCTTGCAAGGCCATAATAATATTACTAGGTATACCTATCGATAGAGTGCCAACGAGCAAATAATTTGTGCTGTAATAAGGGGTTTATTAATACAGCATAACAGATTTTTGGTTCTCTTCTGTTGCAAACATTACCGAGAGAAAATTATACGCGTTTACCGGCCGGTAACGTTCGTCACGCAATCCCTGAATATAAAGGGTAGCTTATGTAGGTTCTGGTTTGTGGCATAACTGGTACTATTATTATGAACTGTGGAAGCAAGTTGTACCAAATCATAGAGAGCACGAGGTGTTTCCATTTTTTGGAATCTAATTTTATGCACAAGGCGGGCCATTTTTAATTTAAAAATGCTCTCTAATTGCCAACGAGCCAGCCGAGCGAAGACGCTCGGCTGGCGAGGCGGCAGAGAATAGTGCCGCGCGAAGAATGCCGTATGCAAAAAAATTCTCGATCCGCGGCTGAAAGTGTAAGTGTAAGGTGTAAGAACCTCGGTTTTAGCCAATTGCAAGGACGGAACTTTTGGAACCATTGCAGTTTTTAGCCAATCAGGAGGTGCGTTATATCTAGACTTGTCTCGTGGAAGGTAAGTGTTTACTTCGTTGTTGTGTTCATCCAACTGTGAACAATGTCCGTCTCGGAACATATCAACTAGCGTGTTTCCTCTCTCACTTTATCGAACTGAAAGTTCAATCGGGCAGCGTGCCATTTACAAAACTCTTCTTCTCATTCGAATATTGAGGAAAACTGTTAGGAAAGAGCAAATCCGAGACACAAAATCGACACCAGAAAATTGAACGAGCGTGCTCATGAATCGAAACAGTGTATTCTTTCTCTGTTTACCTATATCGAACTGAAAGTTCCATCGGGCAGCGTTTATTTGAAAGATTGTGCTCTGCAGTCGAACCCCTAGAGCAAATCCAGTGTTCATATCTAGCATATCGAACTGAAGGTTCAGTCGGCAGCGTTTCCGAACAGAACTGAACGAGGGTGTTTATCATGCAGTCGAACCACTGGAGCAAAT
Organism: Micromussa lordhowensis; assembly: GCA_964020085.1. Classification (NCBI taxonomy): domain Eukaryota; kingdom Metazoa; phylum Cnidaria; class Anthozoa; order Scleractinia; family Lobophylliidae; genus Micromussa; species Micromussa lordhowensis. Next base: position 24,915,799 of record OZ026596.1, on the reverse strand, counting down.
CCAGTGTTCAAAATACAAATCGGACCTGTTTGCCACAGAATTAAACGAGTGTGGTCAGCAATCAAACTAGCGTGTTCACTTACACTTCGACTTTGCCCATCATATCGAACTCAAAAGTTCGACCGAGCAGTGATACATTGCACAACTCTTGATAGTGTTGATATTCAGGGAAACTGATGGACAATACTCCTCGAATTCTCAATATCCTACTGGATTGCGTGACGAACGAAAGCAATCTTGCCTCCAAGGGGTGTCATGTTACCGGCCGGTACAAGCGTTATAAATTTCTCTCCGTAATGTTTGCAACAGAAGGAAGAGAACCAAAAATCTGTCATGCAGTATTAATAAACACCTTATTTAATATACCACAAATTATTTTCTCATTGGCACTCTATCGATAGGTATACCTAGTTTTAGGATTTCTAATAGTGTAAAGTATGGCGCAGGACTTTCTCTTTTATTTGCAAAGAAGATGCACCTAAGACAATTATTTTGATTTATTTTGATTTAACTTAATTTGGTTTGGCATGCAGTGCCCCAGCTCATTAACCCATAGTTGCTGCGCAGCGAGCGTAGCGAGCGAGCAGCAACATAAACAGGATTTAAGAAGAATATATAGAAGGGGATACGAATTCTCGAATTCATCACTTTTTACCAGAATGCATTGCATTTAACCAGAATGCACTGCGTCACTTTTTACCAGAGTGCATTGCACCACGAACAATATGAGGATGTCACACCGTCGAGCTGTCGTCTTAATTCGCGTAGATTTCAGTGAGAAAGATTAGTGGTTTGGTTTGCTCTGATTTACCTGTGAAACGATGTGAAGGAGATCGTGCTTGACTTTCACAACTCTTGCTTTTGTCCTTAATGCAGTAAGTGAAAGTTTCTAAATCTGGATGATTAATTGTGACAACTTAATTTTAACTTCATTTCTTAGCAGTCTTGCCTCCTCGGTTGAATTCGTAAATGAAGAGAAATTCGTTGTTACTAAAGCTTGTAGAATAATTTAAAGAATGAAAACCATACAGCACGCTAATTTCATATATGCTGTGATCTATTGATCCAAACATGAATTAGCATTTTCACACATCCAAGGTTTTGAATAAAATTTGAAGTAGGCGGATGGTATAAGAGTAGTAGGCGGCTGGTATAATTAAGGGGTGTTCTATGGGGGTCTGGGGGCATGCCCCCCCCCCCCCCCAGAAAATTTTTAAATCTAGAAGCTTGGAAATGCCATTTCCAGCATTCTAGGCACCAAAATGAGTACAACAGACGATGAATATTTCTTAACATCAAAAACGACTTTTTTTAATTTTTCTACACGACTAATAGACTAGAAAGGAGGATTTGTATTCATTATCCTGTAATTTTAAGACCACTGTAATAGCAGACGCACTATACTGAAAACTGGATACTATTTAAACCATTCAGGATACAATATATCGACTGTCATAATTTATAATATGTATTATCATATTGAATATTATTTTTTTGACAACAGCAACTATTATTTTAATCATTTAAAAGGCTATGATTTAAATGAACTGAAAACAAACAGTGGTAGCTTGTGAATATAAATAATTGTTTTCAGTTGAGTTACAGTACACGATTTTTACCAGTAAGCTGTAGCTGATACTTCATGAAATTGTGTTTAGTCGTGTTCTGAGAAATTAGCTGCCTGGAAATACACATCAGTGCAACACTTACTAACACATTCACAAGAAGGTTAATAAAAAATCTCATAAGTCTTAGACAGTGTCATCAAAATCATAATCAGAGTCACCATCTGAGCCTTCAGGGTTAGGTAGGTTCATTGCCTTCAAAGCTGCATTCACCTCTTCCTCTAGGATGTCAATTTGATGATCTTCAATGTCTTCATCCTCTGATGTGTTTAGCTGCAGGATAGGTGTGGAGGGAGGATCGAAATCAGCTTGTACTGAAGCATCAGAAAATGTGACTCCCCCAGCGTCTTTTCCTTTGGCCATTTTTCTTCTTGGCTTGATTCTTATCCACTCTTTGACAGTGGCTTGAATTAGTTGGTCAGATTCCTTCACTGCAGGTCCATTCAATGTGATGTGTAGCAAAGCACCAAGTATGTCATTCTTTAATCTACTTCTCATTCGTGTCTTAATCCTCTTTACTGCTGACGCCCCTCTCTCCGGCCAAGCATTGCTCACTGGAAGGGAAAGACACAGCTCAGCCAGATACAACAAACCAGGTACAAAGTGCTGATATGTGGCACGCATGGACAACATCTTTTCAAGAGTCCATTCTGTAGGGGACCTTGTAACCAGGGCTTTCTTTGTTTGGGGATTCAAAACTTCGGAAGGTATTTGCTCTTTCATTTGTAGAAGATTGTACTTGAATTTCTACCATTCGCACAACAGTTCTTCTTTCATTTCTGCTTTGCTGTGGTGACCATTATAGAAATAATCTGCCAATGTTTTGATGTCATTACCACCATACTCCTTGAAGGCCGGGTCTGATCTTGCAGGAACGGCTGTGGGGTCAAATATTTCAAAGGCTGTTAGAACAGGAAGGCTGTTTTCAAAGCGACTATCAATGTTCTCTTTCAGTGCTGTTACATACTTCTGAGTGAGAGATGTCAAACTCTGCTCATGGAATTCAGCAAGTTTCGGAAGGTCACGTTTTGAAAGCCTCCCCCCTTCACTAAGATCTTTCTTCAAATCTTGCAGGGGCTTGTTTGTTGAGGCTATGGTCTGTAAGGTGTCAACAGTGTACTTGATAGCTGGGGTGATAGCTGCAAAAGAAACATTGCCTTCTTGAAAAGCTCTGCTTAGGTGAGCAAGTGCTGGTAGTACTGCATGCAACAAATAAACTGTCGATAGGAACTTGATATTTGCAATCTGATTTAACAGACCTGTTGCCAAGGAATCACCGTCCTCCTTCATGATGCGTAGAGTTTGACATAATGCCTCAAAATCGTCAAACACCCCATCAATCGCCTTCTCCATCGACAGCCATCTTGTTCGGCATGCCTTTTTGAAGCTCTTTGCCACTTTTTTTCTTCCCTTTGCAGACAAATTTATTTCATTTATAGCCATAACTGCTTTACCATAAGCAGCAGTCCTCTTTGCAGAATTATCAAAAAAGGACCATAACTGGATGAGAATTTTTTCCACAGTGCAAATGTAGGAGACATCATTATTTGCATCACCACATGCAAGTGCCAGGCGATGACAAATACAGTGAACATTGAGAAGCAGTGGAGACTCTTGGTGAAGTTGCGATGACACACCATTTCTTTTACCGGTCATCACACTGCATCCATCTGTTGCTAAACCAGAGAGCCTCTTTACATCTAAGCGACACTCCTGCAGCTGCTTCATAACAGTGTTCTTGATGGTAGTTGCATTTGCAGAACTTGAATCTTTTAGCAAGTCATCAATGGCAATGAACTGGGTGGTTGCTTGGTTTAAATTAACATCAACAAATTTGATAAATGTTACAAGCTGCTCTATGTTCATGATGTCACACACTTCATCAGTGAGAAGACCAAATGTGTTGGCTTGTTTCATCTTCTCCACAACACCTGCTTTGACCATCTGGCCAAGAAGAAGAAACATTTCCCTCACAGCACCACCAGATCGATGTTGAAAAAACTTCATGTCAACTTGCCCAAGTCGTTCTATAAGGTCAAGCAAGCTGATGAACTTCTTGTTTGGTATTTCTTCTTTGGCCTACCAGTAAAGTGTCAGAAAGGCATTGTGATAAACATCCTCCCTTGATTGCTCTCTTTGCTCAACTTGTTTGTGGAATGAAGAGCTTCTCCTTGTCAATTCCACTTCAACGGAGGACTTGTGTTGCTGTGAGTTGCCGTTCTCTATAATGGCAGTGCGTTTGAACCTGACAGAAGGATCAGTGTTGAATTTTTTTGATTTGTTTTGCAAATTTACTGCATTGTGATTTTTGCAAAGCATGCAAAACATGCCAGCACCTTCTTCATAGAGAAGCCAGAAGTAGCCTGTCTTCTGACAGAAGGCAACATTTGGGTCAAAGACCCACTGATGTTGGAAACGATCTTTGCTTCCACCAGTTTTTAGGCGATTCATTTCTTGTTTACTGAGATTAAGACAGCTTTTCTTTGTACAAGTGTAGTGACTGTGAACAAGCGAGATATCTTTGAATGCTGCCTCTATAAAAACCTCACAGTCCTTTGGAGCAATTGGTGGAACGGGAGACATGTTCGCGGACAGAAGACTGATTTGACTGGAGTTAACACACTCGACTATTTCAACTGCAGCAGGTTCACTAGTCAGGCATGTGGGCTTATTTGCAAGTGATGTTGTTGAATCACTTTGACTTTGACTTGAAGTAGTACCTTTGTGAAAAAAATTGAAACGTTATACTTTCTTAATAAACGGTAAATGGTATCTGTGATAGCTTAGCAGTCCAATTAAATTGTGTTGTTGTTGTTATGTTTTTGTTATTTTCCCCAGCTGAGCATCAAAAAAGTTCACAAGTTCATCTTATCTTTATTTATCTATGAGCTTGTGTTTTTTTTTTGTCTAGCATGTACGTGACTAAAAACGTATTTTAGTAACACTCCAAATCGTCGAAATTGGACGTTTGTGGTCCGGGCAAACCAGCAGAATTTACAGTAAATATGGGAAAAGTCGGGAGTTTGATGCTTGATAATTTGAGAAAGGTTGACATTCTGCAATTTCTATGAAATACAAAGGGGAGATGCATAGCAAAAGATGTTGATGATCAAATTTGAAGGGTACAGCTTAGACGAGAAGCGAGAAATCCTACTTTTGTTTTTTTATACAAATGCTTCTAAATTTTCCGTGAACTGCGGATCGTTTTCACAGATAAATATATGAAAAGTAAAACTTAATTTGCTGCCTTTTCAGTGAGACCAAACTTCTCAAATTTAATCAGTTAACTTTTTTAGCTAGTATCTTTACAGTACCGCTCAAAAGTAAGTTACCACCTCTCGTCTCTCGTCTCGCGAGACGAAAGTCTCGTCTCGCGAGACGAGACTCTCGTCTCGCGAGAACCAGTGAAGCGTATATTTTGGAATAAATTACAAGCAATTGGCTTGCGAGTAAACGATTAATTTCTCGCGACGCATTTGTTGTAAGTGTGCTTCGTGAAGTTCCCGCTAATACGGCGTGAAGAGGTCTTGAATTACAGCTTGTCTCGCTATATTCAACATTATCATTACAAACGAAGAACTTTAATGGAATTGGAGTTATGAAAAAAAGAAGTTACGTTTCTGAACGCAATAGAACGTTGCGTCGCACCGGTCGGTGAAATGTTGTATTCATGGCTAATTTTAGGCTTTTAGCGTGTTGAATTTCCATGTTACCAACGTGCAAGCGAACTGAAACGAAACTTTCTTTGCAAGATCGGTACTATCGCCAGAATCGAAGAAACTGATCCGTCATGGAAAGCGCTTGGTAAAGTTTCAATCTTTTTCCGATTACTCAGTTATTCGTCGGCGCATCGAATTTGCATTTCGTGCCTCTGCGAATCCACTGAACCGGAATTCATTGTTCTCATTACTAATGAAAAAACTTAAACTCGAACTTAACAGTTGTCATTACAAACGAAACGTTTTGAATGTAAGTACTTACAATCGAAACATCAATCAGTGATAAAATTTAGTTTGCGAGTTTGATTACATAACAAATCGAAAACGTGACTAACTACATGGTTTCATAACAAACGCACGTGATCGGGAAGATCGTTCTGAACGCAAGGAAAGGAATATTTTCGGTGACCAGAAAATCTGTAAGAAGTATTCCTCGCCAAGCTAGGCCATAGGTGGCAAGTGGAGTGGGGCTCTTCATATAAAGGATTAGCCGAGAAATATAGTTCGAAAACTGAGCAATTCAACGGGAAATGGTAAATATTAATAAAACGTTGCTCCAGTTTTGCAATACATGTTTATTACTATTACAATCCTGTATACTAACTACTACAACTAAGTGTAATACTTATTATTATTGTTGATATACTACTACTAGTTATACTAAAAATCCTATGCAGGCACACTATTAACTGTTTCATGTCTTTCAAGGAAAAACCGGCTACAAAATTTCCGTGTAACAGTATATTCGAAAAGCATTGGACAATGACGGGTAACGAATTTTTCCTTGGAGAAAACATGTAGTTCAAACCAAATAAAATACTACAATTCCTAAAACTTAATTTCTAATTAACGACCTTTTCATGAACCCTACATTTCCCAAAAATTATTGTTGCCTATTACCCTTTCCCTTTGCCCTACGTAAAAACTCGTCTATCGCGACAATGCACTTGCGCCATTGCGCATCTTCCTGTGCTTGTCCGCAAGGATACAACTTAAACACATATTTTCTTACTATACCCAGTTTCCCTTTATCTAATAACATTTTTCCCCTTGTCCCTGAACAATTTCGGCCTTCCAGTTCCCCAGGTTGAAAAATAGTTTCAACAACGTTCTTGGCAAAATTCCCCACGCTAGAGCTCCCACTTTTGATTTGAACTGCCTCCTGCAAAAAGCCATCCCCTTCCTCCCCAAATTGTTCCATGTTCCCACTATCCCCTACTAAATTAGAACTACCAGAAGCAATTGCATCATCCCTTAAGTCCCTAACTGCATCATCCCTACTGTCCTTAGCCATACCATCCCCAAAGTCCCCGAAGGCGCCATCCCCAAAGTCCCCAACTGCGCCATCCCCAAAGTCCCCAACTGCACTATCCCCAAAATCCCCAGAATCCCCAAAATCCCCCAAATCCCCAAAGTCCCCAACTGCACCGTCCCCAACTGCACCATCCCCAAAGTCCCCAACTGCGCCATCTCCAAAGTCCCCAACTGCACTATCCCTTAAGTCCCCAGTCGAAATCGTAGTCAGTAACCTTCCCGAACATGGTTTTGGCGAAACCCTAACCCTTTCCTTGACGCAACGACACCCGCAACATTTTCTTTCCCTGCTTTCCCTCATAAAATTTGTGACTAATTCCCTGAATTCCCGGGTTTCCCTCATAAATTTGGCCATTAACTTTAAAGTCGCTTCTTGATTGTCTAGTAGACGGTTAAGTTTTTGTTCATGTGAGAACTCCCGCAGGTCCTCGTCCATAAGCTCCCCTAGAAGCGATTGCGCTGGGAGGTTTGGAACTGCTGGCAGCCATGATGTTGGAGGACTTGGAGGAGGAGGAGGAGGAGGAGAAGTAGGAGGAGGAGGAGTAGACGTACATCCAGGACGGAACTCTTCGTCATCCTAAGAAAAACACACATGATAAAATTAATCGAATTACAGAGTGTAATAATGAAACGATCTGTCAGAAATATTCACCGAATTCCGTTTGAAATCCTCATTCAAACCTATTGAAAGTATTTGATGTTTCTTTGGAATTGTCAAGCGATCCTAAACATTATTTCGGTTTTACATAAGACGAATTTACCGTGCTTTTGTGTACTATCACATCGCTCAGTATCTGTGATATCAAACTGCCGGTCACGGTCTGGTCTCACTTAGGCTAAATGCCCAGCAGTCAGAAATATTCACCGAATTCCGACTGAAATCCTCATTCGAACCTATTGATAGTACTTGATGTTATATTTTCAACAGTTTTAAATGAGGCGTTCAGTCCGAATTTGTTAACTGAATGTCGGAATGCGGTAATTATTTCTGACTGCCGTGCATTTAGCCTAAGTGAGACCGTGACCGGCAGTCTGATGTCACAGATACTGAGCGATGTGATAGTATACACAAGCAGTCGGTAAATTCGTCTTCAGTAAAACCGAAATAATTTTAAGGATTCCTTGACGTTTCTTAAGAAATATAAAATAGTTTCAATAGGTTTAAATGAGGCTTTCAGTCCGAATTCGTTAACTGAATGTTTCGCACTATCCGGTTTGGGCCGAATTGTGCTAAGTGTCGAGAGAGTCATTTTATAGTATGCCCACGTTCGGATATTTCGTCAACTAAAAAACCAAAATAATTTTGAGAGTCGCTTGACATTGCTAAAGAAACATTTAATACTATCAACTAATCAAGAAACTTGAAGGAAGCTTTCAGTGAAAATTCGGTGAAATTTTCATGCTGCCGGGCATTTAGTCTGTTTAAGACCATGCCTGGCTGCCGGGCATATAGACTCAGCGTAAAAAAGTGCAGGATTCAATAGGCTATGCGTATTTTTCAGTAAAGTGACTGTATAGTTACCTGCTCAATTTCTTCCTGATCGGAAATGACTTGGGGGGACGCCGGGTCAATGGCAATTAATACGCGGCATTCGTCCTTTTTAGTTGCGTGTGGTTTCTTGTTTGTCTTACTTTTGTCCTAGAAACCAAAAAGAGCGAAACTTTGAGGTTAAAATAACGCTACATGTAAGTCACTTAGGGCGCTTAAGCACGCGCGTTTTTGAGACGCGGACGGCAACCAGAAGTTGTGAAGTGAGCTATTTTCACTTTAACTTGCCCTCGCCAACCACATTAACATCGCTAAGTATCTTTTGATACTTAGAGGTGGTAAATGGTAAATAGAAAGTGAGCCCAATGTTTTAAAATATTTGCTTGAGCCAGGTTTTTTGAAGGACACTTCGCCACCAATAGACTTCACCTTAATCTTCCGCAATTTTAACTATTCCAACTTTTTTTCACTTAACCTAAACAGGTATTTTTGTGAATCATTTCAATCAGTCAAAAATGTTGTTGTTTGTTAAGGGACGGTCAATCAAACTGGAGGTGAGATAACGCTTAACAATAGTTCTTAATTAAAGGCGGGCCGCCTTCTCTACAAAGCAGTTGTTCAACGAATTCGAATGCGTCAGTACAGCTTTAGTCAATAATAAGAAAATTGTTACCTGCTTCTTCTTGCCTTCTTTTGCCTTCGCCTTCTTAGCAACCTCGGCGGTCTTTTTCTCCTAAAACCAAGTAAAACGCGACTTCTTTGTTAACAAATTGAGAAACCCGCTACGTGAATTACGAAAGGGTTCGAGTAATCACTAAGAACTTTGACTTTTGTTTTTTTTTTCTGTTTAAAACACTTAATTTGATGTGTTAAAGAAGGTAACGAAATGCTTACTGAATACTAGTATCAAGCATGCAACATGGTTTTGTTGTTGTTTTCTTTTTTTAAATCGCTCAATTTAATTTGGGGTGATAAATAAGATAGCAAAATACATGTACAGACTGACTAATAGAATCACAAGCACGCAACTAGATTTGTAATTGACTGTGACATAACAGAGATCTCTACTTACGGAACGAGGTTTTTTCTTGAGCGGTTCTGCGCTTGAATTTAAATTATCCTTAGACCAGGCGAGATCCATCTCGTTCAACTCCTTGGAATTATCTGCAGTGAAAGATAAGCAGAAGGTAAGGATCAGATAAATAGACACGGGTACATAATGTAATTAAGCGTCAGCAAACTCTAAACAAAGTGGACGTAACATCTACTTACCACTTAGCGCAAGAATTGTGGCTGGAACTCTGGCGCCCTCCCAGTTTACGGTAACAAGGTTACCTACAGCAACTCGATCCTTCTCGACAACGAGTCTGGTCGGGGCAATGCCCGTTTTCTCTTCAGCAACGAAATGATAGAGAGCCATTGACGGGATTTGAGTGTTTCGGCACAACTGTCTTAAAGTCATTTTGAGCTATTGAAGTTTGATTGTAGCTAGTCTAGCAAGTTGGTAAGACTGACTGTGGGCTACTGGTAAGGATACACAGTTTATATAGCCTAAGCTTAAGCCTCTATTGTTTAAAACGGATCGAAAATCCTTGTCATCTATTGGTCGTTTTAAATGCTAATTTTTTTTTCAGGTCTCAAGGGAATATAACTAATAGACGTAACTGCTCACTTATTGGTTACAACTTATCTTTTGTTCTAAGTCAGTTTTAAGACCTTTGTTACAACTCTTAAGCATACATGTAGCTTAGTTGTGCTCTAAGATCAAATCATTATCATGGGTCGTTTGACACACGAGCAAAAAGCAAAAATTGTGCGCCTTCGAGAGCGGAATATGAACATAAGTGAAATAGTTAGAACTTTAGCAGACGATGATTGTAAAATCAGGCGCCTCAGTGTAAGACGTTTCTTAAGACGTTTTCAGGAGAGACAGTCATTCGAAAATGCCCCGCTGCCCGGCCGTCCTGCTGAAGATGTAACCCCACAGCTGATGACTTTCGTCGACAACCAGATGGAGCTGAACGATGAGCTGACAGCCCCCAACCTCCAGAAGAAGATCTACGAAGAGTTTGGAGTGAACTTTTCCGAAAGCAAAGTCAAGCGGCTTCGGAAAAAACTTGGCTGGGTGCAGACTGGCACGAAATATTGTCAGCTTATAAGAGAGCCAAACAGGGTAAAACGCCTGGAGTTCTGCATGCAGTGCGAGGAAGACGGTGAAACGTTTGACAACGTAATCTTCACGGACGAATGCTCCGTACACATGGAGAAACACGCTAAACTGAGTTTCAGGCGAAAGTGGGAACAGCCAAAGTTCAAGGGCCGTGCGAAACATCCCTACAAAGTTCATGTTTGGGCTGGGATTTCCAAGCGCGGTGCAACGAGGGTCCTGGTGTTTACCGGAAACATGGACGCCAAGTTTTACGTCGAAGAAATTCTCGGCAGAACCCTGCTTCCCTTCATCCGAGCGACATTTCCTGACGGCCACAGATTCCAACAGGACAATGATCCAAAACACACCAGCAGGCTGGCGAAAGAATACATGGAATCAAGTGGGATTCACTGGTGGAAGACGCCTCCTGAGAGCCCTGATCTCAATCCCATTGAGATGCTATGGCATGAGCTCAAACATTTTCTGCGAACAGTAGTAAAGCCCACAAATAAAGAGCAGCTACTCGAAGGAATAACGAGGTTCTGGAGGGAGAGGGTGACGGCGGAAAAGTGTACGACATACATCAATCACTTGAAGAAGGTTGTCCCGATGGTGATCAAGCGCGAAGGCCGTGCCTCAGGGCATTGAAAACAAAACGGTTCTTTTTGAGAACCACAACGGCTCCTTTAGGAGCCACCACATCAATAAAAGTCATGATCAATGCAATCCAATCTCTTCCCTTCGAAAACCCCGTAAACTACTTTAAAGTAGGCATACTACACGTTGGTCTGTTGATTTCAAATTCACACAATCGTTGAATGTGCTTAGCAAGAAAGTTTAAGTTAGTGGAGTAAATTTGCTTCCTATAAGTTTTCCATGTGTTAGCAGACGTTTAAGAAGTTTGAGGTTATTTAAACTCAAAACGGAAGGATAAACAATGTAAACAGAAAAACTCGCCAAACAGTGGCAAATTTAAATCAAAATTCTCGCTAACCCTGGGTTAGTTTAACCGGGCTTTGAACAACCTGACCCAGAAATTAATTGCTGTTGGTTACCTGAAAATTTGTCTGTCGACTATACAGTATGTTGCCCTATTTCTCAGACACCCCTGTTTCCGGACACTTCGACTTTACTTTACGATTCTGTATTTCGCTGTAAAAACGAAACTAATCGGAACGATACGTTTCGAAGACTCTTCTTAATGTGATTTTTATCTCGCGCCGAATTATATCCTTTTAAGCGGCCTGTTCTCGCAAAATGCGCGACAGATCTTTTTTTTCCTATAAGTGAAGCTAAAAGGTCTAGGTTTTTCAGCATATAAGAGTTTTCCGTTAGCAGTTTTGTATCTCTGAGCAAAACTACATGTACCAAAGAGTTTAAATGCGTTTTTGGATCTTTTTGGTGAGGTGTGCGTAATTCCCGGCGGACACCGAACGATAGCTACTGTAACAGCGCCGCCATGAACGAAGTGGCCGAGAAAAGTGTTGTGGAAGCTGCATTGTGGCTAAATTTCAGCTCGTTACTGCTCTTTTGAGGTAAGATATTACAGCTTTGGAAAAAGTATCCAGAAATAGGGCATGTAACTGTAGGCGGCAACAACCCAATTCAGTCCAGTCAATTGAAACTGTAGAAACAAATGATGCTTTGAAACATAATCTAGATTTGAAAGACCTTCCTAAACAAATGTTTACCCACAAAAAGAAGCTCATTGTAATCCATTAAAGGTTAGCTGCGTTACTGAACACGCTACGAAGCAGAGAGTCGATAACGCCCTTCGATCGTCGATTTCATCAACCTTGAAGAACTGTCTGTACATGTATGTATTCGCTTTCAAACATGAAAATTTTTAAATATTTTCATCACTGTTTTCTTCTAGGTCTACAAACCTTTCTAAATGACCGGTAAAAGTGAATTTAATAACTTCAATATCCACAACTTTCGCTTTATATATTGGCGAAAGAGGACGATGCGATCGATCGTACAAGTTTAAGCACTTTTCTTTAGACCCATGAACGATGTGAATTCTATTTAAAGAGAAATCTTTGCGGTAAATTCTTGGATAGATCTTTGAGCCAAGTAGATTTGAAAAGTTTGAGAGTCAAATCTCAAATGAACGTGATAAGCAAACAGAGTTCGGCAGACGCTTTGATCGAGCACGCGAAGTTATGCTTGACTAATTTTCTGCGTGCTCTCAAGTTCGCATTACAATAGGTTATTAAAGTCTCGCGAGAAATTCAAGCAGTGGCACTTACAGTTTTTTTAAGCCCTCGCGAGACGAGACTCTCGTCTCGCGAGACGAAAGTCTCGTCTCGCGAGACGAGAGTCGCGTCTCGCGAGAGGGTGGTAACTTACTTTTGAGCGGTACTGTAGTTTGTAATTCATGGAAATTTCAGAATGTCGACCTTTCTTAACGAGCATCAAACTCCCGACTTTTCCCATACATTACTGTAAGTTTTGGCGTGCAAGACGGCGCCCGAAATCGCACACACTGGATCACGCACCTTATAACATCCACACTTTTAACTACAGTTTTATAACGATCCACAAAAATTGCCTATTGTTGAGTGGACCTTGACAGAACTGAAATGATGTGATCACAGCTTAACCGAAAAAGAACGAAAACGAAATTGAGAATGGCAAAAGTTGCACGGTTCATACGAAATTTATTCAGTTCTTAGGATTTGTGTTGACTCGCAGTCTTTCAATTCTATATAAACAGAAAATCAAATACATTTTATTATGCTCACTCACCTGCATCTGGAAGCGGCCATGCTTTTTTAAAAAAATATGCCAATATACTATTTCCATCGCCCGCAGGGCGCTTTCTCTCAGCCATAGTTTTTAGTCGTGGATACGCGAAGCGTTGAAACGACTATTGGTGTGGGGCAGAATATGCAAATGTGTCACTCACTCAGATGTAAACAAATCGATAGGTCGACGGGAACCCAATTGAAATTGATTCAATGACGGCGCGGTCCGTTTCTTCGAGAGAGTTTAATACTCGTCGCAGCAGCACATGCACGTGTAACTGAAGGCTGTGCTCTAACGGCGCCCGGTCGCCTCAGGCGACAAACATTTGGTCTCGGGCGACTGAAAAAGAAAAGCGGTCGCCCGTCCAGGCGCCTAGTTTTCGGCTTGTGCGAAAACCCGAAACGAAACCAGCGAATGCATTGGAACGGAACGAAACCACGTAGATTTAGGTTAAGTCATGGGTCTTGTTTCGCTTCGGTGGTTTCTCTTCCGGTTTTTTTATGGCCCAACTTTCTTGACCATTGAACGACGGGGTAAAGCGAGCAACTGATTGTAGCTAACATTTTATAATTTTACTCGCTAATTTGATGATATTTGCAGAACTAAAAAATATTCGGCAGGACAACAAGGATTGTTCACGCTCAAAGTTGGCACATCTACACATATACGTAATAATATTGTTCCACATGATTTAGCACGAAATATTATTTTGTCCTTGCCCGTGAGAACTGAGAAACTGCACGATTTTTGCACAAGCATGTGCTGAAGATCTATTTTTTCTATTGAAGTGGTTGATGCTTATGTTTCATTTGTGTGTTTCAACAGTTTGAACAGTGGAGCACGTGATAAATAAAACGAAACCGTCCTTTATGCAAATTTTTGTTAATTAGCTTCGTCCAGCCGTGACACAGCACCACATTTGGCGAAAATTTGGCGAAAACAAAAGTTTAAAATAAGAACCCTTTTGTTCCGAAACCTATTTCAGTGGTCTTGAAAGAAATTTCTAAGCGGTTTTAACACGTATGTGGTTAATTTATAACAGGATTTCATGATATCACAAGTTCGCTAAAATAGTGTACGTGACCGCTAAATTTAGTAACTCGCTTCGCCGCCCGTGCCAGGTGAAGTGAATATTGAACGAGGGAGATTTAAGATGAAACTGTTTGCCAATTATGCGGATTCCCTGGAACTGTAAAAAGTATACTCTTTCAAAACGTCACGGATTAGTAAAGATTGTCATTCAGTAATACATGGTTCCATCGGCCGGATGTCGCACAAACTTATACAATGGTTTCGTCTACTTTCTGAAAATTTTAACTTTCTTTCCAAAAATAAGTTGCAATACTGCGTATGCCGTAAAACAACAGTAAAATGCTAAATTCTATGATTATTATTTTCATGATTAATTACTAACTGATTAAACCATGAAATGGAATATTAACTAATTAATTATTAATTACTTATTTAATAAATTTGGGCGGAAGGCGGGGCGACCTACTTGCCCATGTTAGGCGCCCGAAGGGCGCCCTGAAATTTTCCTAGAGCGCAGCCTTGAATTTAATTTATTGTTCACTCAGTTGATTGAAAGACGAAAGGTGTGACTATGAAGCGTAATGTATCCACGACTTATTCATAGCAGCCTTTGATTTTTAAAGCATGTGGAAAACCGGAAGAGAAAACAGCGTGTAATCGAGGCATATTTGCCACCAGTCCTTCTCGCCTCTGTAATCAACATGGCGGACTGCGAATGCCAAATTGTCGATCGGCGTTGATATACATTGAAAAGACCTTACTTAAAGTCATCCACAGCAAAAAATGAGACCTAATATCAAAGTAAGGAACTTTCATTTACGAGTGCCTTTGTTTTTATAACTTCAATGCAATGTTAAAAGCCTTCAAATGAAAAAGTAAACTTGGAGAGTTCGAATGGCAAAAGTCAGCAAAAGTAGGGCAAAAGTAGGCGGCGCTGATATCGAAAGTAGCCGCCGGAGTTCGTCGGTTGCCAGCTTCTAATGAAAACCCTGACATCGCGATGGAAACGTCCTCGGCACAGCTTGTCAACATTCTAGAGACATTTAATCCATACCAGAACAGAATTTAGATTTCTGCTCCTACAATTTCCACATGTATCGATTTTCGCGATCTGATAAAGGGGATGTTGATGTGTATCGTTTTATGTCCAAACATAGTTCAGATCACTATGTGCTTTTTTGTCACAATGCCTAGTCACACCTCGCCATCAATGCGTCATCATGCATGAGGTTGATGCATACAAGGACATAATTTATTTTAAGTGACACAGCACTACTTTGAGAAAAAAAGGTTACTGCAAGTCTTGGAACACGCAGATAGATAAATCACTGCGTAAAATATGTCACTATCAACAGAATGTGTCGCAGCATTACTACCTTTTAGATACCCCAGTTTAGAT
>OZ026596.1:24885321-24892821 GCA_964020085.1 Micromussa lordhowensis | reverse complement strand
TAATGTTACAAGAGTTGCGTAATAAAGTTATGTAATAACCAACGCCAAAATCCAAACAAAACACACTGAAACAAAAACCTAAACTAAACACAAACAACTATGTGATAAAAAAGAAATGATTTTGTGACAGAGCCCAAACCAACAACTTGTCTGGGAATGGTTTAAAAAGCACTTAGAGTGCTTCCTGTGCGTGCCAGGATCCCGAGCCATATGCACTGGTGACGAGGTAAGGAGAAAGTGAAGCCAAGGTCTCGGATGGAGTGCGAATATATGACTGGTAGGCAGTACTAGACCAACAACCCAAGGCCTGAATAAGGTGATCTGGGATGCCACTACGAGCTGCTACAGTGGCCGCACCAATACGAAAACTGTGGCTAGAGAAATTGCCCGGAATTCCTACCCCAGCCAAGAGTTCTCTGATCTGAGCAGTGAGGATAGTGCGGGATAGAGGTCAACCATCCTGGCAAAGAAAAAGAGGACCACCAGAGTTTCCTCTCACTGCCAAATATGCCAAAATAGCTTGAAGTGTGCAAAGAGGGAACCATCCCCTGCCAATGTGGACAAAGCAGCCTTTCCGAAAGGGGTCAGTCTTGGAAGCTTTAATCCTCACTCTCAAGCAGGAAGGATTGGCGTCAGAGTCTACCGAAATGTCACAGATGCTTAGGGAGAGAAGCCTTGCTGGGGAGAAGCTTGCCAAATTAGAAAAAGGAAATTCCACAGATCTCAGAAAACCGAAGTAGGCCAAGTTGCACGCAGTCCAAAACATACAGTGGTCAAATATTGATAAGTCTAAGGACCTAAAGATGATCATCAAAATGTCATTTGTAATAGGCAGATGCTGGGCTACGGGTGAAGAAGGCCAGATGAGTAAGATCTCCAAGTGGAGTTGACCAAACCCTGGGCCAGCAGGCTCTAATGAGGAGCGATCAATTCCTCCAGGAGTTGAGGTGGAATGGGCACTGGAAGCAACTGAGCCTGTGGTGCTAACCTCCGGAACTCCTGCCAATGAAAACGAGACAAAGCGTCAGCAATGCAATTGTGAACCCCGGGAACATGTTGAGAGGAAAAGAAGAAGTTCAAACACGCCGCCGAGGCAGGGGGATGGAGACTAGAAGGAAAGACAAGGAGAGATGGTAAAACCCCTCAACAACCCCCTTAACTTAGGGCCATTAAGAATAACATAAGGAGAGCACACAGGAACAATAGCCAAATGTTTAATTCAATGAGCCCCTCGAACAACCGGGTCGTGCACAAGGCCAAAAAATTATGACAATCCAAATTAGTCCGCTTGCAAGGAGGCGATAACACAATGCTGAACATGATCGTAAAAAACAAAAAAAGAACAGAACAAAAGGACAAAAGAGGCTGTGAGAACACAGGCCATAGGCAAAAAGTGATCTACAACAACTACTGACTAGTACAGGACAAAAACAAAAGGGGGTCCCACAAAGGGGGCGGACAACCAGGTCCAACTGAAACACCAAGCAAAAGAAAGAACGGTCTGCAAAGACACGACTAAAACTTATTTTAAAGATCTGAGTAAAGTTAATGTCCCTTGAGCCAACAGTTCTTGGCACCATGTTTTTTGGCTAGACGATGAACTAGCTGCCGGAGACCGCGATCTGCGTCTGACAGTAGTCTCGTGCTTACAATCTGGTCTCGAAGTGCAAGACAGAGTGATGGGTGCCTCGACACGTGCTGCAATGATGATAATAGCGGCACAACGTGTAAGGGGCTGTGCTATTTCCCTTGTTCCAGAACATGCAAGGAATCCTAGATGAGCTAGAGCCTGCTGGTTCTGACGAATCTGTGGACAAGCCGAGATTGGAGCTGCGAAGGGACACGCCGGCAGCGTGAAAATTGAAAAGCTGTGCGTTCATGGCCGTCCAATCGACAGAAAGCTTTGTTGTACGCAAGTCACACCCGTGCACTAAACTGATGTTAAATCCGCAAGATTAATAGCTTTGTGCAGTGTTAGATCTTTCCAATGATGCGGGAAAGACGATGTTAACACGAGAAAAAATATGGTGAAGGCTTCCATCCACATGGTGATATCCTCTATACGCTGACAGGGTTTCTTTGGTGGAGCTGATAACACTAAACGCCCATCAAGCATCAATTGAAGCTCGGTCTCAGAGCTGACCAAGTTAGATGCTAAAAGTTCAGACAGCTCGACAAATTTTCCGCTTCGGATTTGCAAAACAAGCTTGGCCGGACAGGAGAAAAACCTGGGCCCACAACAAACGGCTGATCCACCAAGGAGTTAACATTAGACAAACGCAATTGCGCTGAAACACCACTTAGCGCATGTCCCAAGGACGGAACGAGCACCGGTTGAATGTAGACACACAAATAGGCACAACAAGAGGAATGGTCCTACCTTGAGTCAAGGAGCTGGATATGGAAGGCTGAAAGCCTGTCACTGCAGCTAGAAATGACGAAGCCAAGGCACCCAACGATGTGGATGACGAACTACAGAACACACAACTGCAGGTCCTGGTGGCCGTTGCAATACCATTCAAGTAAAGGAGATTGACAGTTTTTTCCAACATTTTGCAAGAATAATAGTATTTTTGAGTTTGCACAACTAAAGTCCCAAACTTCCGGTTAGATTTGGACTTGTATTTGGGGGAAGATCATAGTCCTTAAATAATAGCTGTATTTTAGATGGTGTAAAGGTAACCCTGTACTCATTATTGAACCATGCAAGTACTTCTTGAAATAGGTTTAGGTCAGCAGGACATCCCAGAAAGGCATGTTCTAAAGAACCAGGGGATTTGCAGAAAAAAAACAATCTTCACTATCTGATATTTTGAGCCTCTTAAGCTCCTTTTTGGTCACTAAAATGCAATGTAATAACTAATCATTGGGGATGGAACAACAACGGGCTCGCCAGGCTGGGAAGATGCAATAGAATCTGACAGTCTGCTCACAGCTGCACTTGACACGGAGCTGAAGAGACTATGAAATAAGAAAGAGCCGCCGCCAAACTGTTGCGAGTTTGCCTAGCTGTCATGATGGCGAGAACAAACGTACAAAAAGGCAAAAGGTAGAACAGACGTACGGTCAGCACTGGAAACAAACGGCACAACCTCACACAGCTGGAACTCGCAACACATGCGACTCGAGAAATGCTGTATGTCACATCAAAGCATTGGCTTGAATTTAACTTTATAACCTAAATTACATTTAGCCACATGTAAAAAATGGCTGATTTCGTGGGAGATTTCTGGGCAAATTTTGCTGCTTTTGTTGTATTAAATGCCATTTTTGGGGAGAATTTGTTTAAGGTTTGGCAGTGATGATTGATATGTTGTGACAAAAGGCAAGATTCCTTTGTTTCTTTTTGTTTAGGTTGGAAGGCTAATTTCCTCTCTTCAAATTTCACTTCTAAAAGAGTTGCTTGAATTGGCATCACCGGGAAAAGATATGAACTTGACATCTTATGCCTGAAAATATGTGAACCAAACGTCTGCCAAAAAGTAAAAGCGAGCATGCGGTAATGAAGAAAGTGGAAAAAAATGCCCGAAACTTGAATAACCTTGGAAAAGAGGATAATACCCCGCTTAAACTATAAAGACTAAACCTTTTAAATAGAATAAATAAACTGTGGAATACCAAAACTAATAAAGGGGACAAGAAACTGAATAAAATGCTATTAGGGCTACAGATGCAAGATAAATGCACAAATTTACAAACAAGAAAGCAAACGTACAAGATAATAGAAAAGACTTAAGTTACCTCCAGCTGGTTAGGGCAGTCCTGGGTTGGTACTTCAGGAGCAACAGTGCTTTGCACGACCACACTGTCTTGAGGCAGCCATGGCACTTGCTGGTGGCATAAGCTGGTGATAAAACCTTTATCAAAATAATAATGAATTGATGTCAGCAATGCTTCTTACATGTATACTTGCTTGAGTAAAATGGTTGTAAATAGAACGGAAAAATGCCGAATGTAGAATTTTCTTTACTTTTATTATATGTATAAGCAGAAGGACTGTGTGTTATTAACCTTGCCAACTGCCAGTTAGATTCTTTTTGTGTCATTGCATGGGAACAAAACAAAGCCATAATATAAAGTTACTGAGCTCTACATTCCAAGAAATATCTCATTGCATAATTATTGTCTTTCGTAAGTGTATGTGGGATACTCTACTGTCTAATGTTTCTATTGTGTATAAGTGCTGGTTGCATTTCTTCAAATACCAATCCTTTTCTGAACTGAATGGAGTGGGTTTTTGTTCACCACATCAACTTTGTTGAGGGGTTGAAGATCTTTGGCTGTGTGGTTGTAATACCACTTCTGTTTATTCTAGCTTGTTGGCTTGTTGCAGAAGCTGCTTCATTGCCGGAAGCAGAGTCTTGGCTCTGTGCCTCACTAGGCTGTGGGCTGGGCTGGATCCAACTCATAGTGTAGATGTTTTGAGGTAGTCCAAGAGCACTAATTAGGGATCAGTACGAGCTTCACATGCTTCATGGAGACATCACTTTATTGTCTTCATGGCAGACTCAACCTTTCCATTTGCTTCTCTATTTCCTGGATGGATGATGCAATATTCACATCAGATCAAATTATCTTTACTAAAGTACACTATGATAGATTTATTTTGAATTGTTTTTTGTTGGTCTCAGTGGCCCAAAATTATACTCAAATTTCAAATCTTTCCGCAACTAAAATTCTACACTAGAGAGAATAGACTGTCAGATTTTGCGATAAAAGGAAAAGCCACAACAGATTGTTACTGCATATGCAAGAATTATTTATTTTGGTACACAGAAGTGTGGGAAAACATAGCTCCGATGAAGCAATTAGATCTTCACGAACAGTCAATGCGACCTGGTACACCTTGTCATGTCCTCTTCCTTCTGTTTAAAGGCCTGGGCAGATGTAATGAAGTGAACTAAGGTAAACTGTGGCAACCGATCTCCTTGATGTCAAGTTTGAAAGTTACATCAAACAATCAAGATGTGCCTCAAGAAAAATTGCCCTTTGCAAGTGCATTTACTGTTTGAAAATGCGAGCTACAGTTGTCCATTTCATCCCTGAGAAAATGAGTGTGCCATTAAAGCTTTTTGCTCAGAACAACAACAAACAGAGTGAAACAGACCACATGTTCCTGTAGTTTATTTATAAGCTTGAGTAAAAAAGTATGTAATATCCATTTAGAAACATTAATATTTTAATTAACATTGAAAAAAGATGTCACAACCACAGAAAACAAATCTCAAGTTTCTCTTTTTTGAGGTCCAACAATCCAATTCGACTGTCATTTCAAGGTGGAAAATTAAGTCTGTAAGCCATTCCCTGCAGTTCCCAGCACACACAAAATACGAGAAAACTTCCTCTACACAGTGGTGAGATTTCAACTGGAAGTTCACTGTTGCAATGAAGTTATGAGTCTTCTTGTGAGTAAAAATGGCTGAAAGCTCACTTTGTTTGCCATTTTGAACTATATTTTTATCTGCCTTGACAGCCACTCCTTCTAGCAAGCATAGGATCGTGGGTACCAGCGGGAAAAGCGTGGTAAATTTAAATAACAAAAAATTATAAACAAGCAAAATGTCGAGCCAGGCAAATGTATGCAGGAATATGGTTATAAGGTAGTAATATGCGAATCTGAACTCCGCTATGCATCAAAGGTTTTAAAACAGAAGCCATTATTTGCCTTGGCAATACCTTGTTTCCTTTTATTACAGTGGAACAAAACCTTGTCAGAACGAGACGCTAAAGGGATAGAACAACTAGCGGATTATTTATTCCTTTTAGAAGTGTCACTTAGAGGTAATACACTGCCCTTTACAGATGAAAAGGCCAAGAGGCATGAAATAAAGCAGCGTTTAGCAAAAATTGCTTGATCAGTGGCAACGGTTTTCAGGAAAACAAAAGGCAGAGCAAAGCAGCAAGTGGAAAACAGAGTTAAAAATTCCATGTTTTTGAAGGTCATTTGAAATCATGGCAGTCAGTGGAAAACCAAGTGAAGAAACTGGAGACTGAAATTGAAGAATGGAAAATGAGGTACAAGAACCTTGAAAAAGAAAAGGAAGACTTGCTCAATGAAATGACACAAATTATCTATAAAAAGGATGTGGCTATTACCCAGCTGCAGAAAGCAAACAGTGTACTTGAAGACTATGTGATCAGTCGGAAACTGAATGGGAAAAATAGACACAGAAACTGAAAGGCTAGTCAATTGATACTGAGAGAAAGTAATTGATGAGTGTGTGATAATTTTTTCCAGATGGTGGCCTTAGAATGATTGACAGGCATTCAAAATGAGCGGAAGAGGGGAAATTCAAATCCAAATGCAAACCCAGCTCAAAAGCATGTATTCTAAAAACAGAACTGCTCTTACCAGAGGCGAGCTAAGGCTCGTGTCATCAGAAGTGCCAGAATTTTCACTGTTAAGGAGGCTACACTGAGATAAGGAAAACAGGCAATGGACATTGATGAATGTGGATCTTTCTCATTTTGTAAATGACAGTTCTGGTTGAACCTTTACTTCCCCAAATTATGATATCAAACCAAACCTGCACAAATACACAGCACTCAGTAGAACCTTCTTACATCTACTCGAGATGTTGCTGCAAAGTTCAAAATAGTAAATGGTTGCAACAAAAGCGGCATGGTTTGTTTTCTTTGTTTGAATGTTAAAAGCATTGAATGTGTTTTTGATAAATGTTGAATAAAATGGTACATAAATGTAAAAAATGGAATAAAATAACAAATGACATCTATGTACACATAGAGAAAGACAATCTTTTTAACAGCAATCTAGGAACTCTTATTAGATCTGGATCAGCAGTGGGTCATTTCCCAAAGGCTCCTTAAAATAACAGATCACCTGGAAAAAACATGAATGATGGACAGTTCCACATCTTTGTCCGGTTCTCGTGGTCCTAAACCCAATGCACAATGGAAAACAGTTGACTCAAGCCTTGAAAGCTGACAATTTCCTACACTTTCAAATGTTCTCTGACTCCTCTTGCATCCTTTCTCTATGTAGACTCTCTCTATTCAAATAAAAAAAAACATGAAATGTGTTTACAGGTTTATGTGATTCTTTAATATGATATAAACCTTCTTTGATTTCTCCTTTGTTCTGTCTCTTCCAGGACATGCACTAATATGCACCTCTCTTACATTTCTTCCAATAATAATGTTGCTATTACTAATAAAAATGGCAAGTAATTATAAATAAATCTATACTGATAAGTGAATAAGGATGGTGAATTTTATGCTTGGTAAAAAAATGTGAAAGGTGAATGGGAAATTGAAGGAGTTTCTCAGTTCATAACTTCACGGACATACATCATGTGGAAAATTGCTCTGCTTATAACACAAAACTTCAAGAAGAACAAAGGCTGAAAATTTCAGATCAATCAGATAAATAGTTCTCAAGATATCGTTTGAATGTGAATAAGTGAATAAGGATGGTGAATAAGGATGGTGAATTTTATGCTTGGTAAAAAAATGTGAAAGGTGAATGGGAAATTGAAGGAG
>OZ026596.1:24822821-24877821 GCA_964020085.1 Micromussa lordhowensis | reverse complement strand
CATTATCAGAGTAAAATTGACTTGCAATAATAGATTGTACCTCAAAGAGAGCATTGTATAATTTGCCGTTCTTTTCTTTGTTTGAGGCGTCGACCCTAATCCCGCTTTGGAACAATCAATTAGTCTTATTAAATGGTTGCAACAAAAGCAGCATGGTTTGTTTTCATTGTTGGAATGTTGAAAGCATTAAATGTGTTTTTGATAAATGTTGAATTAACGCCTGAGTCGCACATGGAGGTTGGGTGCCCAGGTACCCAGGGGCTGGAGCTGCCGACCCCAAACCCAGGTAGCAAGAACATCCCAAAAGCCTGCCCTACCCGCAACCCAGCCACGAGCCCCGCCCGCCCTGCCGAAAGGGCCTCCAGGCTGACCCAGACTGGAGAGTAGGGGGACTCGTGGCCCAAGAGCCACAGCCCCCCAAGGGGCCAGACCTGAGGCACCCAACCCAGGCAAAAGAAAGCCCATAAGCACAATACCTGCTACGCTAAGAGACTGGAAACCGCACTAAGAGAGCCAGCTGGTGAGCGGATATAACGTTGATAAGCGTCACTAGACCAGCGACCTAAAGTTTTGATCAGATGATCAGGCACTCCCCGGGCAGCCGCGGTGGTTGGAGCACCAATCCGGAAGCTATGGTCTGAGTAATGACCCGGGTAGCCTGCTGAATGTAGAAGTGACTGAACTGAAGAAGACAGCAGCTGGCGAGTCAAGGGACGACCGTCCGCGAAACAAAATAATGGCCCTGGGGACGGGCCTCGCACAGCCAAGAAATTGCCCAACGCTACCACTGGGCAGACGACGTTACTGCCTCGACCAATGTAGATGTTGCAGCCAACCTGAAAGGGATCCGTTTTAGAGCACTTTATGTGAATTTGGAAACATGTAGGATCCTGCAATGTATCGGCCTGCACATCACTGACCCCAAGGTAAATGTTTGGATCAAACGGAGAATTAGATGTAAATTCACCGGCACGCAGGAAACCAAAGAAACCAAGGCCAAAGAAACCAAAGACCAAACGGGAGAGCCATGTCCACATAATATTTATCCCGCCATTTCATACCCAACAATGGGCAATCCAACGGATGAACAGCTACATTGCGATAGGCGCTAGCAACATCAAACTGCCACGGCCTCGGGCCATGATGCCATCGATAAAAGCGTCAACTGTGACGTACTGGATAGAAAAAGGTGACTTAGGAATGCCGTCATTAACACTGTGGTCGACTGGAGAAGAGAGGTCAAGAATCAGGCGCCATTTCCCTGGCTGGTTGGACTTGGGGACCACCCCAAAACGGCTGATATGCAAATCTGTAAAAGGTGGTGAAGAGAAAGGACCTGCAACCCGCCCACATGAGACTTCGTTCTCAAGGTAAGCATCGATGACAGACGGGTGATCAAAGGCGGAGCGCATGTTAGAAGATGAAGACCACAAGGAGACTGACAAGGTCTCAAAACCGACCCGAAAACCATCCCGGAGGCTATTTAAAACGTAGGCTGCTGCTGCCTGATTAGGGCAGTCAGCCAACTCCACTTAAACCTGAAACAACTGTAACGGGGAAACAAGATGTACTGGCGCTACAGGTGAAAACAAACGGACAGGAACAGACGTGCCAGACGAATCAACAGAACTGGAAAAAAAACGAAGTCACTGAGCCAGGTAGTCCAGAAGGCTGGTCAAAAACAATAGGAACGTTATATACACTATGTACAGGAAACGTTGAGGGCATCAGAACCCTTTCAGGACTGCCCTCCCGAGGCGGGGGAGGGGGAACGGGAACGGATGGTGCCGGGGGAATGGAATGGACAGCGGACCCGAGGGTGGTCACCGTTACATGAGTTGCACGAATGGCGGAAGCGGCAATCTCCAAAAGGCCAAAGGCACTGACCTATGTTCCAAGAATGACAGTACGGGGGACGGGCGCTGCTACCTCGAGACGTGGCGACTGGTGGGGGCGGGCCAGAGGACGATGGTAGAGAAGAGGGGGGAACTGATGAGCGCAAGTGAAAATTGTATAGGTCCAATTTCATTCTGGACCAGTCAGACACACCAGTTGCCGCCGCATCCTTCCGAAAGGCAGTGTCATACTCAAGCCACGAACGACCAGGCGCATGGCGGGCAGTTTGGATGATCAGCAGTTTGTATTTGGTCAGGTCAGACCAGCGATGAGGATGGGAAGCACAAATCACCATTTGGTAGATGGTAAAAGCCTCCGTCCAGGTAAGGATGTCCTCAACTTCAACCAGCCGACGTTTTCTGGAAACCAGAAGCTTGCCATCCAAAAATGACTGGGGCTCTAAGTCGACTGCACGGAGATTGGTGGACAATAAGTCGGCCAATTCCACAAACTCGCCACTGGTAATTTGTTTTCACCAGTTTTGCCGGGATGGGAGCGTGACCCGGGCCAACCACAAACGCCTTGATGCCTGACGCTGCCAAACTTTTGCCGTGCGAAGAAAAGCTGGTAACATGCGACGCCATAATCGGAGCTGAGATCGAACGAGCCAGGTGGGCCGAGCAAGAGCCGGGGGTGGAGGAAATGGCGGGAAACGTAGACACAAATGACGGCAACCTCAGCGTACCTGCAACGGAGGAAAGCGAGCTGGCAGCAACCATGGCCGAGCCGGGAACAACACTGGAAACAACGCTGGATAAAACGCTGGAAACAGGGGGAAGGGCCGTACTGGAAACCGGGGCAGCGAGATTCTCCGAGCGAAACGCAGCGACGAAGGATGGCAAGGACTGTTGGAACGCTTGAGCCACGGCGACCGCAATCTCGTTAGAAAGAGAATTCGAGGTTCCCGAAGCCACGGACGAAACGCCCCCGGAATCCCCAGAAGATGGAGGGGCCGACGTTGAAGGAGTTGAAAACAAGTCCGCCGAAAGGCTGTTGAACGTAGGACGTGTCGTGGGCATACTGAGAAAGCTTGAAACCACGGACGAAACTAGCCAACACACGGGAACAACGGGCAGCAACGTACGGCGACAGCAAACGGCCTCCAAACTTTCCATGAAAAACACTAAAAGGTTCCGAGAAAAAACGCCAAAGAACTGGGACGAACAATGACGAACAAAAAGCCGTAATATGGAGAAGAAAACACTGAAAAACTCAAAAACTGAGGACGCCCCAACCACTACACACAGTAAAACTACGGAAGCGCAGGCTCATAATTGTCAGCTGTAACTACCATGGTTGAGTGTAAAAGAAACAAATTAGAGCAAAATGGTTGCCAATATTGGCAATATGAGCAATATTTGAAAGGCCAAACAGAGCTCACAGAGAGTGGAAAAAAATTCTGGAATAACAATGGAGTGGAAATGAAGTGGAATCTTCATCATTCTCATTGTCTTCATCCTCAAGAAATGCATGATCTTCTTTGTTCTCCGGTTAAATTTCTTCTTCATCGTCTTCATCATCGCTTGTCATTAAGATGGTATGTACCTCAAAAAATAACTTTTTTGACAAGCTCTTCTAGAAAATGCAACCAATGCACCTTCAATCTAGACCACAATACAACTTCATGTGCTTGTTGGCAATTATGTTGCTATGGTAACCAGGGAGATTAAGCTTTATCTGCTGTAAGGTGTCTCCACTATAACATTTTTATCTCTTGAAGTTTTCAACAGAACTTAATGACACTTTCAGGGAATAATTTTAAGGGACACTACTATGCAATAAACTATAAAAGTGCCATACTTTATAATAATTATAATCGTGAAAGTAGTAGTAAAAAATAGTAATGATTATCATATAATGTGATTTACAATCAAGTTAATTAAAATTAGCTTCATTAAGATGAGTAGCACAATCATGACTCCATTTTGTGTTACATAGGTGAAAAAACCTTTAAATGTCAAAATGCTCTTTTTATTGTCTTTCTATGTCTACTTTTGCTTTTTAATGTTGTTTCAAGTAAATCCATGAAAAAAGTTACAGTTATGCGGTATAGAAAGCAGTTTTCCCATTTACCCATAATCCTTTGTGGGCGTGGCCAATTTCAGATTCTGGCCTTTTTCTTCTAAAAATAAAGAGTTATTTACAAGCAGCAAATTTATAATTCTACTTTTAAGGAAAATACATGTTTGCTTTGATAATCAGGGTTGCTATGTTCTGATTCTGAGCAAATGTTTTCACATTTTGTGTTCTTCCTTCAGCTGTCTTACAATGAAGCAATGATTTCTTCATGTTGCATAAGTGAGAGTTTGTAGACGGGCTTTTTGTTGCGCTTTTTTACTGTAAGGTCACTACAGATATGCCTCACAGTTGCTGCAAACACTGCTGCCACTCTTTTATTATCCAGAGTGTAAGTCATGTCATGAATGTTATCACGTAGATAGAAGTGGCCTTTTAACACCTCACTTCCCTCACAGTAATGGCTCAAGTAATCATCTGTAAAGTCCTCGCCAAGCTCTTCTACCCCATGAGATGTGACTTTTAATAAATAAAAGTCATACACGGAATCATCTAAAGCTGCGATGGCCACTGTGCTAACCTGAGTTGCCAGATCTGCAATATGCGAGGCCGTGTCATGATCTAAAATTGGTATTTCGGATTCCTGCCTCGTTGTTGCAGCTGTGGCTTCTCGGACTACAGACTCTTCTTTCCAGTCATCGATCCAGGCTTTATACAGGCAGTTAGGCTCATCATCCATGAGGCAGTTCACACAATAACAGGAACGGAACCTAACCAACACCTTCTCTTGCTGAGGCAC
The DNA here is from genome assembly GCA_964020085.1 of Micromussa lordhowensis. Taxonomy (NCBI): domain Eukaryota; kingdom Metazoa; phylum Cnidaria; class Anthozoa; order Scleractinia; family Lobophylliidae; genus Micromussa; species Micromussa lordhowensis. The sequence continues at coordinate 24,873,110 of OZ026596.1, read as the reverse complement.
GGACTTGACGCAGTGTAATTTCCTGATGCCCTTCAATGTTTTAAACTGGCGCCCAGGTCTGTTCCTTTGCACAGCCCCCTCTCCAGTGACAGGTACGTGAAAGAAGATGCGCCTATTCAGCTGAACAGATTTTGTGCGTGCATTAAAACTTGATGCTGCTGGACGGGAAAAGTTCTCGAGAAGAAAATCATACATGGTCTTAGCATCTTTAATGACGGCAGTCCTTCGAAGCACTGCTTGGCTGACTTTCTGTTTGATATGTGATCCAGCAGCATCCTGCTCCCCTTTGGCATGAGATGTTTCAAAGAAATTACGCTGTATCAAATAGCCAAAATCAGCAAGAGAGCAGGACAAATCACCCAAGCAGTGTCTGGATTTGTACTGGGCAGCACAACCATCAGTGAATTCATGCATCTTTATCACATTGCATCCCAGGTCTTGTGTAAGGTACTTGTTGATGAGTTCTTGAACATGATGGACACTGTCATGATCTTGGCCGGGGTCATCAGATATCACGAAGAGGTGCTCTTTAATGGTGTAGGGGTCTTCTTCTGTGCTTTCAACACCATCAGTGGCCTCAACTGCATGACGATAAACAATGGAAACGTGTAGAGAAACTTTAGCCACATCAAAGTATTCACTTTGGGTTTCATCTTGCTTCCTGCATGTGTATCCCTCTGAATAATCATGAATACAGACAACATGACCAATGGGGAGGTGTTCCAGCAAATTATCAAGCTGTTCCCGCTGCCAGCGAGCCATAAAGGAGTGGCTTGGATACACCTTCAGGAGATCTTTAAAATAACTGAACAGCTGGAATGGGGATGTTTCTTTTTGAACTAACTAGATTTTTTTCTTTTCTTGTCCATCAGGAAGAAGTTTTCCAGTCAGAACATATTCATAACACGACCAGCGTACCGAACCCTCTTTACTCATTTCTTCAGGAAGTAGAGCAAAACCATCAACTCCACAGGAAGTGCACTCTCTCTCCAAGCAAGTTATTGCGTGATAACTTGCACCATCCCCTTTTGGACAAAGAGTGAGCTCAACACATTCTGTTAAGGTCTTGGGGACTGGAATACTCTGATCAGAATCAACCACTGCTGCTTTTCTGAATTTCATGCAAGCAGTTAAAACCATTTTTGTTTCAACATGTTTCCTGCACAAGCAAGATTTGCGGTCTCTTTCTTTTGCTTGCTTGACAAAGAAAGGCTTTAAGTTTTCAAATTTGCGCTGTTTGACCTGAATTTCTGGGTGCAGCTCTTTAAATTCCAAAACGTGTTTTGCATGTTGAATGTACTGCTGCTTTCCAGTGCGCTTTTTTACCACGTCTTTTTTGTCCCCAGTTGGCCGGCTGGCCGCGGAGGTCCAGTATCCATAAATGATCTTTCCATCTTCTTCACAAATAGCATCTTGTCGTAGTTTCCTCTTTGTGTAGAGCCAGCTTGGAAGATCACCCTTCAGAACTTTTTCTCTACGTTCAATTGCCTTGCTGATACTTTTCTCGTGGATGTTGACCAGCTTAGAAAGAGATTTTTTTGCTTTTGCTTTCTTGACATTTTTTCCAAAGGCTAGCGACTTGAAGGCGGTAAAAGCTGCGAGCTTTTCGTTTGACCGAGATCGTTTCACTTCCTCCATTCCCTCGGAAATGTCGCTTGCCAATGCTTTGAGGACGTTGATTTCTTTTTCTTCTGAGGGCGTTTTTAACGTTCCTTCATTCTCAAGAATTTGTCTTGTTCTTGGGCTGTTCATGATTGTCTTAATGATTGCTGCTTTTTTAGAGGGCGTAGCCGGAAGGGAAGCTTTTACTATATCCGTTCCCCGCTTCTTAGCTGTCCTGTTTGCGTATCCAGGTGATTCTTTGTTAAAAGTTGTCTCATCTTTGCTCTGTTCTTGCTTTCTTTCACGGTATTTTCGAACCCTTTCCCTGGTTTGTTCTCTTATTTTTTCTTTCCTTGCTTGGACTTTAGCACGTGCCTCATACTTGACCTGTTTCGCATTGTTCTTTCGAGTGATCTCTTTGACGGTTCGTCTTGTATGTTTCCGTTGATTCGCTGCAGATTCACGTTTTTCTTGTCTTCTTTCCTTCACTCTTTCGATTATTTTCGGCTTGTTTTTTTGATAATGAAGCCTATTCCTTTCTCTCTTTTCAGCCTCTCTTCGCTGCTGGGCCGCTTTTTTGCGTGAAACCGTAGGAATTTTTTCTTTTGTCTCCATTGAAATTCACTCAACCACGTTCTGAAACACGTGCTTGATCACGCTGAATTGATTGCATAATTTATTCTGGCCCTTAAGAATCCCTTGGGACACCCCGATTGTTGTTTGTTGCAAGAACGAAGCAGAACGTTTCATCGGTACCCGAGCAATGGTGGATTTTCGATGGGAGATTTTGGAGGGAAGCGTGCTTGTGGAGGCTTCGTTACGCTTAATGAGCACAGCATTATGGCGCAAAATGTTTCAGCATCGCTCAAAGCTAAAAATCTCCGGCCTCAGTGGATGAAATCGGCTTAAAGTGCTCACAGTTGTTGGTTATTGCAAGCCCAAGATATATGCTGCTCGATCATAGTGCAATACTCGCTTTAGAAACAGCAAAATATTGGAAGAAAGTGTTGAGTCCTCTGCTAATTTGGACGTTACCAGTGCATTGCAGAAACTGTTTCAGTCTTTTTAACTTTGTCCTAGTGAGGTCGTTGCTTTGTATTTTGACTTCAAACTTTGACAGAGAGTCTATCACACAAAGCCCATTCATCTGACATGGTTTATGTTTGTATTTTGAAACATGTGTCAAGCCGTATCGAGCCAGTTTAGAAATTGCCTTTCAAAACAACGTGAAGCATTACAACGAAGGATCGGTACAAACATGTTGTTTTTCAAGAACTTCTAATAACGGAAAGTATCTGAAAGTTGTTGCGTGTATTTTCCTTTGCTATTCTGATATATTTATATATATAACCGGAATTTCGTAAGATTTTGTGCGTTATGAGTAGAGAAATTATTGAAAATGCGCTCGCGCGGCCATTGTTTGTGTTACGCGTTACATGAACATTTAGTCATTTTTTCGGAAACAGAAAATTTTTTTAGGTTTATTAGAAGGATGATACAACTTAAATTATTTGTACATCAAATATACCTATTTGTACAATATGAGAAAAATTTTCAGGGTGAAATAGCGATTAGAAGCCGAGATATTTCAATTAACAAGAAGGTACCCCCAGAATGTGGTGATGACCGTGCTACTCGTCTAACTTACACCAGAGTTTTATCATCATAAAAATTCTAAAAGCTTCCATTTAAAAGTATGAAATGTGTCCATGTTTAAATAACCGTAGGTAATTTATTCCACAAATTGATAGACCTATAATAAAATTAATGTTTTAAATTAATTTTGTTTTGCATGTGGTATTTGGTAATTTAATTCGCTCGAATTACGCATTTTCTGCCGAACTACAGTTTGACAGAAAAGGTATTGGTGACCCAGATCAATATGGTCTGCTCTAGCATTATAGATAAGTGCGAGGTCTTTCATTTCCCTTCTAGTGGTAATAGAGAAAGTTTAACTGGCCGATCCCTGTAGGACATATCTCTTGGATAATTCAAAATAAACTTTGTGGCCCTGTGCTGAACGTTTTCTAGCAATAGTTTGGCCTTTGATGTGTAAGGTGACCATAATTCACAAGCGTATTCTAATTGTGGTCGAACAATTGAGCAGTACAAGTGTTTCTTGGTGTCAGGATCAGTAATATCTATCTGTACAGACCCTGCAAATAAGGCCAAGCGTTCAGTTTGCTTTGTAGGAGATCAGCTTTATATGTTGAGACCATTGGAGAGTGTTGGTGACGGTTATGCCTAAATCTTTAATTTCGCTATCTGCTACCAGTGGGACCTGTTAAGGTGGTATTTTTTTGTGGGAATTTTCTTCCTAGAGATATTCAAGGCCTTGCAGTTGGGTAGACTGAGACACATTTCCCAGGTATCACTCCAGATTGAGAGCTGTGTTAGGTCTTGTTGAAGTGAAAATTTATCCGAAGGCTTTTCAATTATCTTAAACAGCTTAAAATCATCGGCAAATATAGCAACTATAGAACTCCTTACAGTTCTTGGACATAACCTCTACATGAACCACTTTACCCGTGATTGTGGACAGTGCAGTGACAACTCCATATGAGGATGAATATCCTCTTTTCCTCTGTGTGCCATCTCCTGAGACTCCAATGTCAAAGTTCCCATCTTCTTGTGGCTCATAAAAGGTTTTTACTTCTTCTACAGCATTTGGCATACTTTGCTTACATACAGCCTGTGCAGCACTCCTCACAACAGCAACATGGTCTCTGTAAGAATTTTCATTCATTGGAGGGGGCATGTTCATGACACAACAAAATTTTGCAAGTGCTTGATGGCCAATACCATTGTTTCTAGTAGCCACAACAATCCTGTTTACCTCGAATGCTTGGCTCCCTTCGATTTTTGAGGAAGAATAAAATTTCTCAAAGAACTTGCACTTTTGGTTCTTGCACTTCAATACAAAAAGGGAAACAAAAACCCATCTTGGCGCCGCTGTCTTCCTGGGTGATGTCTGCCAAGGAGTACTTTCATCACAGTACTTACAGTGGATGGAGAGATCAGACATCAAGCCAGCACGGCTACTAGCATTTCCTACAATAGTTAGACCTCCTGAATTAAAACCATAAAGTAAAAATATGCTATTAGCTATAGTTACCGAACCAAACAGAAACATAATGTTGGAGCATTATTTCACATCTCTGTGAATTCAGACAAGGGTCACATTGGTCATGAAGAAAGATCAGAGAATGATTTAACAATAATACAACTCCTTTTCTTCAAATAATACTAGCTATCATTTTTCTTTCGGTTCAAGGAGCTGGAAAGCATTATGTGTGATACCTTTCTCACCTTCTTCGCATTATTTTGCATAAAGTTGAGAGCACAGAAGATCAACGAGCCTGAACCCATTTTCTACCTCAGCAGCTACCTGCAAAAAATCTTTATTTTTCTTCAGAACTTGAAGACTCACCCTTTCTGCTCAAGTAAAAATTTAATTTTTTTATATTGCTTGGTTAATTTCTTGACTTTCTCCTGTTGCTATTGAACTTGGACTGTCTTTTCTTCTACACTTCAAGGCTTTCAAGTTCCCATTCAGCTGCGTCCTTTTGAGCTACGGAGGTTTCTACGTGTTTGTCTGTAAAAACAAAGTCAAATAGTTTTCATAAGTCATTTGCAAGATGAAATATAATATTAAATTTATATAATCTGTCCTGATTTTAATATATGAAAAAGGAGAAACTTATTTAAGCCTTTTAAAACACTATGTGATATTTACCAAGTTCATCCAGACAAGCCTTTTTGATGTGAAGTTCTTTTATTTTCTTGTTTTCTTCTTTTAATTGTCCCTTCCTTTTCAAAGCTACGTGTGAAGTTGAAGTTTTCCAATACTCATGAAAAGCTCTGGTCGAATCACAGCATCCAGGGTGTGAGCATTGGGCTTTCTACACTCTGCTCTTTCGACTCGACTGTTTTCCACTACAACAAAAAAGAAATTTGCTATTATTCATGAGCGCATCTGAAATCAAAGATGGCCTCCAAGTAAAGACATGTATTCTGTCAAAGCCATGCTCAAAACTATTTTCTCTACCTCTCTTTCCCTTCATTGTCAGAGGGATTTGGTTCCATATGGTAAATCGCCAGTAAAAGGTCCCATTTGTTGTTGTACCGTATGATAGGCCAATGTCAGTGATGAATCCAATATGGCAGCTTACAAGAAGCTTGAAGTACCCGATAAACTCTGGGTTCAAAACGAACAAATTTATAGTTTTCTGCTCCCAAAGTGAGAATAAATGAATGCAAAAGACATTGATAAAGCATTTTGTATTTCACATTAGGGAGATTACAATAAGAAAGTATAAAGAAATTCGCAATTTCCTTCACGACCCACACCATAATTTAGGATAATAACATCACAATTTGGTTTTTCGTTCTCACAAAATATCCTCTGGGGGGATCCCGAAATTGAAAAGAAGTGCTAATGTAATTAAACAACAGTGAAATCTACTTACAACTGTTTGGGAAAGCTATTTACAAACACACACTAAAATGTTCAAAGACAATCCTTACAATGAAGTAACGTCAAAGATGACTTGCTCCTCTGATTCCTCAGTAGAGGTTTCTAAATTAAAAGGAATCATTTCAAAGGAGTGTATTGCATTCCGTTGTTTTCTGCGCCTTGTGACTAGTAGTTTTATCACAATCCTTAGACAAAGAATGATGAAAGGGATTGAAACAATACTTGCCGTCAAAGTGGTCAAATACACAGTGGAAGGAAGGTCGGGATCTGTAAAGGCTGAAGTGTTTGAGTTAATATGAAAGGGCTGCATCGGGTTGTGGAGGAGTTTTGGTTCAGTTGTTGAAGAAATCTTCGCGGCTATCCTATGATGTGTTGTCGATTTTGAAGTGTTGCAATCGGTTATGACTTTAAAAGGTCTGCCGACTCCCTCGCAATAAATTGGATTGTCCCTTATATCCACTGTTTTGAAGACAGTCGTTTGTTCGCCGAAGATGTGGCTGAGTTGCTCGCAAAGGGAAGCTGGACTGATCGTCGACAGACGAACAACAACAAGTCTGTTGTGGCAGCTAAATCGGGTACGAATCTGTGGCCAGTGTTGCCACATCTGAGCAATATCCTCATCAGTGCTTGAAATAAGGTTAGAAGGGATAAGAATGGGATCAATGTCCCAACTAGAGCCAACAGTAGCGGATGCTTTAGAGTTATCTGTGGGTGTGGAGTGACAGGTTCAGCTGGTTTCTTGCTTCTTTTCACAGCTGGTGCGTCTGTGCTTTTAGAGGCAGGTCATTTGCTATTAGCTGCAGCACGCTGTGCAGTTGAATGCACGGTTCGAACATGAGTGTTGTAGGGTGCAAGGTTGTGAAATGTTTCGCAACATGTGACACAAGTGAAAGTGCATTGGGCAGCTCAATTGTCGTGGGCCTGGAGATGGCAATTAAGGTTTGACTTTGTTTGAAACCGTTTGTCGCAGCGGGTACATTCATACAGTTTCTCCCCAGTATGGATTCATTGATGGGTCTTCAGATTACCCAAACGAGTAAATGTTTTCCGGCAGGTGTCGCAATGATGTTCCTTGCGAGGCTGTTTCTTGGCTGGTGGTTCACCGTCACCCGTTTGAATATCCCACAATTAGTTATTACCTAGTCTTAGAGTAACCTTAACTATTTACCTAATTATTAAAGTACGAGTCAGTGAAAATGACTAACAAATAGTCGGTGTTGTAGATTCAGGTAGAACGAAAATAAAATAATGTGGCTCACTCAAGAAAAAATGAATTACTGATCATAACAACAATGAAACATTCTTGATCAATAAAACTGATTAATTGTGACTTCAAAATGTCTGTGCCCTGGCTAGCAAGTTTGAAGGCCTCTCGATAAATACTTCAAAGCAGTCAATCACAACAGTTGTTTCCTTTCCGAATGCATACTGGAAACACTGGGGCATTGCTCTCCACAGTTGGTCCCTGTCTGGCCAGTGCACAAAGCGAAATAACTTGTGTCCATCGCAACAATCCAGTGGGAAAATATTCTGCAACAGTGCATTTAGTCTCAGTTTCATCAGTACAATGATGAACTCTTGAAATCTGTTGAGGAATTGTGTTTGCCGTGTAACATGTGAGGAGATGTGCTTGAAAACAACCATTAGTACTTCCATAGAGGGTAGCCCAGTGTAAAAGCGAACTTTATCATCAGTGCCAAAGAAATCCTTATTTGGGGCTTGATATCTGCTTGTCTGAAACATATAGTCAAACTTGGCAGTTTGGCGCTCGGCATCCTTAACAGTTTCTGGTTCGATTTCTTCACCTTTGCTAGATGTATCTATTTAGCAACTGTGTTAAATTCTCTTTGCACGGTAAATATATTGTTACCGGCGACCTTTCGCACGATAAATAGGCGGTGAATTAATCATTGGGCTTGTTTTTGGAAATGCTATGCAGTTGAACCTCTCCACAATGGCCACCTTGGGGACACAAGAAAGTGGCCATTGTGGAGAGGTGGCTGTGGCCGTTTTCGGGGAGTACCTGACAAAAGTTCATGATTACTGTAGCCTATAAAGGCAATGCAATCTTATAGATACAGTATAGGGCCTTGCGCACGGTGTTGGTGACCAAGCGCGTAACATTTTGAGTGACATAAGAAAACTCTCAATTTTGACGCTTACAAGAAGCCTAGGGTCATAAGGATTTGTAGAAATCAAGTAGAATGAATGTGCAATCCGTAAATTATGTTATTTGTTTGGTATCACTGGGGTAATTGATGATTCGAGACCGAGGAAAAATTTCCCCTTTTCCAAGGCAAAAACGCTCAAGACTTAAACTCGTTAAAGTCCAGCCCAAAAAGGAAAAAAAAAAGTGTGTACAATTTGTTTATTAATATCTCAACAAATATTTACAGGAGAATATTCTGCTTCATCTCATTTAAAAGAGCATAAAAAATACTTTCTAACAAAAAAGTTTGACTTTATAGAAGCAAGTAGAATTTTTTAACGATTTTAGAAGAATTAAATTTTTCAAAAAATCTAGAAAAATATTTGAAAAAATTAAAACATTATTTTATTTCATTTATCATTAAACACATCCCGAAAACAGATCAGAAAAAGATCAACCGGAATGTTCTACGATTTTTTTTTTTGGACGTACCCAGCGGAGTCGCATTTCCGTTGCTATGGCGACGCCATACAGAGTATCCAGTTCGCGTCTGCATTTCTCGACGAAACGAAGCTTTTTTCTAAAGTTTCTGAGCTTTACGAAGCCAAAAAGGATTCAATACACATAATTCAAGAATTAAGCAAGATTCTAACCGGAAAAACGGCGGTCCAAAGCGAATTTAGTCGCATTAGAACAACATGAGTGGATTTTGCTCGCACATGGCGTCGGTCACGTAGGTTGATTTACCTAAACTTTTCGCTTCTAAATTTGAGCTAAATATAAAATTACATTCTTATTTACTTCAAATACCTAAAAGATTGCTGTCCGCTTCCAGAAACATCTTCAGGACCTTTGGAAATGGCTGAATTGCTCGTTCGACAAAGTCGGCCATCGTGAGTCGAAATTTGGGAGATTACGGAAAGTCGTCATGTAGGCCACATTGAAGTATCTCACATGAAATTAGCCATGTAAATGGGCATATATGCGTACTTTTGTGTCCCCAAATTTCAGGGGAAACAAACGTAATGCGATTTTTTTAGAATTTTTTTCGTCATCACTCTTCAAGTGTTGATATTTAAAGGGCCTGACCTCAATGAGTTGTAAGTTGGTAGCAGAAATACCATGCACATAAGTAATGTTTACGTTTGCGATTCAGCTGTTTTCTTGTTATTGCAAGGTTTAAGATTAAAGTTGTCGTATACAATGTCACTCTAACTTACCGCATGAAAATTTCATCTTTGTAGTCAATTTCGCGCCTACCGTGCCCGTTTTTATCGTGCCCATGTGGTTAAATGATCGTTCCATGCGTGCACATCATGCCTTAAAGGCACATCGTGCCTTGTCTCTCCTAGCTATCGTGCCCATCGCGCCCGTTTCTTTCGTGCCCACGTGACTAGCAGCAGAATGCGCGATCAACTGCTTCTTTTGGGTTAATTTTGCCAGAAAATTGGTTTTACCATCTGACATCTTGTGCATGTCTATTTCTAAAGATTTTTTTTAACAATTTAGAAAGCAGAGTAAATGGCGTATCCAGAACAAACACACCTAAAACACACGGTATGTATAGCATTCCCTTAGACCCTTATCTCTCTGCAGGCGTTGGGGCAAACGACTGCAATTCAGAAATCAACTTTTCGTGGCGCGCAGCGATCAGACCATTGGTCGATTGATCGAAATTTCCATTTTCTGACTTGGTTTTAAACATTCTGGCGGAGTGTGATTAAAGCCCTCTTTAGAAGTTTCCTTGACTTGGGTGCTATCAATATGAATAATGAAACTCACGATATTCATGCGGATCTCAAAACCCATCCCTTTATAACGAAACGGAATAAATAAATAAATAAAGTATTGGTCATTACTTTCAGGGTTTTGAAAATGAAAAAAAGTATCAGGAGGAAATTTTAAAATAGCCGGAGCACCACTGCGCCGCGACAGCGGCGCCGGGCGGGAAAGCCGCCCATGCGGAGGGTGCGGGAGGGGGTTCCCCCCTCCTGCAGGGGGGGTATGGGGGGCCTCCCCCAGAAAATTTTGAAAATCTGCATGCTCTGAGGTGCATTCTGGTGCATTTTCAGGACCAAAAAGTTATTTTTTAGGTCGTTGTACACTTTATTATAACCTAGAGTTTTTCTTAAATCTGACTCATTATCAAGAGTTTCTTAAAAATTATGTTTACTCATACATATTACAATGCTTTCCTTCCTGTCCCATGTTACATATTACAATTTACATCTAAATAAAAATTGACCTCTTTCCCTTGTCAGTACTTCGTTGACCTGTTATAACATGAATCAACTTTTGAAATAATTATTTTTGGAGTCAGAGTTTTCCTACATATTGAAAATACAGATGAACAGTTTCATTATGGCATCCAAGCACTCAGGCTCGATTCTTTTTAGTTAAAAGTCACTGTCACTGAAATCACTTTCCCCCATTGCACTGTCCCTGTCACTGTCGTCACAACTTGGATCATCTTGAAAATTTGCTAAGCCAAGTTTAATGAGGGCCTGCTCTTCCTCTTGCAACGCTTGTTGTTCTTCTTGACTCTGACCGTCTTCAACTTGTGGGTCCGTCTGCGTTGATACACTTGTTAATTCTGGTGGTGCAGGTTCTTTGCCCTTGCTTTCTCTTGAGGCTGACTTCCCTTTGGCCAACTTGTAGCGTTTTCCAGAGAGCCATTTCTCAGTGGTCTTCTTCACCAGGGTGTCACATTCTGAAGAATTTGCCTCTGGACCATTCATAGAGATATTAACAAGGGCCTCCAGCATCTCATTGGTCAGCCTGCTCCTGAGCCTTGACTTTATAAGCTTAACTCGACTGGCTCCCCTTTCAGGCCATGCGTTGCTTATGGGCATCGTGAGAGCTATTTCTACAATGTGCATGAGGAGAGGGAGAAGAGAAAGGAAAGAAGATCTTTGTTTCATTAGCTGGGACATGCACCACTCTGCTGGCATGGTAGTCTTGCCTTCTTTTACATCAGCTGGAATGGCCATCTCCTTCATGTGGTACTTTAATGTATTCCACTCTGCCAAAAGTCGGTCTTGTTGGTCGGGGAAGTAGTGCTTGGCAAGAACTTGGATAGAATCTACTCCGTAAGAGGGAAGTTCTGAAGAGCTTGCAGGAATAAGAGTTGGATCAAAGATGGAGAGCGCTCCCAGAAGAGGGAGGGTGTTCTGAAACCTCAGGTCGATGTTTTCCTTCAAAGCAGAGACATACTTGAGCAACAAATTTCGCATGGATGCAAGCTGATGCTCAGAGGGGGAAAACTGCAGCAGCACCATCTTTCCTTCCTTGATATCTTGGCAAAATTGCTTGATAGGGACTTCTTTGGTTGCCACTTCATCCAGCGCTGCCTTAGCACGAACAATTTCTGGTTTAAGGTGACTGAAATTGACAGTAGAATGCTGAAACGATTTTGACAGGTTGTCAAGAACAGGAAGCACATGCTTTAAAACATACAAGCAAGCCAGGAAGCGGACGTTGTTCATTTGAACTAACAGGCCCTGGCATGTGGCGTCCTCATCTTTCATCTTGATAAGGAACTGGATGATGGCAGAGAAGATCTCCCAAGCGGATTGAACGGCAGCGTTAAATGACAGCCATCGTGTCTGACAGGCCTTCTTCAGCTTCTTAGCTATCTTTTTCTGCGAATTCTTGTTTGAGAGAGTTATTTCTCTCACCTCAAGTTGAACTTTCAGGAACTAGTTGTACTTTAGGGCTATAGGCCAAATCCTTATTAAAGATAAGGCTGTGATTAAACATCTGCTTCTTTTTGGTTGTTTTGATGCGTGCTCTTTCTTCTTGAGACACACCCAAGCAGTCACGCTTTTTGCAGAGAATGTAGTGATGAATTTTCTTCGTCTGCTGTTCTTCAGTGAAACTGTCCGTGATATCACTCTCTGACTGTGTACACACAGTATCTGTGGGAGGAAAATACATGTAAGATTCTTTACCTTTTTTCTTCAGTGTGTGATGCAAACTACCAACTAGAGAAGGCTACGCTCAAAAAAAGAAAGAAATATCAAGAATTGTAATAAAAAGTTCGTTTACCCTCAGCGTGGTTCTTAGGGGCTGCGGTCACAGAGATTTCTTGGCAGTCGCGTGACACATTGACGGGCAAACTTTCGGCATCTTCGAAGTTTAAGGACGTACTAGGCGTTGCAGAAGACCCTTCCGTGTCTGGTGCATCTAACGAAAGCAGTGAGAATATGTATCGATGTTGACAATGTGTACCATTTATCCCCCATGACCAACGCGTTAAATAAACCAAGCATAGTTATTTCGCGCTCATGTATATGACCTCACGTATACAAAATTTGAGTTAAAGGCGGAGATTTAATTCTATTTTTTAGCGCTACATACAAGCTCCGTAAATAATGCATTGTTAGCCAAAATTTCAATCGATTAGATAAATCAATTTTATTCCGCGGGCACAACTGTTTTAACTGTTTTTTTGTTAACTGTTATCAGAAGAACAATGCTTTGCTAAACAATGAATTTCAGTAAAACTCCATGAAAACAAAAGGTAAATAAATTTTATGTTAAGCGAGCCGTAACATGTGGCGCGACTAATGTCGCGACTAGTCTGGCTGTGTCGGCTTCGTATAAAATTAATTTTCCATAAAGAACTGTAAAACATTCAGTTTCATCCGCTTTACTCATTATGAAGACTTGAAATTAAACTTTAAGTCTCACAAAAATCTGGCTGGGATTTCTGCCTTTTCATCCGGTGACTGGGACCGTTTTCTTAAAGAAAGCGCCAAGTACAAAGCTCTCACGAATTCACAAACAGATTCAAACACGCGATGTGGAGAAGAAGATTTCATGATTCGCTTACGCAAGAAGAAACTAGTCACGAAATAGCAGGATCAAATGTCGGTCTTTCGTGGGAAAACGCAAATGGTTTCCCGTCCACGTTGAATGCTGTTGAATAAAAGAGTTATGATTTCTGATGCTGGAACGCGATCAGTGGGCAAGAACAAAATATGTTATCCTTAACTTTAACCCATAGGAATCGGAACTTTTTATTTTTTAATTTTTTTTTTTAATTTATGACTTCCAAAAGTACCCGGCGCTAACGCTCGAAGTAGCCGGTGACTTGCGTCGGGCGCCGGTTACTTTTGAAAACACTGTACTTTCTGTCTGTTTATGTGGCTCCTAAAAGAGCCGTTTGTTTCTGGGAAGCTACTTGGACGATCTCTGTTGACTTTTTAGCAGAATTATCAGTTCGTCTTCAAGCTTGTCCATATCAGCAATCATGGTGAAGATGTTTTCCCTATGACTGCAGTAATCTGCCAGAATTGGCAACAGCTCTTGGGTGGCTTGACGAACTGTCAAATTTTGTACAGTCTCCACAAACTTTTTGCTTAACTTCCACAAATCTTCAACCAAGTCAAGCCGGTCGTCACGTATGTTGTCGATCGCTAAGCAGCAATCCATCTCGAGGGTACTCCAGACTTGAACTGGCCTACTCAAAGTGCGGTCAGAATATGCGGGCACGAAAGGAATGAAAAGGCACGAATAGCACGATCTGTGCATTGGCCTTCGGCCCCTTCCGTGCCTTTTGTGCCCTAAGCACGAAAAGCCGAGAACGCAAAAAAGGGTTACCATGACCAGTTTTAGACTGATAATAACCGAATTTCTGTGTTGTCAACTGGAAACTCCTCTTGTGTTTGACCTGTGATTAATTGAAATCTAAGTGTCTTTTTCTCTACATTTATGTGAAATAGTCACTATGCGCACGAAAGGAACGATAGGCACGATACGACGTAATATATCTGAAGTCATATCGTTCGTAAAGTTCCTTTTGCGTGCAGCATTCTGCCATGAGCTTGACGAGTAAGCAGAGAAACGTCGAGACGTCACCGGTTAGGGCGTTCAAGTTCAACTAGTAATGAAGAAAGTAAAGAAAGATCTCAGTTATCGCCCTTTCCGTCGCGAATGGCCAAGAAACGATCTATGGACGCTGTGAACGATATCTTACCTAACACTCCAGAAAAAAAAGCCTCTATTATTACGTCGCTGATTAACAGCCCTCGAACGAGAAAGATATTGGAGGAGACCGGAGTAATCCTTTCTGAGGAAGATCAATCACAACTTAAACTTTTTCTCGCAGTAACTAACGATGCTATGTCTATGATAGCAAACGAAAAATCAAAGAGAAACGATAACTCAAGAGCAGCCGTAAGCATCGGTATTGCAATGTTGTGTGGCGAATCTGTTAAAGCCAGTGGTCTGACATCTGCTGCCTCAACGGCGTTTGGAATTAATTGGCGAAGAATGGCTCAGAGCATTCAGAAAAAAACAAGTGCACTGGCAAACCGGGAATTGGCCTGGATGTATATGCACAGAAAGACACGCAGTGACGCATTATCGGAGAGAGAGCGCACACTCGCTTTCGAGTTCTGGGCTAGCCCCGGCAACTCTCTCCCTACTGGGAATAAGAGCGACGTGAAACGAAAACGCCTAGGGCCCAATGAGTACATTGAACACGAAAAACAAATTTTGGAAAAAACAGAGCGAGATTTTTCAAGATTTCAAAAAGAAATATCCAGAAATTGGCATGAAGCAAAGAGCTTTCGAAAATTGTAAACCTTTCTTTGTTGTGCCCGCACGACCCGAGGACAGAAATTCATGTTGTTGCCGCCAGCATGTGGAGATAAGAATGTTATTTAAAACGTGCATGGACTACAGTAGAAGTATTGTTTCGAAAGACGCTGAGAGAAGTACGGTATTTCAAGTTTACGATAGTTTAAACGAACTGGTGGACGAGACATTCTGCGAAAATCATGGAGATGAATTCCACAAATTAGAGTGTTTGGAAAGGTCCTGTCAACATTGTGGCACTAAGAAATTTCAGTTACTGCCGGAAGAAAGCACGCGAACGAATTCGTTTGGCACAGTCAGGTGGCAGAAATTCGATTATGTTGAAGTGGGCGAGAAAAGGAGGCTACAGCTGGTTGAAATGCAGACCCACCCAGGTGAGATGTTCCTTTATTTTACCAAACTTTTAGAAACATTTCCAGCGCATAGATTTCGCGCTAAATGGCAGCATGAGCAACTACAAAATCTGTTGGAGAACTTGCCCTTAGGACATGTGTGCTGTATCCATGACTACTCTGAAAACTATTCCTGCCAGCATCAGGACCAAATCCAATCACTGTACTACGGTCAAACGCAAGCCTCAATTCACTTGACTATTTTGCACAGGCACGCTTTATCTGAAATTGATGGCGAAGAAAGTTCGGAAGACGATCCGCGCGTTGTTACTGAGCATTTGTATGTGATTTCACCCGACCTGCGACACGACCATCACTCAGTTCAGGGCTGCCGAAACAACGTAGTCAAATTGGTTACAACGTTGAATTTATGCACGAGTGGACGGACGGCTGCTCGGCGCAATATAAAAGCCGCCATTGCATGGGAGATGTTAGCTTTTCCCTTCTTGATTTTGGTTTTCCAACAGTAAGGAACTATTTCGAAACCTCACATGCTAAAGGCCCACAAGATGGTCCCGGTGCTAACCTCGAACATAAAGCCAATATGGCAGTTATTCGACGTGAAGTTGTAATACAAAATGCCAAAGACCTATTCGATTTTGCAAAAGACAACATTAGTTTACCATCCTCAACACGGTTCCAGTCTCAAGTAGTCAAGCTTAAGAGACGTGTATTCTTTTATGAATCCGAGCACAACAGAGACAGACCATATCGCATGTTTAAAGAGGTGAAGAACAATCGTAGCATCCATAGCATCTCAGCAAATGGCCACGAGAGAAACCTCAAGATCCGGAAATTGTCATGTTATTGTGAGAAATGCCTTCTTTCAGAGTACGAAGATTGCTTAAGCAAAGCCCTAGTTGAGAACTGGGAACAAATCGAACTCGAGTCTGAAAGAGTCGAGCGACGCGCCACACGTGCTGACATGAATGAGCAGCGGGAGAGGATTGTGGATTTGATTTCCTTTAACTCTATTGTGACAATCGCTTCAGGGGATGTTCATGAGGATTATTACCTTTTGAAAGTTTTAGGAAATGGGGCCGAAGTTCTTTCCAAGTCTACTACGGATGATTGGGGTGCGAAGTACAATGCGGGCGTAGAAGTTTTGAGGGGACATTTTTATGTTAAAGAAACTGCTGGACAGCATGTTTTTCAGCTTGTTACCACCAAGGTAGCAATAATTTACGCTGCCACTGCCAGATTTATCTGTTCTGAGTTGGAGACAATCCAAACCGCACAAGGCAAGAAGTTGTTTTCCCTTCCAGAACAACAGCACTTGGACATTCTGGAAGCGCTAAATGGATTTTGACTTCACTTTTTCTTTTTCAAAGTAGACAGCCAAAAGTAACTCAATTTTCATAGAACTGATCAGTCCGACTGCTCATAAACTTGTTCAGCTCCTGCAAAAGGAACACAGACAGTGTAAATACACTAAAATAGGTGAGGGCGTGTTTAAAACACGTAATGGCGAAATGGTGCTAACGATAAGAGCCAAAGTTATAAGATATAACCGCTCTAATGAAATGATTAAACGTATTAATGAAAGATCTCATCAAACCAGGATTCTTTCAGAAATTCATTATTTACTTGCCAAGTTGCATATCTGCACTGTACTACAAAGCTTACCTTGTATCTATTTGATATAGACATCCAAAAATTAACCGGCGTTGCTCCGTTTCTGTGCAAATATGTTTGCCAAACTATCGTGTATAAACTTCAGTGGGTTCGTTTTTTACAATGCATTTCATGTGATTGCTGGAGTTCAAAGCATAATGTCATAATCGCTGTTCGATGGTAAATACAAGATAAACAAATCGTTTCCCTAAACGCGGCCATTTTGTTCAAGAATATCAAAGGCGCCTCAGACCGTGCCCTGTTAACAGAGAGAGAGGAAGGTTCCTAGAATTTTCTTCTTGGTATGACTCTTAATGATAAGCGTTTTGCTGTTCGTATTGAAATTTTGTTCTGCCTTTTAGCCGTTGGAGCAGACTTACCTTTGAGGTACTCAATGGCCATCAATTGTCTAAAAAAATTACTTTTCAAATTTGGCTTTGTAGAGGTGGGATTTTCTTTTTGTTTTCTTCACTTTACTTCCAGCAACTCCGGCGGTAGACACCGCAATTGGGTCACAACGGGAAAAAACAGCACTCAAGACTCATTTACATTTCATCTTAACTTTAATTGAACATGTAGGATAAACTTAGTATTTAGAGCAAATCGTGAAACTGCCATTGATCAATGACACGCCACCAATCATTAAGTCTTGACCAACAGTTTCTTTTCAACTGCTATGAGAGACAAAAAATACGGATTTAGTGAATAATTTCGACGGATCTCTTGATCCTTCCCTATCAATTGGCGTTGTCAGTTCTTTTCCCAATTAGGCCTGGGGAAGAAAATGCTTCGAGCGCATTGCGCATGTGTAGGAGTCGGTGGTCGAAGGGAACGAAGATTGATTTGTTGTGACATGATACAGCAAAGTAAAATGGCGTCCGATATGTCTTTAGTATGGTGTAATTATGTGTAAGCTTATGCGTTACCGAAAGTGCAGAACTTTTAAAGGTCTTTGAACATCATGAACATTGTCGAAGGTCTATTCCAACATAGATGGCGAGATGTTTCACATTTTGGAACCTTCGACGGCAGCAGCTTGACGTTTCGAGCTGTTTTTTATCATCATATCATCACGCTCGAGATTTCTTCTCAGTCCATGACTTCCATGACAATTAACAAGTAAGCAAAAATTACTAGTATACCTATGAGGCTATATGTGACCCTATTTGGGAAAACCAGGCTTAACGAAAATAACGTGGAACTGCATTTCAATGAATTTTCAATGCATTGTCAATGCATTTTAATGCTTGGCGAATGATCCTCAACGCATTTTCAACGTTTCTTGACAAACTCTTTAAACGCAAGCGGCTATGTGTATGGTGTTCAGTTACAGTACAAGACTCACTTGAACTCACATATATTTCTCATGTTTAATAAGGCACCTCGCACAAAAAATCAAATAAAATTGTGAAAATTTTTTTATTTTTTATTTATTTATTTATTTATTTATTTTGCCACACCACAAATATAATGAAAAACAGTAAAAGGAAAAATATAAAGAATGGATTTAACAATGGCGAGGAGACCCGAAGGAAACTATGAAGCTTATATTAATTAGGTCTCCTCAGTTATTGTTTTACAAGATGAAATCAAAAAAGAAGATAAAAACATGACGACGGATACAATTACAATTTGATACAATTACAATATCAAGTGTAAGCTACAGGAAAGTTAATACTTAAACACATTTGTATGAAAACTGTCAGTAGTTATTACAGAAGAATGCTTTAAGTGCTTTTTTAACATACTTGTCCAATACTCCGACAAATTTATGCATAGCATTGTATTGTATTCTATTGTATTGCGTCGTTCTCAATTGTATTGTTAATCTATTGTTATGTGGATATAATACAATACAATGGTGTGCATAAATTTGTCGGAGTATTGGACAACCCTCTTTTTTAAAGGAGACAGAGGAGGACGAGTTGACGATTTCGGTACTCAAGGAGTTGTAAAATTTAGGCCCTCGGTAAAAAACGGAAAATTGTTTGATGTTAATTCGACAGAGAGGCAAACGATATAAATGAGAGTTTCTTGTAGGATACGAATGAATGTCTTTCTGTAAAGTGAATTTACAATCAAATTTTAAAGGAAGGGTACGATTTTGGTGAGAGTACATGAATAAACCTAATTGTAGTAGGTGCATGTCATGAAATTTTAAAATACCCAGGATTTTAAAAATTGGATCAGTATGTGCATACAGATCGGTTTTAGCTATAGTTCTCACCACTCGTTTCTGAAGAATTTCAAGACGAACAAGGCTAGATTTGTAAGTGGAGGCCCAAACTAAGTTGCAGTAAAAAAAGTATGGGTAGACTAGTGAAAAATATAGTGTTCGTAGAGATTTTGTCGACAAGTAGAAATGAGATTTGCGAATTATTTCGATAGACTTGATAAAAATGATAAAAGTAATGCTTCTTACCACTCAACAACATTTATGGAACATTAAACAGCAGTAGAAAAGAAATAATGTCGCGAAATCTTGTGCTGTTCGAACTTCTGACCATGACATTTAAACAACCTAGTTATAAAAGTCGATGCACCAAACATCTTTCAGCGCTGTTTTCTCTAGTTGGTCGCTTGTTTAGACATGAACATGCGATAAACTTTTGGGTGCCACCTTGTTACAATCAACGAGAGTTTGCATGAAGTTATTAAACTATGTTTATGAAAACTTACCGTTGTCAAATATGGCGGTCGAGAAATCACTATTTTCAAACGAAAACCTTCATGCAGCAAAAAGTTTCGATTGATAATGGAGGAAAATTGTCTTTCTGCGTTGCACATCAACCGAAGTTTCTTTTCGTCTTTAAAATCTGTGATAGCTTTCCTTTTAGCACCCAAAATATATAGAATTTTGAATTCTCCCTTTCAATGTCAAACACGGACATCTTGAAAGTGCACTGCGTGCTAATCGAAGTGCACCGGTGAACCAGTTCCCAGTGCACCGGTGCAGTGCACTAATGTACCGGTGCACCACGCTCGGTATTTTGGTGCACTTTTCAGTGAAAAATGTTTCTATCGCAGTGCACCGGTGCACTAGTGCACTGGTGCGGTGCACTAGTGCACTAACATATAAGGGTGAGTTTCAGACAAGAAATATTATATCTCGAGTTGCACTGTGAATTTATCCGGCCTCGAAAGTTCTCAATATGGGAAAAACTGGAGCTGAACGACTACGTGAATCGCGAGAGAGGAAGAAACAAAAAAAGAAGGAAAGCAATGCACGATTCTACTGGAAAAACAAGGACAGAATTTTAGAAGATAGAAAAGAACAGCGAAGGAGAAAAAGGCCACGGACCGATGAAGAACAAAGCGGTGAAAGTGAAGTTTCAAAACTGAACTGGCGGCTTTATAAAGCACGTCAGAGAGCAAGAGAAAGAGAAGAAAAGGAAAGGGCATCATCCACGAGTGCTTCTGTTTCACCAAAATCCGTCCGAGGAGCTTTTGCAAACAGGACTGCGCGAAAATGAGCCGTTGACGCTACGAGAAGTAGTCTTCCACGCAGTCCAAGAAAAAAAGTTGGTATCATTCCCAGTCTTGTCAATAGCCCCACCACACGGCAGTCACTTAAATGTCTTGGCTATGTAAATACTCCGGAAAACGAAGAAGAAGTTCAACTAGCCACATCCATTTTGGAAGATGCATCAGAAGCACTTCAGACGACAAAAAGAAAGAGGTCTAATGATGCTCGTGCAGCTACTCAAGTAAGTCTTGCATTTCTTTGTGGTGAACAAGTAGCTAGTAGTCGCCTCGAGAGCAAGGTGTCTAAAAGGTTAGGGATTAACCGAAAACGCTTAAGTCACGCGTTCAAGCACCGTACGAAGACTCTTACGAGCAGCAAGTCGTGCTGGCTTTACACAGATAGACGGACGCGGTCAGATGCCATCCAAACTGAACACCGAAAGCTAGCGCATGATTTCTGGTCAAGCCCAGGCATCTCCAGACCGACTGGGAACAAAAAAGATATGGTTAGGAAGCGGCTTGCTATAAGGACGTTTGTCAGCCATCCCAAACAAATACTGGACAAAACTCAGACTGAAGTCTTTTTGGAATTCAAGGCAAAGTACCCCGAGATAAAAATGGGCCAAAGGAGTTTTGAAAGGTGCAAACCGTTCTATGTTATGGCTCCGAGGAGTCAAGATAAAATTACCTGCTGCTGTCGACTTCATGTTGAAACGCGAATGTTGTTTCAGTCGTGCATGGATTTTCGAAGAAGCACTTTAGCTAAGATCGAACAGAGCGAAAACTTTCCAGTTTTTGAGCACTTAAGTGACATTGTAAACGCAACACTTTGTGCTAAAGAAGAAACAGACGGTTATCATTCAAGAGAATGCTTGAATAGAGAATTTGAGAGTTGTGGAGTACACAAACTTGACCTTATGAAAGAAGAAGAAGATGTCAGCCCTCAAGCCCCCACCGTTAACTGGCAAAAGTTCGAGTATGTCACTGTTGGACAAACGCAAGAAGGGAAAGAAAAAAAAAGCTGCAACTGGTTAGAAAAGAAACTTGTCCTGGTGCTATGTTTGACAACTTTAAAACGCTGCTGCATGAATTTTCCTCCCACCAGTTTCGTGCAAGCTGGCAAAGCAAGCAGATGAAAGACTCGATAG
Source organism: Micromussa lordhowensis (assembly GCA_964020085.1). Classification (NCBI taxonomy): domain Eukaryota; kingdom Metazoa; phylum Cnidaria; class Anthozoa; order Scleractinia; family Lobophylliidae; genus Micromussa; species Micromussa lordhowensis. Next base: position 24,851,660 of record OZ026596.1, on the reverse strand, counting down.
CTCATCTTCCCCTAGAGCATGTTTGTTGTGTTCATGACTACTCCGAAAATTATAGCTGCACAAGTCAGGAGCAGCTGCAGAGCCAGTACTATTCACAGTCTCAATCTTCTATACAGGTCACTATTTTACACAGACACGCCCTAAAAGATGTGGATGGTGTTGAGAGCACCATAGAAGATCCAGTAATCATCACTGAACACATTTTTGTCATCTCGCCAGACACCAAACATGACCACCATTCTGTCCACCAAGTAAGGGAGCTTGTTGCTGGTTACCTGAAGGAAATAAAGTGCGATGTTGAAGTCATGCACGAGTGGACTGATGGGTGCTCTGCGCAGTATAAGAGTCGGCACTGCATGGGTGATGTTACGTTCTCAAATGCAGACTTTGGCTACAGGACAGTTCGCAACTACTTCGAAACTTCTCATGCCAAAGGTCCTCAAGATGGCGCAGGAGCAAACTTAAAGCATAAAGCGGATATGGAAATTATAAAGAGGAATGTGATTATCCAGAATGCCGAAGACCTCTTTAAATTTGCAGAAAATAATTTGAAAACTCCAGCTCCTTCGCGTTACCAGTCAGAAAATGTGCAACTGAAAAGACGAATTTTCTATGTGGATAAAGTTAACAGAGATCGTCGCGGGAGATACTTCAAAGAAGTGAAAGGGAACCGAGCAATTCACAGTGTTCTTTCCGGAAGCAATTCATGTAGCATTCGGACACGCCAATTATCTTGCTACTGCGAAAACTGCATAGAAGAGGACTACGAGGCCTGCCAAAACGCCGACTATGTTTCTGCTTGGCAAACAGTACAGTTGGAGACGGAAACCCTGCAGCAAAACAGAGTGACCACGAGATCAGACGCATCAGAGAATGTGAGTGCAGTTAAGGAACTTCTCGCAAAGAACACCATCGTGGCCATTGCTTCTGGTGATCCAGGAGAGGAATACTACCTTCTAAAAGTTGCTGGAAATGGCCCAGAGATTTTAAATAAACGAATTAAAGATGACTGGGGCATGTGCTTTCCGACTGGAGCCGAAGTTTTGAGAGGCCACTTTTTTCTCAGACAGGAAGAAGACATGTCACTTCATTCCTACTATTTGGAGAAAGGAAAAGCAGCACTTGTGTATGCGGCTACAGCTCGCTTCATCTGTCCAGACCTTCAACTTAGGCCTAGAAACGGTCGAGAAGTTATTGAACTATCTGAGCGATTACATCTTGACATTCTTCAATCGCTTAGTGGATTTTAAACTTGTCATTTTAAATAGAGCAATTGTGACACCGTCGAACTCCTATCTCGGTAAGCAAGAAAAAAGACTGAGAGAACGCTGTTTGCCGCACACTTCACGCCAGTGGTTAAAAAAATGCCTCAGTCTGGCGCACTAAAAAAACTGAACATTTAGAGGTTTTTTTAACATTTTACCGAATATTAAAGTGGTACTATGACGAAAATCGTACCTTTCCTTTTTAAGCCATTTTGAAACACAAAAAAGTGGACTGCATGAGAAGAAAAATGCTGTTTACTATTTTCAAATATCTCTTTTCGTTCCAAAGATATTCAAGTTTTTAAAATATGCAAATTAGCCAAGTGATGACGTCATACACTCAACCAGATTTTGTTCAAATATGATGAAAAGAGATATCTCAGCCAATTTGTTTCAGAAATGTTTGATTTTTTGCAGCAAGGTTCTACTAAATATGCTCCACAATATGAGCTCAACAGTTCTGTTACCATGGCAACATACTGGGTTCCAGACCTCCCCCATATTAAAAGCTTTTCTGTCCACCTTTGGCATTCCATTTTGATAATTGCTAACAGCACTTCATCTGCATGATCCAGCAAGCCTATAAATATGTTAGCTCGACTTTGTGGCCCTGTTGAACATTTTCAAGCTGAAAATCACCAACATATTGAAATCAAGTGGATGTGGACTGGAAATGAGTGAATTGCCATGGCAACGAAATTTTTTATAGCGATAGGTGTGTTTCCTGTAGAACTATTAGCCTGCCAAGTTTCAATGATTTGCACTGCAATTTGGCCAAGATAGCTCTATTTATATACTCAGTATAATATTTGATTGAGTAAATGACGTCATCGGCTATCTCATTTGCATATTTTACCCATTTTTCAAACTTAAATATCTCCGGCACTAATGCAGATATTTCCAAACGGTAAACGGCATTTTGATTCTTTCATGGAATGCTATGTAATACACTAAAAAAACAAGGGGTAAAAATTTGATCATAGTACCACTTTAAATGAAATTGACATATGTATCACAAGTGACTTTATAGCTAGCCTCCTACGCAGACGTTCTTAGGCTTGTCACGCGTTCCTCCCCACAAACGAGTGGGGAGAAACGTGTGACAAGCCTAAGAATGTCTGTTTGGGAGGTTACTTATAGCTGTCTTAGCGTTATTCTAGTCATTTCGGAAGGGAAAATCATGTTTAATGAGCGCTATGCCGATTATTTTTTGATTTTGAATAAGCCGTTTTGCTGTAAAATATCGCTTCTGCACCGATTTAATTTCGCTATTTGTGCCTATGCGAAGGTAATAGTTGAACCGCTTGTCGATATTCAAAATACGCGAAAGGTTGTAGTTTATAGCTGTTTTACACGTTGATGAAACGCGACTATTACTGCAGGACTTCAAATGGTCTGTTCTGTGTTTTTTTCATTTCCGACTTACTAAGTATTTTCGTGCCAGTGGGGCGCAAAAGAGGGAGTTATGATTTGCAAAATCAGACGAACATATTTGCACAATTAGGTTTTTACTGCATTTAGAATTTAAAAAGACGTGTCCTGCAGAAAAGATATCAAACAATGATATCTTAATTGGCTTTAGAATGTCAGTGTTATTAGCATCTGATTAGCATGTATATTGACCGCGACAAACACAATTCACGTTTGTATATATAAGGAGGGGGGTACATGTAGTATACATTACGGGGAGGTCCGACGTAATGTTTTGGATTGAAAATTTACACCCTCGGTATTTTTTTTGGGTCACGAGATCTGCCACGTATTTTTTAGGTGCTAAAGTGTGTCTGATTGAATAAATCAGTATTGAGGTGCTAGGTGTTGTATTTTTTTGGGTAGAAAGTTTGATGCCAGGTATTTTTCTGGGTTAAAATTTCAGGCTCATGTATTTTTTGGGTTCGCAATACGAAACTCCGTCCAACCCCCCTGGGTATGTGATGCTATGTAACCTATGTAGAAAACAATTCGGGTGTTATCAACAGAGCTGTGTTTTCAATACATAACAGTGTTATTCTAAGCTTTATCGTACTTTTTTAGCCGGTTGTTCAAACAATGAGTGCACTGCTTCCAAATATTTTCTTCGTTGTCGTTTTCCCTGCAGGGATACACTGAAAAGTAGTATCTCCGAATCTTACTAAGATATCAGTACCCAGTGCAGGTCTGTATTTTGTCCCCATAACGCTTCTACCCATTCGCTGTTCAGTAGTAGTGATGGCGTTCATTATAGCCACAGCCAGATGTGCCGGACTATGTTTTTTCTTTAGCTCGTTCTCTTTTAATTTCCCCAGCTGGTCCAGGGTCAAGTCTAGAGAAGTCGGTATTGGCATTAGTGCGGGGTTCTGCTGTGTAGAACTCGGTGGAATGGTAGTCACTGTTTCCATGACAGAAAGTGGTGCTTGTTCTCCACTCTCGCATGCCTGGTTTGATACAGTAGGTTCCGAGCTTGAAGTTCCATTTAAATTTAGTTTTATTGTCTTCACTTCATTCAAAATTGCTTCTTGATTAAACAACAAGGTCGATAGAGTATCAGAAACCGATTTTTGCCATTCATTTACCGTCATTTGCGGTTGAGGGGGAGTGAAATGTAAGCCACCCAAGCCCTGACCTATCTGCCTTAAATTTGCACCACCTGGAAGGGTGTTAAGAATATCAGCTGGAACTGGTTGCAGGGTTGTAAATGTTGCTGCCGTATTAAAATTTGAACTGACTACTTCTGTAATACTATAATCATTCGCATTGCTTATTGGCGGGAAATTACTATTACTGCTATCACTACGTGTAATACCATTAACTATCTCATGGATGAATTCGTCTTCGTCATTCGAGAGTAAAGGTGACATCGAGTCATTAAAATCGGGCAAGGTTGAACCAGCCCGAGTAGATGGCGTCACAATTGCAGAATGGCCTATCCCTGGAACAGTTTCAATCACGTCCGCTCGGTCAGTCGGTGAGGGAGACTCCGGGACCTGGTCATTAAAGGCTTCAGAAGATTGACCCGATTTACCTTTTCCGGTCGTAGCAGAAGAAACGCCTCTGGTTGCTGATTCTACAGTCACACCCTTATCTGAGGTTATATTAATGTGGGTAGAAAGGTCTGGCTGTGGGACCTCGACAGACTTGGACTTTGTGTGAGATAATTTTTGACGCTTTGGTTGCCTCTCTTTTACAGCCTCCTCAAATTTTCTTTTGTACTTCTTCACAAAATCCTTGTCTTTTTCCTCCAGTACAATCTGTTTCTTCCCATGGGCGGCCCTTACTTGTTCCAGCTCGAGCTTAGTATCTACGGCAAAATGTTTCATGTGTATGTGTGAATTATATCGGTTTTTTTTTTTGGCAATTATTGAGTATAAATCAGAAAAGAGATCTACATTATCCATGTTTCTTATATATGGGCCTGCGCCTTTCAACACGTACTTTGAATCCCAAATTCACCTAAAAATTGTAAGAGTGAAGTTATGCTCTGAATTCCAAGCAGTTCCACACTCGTTAACCAAGTGTAGGAAGAAGTAGTAAAACGAATGGTAACTGACCGGATAAAGAAAGGCGAAGTTAACCCAGATCCATCGGCAATACAATTGAAAAACATCACTTACCAGCCAAGGCTATAATTTTTGCTGGAAGTTTCGGGTCTCCAACATCCCAGTTCACTTCCACCATAGCTCCCTTTTTAACATTTGCCATGCTGGAGATAATTTGGCTCGTCTTTGCTGGTTCCAAAGTGTTGTCGAGGAGAAAATAAAACAGAGCGTACTTATAACTTTTTAGCGCTAGACGGGACGTCATAGTAATCAGAACTTTGCATTCTTTGGACGGAATCACCCAAGATGTGTTGAAGATACCCGAGCTTTAGTTTATGAAAACTGAAAAGGCAGTCAAACGAGTTTACTCTTATACGTTTAGAAGTCACCCAGAATTATTTTGTTTCCTGTGATTACGAATTTCTGTTGACAATTAGTTCAATTCCAGGAAGTGCGGTGCTTTTAAGCCTTTTTACCGAAAGAGATAGCAGCTAATTGCAAAACTATCAAAATTTCCAGGCGGCCTACAAAGCCGGAGCACTCAAAAAGCCGGCATGTTACTGTCAGTTAGATAACTAGATGCTACAATAAGTACAGTTGTCTCCGCCCACAAATAGCAAAGGCTAAGCGCGTTGGGCCGAGCTACACGCAGTCCGTGGTTAAAACGGTAGTTATTAAGCTACATGTACAACAATACAACAATATTAGCTTAAATATGACAATATTAAATTAAGCCTATTTACCGAAAGAGATAGCACCTAATTGCAAAACTATCAATTTCCTGGCGGCCTACAAAGCCGGAGCACTCAAAAAGCTGGCATGTGACTGTCAGTCAGATAACAACAATTCAGTATTTTTTGTATGCAAATTATTCAATTTTCACACGGGAGAAAACCAAAGATAATCTAATTTTTGCATGCAAAGAACACAGCTGATGTGATGTTCCCGCTCGGCAAAATACAAAACAAAACAAAATACAAAACAACACCTGATCTCAGACAATTAACGTTCCAACACAAAAATTTGTCACGCTTGTTTGGGGGACTGGCTATGACGCTTGCAACTTTTCAGCCAAATGAACAGAGAAGGAAATACTGAGCTTTGTTTGATTCATCTCATGACTATTTCATGGATGAAAGGAACTGAAATTATTTTTGTAACTTAATATTTATGCTAGACATTTTTACATCAAACTGTTTCTCAGTGTAACAAAGTAGAGAGGCCAAGAACATGAAGAGTTGATTCCGCCGATGGATGAAGCAACACTTCTTCATTTGTTCTTTCTATTCTCTCCCTTGTATTTTATCAGCCTTTTGTCTGGTACTCCTGCAACAACATAGTAGGGGAAAGTGTATTAATAACAAAGCGTGCGATACACTTTCCCCACATTGATAACATTGACTATGTGATTAACCGGAAATATAATATTTCTATTGTCGCAATAGTCCGTGCTTTCCGCAGCTTTCGGTATAAAATAAGTAGGAAGAGTTCTACATATTTAGATACTGACAGCTGAGTATTTTCTACATATTTTGATACCGAAAGCTGCGGAAAGCATGAATTAAAATATGTAGGAAGAGTATTTCCTTTCAGCAACAAGTTTAGTGTAGGATTCTGCTCTTGTAAACGTCCAAATCTGTGAAATTTGGTCATTTGTTTACCCATCTGTACTAAGTGCTTCCTCGATATACAGGGAATAACTCAAGAAATGTTACATACTTTTTTAATTTTCAATTTCCATGCAGACTCAAACCAGCCGACTCCTTGGCAAGGGTTATTTGCACGACAATTTAACATGAAATGAAATGTAGCTAGGATTTTGTTAAAATCGCAGAAAGAAAGGAGTCTCATGTACGTACCCTACCCCTCAGAGTAAAAACATGTCAACGTAGTCATATGATCAGAGTCAAAAGAGAATCAATTCCTGTGATGTCAGTCCACGTTTGGAAGATGGTTTCGCGACAATACATGCACTTGCGTTCTTGTTCATTCCGTAAACCACACAGCGATATAATTCCCGCTTGCATATCATCGCCATAGAGTTCCTCTAACTGGACAACACAAAGATTCAAGCCTTTGACACATAAAGATGTTTCCCAGTTTTCAATAATGCGGTGTATCGATCGCTCTGTCAAGAATTTGCAGTTAGAAATGTTGATGAAAATAAGACTTTCTAACGATGCTTTCTCGATACCGAAATCAGTCATACTACAGCCCGAAACGTTAAGTATTCTGAGTGTATTACACATCTTGGAAATGTCCACGAGATGCGTGTCGTTAAATTTGGATTCACAAACGTTAAGTTCAACAAGGTTTGCAAGGGCCATACATACATACATACATAAACTTTATTTTTCCTCGAATTTAGGAGTAGCTATTATAAAAGCTAATATTTCCGAGAAAACAATAACAAAAGTAACAAAATATACAACAACATTATTAACTACGATTCTGTACAATATTTACAAGTTATGGCTAAAAGAAATAGAACTATATATAAAAAATTTAAGAGCACTAAAGTGAAAATTATCAAATCTACATAAAATCAAGGCTAGCTAATGCTTTTTTAAAATCATTAAAATTGGTAGTTCGAAAAAAGTCCGGCAGTGAGTTCCATTGATTGGCGGCATGATAAGAAAAAGAACGAAGGCCATAAGTAGTAGTTTTAGGTACAGGAAGTGTCAGAATATAATTACCGCGTAAATTGTAGGAGGTAGCACGGAGAGTAAACATATTCTGCATATAAATAGGATACTTAGTTAAAAATAAACTTTTATAAAGTAACTTTGAATTCTATGGTGACAAGCTTGGCGATATTGAGAATTCGCAGGTTGCTCCACTGACTTTTCCTCGTGTGGTTATCGTTGACATGCTCCCAAGATATGGCTGTTTTAGCCAATCAAGCAATTTAATATCCGCTGAGCGAAGCCAAATAATTTTTTCGATGACGTTCTTCAGTTGCAGGTAGGTAAGATGGTGACATAAACGAATCGCTTCAAACTCTTTAGCAGATGCCAATTTTACAATTGTTGTATCTTCAGAAATCCTGTGCCACTTTTTGCAAACGAGTGAAACGTTTTTTCGTAGTAACTTAAAAGAGATAAAACTAAAAATGTACAAAATCACGTCTTCGGGAAGTGCATTAAAGTGCATCTTTGAAACGCAAAATGGCGCAATCTTCTTTGACACTGTATTAAATGTTAATAGTTTCGAAGCTTTTATATCGCACATGCTGTGTACCGCACCGGTGCATTTGTGCACGGGTACGGTGCAGTAGTGCACCGGTGCACTTGAAAATGTTTTGGTGCACTTTCTAGTGCACCAAAATATTGAAATGCGGTGCACTAGTGCACGGGTGCACTAGGACTGTGTTACACTATTGGGAGGCAATACCATACACATAGCCAAGCAACGTTCGACAACGTTCCAGAATGCTCAAGTAATGTTTATCAATGCATTGGAAACTTTTCCTAACGCTTGGAGGAATGCTTTATAATTTTTCGCTCAACGCATGACGAGTGATTAGATTACAAATCTCTGATAAACGGAATGCGTTTACGTTGTTGTGGCACGTACAAAATAATGTAACGTTACACTCACCATGTACACGATGTTTACTCGGATAATGATGAGTACATATTTCTTTTTGTATGTAGCATTGCAAGCGATTATGTGATGTTTAGTAAAATTGTGGGGCCTAAGAAGCCTGGAAGAAGTAAAAGTTTCAGATTTTTTGAACAGGATGTTTCGCTTGAATGCCCATGATGTCTACTGTGCATTTGCGTGCGGCTATCGATGACCAGCTTTTCACGAATTGAGTAAGTTATGTTTTGAATGGCAGAAGCATAACGAGCATTATTCAGTAGCCGGTGTTGGCCACGGATTATCATTGCTTTCTTAACGTTTGATTTATGAGTAAAGTTCCTCTAGCCATGCTCAGCTTGCCATGGCAGCCCGGGCATGGCGGTTTAATCCAAAATCCAAAATAATATACGGCACACCCTAAACATAAAATATCATGGGTTTTTTAGCTCTATTTTAAGTCTCCTTTTCCTGTAGCTTATAACTTATCACTACGGTTTTATGCATTTCTAACTAACAAATTTATTGCAGTGGCTGCAGCTTAGACCATGACGAAAGAGGATTATAAAGTATAAAAAGATAATTGATCGACCTTCTTTGCGATGAAAGGTATTTCGTTCACCATTGTGGGAGGTGTTTGATTTCACGGAAGCGTATGCGACTATTTTATTCGTGGCATCTTCGCGTGTATCTCTCCAAAAACTTCAATGTTACATTTGCTGGATTTGCATACAAGCAAAAGTTTGCCAAATATGGGCATAATTTCTGCACTTCGAAATGTAAACATGATGTTCATTTCAAACTTAAAAACAACTACTTGTCGATGGTCACCCGGACCCTGGCTCTCATTATAAATTATTTGGTATTTATTTTTCAAGAACATACATGAGAGTTTTTGTGTAGCGTGTAGTGTTTTGGAAAACGCTACACTGAAGACGGGCAGGGTGCTGCATTGGGTGTAAACATTTCAAACATGCTAGACATGCAAATGAGATATGGGAAAGGGTCATTGACAAAAATATTTTTACAAACTAATGAATAAAAAACTTCTAGCCCATGCTACATGTGGAATAACACTCTTTTCAGTTTCACTTCCTAGTTCTATTCAAGACCAAAAACAATCCAGTCTCCACTATTTGCCAGTTTCTACATTTACCAGCGTGTCCTAGATCCTATCCTAAAACACGAACATCCAGTCACGCATTCTCCTCATAGATGAGAACTTCATTTTACAGCGGAATATTTAAGTTTGTTCTAATTTTGGATGGCAATGTAATGTGACGAAACCACTTGAAATCTTGGCGTCGCGAAAGACATCACTTTGGTCACCATTCTTATCCCCTTTTACACAGGCGAGTTTTGTCGCGCAACTAACTGCAATTTGAAACTTCAAAATGGCTCGTAAATCACCTGCGATTTTTTCGCCTAGACATCTGAAACTCGATGTATCTCGAGCGTGACAAAAATTACCCAGCCAATTCCATCATAGATAAAAGAAACAAATGTGAAAAACCTTTTAAAACGCTGTTTAGTGAAAAACGTGATTCCCTGAAAATGGTTCTGTCTCGGAACTGCAAAATCTGCTTTTTCACATTACAAAAGAAGTAATGAGACTCTTATGAGGTACAACTGGGAAATACAATCATGACAATCATGTGATTTTCTACGAGCTAAAGGCATGGGCAGGAAAACTCCTTGTCTGCAAGCGACCTTTTTTAAATAATCAAGAAATTAAGCTTCAGCAGAATCGAATTGTAAAATAAATATAAAACCGTCTTTGATGAAGGGGACAACAAGACAATATCTACGCGAAAAGGTTGCAATTAGCACTGTTTTTTATCATCCTCTACAGTGGTTGCATGAGTACATAGAGCACATACAAAGTACTACGTAAAAACATCTTTATTTAGACTCCCAAAAAGCTACCAGTTTCAAAATGTTCATCATTAAAAATTAACATAAATTGATTTCTGCCCGCACATGATTTGTTTGAGGCCTTTTTAAAGGCATTGACTTAGAATCTGGCTGGTGAAGGTAACAAAGCTTAAAAGACTTTTGGCAAGTGACGAGTGACATATACCTCATCTTAACGAGACAATGATCACATGGTAAGCGCACCATAAAGGTACCAGCTGTGTTTGTTTGTTTTTTTTTTAACTGCCTTCCTTGTCTTCCTCGACTTTGTCACGATCTTTTCCCTTCAACAAATGGAAGTTTTTGTACCGAGTCTCCCTACACTTGGCGTTCATGGTCTCTTTAATTCGTTTTTCGCAAGGGCTATCATCGCCACTTGGTGGATGGACAGCTAAGGCCAGTCCTACATAAAACAGACAGAAAACATTGTTTAGATAATAATTCACAAAGAAATTTGCAATTAACACCCAGAGGAGTTACAAAAGGTTGTGAATTGCAGTTAGCTATCAAACTTAAGGCGGGGGTACACCTGAATAGGAGTGAAATTTGAAGTAATATTAAAATTGAACAATTTTTAAAATAAATAATTTAAAACCTCGAACTCGAAATCATTATAAGTAGTAACCTAACAAGAATAATTAAAACAGAAATAAAAACGCTAATAAAGCTTACTTCAATGTTAGCTTGTTTCTGAAAACGAAAAATAAACAAGAATTTTTCAGCTTACGTTTGACGAGAGCAACTCGTGTCTCGTCCAGTCGTTCTTTCTGTCTTTTTCCACCAACATTACCACAAACCATTTCCTCCTCTAAAGATACCACATCCATGCACCCACGGACATATTGGTATCGGTCTTTTCCAGCATCAAGTTTTCTCACTTTTGTAGCCCATTCTTTTGGTAGATTGATAAGTAATGGGGAAATAGAGGTAGTGGCTACAATAGGGGCGGTTCGTCTGGATAATGGCGTATGTAGTTCATTTGGGGGTAATAACCTCAGTTGGAAAGCTTCTGTCTGCGGGTGTGGGAAGTTCGGTAGGAAATGCATCGGCTACTGGACTAGAAGAATTGTCAGATGTTGATGCAACAGTAAACATGTTACACAGGCACGTCTCTATTAAAGGGGAACTTTGGTACAAAAATAAGTATTTTTCAAAAGAAAGGCCAAACATCATTATTACCAATTTTCCTATTCTTGTTGCTCTCTCTTGCAAATTAACAAGTTATTGTGCTATTGAAGTTGGCTTAAAATGCGATTAGAAATCCGCCATCTTGGAAACGGATTGCCTGCTCAGAAGCCGGTCAGCGTATTGCCGTATGACGTCAAGTCGTCAAAGTAATTTGATCCTTCCGCGTCTTCCAGTTGTGTACTTTACATTTTGCGAGGTTTGGCTCGAAATATTGTTGAATTCGGGTTTGAATTATGTCCGAAGCTGGGTCTTCCTTCGATAATTTCGACGATGAATTTGACAGTGAGAGATCTTCTATTCGGCCATATCAGTTTGAGCCGCGTGTCAACTCAGATGAAGCTGAAAGCCTGTCGGGCGAGGAGTCCATGGAAAGCGAGGAAGAAGGTGCAAATCCTCGACTTGAGAATTCAGACTGGTATGTAGCGTTGTGCTAATTGATCGATTCATTGTACTCAGTCGAATGACTTTAATGTGAAATAAAGTGAACTTAATGCTGATTGATGTGGCAATTGTATTTACGTCGCTTGTCGGTAAAATAGGTCGATTGTATTAAGCGTTTTCAAGCTTACATAGCATAAGGAAAATTACATATTTGTGATTAATTTAATTTGCACTATTTACCAGTGTATTGGAAGGGTTTTCTTGTTTTCAGTGGACAATTCTATGATACACTTTTTCTCCAGGGAAACTGAGTTTTGAAACCCCGAACTTTCATCAGTTAATTTCTTCTAAAACAGTAAGAACTAAACAAGAGGGTCTACGAAACCCGGAATGAAAATCTAAGACTGTTTACGGCGTTGTCGCTTTCTGGTTATGTTTAATACGGTTGACCAACCGGACAAAACTCTGAGAGCATGATTGAATTTCCTTCTCGGTCTTGTTGTTACATCTGGTTATGGTGCTTATTTTAAGCATTCGTTTGAGTACAACACATAAATTATAACTGTAATAATTTGCTTCACAGATCAGGAATGTTACTGAAATACATGTTTAACTCTTCAGTAGTACGAGTTGTTTACGGTGCCACTGGCTTCACCAACTAATGCACTGCTAATTTGGTTTATGTACTAAATCCTTTTCTTTGGTGAACACAGTGCAATGTGAGACTGCATTTTTGTTTATAATTTAGGTGTTCATGTGAGAATTGCCAGATTATGGGACGAGTGGAGGCATGTGTTTGCTGCCAAGAAATTGAGGCAGTCAAAAATAAAAATATTGAGGCAGTCACAAGTGGCGAATGCCAAGAGGAGCCCACATGTATAACCCAACACCCAGGTTTTCATCCAGTGTGTATCAATAGATGGGTATTGCAGACTGCGTGGTTTCAATACAAGCAGCAGTACAAACACCCATATGAAGGGCCAGAGCATAAACTATTTAGACATATAGCCTACAGACAACTGGCCCGATGGTGCTGGGGTATTTTAGGAAAAGAGATAAGGGTCGTTCTTCCATCTTGTGCTGTTATGTGCATACGTAACTTTTATCCCCCACCTGGGCCAGAAGAAGATTTTGCGTTTGAAGGGTTTCGGTATGCCGATGAGTGATCTGGATTGACTAAAACTATTTATAAGTTGAAAATATTGAAATGATATATAAAAACTTACTTATTACCTACTTACATGTAGGTCTAGCTTATATACATACTGTGCCATCTATCTTTTTTGTTTACAGTGAATGGGCATGATTTTGTTAATGTTTTCTTTTCCTCAATGTCTATAATTATATTACTGTCATTGGTCAATTAACTGACTACTTGTTTCGAATTTTTTTTCTACTTAACTTTTGGCATTGATATATTCTAAAACATTTCTGGGTTTAATTTGTTATGTCCTGTGTTTACCAGTTAAAGTGAAAGACTCAGGATTTAATGATTCTCCAAAATTAATTATGAAGAAAAATTCATTGCCACTTGTGAAGCTACATAGCATTAATTTCATTAGTTAAACCGTGACCGATGTTGTTGTATCAAGTCTGCTTTAAGTGGTGCTGGCTCTGAAGCAATGTTCTTTGGTAGCTGAACAGGCAATGGCATGGCAACTGCATTTCCTTCCTCACACCGCTTGATAACTTCTGAAATCAGATTTGACAAATAATTGTATGATTTCTTCTCACTAATTGGCTTAACTACCCATCGCTTATGGGCTTTTGGAAAACACATCTTGTAGCGTGCCTCGCCTGCATGTTCTCCTGCCTGTACTTGAGCTTGGTTACGGCCAGTGTTTGCATTATTGTCAAGTGCAGCAAGTTGAGTCCTGGCAACCATGCCCTGGTACGAAAAATGTTCTCTTTTTGAGCAGTACTTGAGCATCATTGAGTGATAAACCTCGAGCCTGCCAGTGTGGCAGAAGTCAGTGAGCTTAGCCAGATCTTTAAGAAGCTTAGTGTTTAGGACTACTTCCTCCAAAGCTAAGTGAGCTGGGGTACCTGGTTTGAGCCAGCAGATTCGCTTAGCTTCAGAGGATGAAATGCGCCTGTGACTGCACTTGTGAAAATGGGTGTTCCCAGACCAATTATGTTTGTTGGTAGTGTGATTCAACACTGATTTCCATTTTTCACGCAAAAGATCCACACTACCATTGCAGGTTGCAGCAGACCACCAGAGGTGATTAGCAATAGACTGTATCCATGGGGATAGTTCCTCGCAACCCTTTTGCTTTGCTTTATTTGTGAGCTTCTTTACCACCCACTTAGAGAGGTGCCAAACATCATACTGGTGATTAATAGTTGGGTGGTCTTTGTTCATGGAACTGCTGATGGATACATGACGGTCTGTTGCAATCCTACTAATGGTGACATTGTTATTTTCCAGCATTTCTATGCACCTGGAAAAGCCTTCTTTTTCCATAGCATTAGATGATGTGACCTCTGAAACCTGAACAACATTAAATGCCACTACATCTCCAGTGTCATCGTCCATTAGTGTGTAGGTGCCATATTTGGCACAGTGTCCAGGACTGTCACAACGGCCATCACCATCAAGATTGACAACTGCCTTCCCATTAAGCTTTTCAATTTGGCGTCTGCTTTCAGCCTCCCATGCCTCATTAACAACAGGGATCAGATACTTTTGTTGTGTGTTGTAATAAACACTTTCACTAAAAAACTGAAGATTAAAACATGAGGCAAAGCGACTGATAGCAGCAAAGGTGTTACCAGTGAACAGAATGGATGCTGCCATCAACAGGTTACCCAAGGGTTTCTTTTTCACCACTGGTTGTGAATCCCAATTGGTGGTGTGGCCACTGTGGCAGGTTAACTCAATTGATAGCATGCTACCAATTGTTTTCCTCTCATGTTGGACTATGACATCTCCACAGTCTGGACACCTTTTTAGCAACTTACTGAGACATGAATCAAATACCAGGTATTTCTTTTCACAGTCGGGAGTGCTAGATGTATAGTCCCCGTCATTTTCATCTTCAGACAATAAATTGTCATTAGGAAATTTTTCTTCACCAGGTAACCAACGGGGATCCAGGTCTTCATCATCTCTAGCATCATCATCATCATCCTCTTCATCACTATCATAAGCATTCTCATTGCCAACAATTTCATCATCTTCAGTAGTTGTTCTCAGCACAACTTCTACTTCATATAGTGGAGGTGGTGACATAGCATTGAAGCTGTCATCCTCATATGTAGGGAAAATTACATAAGGGGGTGGCTGCGTGGCATAGCTGTGGTCATGTTTAACTTTTGATTGTTCATCTTCAATTGAGATGTGTGCCCCATCTTGACCAGGTAAGGGAAGCTTATTGTTTGTCTTCTCAGATACATTGGTAGATGCATTATCCAGTTGTACTGTTTGAGTTTCGACAGTCTTGCAGCAAATAGGGTCAAAACAGCATTGAATTCCAATGTCATGCTTCAGTGGTCGTGCAGGGGGTCATGGCTAGGTTTGTTATTGGCAAGGAGAGATTCCTCGTTAATAACTAAACCATCTTGGGAAGTGCTCTCATCGTTTTGGGCAGTCAGTAATAGTTCTGCAACAGCCTAATAAAGAAGTGAAAAAGTGTATAGATGCTAGTTCGAGTGGCAACTGAACTTCGGTTATATACAGGTAGAACAACAAAAGCAACAAGTTAGTTTGCTGAATGATGAATCAGAACAAAGTAGAAGGTCAGGTGTAAAAAGTGTAACCTTTATTTTGCCAAATAAGTAGAGTCTACATGAGAAAATAGCGGCATACATTAGGTATTTGATAATCTGTTGACCAGGTTAATTGTACCCTAAGAAGACTTCTCGCCACATTTTTTCAAGAAAACAATTGAAGTCAGACTTGATGAAAAATCAAAATAAGACAATCCCAGATCTTCATTCTCACGATATAAATAGACGAGCCTTAAAGTAGGCGGACAATGGCAGTATGTATTAAATTGGACAACGAGACATATTAACGCAGCGGAAATAAAAGAATGTAGAATATTGTAGAATACTAACTTCTTCATGTCTTCGTCGTTCCAGGCGATTTTCGCTTGATACTCGTGTTTTTTTGGCCTCAGGGCCATAATTCAACTCAGAGGGCACAGCGTCTTCCTTCAGTCTGCGTTTACACTTCTGTCCTGTAATCTGCGAACGGATATTCACCTCGAAACATCTTGGCAAAAAATGGTCACTGCAAACATAGCTGTATTGCATTGGCGGCATATTCGATCTTCTGATCCTCTCCAGCCATGTTTTCCTTCGCTGCTTGTCCGATGGGAACTTGTGGTAGCTTATATCTGCTGTTTTACTGGTTTTTGCTGAGTAATTCGTACATCCAGGGACACAACAATTCACCATTTTCTAGAAACCCTCTCATGTGAAGAAAGCGTACTTTTTTCAGGTATTCTAATGCACACGATGCGAACGGAAGGTAGAGAGCGGGCAAGAGAGCTTGTTTCAAAGATCCCGCGAAAAAATCCTTTTGACGTTCTTACGTCACATCACACTGCTGACCAATGTAACGCGGCTCGAATTTTCCCAAGATGGCGGAACTCTATTTGCGTTTTTCGCTCGTCTTTCAGGTAAAATATCTCGCTTCAAACCAACGATCAGCAGTAATTATTATCAAATATTGATATAGAAAATATAGGCCAATCATGCAAAATAGCTTCATTTTTACCCCGGAGTTCCCCTTTAAGACAGTCTGCCATTGTACTCGTACAATTTATCTTCTATGTTTGCTAAAGAAGTGGTGATAGCATTCATGAAAGGAGCAATATCAGTTGTGTTACTGGAGTCTAAAACCTACAAAGAATGCAAATAAATAATCAAGATAAGTATGTCACTGCAAAGTCGTTTTGGGATGTCACGCAACCCCCCCCCCCCTTGGGGGAGCGTTGCGTGACATCCCAAAAAAGCAGCTGCGAAGGAGGCAAATCCTTCCTATTGTTCCTACTCACACCGCCTTGTAGCTGGCGCTTCATGTCGATGTGCGGGAATCCTGTTCGCAGGCTAGTGAAATCCTGTTTTCCTGAACTGTCGATTTTTTGAAATTTCAAGTTACCTGTAACTTGAATCAAAAGCAGTTTTGCTTCCTCAGTCAAACACTACATTGTTTTCTCAAACCAATTTTCGTTTCCCATGGAGGATGGAGAAATCGGACTTCTGATGTACATGTAATTTTATTGACAGCAATGGTATGAAGATTGCGACACGGACTTTTTTAAGAGATCTTGTCTAAGCAGTCAGTAACAATAAACGTAATACATTATCAAAGTGGAGGGAGAAAAATGTCTCCAACCGAGCCGGATAAGCTTTTGACAAACACCTACTCATATGATTAAGATTAAGGTGTTGCTTATTATTAATGTGACGATAACTAAACTTCATACCTGTTCATGCATTTCATTTTTTTTCTTCGCAGCATCTAGTGCTTCTGTCAGCTCCATCTTCTCGGCCTCAGAAGTGGCAATTTTGTTCTTCAAAAGTAACAGCTCTTTTCTCTCTTCCTCCAGCAATTTTTGAAGTGTTTTGTGCTTCGTTTCTGCTATTACCTTCTCTGCGTGCAGAACTTCTCTTTTCTTTTTTTCTGCCTGAAGCTGTTCCAATAATTGAACGTTCTCTTCGTCATGGGATTCTAGTACGGCAGCTGGTGGGTTTTTTGTGACCTCCTTTGCTTTGGCGTTTTCATACTCTGTTGGTTGGTTCTGCTGCGGTTTGCATGAAGCTGTGTTAACTTGTTTTCCCCCATTGTTAGTTCTTATTCAAGCATCTCTTCCTGCTTTGTATTGGGCTAGCATCTGTTCTTCTGTTTGCAGTTTCTCCTGGACTGAGGATGGTCTTGAAGCTCGGTAGCTGGATAGTGGCTCATCATCATCACCATCATCATCACTGCTAGACTTAGCTTTCAAAAGCATGTTGCAAACTTTTAAAGTCTTGAAATTCACAAGCAATAGATAATTGTCATTTATATAATTTTTTAGGATATTTTTCAGTAGTGACGAAACTGTTTGAAGCAACGTACTGCATGTAAAGCTGTGATCATATTTGAATGTTAATTTGCGCACTATAAGTAATAATATCCGGATATCCAGGAATGAATTATTCGCCGAACTTTATTACAGTCACGTTTATACCATAGTGCAAAACTAGTATTTTGCACATGCAATACATTGAACACAATCTCTAAGCGAGTATTCAATATTTTGTTTTAAGTTTACATGTATCTAAGAATGTGTTCATACTTTTTTTTTCCTAGGGAGAACATTGCACCTTATATTTTCCAACAGAATTAGCTCCGACTAAATTCACGGGCCGTGGACACATTTAAAATAAAAGAAGGGGAGCTGAAAACGTAGGATTTCTACATGTACTATGTATATCAAAAACTAAGGCTGGCAATGGCTAACTACTTCGTCCTTTCTAGGAACGATGAAATTGACTTCTAGAAGCAGAGTAGATGGGAAAATTACCTTTAGGCGTGTTCCTCTTCATTGGGTGCCATGCTTCACAAACTTCTCCATCTGACCAATGTCTGTTGAACAGGATTTGAACAGGCTGCCCCTTATCCAATGCGATGTCGAAGGGTTTGATATCTTTGCGCGGATTTTTTTGCTGAATGTCCCTCCACCTATCATTGGTCTTCCATTTTATCAATACACCGCTTTTCTTTGACATCGCAGAATTAAAGTCACTAAGCGTTTAGCACGTAGCAATTGGTTTTATAGACTTTGAACTAGACTTCGCTTTTCAAGGCATCGATTTAAATACCCACCTAATCACGCAACATTGTCAGTGTCTTGCACGCAATGGTGCGTGCTTCCACCTAACCTGCGTGCTCACATTATTTTATTGAGTAAAAAAATGTAACTTAATATCGCGCGCAATTCAGTTCTCATCTTGTTTAGACACTGTTGTGAAACGTGCTTGCATATAATTTGAGATATCTACAGGAATATTAGCTTATATGTTGCCGCCAATGAAACAAAGAGTTATCTGGGGAAATTGTGGGTGAAAATTTGGTTTCGAACATCCTGTGATGTAGTGGAATATGTGACATCAAGGTGTAACTTACGGAGTTGTTAATCGGATTAACCCGGGCGAGAACTCATGCCAAGTCATGCAATACAAAATATAATAGGACTTCAGAAAACCACAAATAAGTAATTAAGAAAACACTGTCTTTATGTAGTTTAGGTGTGTATTTCCGTTGTAATAACCAATAAATAGAATCCCTATCTATTTTTTATAATTTATTTTTTATTTTTTATTTTTGCCACACAATGAATTACAAGCAGAATAAAAAACGATAATAAATGGGTTAATTAACATTAAATTTAAAATTTGTACATTACTTGGGAGGAGTGACTGGCAGGGTAATTTCTGAGAAGCCGAACTTATGAGGAATTAACCTCTTCCAGGCGTTTAGTTAGTTGGGAACAGCGCGATAATCGGCGACGCGCGAAAAAATAAAGAAAAGCGCGATAATCGGCGGCGCGTGAAAAAATTAAAGAAAAGCGTGGCCCACGCTTTTCATTAATTTTTTCACGCGCCGCCTATTATCGCGCTGCTCCCAACTAACTGAACGCCTGGAAGAGGCTAATGAGGAATAGAGATTCCCCCCCCCCACGGGCTAGTATTAACATACTAGGCCGCCTTTTAAGAAATAAAGAAAGAAGTCGTTTAAGTATATCAGTGTGTTTACAGGTTGCATTCTGTTTGACCCTTAAAAATGGTTTGATCACACGCTTGAATCTAGGACCTTGATACAGGATCGAAAATCTTGTAACTGTGGAGAATTCTGCGTCAGGCACGCAACAGAGTCTAACATTGTTTTGACAGTACTCGGTTATATATTTCATTGTTTGCTTATTACAGCTAGTAACTTGCGTTGTCTCTGGTCACAGAAACTTTCTTTTTCTAATATGTCTTCAACAGAGTCGGAAAACAATATTTTCACCCCTTAAGAAATATTCAATTTGGCAGATGCCGCAAGATAATTGCAGAACGGGCAGAACGGGGCGTGATCCAAAAGTTGTGTGATTGATTTTGAATATCACTACTTAGCTCTCACAGTCCTCGCAATCAAACATTTCATGTTTCAGTTGTCACTTCTGACATTCCTCATTATGTGCTGCCACTGAAATAAACATGGACAGTACGTTTTTCTAAGTGAGAGCAGTGATAGTGAGGCACCTGGTGCCGATGTTGATGACACTGAAGTTCCAAGTTACACAGACTTGGGTACTCGACAAAACACCGCAGATACCACTCTCGATCAGAGTTCGGCAGATGTCGGTGATTTTATCACCTCTGTAAAATCATTTCTGGAGCGTGGATGCAGTTGCGTTAGAGTCTCTAAGTCTGGAAGAACTAGTTGAGCATCGAATGCAGTGCATTGAACTTTCATTCACAGAATTGGATTTGGTCGTCCTTGGTGCACTAAATAGTTTTATGAATTTATCATGTGGCAAAAAACGCCATAGGATGTGTTACTTCTTTCGAAGTGTCCAAGTATGTAAGGAAACATTCCTTTTTGTTTATGGAATTGGAAAGTATCGATTGCAAAATTTGAAGGCTCATCTGAAGAGACATGGAATAGCTCCTCGGACACATGGTAACACAGCAAGATTGCCTAAGAATGCATTGGCACATGAAACTTTGAACAGGGCAGTGACCTTTGTTAAAAACTTTGCTTCTGAACAAGCAGTTGCTCTTCAAGGAAGAGTTCCAAACTTTAAGAATTTGAAAGTCCAACTACTTCCTTCGTGTGAAAGCAAAGCATCTGTTTGGCGACGCTATGTAACGGCCTCGGAAGAAAAGAATTTAAAAGCAGTGAGCTACACGAAATTTGTTGCTCTATGGAACACTCTAATCTTACGATTATGCACAACAAGTTCATATCCCCTCCAATCCTCAGCAACCTGGTCCTATATACTTCAAAACACCTCGAAAATGTGGTTTGTTTGGGATATGTTGCGAAGGGATTCCCCGACAGGTGAATTATCTTATTGACGAGGCAGTTGCTACTGGGAAGGGTGCCAATTCCACCATAAGCTATGTACATCACTTTTTCAGCACGCATGGAGCAGGGGAAACGGATGTGCAGATAAATGCTGATAATTGTGGGGGGCAAAACAAAAACAATTTCGTAATCTGGTATTATTGTTGGCGAGTTCTTTGTGCACTGCACAATTCCGTCTTGTATTCATTTTTGATAGCGGGCCATACAAGGTTTAGTCCCGACTGGTGTTTTGGATTAATCAAGCAGTCATTTAGGAGATGCTATGTTTTCCTCTCTTTTTGACCTTATGGAGGCAGTAGATCAGTCAACATTTCTGAATTGTGTGGCCTCCATGATGGCACTGTAAAAGTGCCAGTATATGACTGGGTGACATTTCTGGAACCATACTTTAAGAAAATTCCGGGAATAAGTAAATTTCACCATTTCCATTTAACCAAAGAGCACCCAGGTGAAGTTTTCTGCCGAAAACTTTCAATTTCAGAGAAAATTGAATTTCAGATTTTAAAAGACCCCAATGTAAGACCTCCAATTCAGCTACTGCAACAAATCGTGCCTCTGGGATTAGACAACGATAGGAAACGTTTTTTTTTTAGGGAGATTCGGGAGTTTTGTCGCCCTGGGACAGAAGACTTGGTTGCTCCTGCACCATAAGTTTGCAGTCGAACATTGACTTAACTGTAATCTGCTTGTGAAAATTAATAATACCTTGTTAATAAAGTTGTTTTGGGTATTTTAAGCGTGTATTATTCTTTGTAGACTTAACCACTGCGCGTATTCATGTTTCTCTTTGAATTCAACGCATCTTAGCGGGGGTTGTTTGCGTGCAGATAAGAGGAAACGCATGGGATCTCTCTCTTTTCTTTTATCCGTGAGCGAGTCTCGTCTCACGTGCACTCCTAAAAGCTGGTTTGATTGATTAACAGGCTTGCCTTAAGCAGTCACGGTAGAATTTTCGCCCCTGTGGTTGTTTTAATACACCACACGAGTTTGAGTGACATAATAGTGAGTACTTCTTTGTTTTCTTTGATTTCATTTCGTCTGTCAGCTTTTTGTAGCAGGGAAAATTGTTTCCCCACCTGCCATATCTAACTGTGTATCAATAAGGCAGAAGAGGAATCCATGAAACTTTCAACATTGTAGAGATGGCACAGCAATCGTTTAGACATTTGACACCACAAGTAGAGGCATTGAAGGCCCTAAAATTATTTCAGGATGCAATGAAAACTTTGGAAAGTTCCTGTTCCTTGTACTCCGAGTTCACAGACTCCACAGACCCATATGATGACCATGTGCAACCACGCAGACGAGAACTTGAGCGAACATATAAAAAGTAAGTAAAATTTTAGTTCATTCTCTCATATTCTGGAAAGACGTTTGAGTTATATTGGAAGAAATGTACAGATTTGAGGATTAATCTTCACAGGATGTTATATTAGGCGGGAGTGGCAAGACTAATGAGCTTTTACATTATTATCCCATTCTTTATCACAGTAATGAAAATTGACGTAGAGGCCCTGGAAGAACTGATTGAGCATGGACAAATCTTCAGAGTGTCAGAAGATAAAGAAAGTGACTAGTTATTACGGCTGGTCACTGCGGTTGAACATTCTAGCTGAAAGTAAACACGCTGTCATCCTACCTGCACAAAAGAACAGCAT
This sequence comes from Micromussa lordhowensis, assembly GCA_964020085.1. Taxonomy (NCBI): domain Eukaryota; kingdom Metazoa; phylum Cnidaria; class Anthozoa; order Scleractinia; family Lobophylliidae; genus Micromussa; species Micromussa lordhowensis. Next base: position 24,829,087 of record OZ026596.1, on the reverse strand, counting down.
CGCTATTTCTTGCTATACTATTACTATGTTTTATACATTATGTCAGTAAGTCAGGGAAACCTTGAATAGGTGAAACTTCAACATAAACTTGAATTGTAGTAGACTTTTGTCAAGATCAAACATGAACACAATTTAACATATCCTGGATGTCATGAATGTGGCCTAAATGTGCTTAAGTTCCTCTAAAGCCATTTTTGGGATGTCACGCAGGACTCCTCTGAGAAGCCACAGCCAACAGAGACAATCTGACATTACTATTCGCGTGACATCAAGCTATGATAGATCGCAGGACAATTGTAGTGCGAGTTTCTCTCTGACGACCAGTCCATACAGATAGTAGATATAGTGTTTTGCAAAAGAATTGTCCACAAAGAGTTGCCTTCTTACCCACCCAGGCCTTCTTGCTTTTTCCCCACTTGAAAATTGTCGTCTCACAACAGGAATCTGTTTTGCTTCTGTGTACGCATGCCGAATTAGCTTTTCATGAAACTTGCGCATCGCAAGTCACATAATGCTCCTCCGCTTCAAGGGCCTTGCGTGGCACGTTTGACATTTTTTTCACATGAATGCATTCATTTCCTGTCTGTATGCATTCCGAACTCGTGTTTTCCTTGAACACGGGACTCGCACTTGCACTGCACTTTTCTCTGATGGGGGCACTTTTTCGCATTAGGGATTCTTTATTCTGGTGATTCAACCTTTTAAGCAAAAAGAAATATCGCAAAAAATATGCAAAGAAATATCAGAAGTGTGTGACTCCTTTATTAGTCCGTGAGCCAGTAGGGCTGGTTGGTATCATCCGGGGTGAATAAGGTTTATAGTGGTTTTCTAGTAGATTGGACCATAAATAGCGGGGAAAACCATGATAGCAATGATTCTGTGGTAGCTAGTGGATAACAGTGCTCTCTAAAGTATGGTTCAGGCATGGAAATGATGCTGAAGCTTGTTTTGTGTTTAGTAGCTTCAGTTGTCCACCAAAATGAACAAAACACTTATACAACTGTACCATTGTTTCACAGATATTTTTTTTAATTACAAATGGTTCACTTTATTAGTCAAGGGAGCAGAACACGACTCGGGCATGGAAACGAGGCTGAAGTTTGTTTGACATATATATGTGTGTTCATTAGCTTTAAATGTCAATCAAAATCTGCAAAACACTTACTAAACAGTATCATTGCTCTACAACTGCATCATTTTTATATTATTGCTCCGTTTATCCCGTCGTCTACATCGTTAGACACATGACCAGGGTCTTTAAAATGGCACTATTACATGACAGACAATTTTAAGGCTGTACTACGAGTCACTCCAATCCATTTTAATTCAACCTGCTCTATTTAATGCTTCTAACGCTCTTCCTTAGTTTTTCTTTTTAACATGGGTATGGCTAAGAATATCATTCAAGTAGATGAGTTGCGTGACCTAACTTCTATATTTACCAGTTGGCATACATAGAAAGTATACATAACAGAATTTGTGAAACTTGACAGAAACTTCTTAAGCGTTCGTTTTAATATTCCTCGTCACTGTCCACTCCATCGTCATCATCGGCACTCTCGATCTCTTGAACAGAACCTTGGTTCTCACATTCAGCAAGCCTGCACAAATCAGTGCATCTTAGGCCATTTGTGACACAGACACATCTAGGGGCGACACACTTTTTAGTGCAGTTGCAGGCTAATAGCTCAAGTATGGCCTCTGGTGCTGCTTTTACGTCCATCCAGTCAACAACTAACTTGGCAACACCATCTTCATGTTCAATCTTCCATCCGCGCCCAACAGGAGTCGGAACTTGTGGGTCTTTCTCTAAACACCGTTTCCATATGGCAACCTGATAGTTTGCTCTCTTGGCGTGCTTCAGAAGACAATCTCTGCAAGGAGGAAGCTGGTGGCTTTCTATCTCCCCTCTTCTTGAACAAAACAGTTGGTACCTCAGCTCATTGACTTTCGTGGTGACTGTGTTATTAGAGTAAAGAAGACATGTAACTTCCTCTAATTTATCTGTCAATTCAGGAGGTAAGTCCCAATCTTTTCCCAGCTCAGTTAACGCTTCTCTGCCCTTTTTGTTCTTCTTCAATATCTTCAATGCTTGTGCCTTTCCCTTTCCTGCAAATGCGCTTACAGTATCGCACCCAGTGAATGCATGCATCCCGAGAACACCTTTGCACACTTCTGGACCAAGTGAGGCAGCAACTTTTGCAATGTCGACAACCTTTGTCCGCGTATGAGTTCCAGATTTCATGAACAGAGACGCTCCTATCTCATTGCTAAATGCCAAGGACATGATAAATACATCAGTGTCCTCCGAACAGATAAGAACAGAGTTGAAGCCCTCATTAGCTGCATGGGAAGCGTGGAGCAGTAGGCGTCCATCTGCCTCTTCCTGTTGAGACTTCAGTGTTGGAACCTCCTCACTACCTTCCACGGTGATTCTGTAGCATGTATCACCAGCATTGGCATACAACAGTTTCCCCTCCAATCTCTGTCTGCATGCTTCTTTCCTCCACTCCTTGACGATGAAAGTGATAAGACTCGTCTTATTGCTCACTCTTGTCAGGAAATTCCTCCACTGCCTAACTATCTGTGTGCTAGTGATGTTAACAAGCTGGTGTCCTGACTCTTCACCTCGCAGTTGTCGCTCACTGTTCTTAATGGATAGTTCCTTGTAGGTGTCAAATACGACGTCTATTCTATTACACGACACCCCTTCTTTCATTGCCATAGATAGGACAGTCATAGCGACATCTCCAAAGGTCAATTGATCTCCCTTTAGCCTTTGCACCAGAGACATGCCATCAATAACTGCAGCGGAATTTACAGGGACTTCCTCAGAGACCTGTACATTTTTCTGTAACATTGATGCCAGGGAGGCCTTGTTGGTCTTTCTCAGAAGGCCATCTGGAGTTGACAAGGCCCAGGGAAGTGGTCCAAGAGGGTGTGAAAGGATGGCATCCATCTGTAAGCTTCGTTCTTGGGCAATAACTATGATTCTTCCAAACAAGGACCTGTCTGCTTTCAAAATAATCGATCGGTCGTTGGTTTGCACCTGTTTCTCCTTATTCAAGTTGCTGAATGTTTTAAGTTTGTTGGTCTTCAGAGGGTCATGGAATTTCCTGATTTGAGGAGTCTTCTCCTCATTTCACGGTGGTGATCTGGAAAGTAAGGAGATTTATATAAGCAAAAAAAAAATTGGGGGTTAGTTGCACTTTAAACAAAAACATTTCATAACTAGAAAAACGATACAAGTGGTGCAAAACAACAGGTAAAGGACAATCGCGTGCAAATACAATGTAGGGCGGTTATCTGGTACAGTGCGATCATAAACATTATCTAAGAAATTACGTGATAAATTATAAAAAATAAACCAGTTCACAGGACTGACGGGATACGGCACAACGTTCCACGATGGGGTCAATGTGTTGTGGGTCTCAAAGGCTCTTCCCTGATCGCGAAATTCCCATAGCCCATCTTTGGACAGGGCAACTCTCTGTTCTAATGTCGGTGCTGAAAATAGTTACACATAATCCGCGTCAGCAGCATACCAGGCAGGTTCGCCAAAAGAAAGCGCATATTTTAAAGTTATCATTACATGGGTTTGTTGCTCGTCGTGATGAAATAAAAACCGGAATCGAATACCGTTTACTAAACCTCGTACTGCTTCAGGTATGTTCATTAAAAATAAATCGTAAAAGCAATGTCTCACTTCTGTGGACACTTCTACAGGTTAAACTACAAAACCATGTAAAAACAGTGTTTCTCCTGGTTGTTTGAGAATAAACTCCTCGATTTTGGACAGATAGTCAAACAAAATATCATCAGAAATGTCAAAAGGTAAATTTGCCCAAAACTGGGAACCATGTCGATGAGGGTTTGCTAACCCAAACTGTCTATACTCACTAATTTCACGGGTGACTTGATGCTGTAAACGAATGATAAAGTCATCAATATCTGGTCCAAACCAGAAATTTCCGGGCTGCACTTCGTCCACAGGTAAGGCTCTGGTATGGTCCGGTGTACTGTCGTTTTGACAATTTCCGCTGATCGAAGTGCGGCTAACCATTTCGTTCAAGCAACTTCGATGCATCAGGGCTTTACAACAGATTGTTCTTTGCAGTCGCGGCAGTTGTTTGATCTTGAAGTCGTCCTGGCATATGAAACAAGTGCCTAGGCTGTCCTCTTCAGGAGCAAGGTGTTGCAAGCGAAACTAATTGATATTTTTGCACACGTCTAACGGATTTTAAATTTTAAAAACCAGCCAGACGATTAGTGCGTGATGTTTACTAACTCGGTCTCGAAAACGAATCGACTTACATTGTTTGGAAGCGAACGAAAATCGACAAAAACCACCCAAGATTTAACTTAGGATCAAACTGTAGGTAAATGTTTCTTCAAAAATACCCAAGGGAGGGTTGTGTTTTCTTTTACGAAACTATACTGTTTTTCGTATGCGACTAACAGATTTTAAAATTTAAAAACTAGTTTGATTGCACGTATAACGCTTTCATTTGTAACTCCACACGCTTTCATTCAAGTGTTAAATTTGTGATCTCGCTGAGCTGAATCAAACTTTTCTTTTGTGGGCGGGCAAAGATCTTATGTGACCAGTATCTTTTATTAATGGATTTCTTTTTAGTGCAAACAAATTATTTTTCTACGATGCGTGTCAGAAAGGACAGGTCAATGATGGGAAGTTTTATTTCTATTTTAGAGTTGCTGGGAAGTATAGGGGAATCCTTGTTTACAATATTTGACTCATTAGCATAAGCAATTCTGTTTCTAACAGAGTTACAAATAAATCAGTTCTGAATATTGAAAGGTCATAGTACGATTAACTCTGCCAGTGAATATGAGCCTGATATATTGAATACTTTTTCTGCAACATGGGTTTAAAAACTCAAAATTTAACAAAGAATGTATGAGCTCATTAGAGCTTTTGCCACCCAGAAATTTTGCAGTTTTTGAAAGACAATTTCTCCCTGAATATTACACCCAAAGAGCTAAAAATTTCACCATGTACCTAACCATAAGTTTCAAGAGCTGTTTAGCTGCCTGAAGTCAATTCATATCTAACATGTTGCCTTCTGTACGCAAAGCCGTATGCAAATGAGCAAAAATGTAAACAATGATGTCAGCATGAATCAATCTATTACCTAAAGAGATTCAAGAGCATATCCTTTCTCTCACCATGTGGCAGCAAATTCGAGAGAGACGAAAACTTTTTGGACCGCTTCATAGAGAACTGTTTGATTATCTAACATTGAAAAACGCGTGGGGTCAAAGCGGCATTAGAGTCGTCGCACCGCCTGTTTCTGAATGGAATTTAGCCAACGGGATTTATACTCTTAAAGAAAAGATTCAAGTGCCTAATGACAATCTGTTTATTTACGGGTATTTTTGGAGCCGCACTTTAAAAGATAGAGTACTGTTAGATTTTAATTATCAAGAAGATATAGAAAAGGTCCTGAGAGATTATACTTAAATTTTATGTTTTAGAGCTATTGGGATGTGTTGCCGGAGGAGATCAAGCAATACATACTAACATTAAAACATTGCCAAGAAATGTGTGATGTAATTATGCACCCCTTGAAACAAACTTTAAATCGTGAAATTAAGAATTATAGTCTTGTCATGAATGAAATTCAGTATAAACGAAGTTTACCCCATATCAAAACTGTAGCGTTAAAAATTGTTTTTTGTAGGAGGAGAAACAGATCGAAATATCGCAAACCAGAATTTGTCTGTCCTTTTTATTCAAAGTGTGGACCGTATTGGTATTATCATATTTACATCTGTATAGTGTATATTGACCAAAATTTATATTCTCATACTTATAACACAATTCTTGGTAATGATTTTGAAGAAGGCGTAGCAAAAATGAACTCTGAATGGAATCCATTTTTGCTTGTTTTGTTAAGGTTGTAGTAAAATGATTTCTTTTTAATTTACACAGTTATGGAATCCTGATGCCATTTTATGGCAATGCAGGAGAAAACGTTTAATGTGCAAACTGACCAAGCAAAGCGATATAGTCAAAGTGTTACCCTTTGCCGAGTTTTTTGTGTCACCTTTGTGGCCATTTGGGCGTGTGATAAAAACCTCATCGGGTTTTCATGGGGAATGCGATTTGTTAATAGTTTACTTAAGAGAAAATCTTAAAGAAGCAAACCAGACAATAAAGTCGTTAGTAGAACACTATTTGTATTGCAAGACTTTGTGCGCAATGAAGATGTAACTTAAAAACCTTTTAATAAACTTAAGTTGCC
>OZ026596.1:24782821-24815321 GCA_964020085.1 Micromussa lordhowensis | reverse complement strand
GAGCTTTCTGAACTTACTCGATAGTCTTTCTATGCGCCTATGGTGAAATTTCACCAGCGCTCCTACGAGAGCCTGTTCTGCTTTCTTTCTGATCGAGCCTATATCACTCTTAAAATCTTCGTCGGGCGTGATGTTAGCCCGGACGTTGTAACGTAAAGTCTTGGGACAAGTTCCTTTCGCTAGATGGTTTTCAAGAAAACCGATGGAAGTGTTCGAGCTATTAATCTTCTCCTGGATGGAGTCTAGCTCTTCGTCCTGGCGGGATCTTTTGGCGCCGGAGCTGCCGTTAGTTTTGGCGGACTTGTCCTGGTCTCGGTGGCGTTTTCTGCCCGCATCGTTCTGTCGATGGCTCGAGGTGCTGGGTCTTTCAGGTCTTTCTCTAGGCTGTTCAGGTCTCTGTCTCTCAGTGCTGGTAAGTCTCTGTTTCGGTATTTGAGCACTCGGGATTTCGTCTTCATTGTCGTTCCCTTCGGACAGAAGGCTGTCCTCGAGTTCGTCGGGAATATCGTCAGTCTGCATATCTTCTGGAGCTCCTGATGCTCTTATCAGTTCTAGCTCCGTTGCGGTTTTCTCAAGGAAACCCGCGCTGTTGAGTATATTAGCTGCCATATTTATGCTGAGGCAAGACTGCAGTTTCGATTCTCAGTGAATCTCGTCAGTTGCCAGGAAGGTTCTGAAAGCAGTCTGAGCAAATTCTGCCGTTTGGAGTTTATATATCCCTGATGACCGTTATTCGGATCGAAAAATCGCGCCTTGCTTCTTATTGGTCAGATGAAACTGGCCAATAGTGTCGTGGGATTTTCGATCCTAAGATGTGTCCAAGGTCAGTAAATTTTGAAACATGACCTACCTAATTGAGGCCGGTGTGTGTTTTAACTCGACCTTACAACTAAGGCTACTGGTTGGCTTTATATGAGTGAAATCTGGCGTTAGTTCCTCTTTTAGAGCGAGGGAAATATCCTGCTCTGATCGTAGTTTTGTAACGCTAAAGCCTTGGAAAAGCCTTTACTTGTGCGAGGCAGAACGGGGCCCGTCCATAAAGATCATACAGAGTAATAAAATTGTTGACGGGCCTGCACGACTCCTGCGGTTCGCAATGAAAAGACTCTATAGTCTTCATAGTTTAGCCTTGACAAGGATGTCTTTCAGGGATTTTCCCTTGCGATATGATAGGAGGGGTGGCTCTTTGAAGATATTTCTTAGCTGTGGTTGGTTCTGTATCAAGTGCCATTTCCCCATGAGTATTTCTTTTAAGTTGGGCAACGCTGGGTGGTATTGCGTGACAAAGGGTAGAATTTTCTTTTGTGCGGTTCTGTTTCTATTTGTCAGCGACGTTTTTCTTTCAGAAAATTTGACTTCTGAGAGGTGTTTCTCTACTGTTGCTGCTGGGTAACCTCTTTTCTTAAGGCGTGCTGCAAAATTACTCACGTTTTCCTCGAAAGTGAGCTGCGAGGAATTAGTTCTTAGAAGCCTTAATGCTTCTCCTTTGATAAAGCCTTTCGTGACGCCTGGCGGGTGACACGAATGAAAATTCGTGTATTGAAAGGTCTCTGTAGGTTTGAAATGTGTTCGCACATCAAGTATAGATTCCTTGAGGAATCTGTCACCTTTGTACACAATAGTGTCCAAGAAAGTTGTTTCTGCTTCTGATATTTCAGCCGTGAATTTAATTGTAGGATGAGAGCTGTTTGCCTTCAATAGAAATTCTTCTATTTTGTCTCTGCTTGTGTCCCACATTGATATGATGTCATCAATGAATCTCTTCCAAAAGATGGGTGTTGTATTACTTTGTCTCATTATTTCTCGTTCTACTTTTGCCATGAAAATGTTGGCAAAGGCTACAGCCATACGGGTCCCCATCGCAGTTCCATGCGATTGTAAATAATCTTTTCCATTAAATTGGAATGAGTTTTCTTTTAGGATCAGGCTGAGCATTTCTCTTAAATATCTGGTGGGTATTGGGGGATTCCCCTGATAGAATTCTTCGTATGCTTCGCATACAGTGTTGATACCCTCCTCTTGTGGTATGTTAGTGTAGAGACTAGTGACATCCATTGAGACTAGGATGGTATTAGAAGGCAGTTTTGTCTTCTCTATAAAGTTGATAAAGTCTGTTGTATCTTTAAGATACGAAGGTTGTATTTGTGCTATAGGCTGAAGAAGGTGGTCAACAAATGCTGAGATACGTTCTGTAGGGCCATCGCACCCTGATATAATAGGTCTACCGACAGGGGTCGGCTTGTGAATCTTAGTGAGTGTGTAAAACACCGGTATTCTTGGAGGGTTTGGCGTAAGAGAGAGCCATTTCGCCGTCATGTCATCAATGTGGCCTTCTTGAAGCAGTGACTTGATCACTTGCTGTACTTTTTTGGCTGTGGCGTCAGCCATAGGTTTTTCTAGGGGTCTATAGTTGTTAACGTCATCGAGTAAGATTTGACCCTCGTGTATTTTGTGTTCTCTATTCATTATGACGGTTGTGGTTCCCTTATCCGCTTTCTTGAGGATAATGTTTTTGTCACGCGAAAGTTCTTTGAGTGCACATCGCTCTCCATGTGATAGGTTATCTTTTGGCTTTTCAATATCTATTGTAGCAAGTTCAAATCTGACTTCTTCCAAGAAGGTTTCTAATGCTACAGAAGGTTGAACTGGCGGATCCCAGTCTGACTTAACGTGGAAAGGGTGACGTTCTTTCTCCTGCCCGTAGAAGATATACTGGAGGCGCATTCGTCTAGCAAATTGGTCGAAGTCTGCGAGCAGTTGGCGCCTAATGAGGTTTTCTCTTGTGACAGGCACTGGAATGAACTTTAAACCACGTGATAGTAAAGTGATTTGCTCATCTGTCAAATGTGTGTTTGACAGGTTTTTGATATGTTCTCTGCGTGACTCAATGGCGTTACGGAAACGCTTTTTGTTTTGGTCTTTCCTCCTATCTTTTCTTTTGCGGTTTTTTGCCGCTCTGTTGTTTTGTTTTTTCTCTATCCCCTCTTCTCTTATTACTAAAGGGTCAGTTAAGACAACAGGATAAACTTCACTCTCTTTATTCTTTGATTCTGACCTGAATCTTTCCAGCAATTTATCGCTAATCTTGTCTAGGATAACTGAGGCTAGTTCGTCTACATTCTCATGTTGTACAATTTTCTCACTAGCCTTGGGCGGTTGCTTTCTCTTTGAAGACTGGTTGTTTACAACATTGCTCTTTCGAGACTTCGCTTGTTCGAGCTTTCTGAACTTACTCGATAGTCTTTCTATGCGCCTATGGTGAAATTTCACCAGCGCTCCTACGAGAGCCTGTTCTGCTTTCTTTCTGATCGAGCCTATATCACTCTTAAAATCTTCGTCGGGCGTGATGTTAGCCCGGACGTTGTAACGTAAAGTCTTGGGACAAGTTCCTTTCGCTAGATGGTTTTCAAGAAAACCGATGGAAGTGTTCGAGCTATTAATCTTCTCCTGGATGGAGTCTAGCTCTTCGTCCTGGCGGGATCTTTTGGCGCCGGAGCTGCCGTTAGTTTTGGCGGACTTGTCCTGGTCTCGGTGGCGTTTTCTGCCCGCATCGTTCTGTCGATGGCTCGAGGTGCTGGGTCTTTCAGGTCTTTCTCTAGGCTGTTCAGGTCTCTGTCTCTCAGTGCTGGTAAGTCTCTGTTTCGGTATTTGAGCACTCGGGATTTCGTCTTCATTGTCGTTCCCTTCGGACAGAAGGCTGTCCTCGAGTTCGTCGGGAATATCGTCAGTCTGCATATCTTCTGGAGCTCCTGATGCTCTTATCAGTTCTAGCTCCGTTGCGGTTTTCTCAAGGAAACCCGCGCTGTTGAGTATATTAGCTGCCATATTTATGCTGAGGCAAGACTGCAGTTTCGATTCTCAGTGAATCTCGTCAGTTGCCAGGAAGGTTCTGAAAGCAGTCTGAGCAAATTCTGCCGTTTGGAGTTTATATATCCCTGATGACCGTTATTCGGATCGAAAAATCGCGCCTTGCTTCTTATTGGTCAGATGAAACTGGCCAATAGTGTCGTGGGATTTTCGATCCTAAGATGTGTCCAAGGTCAGTAAATTTTGAAACATGACCTACCTAATTGAGGCCGGTGTGTGTTTTAACTCGACCTTACAACTAAGGCTACTGGTTGGCTTTATATGAGTGAAATCTGGCGTTAGTTCCTCTTTTAGAGCGAGGGAAATATCCTGCTCTGATCGTAGTTTTGTAACGCTAAAGCCTTGGAAAAGCCTTTACTTGTGCGAGGCAGAACGGGGCCCGTCCATAAAGATCATACAGAGTAATAAAATTGTTGACGGGCCTGCACGACTCCTGCGGTTCGCAATGAAAAGACTCTATAGTCTTCATAGTTTAGCCTTGACAAGGATGTCTTTCAGGGATTTTCCCTTGCGATATGATAGGAGGGGTGGCTCTTTGAAGATATTTCTTAGCTGTGGTTGGTTCTGTATCAAGTGCCATTTCCCCATGAGTATTTCTTTTAAGTTGGGCAACGCTGGGTGGTATTGCGTGACAAAGGGTAGAATTTTCTTTTGTGCGGTTCTGTTTCTATTTGTCAGCGACGTTTTTCTTTCAGAAAATTTGACTTCTGAGAGGTGTTTCTCTACTGTTGCTGCTGGGTAACCTCTTTTCTTAAGGCGTGCTGCAAAATTACTCACGTTTTCCTCGAAAGTGAGCTGCGAGGAATTAGTTCTTAGAAGCCTTAATGCTTCTCCTTTGATAAAGCCTTTCGTGACGCCTGGCGGGTGACACGAATGAAAATTCGTGTATTGAAAGGTCTCTGTAGGTTTGAAATGTGTTCGCACATCAAGTATAGATTCCTTGAGGAATCTGTCACCTTTGTACACAATAGTGTCCAAGAAAGTTGTTTCTGCTTCTGATATTTCAGCCGTGAATTTAATTGTAGGATGAGAGCTGTTTGCCTTCAATAGAAATTCTTCTATTTTGTCTCTGCTTGTGTCCCACATTGATATGATGTCATCAATGAATCTCTTCCAAAAGATGGGTGTTGTATTACTTTGTCTCATTATTTCTCGTTCTACTTTTGCCATGAAAATGTTGGCAAAGGCTACAGCCATACGGGTCCCCATCGCAGTTCCATGCGATTGTAAATAATCTTTTCCATTAAATTGGAATGAGTTTTCTTTTAGGATCAGGCTGAGCATTTCTCTTAAATATCTGGTGGGTATTGGGGGATTCCCCTGATAGAATTCTTCGTATGCTTCGCATACAGTGTTGATACCCTCCTCTTGTGGTATGTTAGTGTAGAGACTAGTGACATCCATTGAGACTAGGATGGTATTAGAAGGCAGTTTTGTCTTCTCTATAAAGTTGATAAAGTCTGTTGTATCTTTAAGATACGAAGGTTGTATTTGTGCTATAGGCTGAAGAAGGTGGTCAACAAATGCTGAGATACGTTCTGTAGGGCCATCGCACCCTGATATAATAGGTCTACCGACAGGGGTCGGCTTGTGAATCTTAGTGAGTGTGTAAAACACCGGTATTCTTGGAGGGTTTGGCGTAAGAGAGAGCCATTTCGCCGTCATGTCATCAATGTGGCCTTCTTGAAGCAGTGACTTGATCACTTGCTGTACTTTTTTGGCTGTGGCGTCAGCCATAGGTTTTTCTAGGGGTCTATAGTTGTTAACGTCATCGAGTAAGATTTGACCCTCGTGTATTTTGTGTTCTCTATTCATTATGACGGTTGTGGTTCCCTTATCCGCTTTCTTGAGGATAATGTTTTTGTCACGCGAAAGTTCTTTGAGTGCACATCGCTCTCCATGTGATAGGTTATCTTTTGGCTTTTCAATATCTATTGTAGCAAGTTCAAATCTGACTTCTTCCAAGAAGGTTTCTAATGCTACAGAAGGTTGAACTGGCGGATCCCAGTCTGACTTAACGTGGAAAGGGTGACGTTCTTTCTCCTGCCCGTAGAAGATATACTGGAGGCGCATTCGTCTAGCAAATTGGTCGAAGTCTGCGAGCAGTTGGCGCCTAATGAGGTTTTCTCTCGTGACAGGCACTGGAATGAACTTTAAACCACGTGATAGTAAAGTGATTTGCTCATCTGTCAAATGTGTGTTTGACAGGTTTTTGATATGTTCTCTGCGTGACTCAATGGCGTTACGGAAACGCTTTTTGTTTTGGTCTTTCCTCCTATCTTTTCTTTTGCGGTTTTTTGCCGCTCTGTTGTTTTGTTTTTTCTCTATCCCCTCTTCTCTTATTACTAAAGGGTCAGTTAAGACAACAGGATAAACTTCACTCTCTTTATTCTTTGATTCTGACCTGAATCTTTCCAGCAATTTATCGCTAATCTTGTCTAGGATAACTGAGGCTAGTTCGTCTACATTCTCATGTTGTACAATTTTCTCACTAGCCTTGGGCGGTTGCTTTCTCTTTGAAGACTGGTTGTTTACAACATTGCTCTTTCGAGACTTCGCTTGTTCGAGCTTTCTGAACTTACTCGATAGTCTTTCTATGCGCCTATGGTGAAATTTCACCAGCGCTCCTACGAGAGCCTGTTCTGCTTTCTTTCTGATCGAGCCTATATCACTCTTAAAATCTTCGTCGGGCGTGATGTTAGCCCGGACGTTGTAACGTAAAGTCTTGGGACAAGTTCCTTTCGCTAGATGGTTTTCAAGAAAACCGATGGAAGTGTTCGAGCTATTAATCTTCTCCTGGATGGAGTCTAGCTCTTCGTCCTGGCGGGATCTTTTGGCGCCGGAGCTGCCGTTAGTTTTGGCGGACTTGTCCTGGTCTCGGTGGCGTTTTCTGCCCGCATCGTTCTGTCGATGGCTCGAGGTGCTGGGTCTTTCAGGTCTTTCTCTAGGCTGTTCAGGTCTCTGTCTCTCAGTGCTGGTAAGTCTCTGTTTCGGTATTTGAGCACTCGGGATTTCGTCTTCATTGTCGTTCCCTTCGGACAGAAGGCTGTCCTCGAGTTCGTCGGGAATATCGTCAGTCTGCATATCTTCTGGAGCTCCTGATGCTCTTATCAGTTCTAGCTCCGTTGCGGTTTTCTCAAGGAAACCCGCGCTGTTGAGTATATTAGCTGCCATATTTATGCTGAGGCAAGACTGCAGTTTCGATTCTCAGTGAATCTCGTCAGTTGCCAGGAAGGTTCTGAAAGCAGTCTGAGCAAATTCTGCCGTTTGGAGTTTATATATCCCTGATGACCGTTATTCGGATCGAAAAATCGCGCCTTGCTTCTTATTGGTCAGATGAAACTGGCCAATAGTGTCGTGGGATTTTCGATCCTAAGATGTGTCCAAGGTCAGTAAATTTTGAAACATGACCTACCTAATTGAGGCCGGTGTGTGTTTTAACTCGACCTTACAACTAAGGCTACTGGTTGGCTTTATATGAGTGAAATCTGGCGTTAGTTCCTCTTTTAGAGCGAGGGAAATATCCTGCTCTGATCGTAGTTTTGTAACGCTAAAGCCTTGGAAAAGCCTTTACTTGTGCGAGGCAGAACGGGGCCCGTCCATAAAGATCATACAGAGTAATAAAATTGTTGACGGGCCTGCACGACTCCTGCGGTTCGCAATGAAAAGACTCTATAGTCTTCATAGTTTAGCCTTGACAAGGATGTCTTTCAGGGATTTTCCCTTGCGATATGATAGGAGGGGTGGCTCTTTGAAGATATTTCTTAGCTGTGGTTGGTTCTGTATCAAGTGCCATTTCCCCATGAGTATTTCTTTTAAGTTGGGCAACGCTGGGTGGTATTGCGTGACAAAGGGTAGAATTTTCTTTTGTGCGGTTCTGTTTCTATTTGTCAGCGACGTTTTTCTTTCAGAAAATTTGACTTCTGAGAGGTGTTTCTCTACTGTTGCTGCTGGGTAACCTCTTTTCTTAAGGCGTGCTGCAAAATTACTCACGTTTTCCTCGAAAGTGAGCTGCGAGGAATTAGTTCTTAGAAGCCTTAATGCTTCTCCTTTGATAAAGCCTTTCGTGACGCCTGGCGGGTGACACGAATGAAAATTCGTGTATTGAAAGGTCTCTGTAGGTTTGAAATGTGTTCGCACATCAAGTATAGATTCCTTGAGGAATCTGTCACCTTTGTACACAATAGTGTCCAAGAAAGTTGTTTCTGCTTCTGATATTTCAGCCGTGAATTTAATTGTAGGATGAGAGCTGTTTGCCTTCAATAGAAATTCTTCTATTTTGTCTCTGCTTGTGTCCCACATTGATATGATGTCATCAATGAATCTCTTCCAAAAGATGGGTGTTGTATTACTTTGTCTCATTATTTCTCGTTCTACTTTTGCCATGAAAATGTTGGCAAAGGCTACAGCCATACGGGTCCCCATCGCAGTTCCATGCGATTGTAAATAATCTTTTCCATTAAATTGGAATGAGTTTTCTTTTAGGATCAGGCTGAGCATTTCTCTTAAATATCTGGTGGGTATTGGGGGATTCCCCTGATAGAATTCTTCGTATGCTTCGCATACAGTGTTGATACCCTCCTCTTGTGGTATGTTAGTGTAGAGACTAGTGACATCCATTGAGACTAGGATGGTATTAGAAGGCAGTTTTGTCTTCTCTATAAAGTTGATAAAGTCTGTTGTATCTTTAAGATACGAAGGTTGTATTTGTGCTATAGGCTGAAGAAGGTGGTCAACAAATGCTGAGATACGTTCTGTAGGGCCATCGCACCCTGATATAATAGGTCTACCGACAGGGGTCGGCTTGTGAATCTTAGTGAGTGTGTAAAACACCGGTATTCTTGGAGGGTTTGGCGTAAGAGAGAGCCATTTCGCCGTCATGTCATCAATGTGGCCTTCTTGAAGCAGTGACTTGATCACTTGCTGTACTTTTTTGGCTGTGGCGTCAGCCATAGGTTTTTCTAGGGGTCTATAGTTGTTAACGTCATCGAGTAAGATTTGACCCTCGTGTATTTTGTGTTCTCTATTCATTATGACGGTTGTGGTTCCCTTATCCGCTTTCTTGAGGATAATGTTTTTGTCACGCGAAAGTTCTTTGAGTGCACATCGCTCTCCATGTGATAGGTTATCTTTTGGCTTTTCAATATCTATTGTAGCAAGTTCAAATCTGACTTCTTCCAAGAAGGTTTCTAATGCTACAGAAGGTTGAACTGGCGGATCCCAGTCTGACTTAACGTGGAAAGGGTGACGTTCTTTCTCCTGCCCGTAGAAGATATACTGGAGGCGCATTCGTCTAGCAAATTGGTCGAAGTCTGCGAGCAGTTGGCGCCTAATGAGGTTTTCTCTCGTGACAGGCACTGGAATGAACTTTAAACCACGTGATAGTAAAGTGATTTGCTCATCTGTCAAATGTGTGTTTGACAGGTTTTTGATATGTTCTCTGCGTGACTCAATGGCGTTACGGAAACGCTTTTTGTTTTGGTCTTTCCTCCTATCTTTTCTTTTGCGGTTTTTTGCCGCTCTGTTGTTTTGTTTTTTCTCTATCCCCTCTTCTCTTATTACTAAAGGGTCAGTTAAGACAACAGGATAAACTTCACTCTCTTTATTCTTTGATTCTGACCTGAATCTTTCCAGCAATTTATCGCTAATCTTGTCTAGGATAACTGAGGCTAGTTCGTCTACATTCTCATGTTGTACAATTTTCTCACTAGCCTTGGGCGGTTGCTTTCTCTTTGAAGACTGGTTGTTTACAACATTGCTCTTTCGAGACTTCGCTTGTTCGAGCTTTCTGAACTTACTCGATAGTCTTTCTATGCGCCTATGGTGAAATTTCACCAGCGCTCCTACGAGAGCCTGTTCTGCTTTCTTTCTGATCGAGCCTATATCACTCTTAAAATCTTCGTCGGGCGTGATGTTAGCCCGGACGTTGTAACGTAAAGTCTTGGGACAAGTTCCTTTCGCTAGATGGTTTTCAAGAAAACCGATGGAAGTGTTCGAGCTATTAATCTTCTCCTGGATGGAGTCTAGCTCTTCGTCCTGGCGGGATCTTTTGGCGCCGGAGCTGCCGTTAGTTTTGGCGGACTTGTCCTGGTCTCGGTGGCGTTTTCTGCCCGCATCGTTCTGTCGATGGCTCGAGGTGCTGGGTCTTTCAGGTCTTTCTCTAGGCTGTTCAGGTCTCTGTCTCTCAGTGCTGGTAAGTCTCTGTTTCGGTATTTGAGCACTCGGGATTTCGTCTTCATTGTCGTTCCCTTCGGACAGAAGGCTGTCCTCGAGTTCGTCGGGAATATCGTCAGTCTGCATATCTTCTGGAGCTCCTGATGCTCTTATCAGTTCTAGCTCCGTTGCGGTTTTCTCAAGGAAACCCGCGCTGTTGAGTATATTAGCTGCCATATTTATGCTGAGGCAAGACTGCAGTTTCGATTCTCAGTGAATCTCGTCAGTTGCCAGGAAGGTTCTGAAAGCAGTCTGAGCAAATTCTGCCGTTTGGAGTTTATATATCCCTGATGACCGTTATTCGGATCGAAAAATCGCGCCTTGCTTCTTATTGGTCAGATGAAACTGGCCAATAGTGTCGTGGGATTTTCGATCCTAAGATGTGTCCAAGGTCAGTAAATTTTGAAACATGACCTACCTAATTGAGGCCGGTGTGTGTTTTAACTCGACCTTACAACTAAGGCTACTGGTTGGCTTTATATGAGTGAAATCTGGCGTTAGTTCCTCTTTTAGAGCGAGGGAAATATCCTGCTCTGATCGTAGTTTTGTAACGCTAAAGCCTTGGAAAAGCCTTTACTTGTGCGAGGCAGAACGGGGCCCGTCCATAAAGATCATACAGAGTAATAAAATTGTTGACGGGCCTGCACGACTCCTGCGGTTCGCAATGAAAAGACTCTATAGTCTTCATAGTTTAGCCTTGACAAGGATGTCTTTCAGGGATTTTCCCTTGCGATATGATAGGAGGGGTGGCTCTTTGAAGATATTTCTTAGCTGTGGTTGGTTCTGTATCAAGTGCCATTTCCCCATGAGTATTTCTTTTAAGTTGGGCAACGCTGGGTGGTATTGCGTGACAAAGGGTAGAATTTTCTTTTGTGCGGTTCTGTTTCTATTTGTCAGCGACGTTTTTCTGAGTAATAAAATTGTTGACGGGCCTGCACGACTCCTGCGGTTCGCAATGAAAAGACTCTATAGTCTTCATAGTTTAGCCTTGACAAGGATGTCTTTCAGGGATTTTCCCTTGCGATATGATAGGAGGGGTGGCTCTTTGAAGATATTTCTTAGCTGTGGTTGGTTCTGTATCAAGTGCCATTTCCCCATGAGTATTTCTTTTAAGTTGGGCAACGCTGGGTGGTATTGCGTGACAAAGGGTAGAATTTTCTTTTGTGCGGTTCTGTTTCTATTTGTCAGCGACGTTTTTCTTTCAGAAAATTTGACTTCTGAGAGGTGTTTCTCTACTGTTGCTGCTGGGTAACCTCTTTTCTTAAGGCGTGCTGCAAAATTACTCACGTTTTCCTCGAAAGTGAGCTGCGAGGAATTAGTTCTTAGAAGCCTTAATGCTTCTCCTTTGATAAAGCCTTTCGTGACGCCTGGCGGGTGACACGAATGAAAATTCGTGTATTGAAAGGTCTCTGTAGGTTTGAAATGTGTTCGCACATCAAGTATAGATTCCTTGAGGAATCTGTCACCTTTGTACACAATAGTGTCCAAGAAAGTTGTTTCTGCTTCTGATATTTCAGCCGTGAATTTAATTGTAGGATGAGAGCTGTTTGCCTTCAATAGAAATTCTTCTATTTTGTCTCTGCTTGTGTCCCACATTGATATGATGTCATCAATGAATCTCTTCCAAAAGATGGGTGTTGTATTACTTTGTCTCATTATTTCTCGTTCTACTTTTGCCATGAAAATGTTGGCAAAGGCTACAGCCATACGGGTCCCCATCGCAGTTCCATGCGATTGTAAATAATCTTTTCCATTAAATTGGAATGAGTTTTCTTTTAGGATCAGGCTGAGCATTTCTCTTAAATATCTGGTGGGTATTGGGGGATTCCCCTGATAGAATTCTTCGTATGCTTCGCATACAGTGTTGATACCCTCCTCTTGTGGTATGTTAGTGTAGAGACTAGTGACATCCATTGAGACTAGGATGGTATTAGAAGGCAGTTTTGTCTTCTCTATAAAGTTGATAAAGTCTGTTGTATCTTTAAGATACGAAGGTTGTATTTGTGCTATAGGCTGAAGAAGGTGGTCAACAAATGCTGAGATACGTTCTGTAGGGCCATCGCACCCTGATATAATAGGTCTACCGACAGGGGTCGGCTTGTGAATCTTAGTGAGTGTGTAAAACACCGGTATTCTTGGAGGGTTTGGCGTAAGAGAGAGCCATTTCGCCGTCATGTCATCAATGTGGCCTTCTTGAAGCAGTGACTTGATCACTTGCTGTACTTTTTTGGCTGTGGCGTCAGCCATAGGTTTTTCTAGGGGTCTATAGTTGTTAACGTCATCGAGTAAGATTTGACCCTCGTGTATTTTGTGTTCTCTATTCATTATGACGGTTGTGGTTCCCTTATCCGCTTTCTTGAGGATAATGTTTTTGTCACGCGAAAGTTCTTTGAGTGCACATCGCTCTCCATGTGATAGGTTATCTTTTGGCTTTTCAATATCTATTGTAGCAAGTTCAAATCTGACTTCTTCCAAGAAGGTTTCTAATGCTACAGAAGGTTGAACTGGCGGATCCCAGTCTGACTTAACATGGAAAGGGTGACGTTCTTTCTCCTGCCCGTAGAAGATATACTGGAGGCGCATTCGTCTAGCAAATTGGTCGAAGTCTGCGAGCAGTTGGCGCCTAATGAGGTTTTCTCTCGTGACAGGCACTGGAATGAACTTTAAACCACGTGATAGTAAAGTGATTTGCTCATCTGTCAAATGTGTGTTTGACAGGTTTTTGATATGTTCTCTGCGTGACTCAATGGCGTTACGGAAACGCTTTTTGTTTTGGTCTTTCCTCCTATCTTTTCTTTTGCGGTTTTTTGCCGCTCTGTTGTTTTGTTTTTTCTCTATCCCCTCTTCTCTTATTACTAAAGGGTCAGTTAAGACAACAGGATAAACTTCACTCTCTTTATTCTTTGATTCTGACCTGAATCTTTCCAGCAATTTATCGCTAATCTTGTCTAGGATAACTGAGGCTAGTTCGTCTACATTCTCATGTTGTACAATTTTCTCACTAGCCTTGGGCGGTTGCTTTCTCTTTGAAGACTGGTTGTTTACAACATTGCTCTTTCGAGACTTCGCTTGTTCGAGCTTTCTGAACTTACTCGATAGTCTTTCTATGCGCCTATGGTGAAATTTCACCAGCGCTCCTACGAGAGCCTGTTCTGCTTTCTTTCTGATCGAGCCTATATCACTCTTAAAATCTTCGTCGGGCGTGATGTTAGCCCGGACGTTGTAACGTAAAGTCTTGGGACAAGTTCCTTTCGCTAGATGGTTTTCAAGAAAACCGATGGAAGTGTTCGAGCTATTAATCTTCTCCTGGATGGAGTCTAGCTCTTCGTCCTGGCGGGATCTTTTGGCGCCGGAGCTGCCGTTAGTTTTGGCGGACTTGTCCTGGTCTCGGTGGCGTTTTCTGCCCGCATCGTTCTGTCGATGGCTCGAGGTGCTGGGTCTTTCAGGTCTTTCTCTAGGCTGTTCAGGTCTCTGTCTCTCAGTGCTGGTAAGTCTCTGTTTCGGTATTTGAGCACTCGGGATTTCGTCTTCATTGTCGTTCCCTTCGGACAGAAGGCTGTCCTCGAGTTCGTCGGGAATATCGTCAGTCTGCATATCTTCTGGAGCTCCTGATGCTCTTATCAGTTCTAGCTCCGTTGCGGTTTTCTCAAGGAAACCCGCGCTGTTGAGTATATTAGCTGCCATATTTATGCTGAGGCAAGACTGCAGTTTCGATTCTCAGTGAATCTCGTCAGTTGCCAGGAAGGTTCTGAAAGCAGTCTGAGCAAATTCTGCCGTTTGGAGTTTATATATCCCTGATGACCGTTATTCGGATCGAAAAATCGCGCCTTGCTTCTTATTGGTCAGATGAAACTGGCCAATAGTGTCGTGGGATTTTCGATCCTAAGATGTGTCCAAGGTCAGTAAATTTTGAAACATGACCTACCTAATTGAGGCCGGTGTGTGTTTTAACTCGACCTTACAACTAAGGCTACTGGTTGGCTTTATATGAGTGAAATCTGGCGTTAGTTCCTCTTTTAGAGCGAGGGAAATATCCTGCTCTGATCGTAGTTTTGTAACGCTAAAGCCTTGGAAAAGCCTTTACTTGTGCGAGGCAGAACGGGGCCCGTCCATAAAGATCATACAGAGTAATAAAATTGTTGACGGGCCTGCACGACTCCTGCGGTTCGCAATGAAAAGACTCTATAGTCTTCATAGTTTAGCCTTGACAAGGATGTCTTTCAGGGATTTTCCCTTGCGATATGATAGGAGGGGTGGCTCTTTGAAGATATTTCTTAGCTGTGGTTGGTTCTGTATCAAGTGCCATTTCCCCATGAGTATTTCTTTTAAGTTGGGCAACGCTGGGTGGTATTGCGTGACAAAGGGTAGAATTTTCTTTTGTGCGGTTCTGTTTCTATTTGTCAGCGACGTTTTTCTTTCAGAAAATTTGACTTCTGAGAGGTGTTTCTCTACTGTTGCTGCTGGGTAACCTCTTTTCTTAAGGCGTGCTGCAAAATTACTCACGTTTTCCTCGAAAGTGAGCTGCGAGGAATTAGTTCTTAGAAGCCTTAATGCTTCTCCTTTGATAAAGCCTTTCGTGACGCCTGGCGGGTGACACGAATGAAAATTCGTGTATTGAAAGGTCTCTGTAGGTTTGAAATGTGTTCGCACATCAAGTATAGATTCCTTGAGGAATCTGTCACCTTTGTACACAATAGTGTCCAAGAAAGTTGTTTCTGCTTCTGATATTTCAGCCGTGAATTTAATTGTAGGATGAGAGCTGTTTGCCTTCAATAGAAATTCTTCTATTTTGTCTCTGCTTGTGTCCCACATTGATATGATGTCATCAATGAATCTCTTCCAAAAGATGGGTGTTGTATTACTTTGTCTCATTATTTCTCGTTCTACTTTTGCCATGAAAATGTTGGCAAAGGCTACAGCCATACGGGTCCCCATCGCAGTTCCATGCGATTGTAAATAATCTTTTCCATTAAATTGGAATGAGTTTTCTTTTAGGATCAGGCTGAGCATTTCTCTTAAATATCTGGTGGGTATTGGGGGATTCCCCTGATAGAATTCTTCGTATGCTTCGCATACAGTGTTGATACCCTCCTCTTGTGGTATGTTAGTGTAGAGACTAGTGACATCCATTGAGACTAGGATGGTATTAGAAGGCAGTTTTGTCTTCTCTATAAAGTTGATAAAGTCTGTTGTATCTTTAAGATACGAAGGTTGTATTTGTGCTATAGGCTGAAGAAGGTGGTCAACAAATGCTGAGATACGTTCTGTAGGGCCATCGCACCCTGATATAATAGGTCTACCGACAGGGGTCGGCTTGTGAATCTTAGTGAGTGTGTAAAACACCGGTATTCTTGGAGGGTTTGGCGTAAGAGAGAGCCATTTCACCGTCATGTCATCAATGTGGCCTTCTTGAAGCAGTGACTTGATCACTTGCTGTACTTTTTTGGCTGTGGCGTCAGCCATAGGTTTTTCTAGGGGTCTATAGTTGTTAACGTCATCGAGTAAGATTTGACCCTCGTGTATTTTGTGTTCTCTATTCATTATGACGGTTGTGGTTCCCTTATCCGCTTTCTTGAGGATAATGTTTTTGTCACGCGAAAGTTCTTTGAGTGCACATCGCTCTCCATGTGATAGGTTATCTTTTGGCTTTTCAATATCTATTGTAGCAAGTTCAAATCTGACTTCTTCCAAGAAGGTTTCTAATGCTACAGAAGGTTGAACTGGCGGATCCCAGTCTGACTTAACGTGGAAAGGGTGACGTTCTTTCTCCTGCCCGTAGAAGATATACTGGAGGCGCATTCGTCTAGCAAATTGGTCGAAGTCTGCGAGCAGTTGGCGCCTAATGAGGTTTTCTCTCGTGACAGGCACTGGAATGAACTTTAAACCACGTGATAGTAAAGTGATTTGCTCATCTGTCAAATGTGTGTTTGACAGGTTTTTGATATGTTCTCTGCGTGACTCAATGGCGTTACGGAAACGCTTTTTGTTTTGGTCTTTCCTCCTATCTTTTCTTTTGCGGTTTTTTGCCGCTCTGTTGTTTTGTTTTTTCTCTATCCCCTCTTCTCTTATTACTAAAGGGTCAGTTAAGACAACAGGATAAACTTCACTCTCTTTATTCTTTGATTCTGACCTGAATCTTTCCAGCAATTTATCGCTAATCTTGTCTAGGATAACTGAGGCTAGTTCGTCTACATTCTCATGTTGTACAATTTTCTCACTAGCCTTGGGCGGTTGCTTTCTCTTTGAAGACTGGTTGTTTACAACATTGCTCTTTCGAGACTTCGCTTGTTCGAGCTTTCTGAACTTACTCGATAGTCTTTCTATGCGCCTATGGTGAAATTTCACCAGCGCTCCTACGAGAGCCTGTTCTGCTTTCTTTCTGATCGAGCCTATATCACTCTTAAAATCTTCGTCGGGCGTGATGTTAGCCCGGACGTTGTAACGTAAAGTCTTGGGACAAGTTCCTTTCGCTAGATGGTTTTCAAGAAAACCGATGGAAGTGTTCGAGCTATTAATCTTCTCCTGGATGGAGTCTAGCTCTTCGTCCTGGCGGGATCTTTTGGCGCCGGAGCTGCCGTTAGTTTTGGCGGACTTGTCCTGGTCTCGGTGGCGTTTTCTGCCCGCATCGTTCTGTCGATGGCTCGAGGTGCTGGGTCTTTCAGGTCTTTCTCTAGGCTGTTCAGGTCTCTGTCTCTCAGTGCTGGTAAGTCTCTGTTTCGGTATTTGAGCACTCGGGATTTCGTCTTCATTGTCGTTCCCTTCGGACAGAAGGCTGTCCTCGAGTTCGTCGGGAATATCGTCAGTCTGCATATCTTCTGGAGCTCCTGATGCTCTTATCAGTTCTAGCTCCGTTGCGGTTTTCTCAAGGAAACCCGCGCTGTTGAGTATATTAGCTGCCATATTTATGCTGAGGCAAGACTGCAGTTTCGATTCTCAGTGAATCTCGTCAGTTGCCAGGAAGGTTCTGAAAGCAGTCTGAGCAAATTCTGCCGTTTGGAGTTTATATATCCCTGATGACCGTTATTTGGATCGAAAAATCGCGCCTTGCTTCTTATTGGTCAGATGAAACTGGCCAATAGTGTCGTGGGATTTTCGATCCTAAGATGTGTCCAAGGTCAGTAAATTTTGAAACATGACCTACCTAATTGAGGCCGGTGTGTGTTTTAACTCGACCTTACAACTAAGGCTACTGGTTGGCTTTATATGAGTGAAATCTGGCGTTAGTTCCTCTTTTAGAGCGAGGGAAATATCCTGCTCTGATCGTAGTTTTGTAACGCTAAAGCCTTGGAAAAGCCTTTACTTGTGCGAGGCAGAACGGGGCCCGTCCATAAAGATCATACAGAGTAATAAAATTGTTGACGGGCCTGCACGACTCCTGCGGTTCGCAATGAAAAGACTCTATAGTCTTCATAGTTTAGCCTTGACAAGGATGTCTTTCAGGGATTTTCCCTTGCGATATGATAGGAGGGGTGGCTCTTTGAAGATATTTCTTAGCTGTGGTTGGTTCTGTATCAAGTGCCATTTCCCCATGAGTATTTCTTTTAAGTTGGGCAACGCTGGGTGGTATTGCGTGACAAAGGGTAGAATTTTCTTTTGTGCGGTTCTGTTTCTATTTGTCAGCGACGTTTTTCTTTCAGAAAATTTGACTTCTGAGAGGTGTTTCTCTACTGTTGCTGCTGGGTAACCTCTTTTCTTAAGGCGTGCTGCAAAATTACTCACGTTTTCCTCGAAAGTGAGCTGCGAGGAATTAGTTCTTAGAAGCCTTAATGCTTCTCCTTTGATAAAGCCTTTCGTGACGCCTGGCGGGTGACACGAATGAAAATTCGTGTATTGAAAGGTCTCTGTAGGTTTGAAATGTGTTCGCACATCAAGTATAGATTCCTTGAGGAATCTGTCACCTTTGTACACAATAGTGTCCAAGAAAGTTGTTTCTGCTTCTGATATTTCAGCCGTGAATTTAATTGTAGGATGAGAGCTGTTTGCCTTCAATAGAAATTCTTCTATTTTGTCTCTGCTTGTGTCCCACATTGATATGATGTCATCAATGAATCTCTTCCAAAAGATGGGTGTTGTATTACTTTGTCTCATTATTTCTCGTTCTACTTTTGCCATGAAAATGTTGGCAAAGGCTACAGCCATACGGGTCCCCATCGCAGTTCCATGCGATTGTAAATAATCTTTTCCATTAAATTGGAATGAGTTTTCTTTTAGGATCAGGCTGAGCATTTCTCTTAAATATCTGGTGGGTATTGGGGGATTCCCCTGATAGAATTCTTCGTATGCTTCGCATACAGTGTTGATACCCTCCTCTTGTGGTATGTTAGTGTAGAGACTAGTGACATCCATTGAGACTAGGATGGTATTAGAAGGCAGTTTTGTCTTCTCTATAAAGTTGATAAAGTCTGTTGTATCTTTAAGATACGAAGGTTGTATTTGTGCTATAGGCTGAAGAAGGTGGTCAACAAATGCTGAGATACGTTCTGTAGGGCCATCGCACCCTGATATAATAGGTCTACCGACAGGGGTCGGCTTGTGAATCTTAGTGAGTGTGTAAAACACCGGTATTCTTGGAGGGTTTGGCGTAAGAGAGAGCCATTTCGCCGTCATGTCATCAATGTGGCCTTCTTGAAGCAGTGACTTGATCACTTGCTGTACTTTTTTGGCTGTGGCGTCAGCCATAGGTTTTTCTAGGGGTCTATAGTTGTTAACGTCATCGAGTAAGATTTGACCCTCGTGTATTTTGTGTTCTCTATTCATTATGACGGTTGTGGTTCCCTTATCCGCTTTCTTGAGGATAATGTTTTTGTCACGCGAAAGTTCTTTGAGTGCACATCGCTCTCCATGTGATAGGTTATCTTTTGGCTTTTCAATATCTATTGTAGCAAGTTTAAATCTGACTTCTTCCAAGAAGGTTTCTAATGCTACAGAAGGTTGAACTGGCGGATCCCAGTCTGACTTAACGTGGAAAGGGTGACGTTCTTTCTCCTGCCCGTAGAAGATATACTGGAGGCGCATTCGTCTAGCAAATTGGTCGAAGTCTGCGAGCAGTTGGCGCCTAATGAGGTTTTCTCTCGTGACAGGCACTGGAATGAACTTTAAACCACGTGATAGTAAAGTGATTTGCTCATCTGTCAAATGTGTGTTTGACAGGTTTTTGATATGTTCTCTGCGTGACTCAATGGCGTTACGGAAACGCTTTTTGTTTTGGTCTTTCCTCCTATCTTTTCTTTTGCGGTTTTTTGCCGCTCTGTTGTTTTGTTTTTTCTCTATCCCCTCTTCTCTTATTACTAAAGGGTCAGTTAAGACAACAGGATAAACTTCACTCTCTTTATTCTTTGATTCTGACCTGAATCTTTCCAGCAATTTATCGCTAATCTTGTCTAGGATAACTGAGGCTAGTTCGTCTACATTCTCATGTTGTACAATTTTCTCACTAGCCTTGGGCGGTTGCTTTCTCTTTGAAGACTGGTTGTTTACAACATTGCTCTTTCGAGACTTCGCTTGTTCGAGCTTTCTGAACTTACTCGATAGTCTTTCTATGCGCCTATGGTGAAATTTCACCAGCGCTCCTACGAGAGCCTGTTCTGCTTTCTTTCTGATCGAGCCTATATCACTCTTAAAATCTTCGTCGGGCGTGATGTTAGCCCGGACGTTGTAACGTAAAGTCTTGGGACAAGTTCCTTTCGCTAGATGGTTTTCAAGAAAACCGATGGAAGTGTTCGAGCTATTAATCTTCTCCTGGATGGAGTCTAGCTCTTCGTCCTGGCGGGATCTTTTGGCGCCGGAGCTGCCGTTAGTTTTGGCGGACTTGTCCTGGTCTCGGTGGCGTTTTCTGCCCGCATCGTTCTGTCGATGGCTCGAGGTGCTGGGTCTTTCAGGTCTTTCTCTAGGCTGTTCAGGTCTCTGTCTCTCAGTGCTGGTAAGTCTCTGTTTCGGTATTTGAGCACTCGGGATTTCGTCTTCATTGTCGTTCCCTTCGGACAGAAGGCTGTCCTCGAGTTCGTCGGGAATATCGTCAGTCTGCATATCTTCTGGAGCTCCTGATGCTCTTATCAGTTCTAGCTCCGTTGCGGTTTTCTCAAGGAAACCCGCGCTGTTGAGTATATTAGCTGCCATATTTATGCTGAGGCAAGACTGCAGTTTCGATTCTCAGTGAATCTCGTCAGTTGCCAGGAAGGTTCTGAAAGCAGTCTGAGCAAATTCTGCCGTTTGGAGTTTATATATCCCTGATGACCGTTATTCGGATCGAAAAATCGCGCCTTGCTTCTTATTGGTCAGATGAAACTGGCCAATAGTGTCGTGGGATTTTCGATCCTAAGATGTGTCCAAGGTCAGTAAATTTTGAAACATGACCTACCTAATTGAGGCCGGTGTGTGTTTTAACTCGACCTTACAACTAAGGCTACTGGTTGGCTTTATATGAGTGAAATCTGGCGTTAGTTCCTCTTTTAGAGCGAGGGAAATATCCTGCTCTGATCGTAGTTTTGTAACGCTAAAGCCTTGGAAAAGCCTTTACAGGTTGCATTCTGTTTGACCCTTAAAAATGGTTTGATCACACGCTTGAATCTAGGACCTTGATACAGGATCGAAAATCTTGTAACTGTGGAGAATTCTGCGTCAGGCACGCAACAGAGTCTAACATTGTTTTGACAGTACTCGGTTATATATTTCATTGTTTGCTTATTACAGCTAGTAACTTGCGTTGTCTCTGGTCACAGAAACTTTCTTTTTCTAATATGTCTTCAACAGAGTCGGAAAACAATATTTTCACCCCTTAAGAAATATTCAATTTGGCAGATGCCGCAAGATAATTGCAGAACGGGCAGAACGGGGCGTGATCCAAAAGTTGTGTGATTGATTTTGAATATCACTACTTAGCTCTCACAGTCCTCGCAATCAAACATTTCATGTTTCAGTTGTCACTTCTGACATTCCTCATTATGTGCTGCCACTGAAATAAACATGGACAGTACGTTTTTCTAAGTGAGAGCAGTGATAGTGAGGCACCTGGTGCCGATGTTGATGACACTGAAGTTCCAAGTTACACAGACTTGGGTACTCGACAAAACACCGCAGATACCACTCTCGATCAGAGTTCGGCAGATGTCGGTGATTTTATCACCTCTGTAAAATCATTTCTGGAGCGTGGATGCAGTTGCGTTAGAGTCTCTAAGTCTGGAAGAACTAGTTGAGCATCGAATGCAGTGCATTGAACTTTCATTCACAGAATTGGATTTGGTCGTCCTTGGTGCACTAAATAGTTTTATGAATTTATCATGTGGCAAAAAACGCCATAGGATGTGTTACTTCTTTCGAAGTGTCCAAGTATGTAAGGAAACATTCCTTTTTGTTTATGGAATTGGAAAGTATCGATTGCAAAATTTGAAGGCTCATCTGAAGAGACATGGAATAGCTCCTCGGACACATGGTAACACAGCAAGATTGCCTAAGAATGCATTGGCACATGAAACTTTGAACAGGGCAGTGACCTTTGTTAAAAACTTTGCTTCTGAACAAGCAGTTGCTCTTCAAGGAAGAGTTCCAAACTTTAAGAATTTGAAAGTCCAACTACTTCCTTCGTGTGAAAGCAAAGCATCTGTTTGGCGACGCTATGTAACGGCCTCGGAAGAAAAGAATTTAAAAGCAGTGAGCTACACGAAATTTGTTGCTCTATGGAACACTCTAATCTTACGATTATGCACAACAAGTTCATATCCCCTCCAATCCTCAGCAACCTGGTCCTATATACTTCAAAACACCTCGAAAATGTGGTTTGTTTGGGATATGTTGCGAAGGGATTCCCCGACAGGTGAATTATCTTATTGACGAGGCAGTTGCTACTGGGAAGGGTGCCAATTCCACCATAAGCTATGTACATCACTTTTTCAGCACGCATGGAGCAGGGGAAACGGATGTGCAGATAAATGCTGATAATTGTGGGGGGCAAAACAAAAACAATTTCGTAATCTGGTATTATTGTTGGCGAGTTCTTTGTGCACTGCACAATTCCGTCTTGTATTCATTTTTGATAGCGGGCCATACAAGGTTTAGTCCCGACTGGTGTTTTGGATTAATCAAGCAGTCATTTAGGAGATGCTATGTTTTCCTCTCTTTTTGACCTTATGGAGGCAGTAGATCAGTCAACATTTCTGAATTGTGTGGCCTCCATGATGGCACTGTAAAAGTGCCAGTATATGACTGGGTGACATTTCTGGAACCATACTTTAAGAAAATTCCGGGAATAAGTAAATTTCACCATTTCCATTTAACCAAAGAGCACCCAGGTGAAGTTTTCTGCCGAAAACTTTCAATTTCAGAGAAAATTGAATTTCAGATTTTAAAAGACCCCAATGTAAGACCTCCAATTCAGCTACTGCAACAAATCGTGCCTCTGGGATTAGACAACGATAGGAAACGTTTTTTTTTTAGGGAGATTCGGGAGTTTTGTCGCCCTGGGACAGAAGACTTGGTTGCTCCTGCACCATAAGTTTGCAGTCGAACATTGACTTAACTGTAATCTGCTTGTGAAAATTAATAATACCTTGTTAATAAAGTTGTTTTGGGTATTTTAAGCGTGTATTATTCTTTGTAGACTTAACCACTGCGCGTATTCATGTTTCTCTTTGAATTCAACGCATCTTAGCGGGGGTTGTTTGCGTGCAGATAAGAGGAAACGCATGGGATCTCTCTCTTTTCTTTTATCCGTGAGCGAGTCTCGTCTCACGTGCACTCCTAAAAGCTGGTTTGATTGATTAACAGGCTTGCCTTAAGCAGTCACGGTAGAATTTTCGCCCCTGTGGTTGTTTTAATACACCACACGAGTTTGAGTGACATAATAGTGAGTACTTCTTTGTTTTCTTTGATTTCATTTCGTCTGTCAGCTTTTTGTAGCAGGGAAAATTGTTTCCCCACCTGCCATATCTAACTGTGTATCAATAAGGCAGAAGAGGAATCCATGAAACTTTCAACATTGTAGAGATGGCACAGCAATCGTTTAGACATTTGACACCACAAGTAGAGGCATTGAAGGCCCTAAAATTATTTCAGGATGCAATGAAAACTTTGGAAAGTTCCTGTTCCTTGTACTCCGAGTTCACAGACTCCACAGACCCATATGATGACCATGTGCAACCACGCAGACGAGAACTTGAGCGAACATATAAAAAGTAAGTAAAATTTTAGTTCATTCTCTCATATTCTGGAAAGACGTTTGAGTTATATTGGAAGAAATGTACAGATTTGAGGATTAATCTTCACAGGATGTTATATTAGGCGGGAGTGGCAAGACTAATGAGCTTTTACATTATTATCCCATTCTTTATCACAGTAATGAAAATTGACGTAGAGGCCCTGGAAGAACTGATTGAGCATGGACAAATCTTCAGAGTGTCAGAAGATAAAGAAAGTGACTAGTTATTACGGCTGGTCACTGCGGTTGAACATTCTAGCTGAAAGTAAACACGCTGTCATCCTACCTGCACAAAAGAACAGCATCGCTATTTCTTGCTATACTATTACTATGTTTTATACATTATGTCAGTAAGTCAGGGAAACCTTGAATAGGTGAAACTTCAACATAAACTTGAATTGTAGTAGACTTTTGTCAAGATCAAACATGAACACAATTTAACATATCCTGGATGTCATGAATGTGGCCTAAATGTGCTTAAGTTCCTCTAAAGCCGTTTTTGGGATGTCACGCAGGACTCCTCTGAGAAGCCACAGCCAACAGAGACAATCTGACATTACTATTCGCGTGACATCAAGCTATGATAGATCGCAGGACAATTGTAGTGCGAGTTTCTCTCTGACGACCAGTCCATACAGATAGTAGATATAGTGTTTTGCAAAAGAATTGTCCACAAAGAGTTGCCTTCTTACCCACCCAGGCCTTCTTGCTTTTTCCCCACTTGAAAATTGTCGTCTCACAACAGGAATCTGTTTTGCTTCTGTGTACGCATGCCGAATTAGCTTTTCATGAAACTTGCGCATCGCAAGTCACATAATGCTCCTCCGCTTCAAGGGCCTTGCGTGGCACGTTTGACATTTTTTTCACATGAATGCATTCATTTCCTGTCTGTATGCATTCCGAACTCGTGTTTTCCTTGAACACGGGACTCGCACTTGCACTGCACTTTTCTCTGATGGGGGCACTTTTTCGCATTAGGGATTCTTTATTCTGGTGATTCAACCTTTTAAGCAAAAAGAAATATCGCAAAAAATATGCAAAGAAATATCAGAAGTGTGTGACTCCTTTATTAGTCCGTGAGCCAGTAGGGCTGGTTGGTATCATCCGGGGTGAATAAGGTTTATAGTGGTTTTCTAGTAGATTGGACCATAAATAGCGGGGAAAACCATGATAGCAATGATTCTGTGGTAGCTAGTGGATAACAGTGCTCTCTAAAGTATGGTTCAGGCATGGAAATGATGCTGAAGCTTGTTTTGTGTTTAGTAGCTTCAGTTGTCCACCAAAATGAACAAAACACTTATACAACTGTACCATTGTTTCACAGATATTTTTTTTAATTACAAATGGTTCACTTTATTAGTCAAGGGAGCAGAACACGACTCGGGCATGGAAACGAGGCTGAAGTTTGTTTGACATATATATGTGTGTTCATTAGCTTTAAATGTCAATCAAAATCTGCAAAACACTTACTAAACAGTATCATTGCTCTACAACTGCATCATTTTTATATTATTGCTCCGTTTATCCCGTCGTCTACATCGTTAGACACATGACCAGGGTCTTTAAAATGGCACTATTACATGACAGACAATTTTAAGGCTGTACTACGAGTCACTCCAATCCATTTTAATTCAACCTGCTCTATTTAATGCTTCTAACGCTCTTCCTTAGTTTTTCTTTTTAACATGGGTATGGCTAAGAATATCATTCAAGTAGATGAGTTGCGTGACCTAACTTCTATATTTACCAGTTGGCATACATAGAAAGTATACATAACAGAATTTGTGAAACTTGACAGAAACTTCTTAAGCGTTCGTTTTAATATTCCTCGTCACTGTCCACTCCATCGTCATCATCGGCACTCTCGATCTCTTGAACAGAACCTTGGTTCTCACATTCAGCAAGCCTGCACAAATCAGTGCATCTTAGGCCATTTGTGACACAGACACATCTAGGGGCGACACACTTTTTAGTGCAGTTGCAGGCTAATAGCTCAAGTATGGCCTCTGGTGCTGCTTTTACGTCCATCCAGTCAACAACTAACTTGGCAACACCATCTTCATGTTCAATCTTCCATCCGCGCCCAACAGGAGTCGGAACTTGTGGGTCTTTCTCTAAACACCGTTTCCATATGGCAACCTGATAGTTTGCTCTCTTGGCGTGCTTCAGAAGACAATCTCTGCAAGGAGGAAGCTGGTGGCTTTCTATCTCCCCTCTTCTTGAACAAAACAGTTGGTACCTCAGCTCATTGACTTTCGTGGTGACTGTGTTATTAGAGTAAAGAAGACATGTAACTTCCTCTAATTTATCTGTCAATTCAGGAGGTAAGTCCCAATCTTTTCCCAGCTCAGTTAACGCTTCTCTGCCCTTTTTGTTCTTCTTCAATATCTTCAATGCTTGTGCCTTTCCCTTTCCTGCAAATGCGCTTACAGTATCGCACCCAGTGAATGCATGCATCCCGAGAACACCTTTGCACACTTCTGGACCAAGTGAGGCAGCAACTTTTGCAATGTCGACAACCTTTGTCCGCGTATGAGTTCCAGATTTCATGAACAGAGACGCTCCTATCTCATTGCTAAATGCCAAGGACATGATAAATACATCAGTGTCCTCCGAACAGATAAGAACAGAGTTGAAGCCCTCATTAGCTGCATGGGAAGCGTGGAGCAGTAGGCGTCCATCTGCCTCTTCCTGTTGAGACTTCAGTGTTGGAACCTCCTCACTACCTTCCACGGTGATTCTGTAGCATGTATCACCAGCATTGGCATACAACAGTTTCCCCTCCAATCTCTGTCTGCATGCTTCTTTCCTCCACTCCTTGACGATGAAAGTGATAAGACTCGTCTTATTGCTCACTCTTGTCAGGAAATTCCTCCACTGCCTAACTATCTGTGTGCTAGTGATGTTAACAAGCTGGTGTCCTGACTCTTCACCTTGCAGTTGTCGCTCACTGTTCTTAATGGATAGTTCCTTGTAGGTGTCAAATACGACGTCTATTCTATTACACGACACCCCTTCTTTCATTGCCATAGATAGGACAGTCATAGCGACATCTCCAAAGGTCAATTGATCTCCCTTTAGCCTTTGCACCAGAGACATGCCATCAATAACTGCAGCGGAATTTACAGGGACTTCCTCAGAGACCTGTACATTTTTCTGTAACATTGATGCCAGGGAGGCCTTGTTGGTCTTTCTCAGAAGGCCATCTGGAGTTGACAAGGCCCAGGGAAGTGGTCCAAGAGGGTGTGAAAGGATGGCATCCATCTGTAAGCTTCGTTCTTGGGCAATAACTATGATTCTTCCAAACAAGGACCTGTCTGCTTTCAAAATAATCGATCGGTCGTTGGTTTGCACCTGTTTCTCCTTATTCAAGTTGCTGAATGTTTTAAGTTTGTTGGTCTTCAGAGGGTCATGGAATTTCCTGATTTGAGGAGTCTTCTCCTCATTTCACGGTGGTGATCTGGAAAGTAAGGAGATTTATAGAAGCAAAAAAAAAATTGGGGGTTAGTTGCACTTTAAACAAAAACATTTCATAAATAGAAAAACGATACAAGTGGTGCAAAACAACAGGTAAAGGACAATCGCGTGCAAATACAATGTAGGGCGGTTATCTGGTACAGTGCGATCATAAACATTATCTAAGAAATTACGTGATAAATTATAAAAAATAAACCAGTTCACAGGACTGACGGGATACGGCACAACGTTCCACGATGGGGTCAATGTGTTGTGGGTCTCAAAGGCTCTTCCCTGATCGCGAAATTCCCATAGCCCATCTTTGGACAGGGCAACTCTCTGTTCTAATGTCGGTGCTGAAAATAGTTACACATAATCCGCGTCAGCAGCATACCAGGCAGGTTCGCCAAAAGAAAGCGCATATTTTAAAGTTATCATTACATGGGTTTGTTGCTCGTCGTGATGAAATAAAAACCGGAATCGAATACCGTTTACTAAACCTCGTACTGCTTCAGGTATGTTCATTAAAAATAAATCGTAAAAGCAATGTCTCACTTCTGTGGACACTTCTACAGGTTAAACTACAAAACCATGTAAAAACAGTGTTTCTCCTGGTTGTTTGAGAATAAACTCCTCGATTTTGGACAGATAGTCAAACAAAATATCATCAGAAATGTCAAAAGGTAAATTTGCCCAAAACTGGGAACCATGTCGATGAGGGTTTGCTAACCCAAACTGTCTATACTCACTAATTTCACGGGTGACTTGATGCTGTAAACGAATGATAAAGTCATCAATATCTGGTCCAAACCAGAAATTTCCGGGCTGCACTTCGTCCACAGGTAAGGCTCTGGTATGGTCCGGTGTACTGTCGTTTTGACAATTTCCGCTGATCGAAGTGCGGCTAACCATTTCGTTCAAGCAACTTCGATGCATCAGGGCTTTACAACAGATTGTTCTTTGCAGTCGCGGCAGTTGTTTGATCTTGAAGTCGTCCTGGCATATGAAACAAGTGCCTAGGCTGTCCTCTTCAGGAGCAAGGTGTTGCAAGCGAAACTAATTGATATTTTTGCACACGTCTAACGGATTTTAAATTTTAAAAACCAGCCAGACGATTAGTGCGTGATGTTTACTAACTCGGTCTCGAAAACGAATCGACTTACATTGTTTGGAAGCGAACGAAAATCGACAAAAACCACCCAAGATTTAACTTAGGATCAAACTGTAGGTAAATGTTTCTTCAAAAATACCCAAGGGAGGGTTGTGTTTTCTTTTACGAAACTATACTGTTTTTCGTATGCGACTAACAGATTTTAAAATTTAAAAACTAGTTTGATTGCACGTATAACGCTTTCATTTGTAACTCCACACGCTTTCATTCAAGTGTTAAATTTGTGATCTCGCTGAGCTGAATCAAACTTTTCTTTTGTGGGCGGGCAAAGATCTTATGTGACCAGTATCTTTTATTAATGGATTTCTTTTTAGTGCAAACAAATTATTTTTCTACGATGCGTGTCAGAAAGGACAGGTCAATGATGGGAAGTTTTATTTCTATTTTAGAGTTGCTGGGAAGTATAGGGGAATCCTTGTTTACAATATTTGACTCATTAGCATAAGCAATTCTGTTTCTAACAGAGTTACAAATAAATCAGTTCTGAATATTGAAAGGTCATAGTACGATTAACTCTGCCAGTGAATATGAGCCTGATATATTGAATACTTTTTCTGCAACATGGGTTTAAAAACTCAAAATTTAACAAAGAATGTATGAGCTCATTAGAGCTTTTGCCACCCAGAAATTTTGCAGTTTTTGAAAGACAATTTCTCCCTGAATATTACACCCAAAGAGCTAAAAATTTCACCATGTACCTAACCATAAGTTTCAAGAGCTGTTTAGCTGCCTGAAGTCAATTCATATCTAACATGTTGCCTTCTGTACGCAAAGCCGTATGCAAATGAGCAAAAATGTAAACAATGATGTCAGCATGAATCAATCTATTACCTAAAGAGATTCAAGAGCATATCCTTTCTCTCACCATGTGGCAGCAAATTCGAGAGAGACGAAAACTTTTTGGACCGCTTCATAGAGAACTGTTTGATTATCTAACATTGAAAAACGCGTGGGGTCAAAGCGGCATTAGAGTCGTCGCACCGCCTGTTTCTGAATGGAATTTAGCCAACGGGATTTATACTCTTAAAGAAAAGATTCAAGTGCCTAATGACAATCTGTTTATTTACGGGTATTTTTGGAGCCGCACTTTAAAAGATAGAGTACTGTTAGATTTTAATTATCAAGAAGATATAGAAAAGGTCCTGAGAGATTATACTTAAATTTTATGTTTTAGAGCTATTGGGATGTGTTGCCGGAGGAGATCAAGCAATACATACTAACATTAAAACATTGCCAAGAAATGTGTGATGTAATTATGCACCCCTTGAAACAAACTTTAAATCGTGAAATTAAGAATTATAGTCTTGTCATGAATGAAATTCAGTATAAACGAAGTTTACCCCATATCAAAACTGTAGCGTTAAAAATTGTTTTTTGTAGGAGGAGAAACAGATCGAAATATCGCAAACCAGAATTTGTCTGTCCTTTTTATTCAAAGTGTGGACCGTATTGGTATTATCATATTTACATCTGTATAGTGTATATTGACCAAAATTTATAGCGGAGCTCCGGCGGCCGAAGGCCGCCAAGCGGAGCCCCATACCCATATTAGGAAACTGAAGGGAACCCATGAACTGATTTTCTCATGTGTATCATGGCTAGCGGTATTGCTCGTGGGCGCGTACGCACGACGACGACGACGACGACGGTGGTGGAGTCGCGCAACATGGCGGCCACAATTGACACGTAAACCAAAACGAGGCTTCAGTTTTCGCGGGCTTTCCTTGTAGGTTGACAGAGCACATGTACCCTTGGTTTAAAGCGTCCTTTGGACATCCATGTTGCAGTCAATTGACACCTGTCAAAACAAGGAATCCGCTGACCAGTATCACGTGACCATATCGCGGGCTCAAGTTCAGGGCTCATCGAGGTCACGTGTTTTTTTAAAGTTGACCGCTGCCCAAGTGCTGCTTTTTTCGATCAGATCGCGGGCTCATGTCAGGATTAACTTGCTGTAAACAGCGTAGGGTTGGTAGGAAGCCGGTTAACGCTAACCCAGGATTAAAATTTAACCGAATTATAACCTTTTCTTTTGTACAAAGTTTTTTCACTGCTTTTGTTTTGCGTATTTTGCTTTCATTAAAATTCAAAACACAAAAACAATATACAGAAAATCTCACCGCAAAGTTACAAAACTCAAATCAAAATTCTACATTATCCTCGGCTAGTTTGATCGGGCTCTGAACAACCCGGCCCAGGAGCTACGCTTTTAGGCTGGCCTAAATCTATATATTATTCTCATACTTATAACACAATTCTTGGTAATGATTTTGAAGAAGGCGTAGCAAAAATGAACTCTGAATGGAATCCATTTTTGCTTGTTTTGTTAAGGTTGTAGTAAAATGATTTCTTTTTAATTTACACAGTTATGGAATCCTGATGCCATTTTATGGCAATGCAGGAGAAAACGTTTAATGTGCAAACTGACCAAGCAAAGCGATATAGTCAAAGTGTTACCCTTTGCCGAGTTTTTTGTGTCACCTTTGTGGCCATTTGGGCGTGTGATAAAAACCTCATCGGGTTTTCATGGGGAATGCGATTTGTTAATAGTTTACTTAAGAGAAAATCTTAAAGAAGCAAACCAGACAATAAAGTCGTTAGTAGAACACTATTTGTATTGCAAGACTTTGTGCGCAATGAAGATGTAACTTAAAAACCTTTTAATAAACTTAAGTTGCCACGATGATACGAATCGTTTGAAAAGCTTGTTCTTCATACTGGCCAAGGAAGCAAACCAGACAAAGAAGTCATTACTAGAACACTATTTGTATTGTAAGACTTTTTGAGCAATGAAGTCATTATGAAAAAACTTTTTAATAAACTGTTGACATGGTCATACAAAACGTTTGAAAAGCTTGTTCTTTATACTTGCCACCCTTTTATAAAAGCTTATGTATAGTTCCCCACGTTTTGCCGCTTGGGATAAGGCCATATTATCCAAAGCTAACATGCTCACAGTCTGCTACATAATCTCGATACTTGTCCGACTACTCTGTCAATAACATGAGTTCAGTTTCCTTCACTGTCACCATAGTTGATTCAATGAGTCTGTTGAACTTGGGTTCTTGTTCTATAATAACAAGGGGTTTTCCGTAAGTTCCCTCTCCGATCATGATGTTTCTATGAACGAAAAATAAAATGAATCAATCACTTAATAACGTGTATAGGGACGCCTTTACTAAACGTTAATTGGTTGTCGTTGGTAAAAGACGCTCGTAATAAAGGCTGATTGGTTCATAAAACGAGACATGTTTAGACAAGGTCTTTCAAACTGATTGTTGACTGGTTTCCAAAATTAAACTAAACGCTGATTGGTTCATAAGACGTGACATGTTTAGACAAGGTCATTCAAACTGAGTGTTGACTGGCTGTTATGAGTAAAGACGCTCAAACTGAGCGCTGATTGGCTTGTCGATGTTATAAAACAATACTGAATTTTACTTCCTTGCTCATTTCAGAGTACGATGGAGGACCAAATTTTACTGCAAGCTGTGAAAGAAATTGAGGACAACATTGTCTTGGCAGAAGACGCTGACCGCATAGAAAAACAGCTAGCAAATTGGCAGGAGTGCTACCCCCTTGTTGAGCTTCGCGCTTTGTCCCGTGGGTGGTAGACGGAATTGGAGAACGTCCTTAATCGTCAGCGCTACGTAGCAAACATAAATCAGCTTCGAGAACCCAACGCTAACGACAATCTTGGTATCGAATTGACGTCAGCCCTACATAGATCCATTCAACGACAGATCAATCAAGATCCATCTCTTTCTGAACACTCCACTATCCACTTCGCTCTTCAATCAGACGCATTCATTCATGCGTTTCAGTCTGTGACGTTCACAGTGCGCGAGTTCCAGGACTGTTCCGAGCGACTAGATACCTACCTACAAGCTCTCGCTCAGAAACTGAATTCAAACGAGGAGTTTTTTCCAGATGATACTTTCACGATGGAGACGTCTTTCATCCGAACCCCAGGTCCCGGAGGAAAAACTCAAAAAAATATACCCCGGGATACGAGGCCATCAGAAAACTCATCACACGTAAAACGTCTATCGTGACAATAAACAATGATGATCAGCTGTGCTGTGCCCGCGCCATCGTCACAATGAAGGCATACTTGGATGAAAAACACGAGGGTCTAAACTACAAATATTTAAAAGGTCGCCCCATCCAAGAGAAAATGGCTAAGGAGCTGCATCAGAAGGCAAATGTTCCCGAAGGTCCTTGCGGTCTCAAGGAACTGCAGCAATTTCAAGATGCCTTGCCAGGATATCAAATCAAAGTCTTGGCTGTCTACAAACCTCATCAAAGCATCTTCTGTGGTCCTGAAGCACCTAAAAAGATCTACCTCATTAAATTTCAGGATCATTACCATGGCTGCAACTCCTTTAGTGGTTTTCTTAACAAATCATATTTTTGGCATGATTGTAACTGTGGTTATGAGCACGAAAACAGAAGCGAGCACCCTTGCAAAGGAAAATGGTGTTGGGCGTGTGAGCGGAATGACTGTGTAGGATTCAAGGAAGCCAAAGCCTCGTGTCTACCTGGCCAGTTTCCAAAACCCCACAAGGTCTGTGCATCTTGCAATTGGCTTTTCTTCGGACAGG
>OZ026596.1:24760321-24775321 GCA_964020085.1 Micromussa lordhowensis | reverse complement strand
GCACGAGGGCCAAAACTGTAAAGAACTGAAAAGGCAAGAGACACTGACCTATAGCGAGAAACAGACTGTTTCCAATAAGCAATACCCTTTAATCTCCTTCACCCGTAAAAACTCCATTCATTCGCCTTTGCATTGTTTCCTCCTCTAGGTAACATTTTACCAGGCATTTTTTCGGTCGTGACATCGTTGCCTTTTAGGATCGTAGATTTCGAAGCGAGCATCGCAGCTTTCAGGATTTCAAAGTCCATTTTGCCGAAGCTAATGTTCCTAAGCTTTATAATTTTCAATAATAGCACACCGCGAAAGGTCTCTTCGTTGCTGCGATACGCTATGCTGCCGCACGTCTTCTTGTCTTTCCATGTCCATTTGTTACAGCTACTGCTGCTTAGCTTGACAAATTTCAGAGTTGAAGCAAAAACCATCTTCGTGCCGCGTTAGCCGCCATATGTATGAACTGCATGTTGTCGGACAAAAAATCGTCTTTCTAGTACCCCGCTAAAACCTGATGAACCTACAACACGAAGTGCCTAGGATAAGAACCATACTAAGCAGGGGAGGGTTGGGAGAAACGATTTAATCCGGTTTAATGAATAAATTAATCAGAATCGAGTGAGTGAGTGAGTGAGTGAGTGATCGAGTGCCATCCGATTGCCCCCTAAGCTCATGGATGTTACGTAACATCCATGAGCAAAAATGGAATCAAATAACAGGTGACATCTATGTACACATACAGAAAGACAATCTTTGTAACAGCAATCTAGGAACTCGGATTAGATCTGGATCAGCAGTGTATCGTTTCCCAAAGGCTCCTTAAAATGAGAGATCACCTGGAAAAAACATGAATGATGGACAGTTCCACATCTTTGTCCGGTTCTCATGGTCCTAAACCCAATGCACAATGGAAAACAGTTGACTCAAGCCTTGAAAGCTGACAATTTCCTACACTTTCAAATGTTCTCTGATTCCTCTTGGCTATGTGCATGCTGTTGGTGAGCAATTGTGAAGTACCGATTTCAATTACATTTCATGCGAAGACTGGTTAATCCCATGTGACAAAATTTTGATCAAAGCACGAAAATACCTTGATCTTTCGCTCGTGATAAAAAAAATACTCTCTATGGTGGAAGTTTGAGATATTTAGCCAAATGGAAGGTCAAAATTACGTATTTTGGACATGTCACACGTAACACACAACGCGAATGTCACAAAATGAATTGCGTTTTCTCTATTTTCACTTACAGTAATGGGCCAAAAAATATAAAACTTTAACGTTCATAAAATAAGTTTTCTTTTGCTGCAACTTGTGTTAAGTTAAGGATAGCCTTTTTGGAAAACGAGACGTTTCATAAAATGAGGACGAAATGTCCAATGGCTATCATGACCGTCACTGGCAAAATTTACAATCAACATTTACAATCGCTTTAGTGATCCTACCTTCAAACGAAGTCACGCTTGGGTGGTTCATAAAATAAACAAGCTATAAGGACTGTTGTTTTGATCAATTCGCATATTTTTCTGGTTGTGTGGCGTTTTTTCTGAGATGAGAACAGCATTGTCCAATAATTCCCGTTAAAGTACACCACTTTCTTTTGAATACCGTGCATCGTGCTGTTTTGAAGGCAAATGGTGTATCGTGCGCTATCATCGATTGTGTACCGTTCACCGTGCATCGTGTCTTGAACAGGCTGCATCATACATCATGCATCGCATACCATGCAGCTATAGTGTAGCTCAGCGTGCGTAGAACCATTTGAAAGGAGTTTCCATTGCATGTGAGTACATATTTATTAAGTTGAAGAACAAAATAAGAACTGTTCTTTGTATCCATGGTACTTTGCAAGCGGCTATTCCCTAATATGAGAGGCTTTTTGGAGAAAACATATTGAGACATGGACTGTAGACAAAAGAAAATTGTCAATTTTCATTGCAGGTCATCCAAATGCATGTACTGTTGTTGATATATCTTTAGCTTTCACAGAAACCTCCTTCGGGTGGTTCCAAGGCCGACAGCCAGCATGTAGAAGCTGTGTAGAAGATCGTTCTTTTGCTGAATTTAAATAAAGAAAACATAATCTCGTTCATGAATAAAGACAATCGGAATGAATTAAACAGCTTCCTGTGTACTTTTTCGAATCTGACGTTATTAAATTTACCTGCCATGATGGAATTCTTATGTCCACACACATATAATTTTATGCAAATGTTGTCAACTTGCGCGTGTAAATTTCATTCTGCCATAACACTCTTTAGGCAAATAGTGTTCTTGTTAGCTGTATGTAAAACCATCCAGCTCTTTCAGGTTCAGTGAATTAAGCTTTCATCATATTATGTTATCCTTGAGGTAAAGGCTAACAGTTTCACTTCAAATCTGCAGTCGCACAACACAGACGACAATACCCCGCCAAAATATTCCCTCCGAAAGAAGCCCGAGAAATATGACCCTTCATGACTTCTGTGTTTTCCTGTTGTGTGACGTCACATAAGCAGGTATCGATCGTGTAAACCTAGGAAACCGTGTATCGGGTCATGTAGCATTCCTTTGTTCCGAAAGTTGCATACAAAGTTACTATTGTATTCGGCCCAATAAGTGGGAATATTTATTAATATTACAAACCTTTGATAATATTGCAACTATAAACTATCTGTCTCTTCCATTATTCATGGTAAAACTTCGTTTGTTTGCCGTGCTAATAAAAATTCAGTCAGCTTTTCATCAGTGAGTCTAGCCAAAACGCACTTCAGTCCTTTTGTGACTTGGGTGTCATCTATCACGATTTCGTAATCACTGTACAGTCAACTTATGCCAAATCTTTGAAAAATTATGCAAACAAAATCATTCTACAAAACACAGCATCTCGACATTTACATGGATCGTGCATCGTGTATCGGGCGATGTATTGGACCTTGATGAAGCAGCCTTGTCTATTTTTTTTTTCTAAGAAATGTCAATGTCAAATAGTTGCTTTTAAAATGTAGACGGACGAGAACTTAGAGTTCATGCTGATACTGCTAGCCTCTTGCATCATTTCAGTAGTGAACGTGTCGAGTAGCTTTTGGTGTTGTTGCTATACAAGCCGGTTTCTATCAAGGCAAGGCCAAAAATTGAATAGTTGTTTTAGTATATACTAATACAGTGAGATAATATACACCAAAAAATTGATTTGGATGATTTCTTCACTTGTCCCGGATACAAACCGGGACGCCATTTTTCCCGAGTTGCTTGGAAGTAAAATCAGAGTGTGCTGTGAACAGCGCTATCCACTGTGTTAGTATACACTAATTATTATTATCAACCTAAAACCCATCCAGGGAGCCTAATATGTCTAGGTGCAAGTCATTGTTTACTTTGTAGAATGTCCCATTAATAGTTTTCTCCGTTTGAAGCTCGGGGCAGATAAATCGGGCGGTTGTTGCGTAAACTATTGCTTTCTTCAGAGTTAAAATTTGTGTTTGTCACTGACTCTTGTTAACGTTAAAAACAACGTTAATGAAACTTCAAGACGTTTCGACCAAACAACTTGGATTAGGGTTTTTTAAACGCCAACTGAGTAACGGCTTTCTAACGGTTCACAGTTGCTACGCCAGCAAAAACATAACTTAGAGAACTAACGGACGCTGCGCGTGATTACGGGAGGGATTTGTAAACATCAGGGATGTCAATGTGTTCGTTTCCCGCGTTGCTGTCTCTCTGCGAATACTAGGCCTCAAGAAAAAGTCTCTTGTGAAAATTACGAGCCCTGTCCACAATTGTCGCATGGTCGAAGTCTATACTATGGACAAATTGGTTCGCGTGCTGCGCAACTTTGGAATTGTTGTCTCCAACCCGAACCGCCCTTTTATGTTCTTTTAACCTTGTTTCCAAGGCCCTGTCAGTCTGTCCATAGTATATGAAGTTGCAGTCAACGCAGCCGACTTTGTAAACAACACCTCTGCCCTGCAAGGCAGGTGGCCTGTCCTTTGGTCTTGGAAAACATGTGCGCAGAACATTGAGAGGTTTGTAGCCCACCTTAATGCCGTTGTTACGTAATACTCGCGAAATTTTTTCAGAGATGCCTCTGACATACGGGAGAGCTACAAAAGGTGACGCTGACGATGCGCTAGCGCTGGAAGAGCCGTTGTTACTCGAATCGCGGCGGAGGGAGTTGCGGTAGGACTTGCAACTCCGGATAAAACTCGGAGGGTAGTTGTTGTCCCTCAGCACTTTGATGACGTGTTTCCTCTCTCTGGACCGCTCTGCATTTGTGGATGGAATTTCTTGGGCTCTGTGAAGGAGTGTATTGACGACTGACCTCTTGTGCTGCGATGGGTGGTGAGAGTTGTAATCGAGGTACTTATCTGTGTGTGTTGGTTTTCTGTACACACTGACCTGTATGCGACCACGTACCCTGGTGGTTGTTGTGTCTAAGAAGGAGAGCCTGTTACCTTGCTCAACCTCCTTGGTGAACTGTATGCTAGGGTTAACGGAATTCAGATGATCGTGAAACTCTTGCACGTAATCCTTCTTAAGGCACACATGGCTGTCGTCCACGTATCTGTACCACCATCGTGGTATCTAGTTTATAGCGGAGCTCCGGCGGCCGAAGGCCGCCAAGCGGAGCCCCATACCCATATTAGGAAACTGAAGGGAACCCATGAACTGATTTTCTCATGTGTATCATGGCTAGCGGTATTGCTTGTGGGCGCGTATGCACGACGACGACGACGACGACGACGACGGTGGTGGAGTCGCGCAACATGGCGGCCACAATTGACACGTAAACCAAAACGAGGCTTCAGTTTTCGCGGGCTTTCCTTGTAGGTTGACAGAGCACATGTACCCTTGGTTTAAAGCGTCCTTTGGACATCCATGTTGCAGTCAATTGACACCTGTCAAAACAAGGAATCCGCTGACCAGTATCACGTGACCATATCGCGGGCTCAAGTTCAGGGCTCATCGAGGTCACGTGTTTTTTTAAAGTTGACCGCTGCCCAAGTGCTGCTTTTTTCGATCAGATCGCGGGCTCATGTCAGGATTAACTTGCTGTAAACAGCGTAGGGTTGGTAGGAAGCCGGTTAACGCTAACCCAGGATTAAAATTTAACCGAATTATAACCTTTTCTTTTGTACAAAGTTTTGTCACTGCTTTTGTTTTGCGTATTTTGCTTTCATTAAAATTCAAAACACAAAAACAATATACAGAAAATCTCACCGCAAAGTTACAAAACTCAAATCAAAATTCTACTTTATCCTCGGCTAGTTTGATCGGGCTCTGAACAACCCGGCCCAGGAGCTACGCTTTTAGGCTGGCCTAAATCTATATATTATAAACGATCTTCAGAGACTGTGGTTTCGCCTACAAGAAAATTTCCACAGAAGACTTCAGCCCCTGAACGATATGTGCAAGACCAATCATCTGTGGTCCTCTCTGTAAGTACCTCTAGCCCATTTCCTGTAACTTTCAATAAATAGTACTCTTCTCCGGGGTCGCCTGATGCAATAGCGATGAATGCATTTTTGGTAACCAGATCTTTAATGCCTTCCCGCTGTTCTTGGATGTCTCCTTGTGTTGCCCGGTGATGACCATAGCCTTTTTCTGGTTGAATTTCGATTGTCTCCCAATCATCGACATGTTCTTTGTCTTCGCATTTACTGTAGTCGCCATCAATGCAGTGGTTACAGTAACATGACAGTTGGCGAACATCAAGACTGTTACTTTCGCCAGTTGAAATAATACTGTGAATGCTCCTGTTCCCTTTGACCTCTGTAAATAGCCTGTAAGGCCTGTCCCTGTTCACTTTGTCAACGTAAAAAACAAATGCGACGCTTGAGGGTTATGTTCTCCGACTGATAACGGGATGGCGCAGGTTCCTTCAAGTTCTTTTCAGCATAATTAAACAGATCACGGGCATTCTGAATGATCTCATTACCTTTTATTACCGCCATGTCTGCCTTGTGCTTCAAGTTTGCTCCTGCACCATCCTGTGGACCTTTTGCATGTGAAGT
This sequence comes from Micromussa lordhowensis, assembly GCA_964020085.1. Classification (NCBI taxonomy): domain Eukaryota; kingdom Metazoa; phylum Cnidaria; class Anthozoa; order Scleractinia; family Lobophylliidae; genus Micromussa; species Micromussa lordhowensis. The sequence continues at coordinate 24,769,339 of OZ026596.1, read as the reverse complement.
CTCGTAATAGTTACGAATGGTAAAAAAACCGAAGTCTGTTACGGAGAAACTGACATCACCCATACAGTGGCGGCTTTTGTATTGAGCCGAGCAACCGTCAGTGAACTCGTGCAACACTGTTGCATTGTATTTTATTGACTTTAAGTAGTCCGCGATCAGTCCCCGGCATTGGTGAACCGAGTGATGGTTATGCTTACCGTCAGGGGAGAGTACGAAAATATGTTCTGTGACAAGAAGTGGTGGATCGAGTGAACTTTCTACCCCATCAGTGTCGTTAAGGGCAGGTCTGTGAAGAATGGTCACGTGGATGGATGCTTGTGTCTGCGAGTAGTAGCAGGACTGCACCTCGTTCTGGTAATTACAGGAATAGTTTTCGGAATAATCATGAATGCAGCAGACATGATTTGGGGGTAAGTTATCTAATAGGCGTTCGAGCTGCTCATGCTGCCAGCTTGCACGGAATTGATGTGATGGAAAACTCTTCAGAAGTTCCTTCAAGTGTTTGAAAAGATCACCAGGACCTGTTTCTTTGATAACGAGTTGCAGTTTTCTTTTTTCCTGTCCATGTGCGTGTTGGATGTTAACGTATTCAAATCGTTGCCATTTCACATTAGGTGCAGTAGGGGTGGTGTCAATTTCTTCCTCTAGCAGCTGAAGATTGTGAATTCCGCAAGACTCGCAGGTTCTGTTAACGCAAGCCTTGTCATGATACTTTTTGTCTCCTTTCGGACAAAGAGTTGTCTCAATTAAATCTGTAAGATGCTCATATACCGGCACAGTTTCGGATTTGCTGTTTTTGGCCTGCAATATATTTTTTTTAAAATCCATGCAGCTCTTAAAAGCCATTCGCATGTCAACGTGCACTCTACAACAGCACGAATTCCTGTCCTGTGTCCCTAGGTGGGATAACATAAAATGGCCTACACTTTTCAAATGCTCTTTGCCCTATTTTAACATCAGGATATTTTCTTTTAAAGGCAAGAAAAACTTCAGTTTGTCATCTCTAGAATTTGTTTTTCGTGTTGTACATAGACCTTAGGGGCGATCCTCTTTCGGATAGTGTCTTGTTTCCCGTGCTACAAGATACTTCAGGACCAGCCCAAAAATCGTCTTTTAAAGGCAAGAAAAACTTCAGTTTGTGTCATCTCTAGAATTTGTTTTTCGTGTTGTACATAGACCTTAGGGGCGATCCTCTTTCGGATAGTGTCTTGTTTCCCGTCCTACAAGATACTTCAGGACCAGCCCAAAAATCGTGAGCTAACTTTCTAACCTCTTCTGACAGAGCGTCAGATCGAGTTTTGCGTTCAGTGTACGTCCAACACCGTTTTTCTCCTCGCAGAAGCTGAAAACCCTTGGAAACACGACCTCTATTAATGTTTAACCTTTTAGCGATTTTTGTTCGAAGTCGGGCATTCGAGACTGCTTCGCCAGAGATTAGAGAAACTCCTACATTGACTGTGGCCCTAGCATCATCGGATCGCTTGTTCTTTGTGGTGCCGAGTGCAGTTGCTATGTCATTTAAGGCAGCTGTAGCGATTCGGGTATCGTCCTCGTCTTCTGGTGACCTCACGTGCCCCAGCTGCTCTAAAGCCTTTCTCGTTGACGGGCTCTCTACCAGGGCGGCTACCACGGCTACCTTTTTTCTCGGACTGTATGGAAGGCTTTTCCTTACTGAATCAAGAGCTCTTTTTTTTGCCATTCGGCTGGGAAAGGCTGGGCGCTCTTTGTTTTGTTGGGGTATCGCCTGTCTGGTTTTCGATCTCTCTTTTGATTTCCGTTGTCTCTGGTTCTTCTTTTTGGCTTCCATTACATCTTTTTGCCCCTGCCGTTGTCGAGCTTTATAGAGTCGCCAGTCTGGTTTTCCAGTCGACTTCGTTGACCCTATCATAGCAAATGTATTACCTAGTTTTGCTTACCTTTAAATCATTTAGCGAACTAAAATTGACTACAGCTTCCCTCTCCATAACTTGCCACAACATGTGTTAGTTTTGAAACGCCCCTACTTTTACGACGTTTTCTATAGTAACAATCAATAGCTCTAGTTTCAGTAGAACGTGCTCAAATATATTACGCATTGATTAGGAATTTGCAGTTTCATGCTTACTCAAAGCTGAATTCGTGTTTAGGAAATGAAATAACACTTTTAGAATGTAGTTTCACGTTGCAAGTAACGCCCTGAGCATAATCGCGTATGCGCGCGTATAAAAAGCGACTCGTAACGACCGTAACAGTTAGTTATTCCGCAACCGCTACGATCAGAGGATCACCCAGCTACAGGCTACCATTTGGCTACCATTTAGTTATACTTTCTGCTATCGTCTGTGCGAGTCGTCACCAAAGTAAGTTTCTTACCTTTACTTTCATTATTATTGCCAAGTGTTCTCAATGTTCAAGTGTTGTCACGCTTCAAAACCGATTGTCAAGTCTTTACCAAATTATTGTTGTTGTGATCAAGATACGTTCAGTGCTAGTGATTTTAGTTCTGTTTTTCACCTATTTCGGTACTTTGGATAGAATGTTCTCAGCATTCTCTTTTATGCTACCAGTTGTTAGCTTCGTCTACTAGTCTTTCTGAAAATGGCCTTATTGGTCGACAAGTATTGATTATTATATCTGTTACATGCCTATGTTTATGTAGCTAATTGCTTTATCTTAGTTGTATTATATTTAACTATCGTTTTCAGTTCGAACCTGCACGACTGTACTTTACTTTGTTCTACTCGTTTGTACCGCAACTACGAACTTTGCTACCTTCAAGTCTACTTCATCAGTTATTTTTGGATCTGTTTTGCTACCGTAATTCACCTCCTGTCATCACCGTCGCTATCAGTGTAACTCGCGAACCTTGAACTGTGATTAAATGTGTTTTAATCATTCTGCAAGCTGAGTTCGAATTGTCTATCGCCTCGCACATCGCTACCCCTGTAATTGTTAAGTTTCTGAGTAAGACGCGACATCAGGATCTTGACAGTTACAACATGCATAAAGCCATTTTCTTTTAATCCATTTATCAACACTAGGTGAAGATGGTCTTTACCCCAGCAATGAGATTAAATTTAGGGCCTGTTTACATGGTGGTCCGGCTAACTGGGCTACTCGGCTAAAAGGGTTGACACACAGCCCGCCTTTACATACAATTCACCTGAACCGAGCAGTGAGTGGGCTGCGTGAGTTATCTTTTGAGCAGCCGCTAAGCACAACAAACTAAATGGTCGACCAAAGAAACTTGGGCTGTTCTCCATTTGAGACTCCTCTGTTACACTGATCTCTTTAGATTGTCCACAATGCATATATTTTAAGGTATAAAAGTACAGAAACATAAACTCCTAACATGCATTTGTGACCCTGTTTGGGAAAACGAGGCTCAATGAAAATTGCGTTGTACCGTTTTTTTTTTCATTTCAACGCATTTTGAAACATTGGAATGCGTTAGAGAACGTTTTCAATGCATTTTAAAACGTTGGCAATGTTCCCCAACAAAATTGAAAATTCATTGAAAATCATTTCAAAATCGTTTCAAAGCATTGACAACGCGTTTTCAAACATTGGCAAAGCATTTAAACGAAACAGCTTAATGTTCAGGAGCATTCCCGCCAAAACATTCACTTCAGTTCCAAAATTCGTGTTAAGCGTCAAAACTGTTCTCGCCGCCTGTAAGTCTTGAAATTAAACAGAAAATGCAACACACAAAATGAAATTGTTTCATCTGCGAAAACTGATGCAAAACTCTTCAGGATTATATGTAAAGTGAAATAATTATTGACCATGGCAATAGCGGAGAAAATACTACAGTCGTAGGGCGCAAGAACATCTAAAGGGTAATCAACGCCATATGTTTACATTATGAAGAGGCAATTAAAATCATCGAACCTCGGAGATATGTTCTATTTTATTGAGAAATGTCCTAGTTGAGATTTAAATTACTGGAGAAGTTCTTATGGGTATAAAATTAATTATATTTGATCTTGCATTTGTCTGTGCAAGCCACGCGCCAGAGTTTTCTCTCACATCGAACTTCAGACCACCGAGGTCACTGCAATCTCACCTCGCTAACTTCAATCTCACCTCGCTAACTTCTGCACGAACATATAAATCTCACTCCGTTCTGTTCAGTGCTCCTGCGTATGTAAGTTTTAATAATAATTTCTGCTACAATACCTTTATCATGGATTGTTATTTACACCAACATGAGCTTACCGTGGTTTACCAGCGTTTGCGACAAATACAGGATCCCACAAGCTTGTAGCTTTGATTTTTATCACGTTTAAATAAAGGTCATCCATCCATCCATCCATTGCAAATGACGCGTAATATCCGAACATCAAATGACATCAAGCTTTAGCTTTGTCTTCACACAGGTTTTCTGGTATTTCTATTCAGTGTTGACTGATTCATTTACTTTGGTTTCAAAACAAAAGGTTACTATTTTCTTTCAAAATAGACACAAGAACCTGTCTATCTCAGGCATATGTCAAAGAAGCGTTACCTGTAATTGCGTGACGAGCTAAAATGGCTGCAAAAAAGACTAGCTCAAACGACCCTAAAAAGCCATAAGGGACTGTTATCGACTCCCACTCTAATAATTTATGCTCTACCTCCGACGTACTACAATCACAATAAATCAAATGTTTTCAAAAAATGATTTTAACACTGCCGCTTTAAAGGTCCGTGTTTTCAAATGAGTACGGAAAACTTGTACAGCAAAGAGACTTCTCATTACCTCTCCGGTGCTACTAGAGTATTTTTATTGTCATTTTACTTGGAAGTAAAGGGAGATGTGAATATGCACAGTTCCTCTAGATAATCCATGTACTATGTACCTTACTTTGGATGATGTACAGAATAGACACCGTTCTCCAATGCCGGAAACTTTATTACGTCATTTGTAGATTACAATAGCAGCGAAAACGTAACAGTGGTTGTCAAAGCTATCCAAAGTCAATGTTCCATCAAAAGAAAAGTTACGGCGGAGGTGCTACAAAGTCTTCTGTCCCGGGGCGACAAAACTGCCTAATTTCTCGATACAAGTATCGTTTTCTTTCTCTATCCAAGCCCAAAGGAGTGATTTCTGGGGGGAGCTGATTTGGAGGTCTTACCTCTGGGTTTTTCAGAATTTGAAATGCCATTTCCACTGAACCTACAAGGGTTTTACAGAAAACTATGCCTGGGTGCTCTTTGGTAAAACGAAAATGGTGAAACTTGCTTATTCCTGGAATTTTCTTTAAGTATGGCTCAAGAAATGTCGCCCAGTTATAGACTGGCACTAAAACGGTGCCATCGTGGAGACTGCACAGTTTCGCAATGTTAACACCAGTTACTGTTGACTGGTCTACAGCTTCCATAAGGTCAAAAAGGGAAGAAACATAGCGCCTCCTAAATGTCTGCTTAATTAATCCAAAACACCAATCTGGACTAAATTTTGTGTGCCCTGCAATCAAAAATGAATACAAGATGGAGTCATGCAGTCCACAAAGAACTCGCCAGCAATAATACGAGATAACAAAATTGTTTTTGTTTTGCCCCCCACAGTTATCAGCATTGATGTGGACGTCTGTTTCCCCTGCCCCATGCGAGCTAAAAAAGTTGTGCACATAGCTAATGGTTGAATTTGCACCCTTCCCGGTAGCAACCGCTTCGTCAATCAGGTAGTTAACCTGCCTGGGAATGCCTTCGCAGCATATCCCAAAAAGGCCACATTTCCGGGGGGTTTTGAAGTAAATAGGGCCGGGCTGCTGTGGGTTGGAGGGGATATGCACTTGCTGTACATAATCGTAGGAATAATGCACGGTTCCCTTAAATGAACAACTGGGCCTTCCTGTTAAGAGGTCAATACCACTATCTTGCAACACCTCTTTACATGCCGCGATGTTCATTTTCATAAATTCCCGTTCAGATTTTGCTTCCTGCAGATGTGTCTCTTGATCGCGGAGACAGTCCAATTTCTCTCGCTCACTCACATTAACATTTTTAGTTATCTTGGAATTATTAAGTTGGCAAAGGCTGCAAAGATCCGAGGCGGGAGTCATTATTACAATGTATGGTGTTAAAGTGTTCCAGAGGGCAACAAATTTCGAGTAGCTAACTGCGCTTAAATTCTTGTCTTGCGAAACCTTTCTGTACTGTCGCCAGACAGATGCTTTGCTTTCAGATGAAGGAAGCAGTTGTACTTTCAAATCCTTAAAGTTTGGAACTCTTCCTGGAAGAGAAACTGCATGTTCAGTGGCAAAGTTTTTGATAAATCCTACAGTTCGGTTTAAAGCGTCATGGTCTAGCGTGTTCTTGGGCAATTGTGACGTGTTCGCGTGTGTCCTTGAAACCACTCCATACCTCTTAAGGTGAGCCTTTAAGTTTTCCAATCATGATTTACCGATGCCATAAACAAAGAGGAATGTTTTCTTACATATGTGAACACCTTGAAAGAAGTAACTCATTCGATGGCGTTTTTTGGCATAAGACAGATTCATATGACTTTGCAATGCACCCAGGACAACCAGATCAAGTTCTGCAGAAGACAGTTCAATGCACTGCATTCGATGCTCTACTAATTCTTCAAAGCATAGAGAATTGGTGCACAAGCTGTTACTTTTCCCATATTGGCAATCACATCCACGTTCTAAGAATGATCTTATTGGGGTGATGAAATCATCTGTGGAATTCTGATCGACCATGGTATCTTCATTGTTTTGTTGCGTCCTAGAATCCGAGGTAATCTCAGTGGAAGTCTCCTCAAAAGCATCCTGTGATGCTTTGCTATCAGTGCTTTCACGGAGGTCTATCTGCTCTTCATTCCTAACACTTTCTGCGGTGAAATACTCACTTCGAACTTGGTCTAGTTCGTTGTGTAAATGAGCGTGCCCTTCTAAGCCACATTCATCAAAAAAGTGCGATCCATGTTCACATTATCTTTGGTTCGAAAGTTTTTTACAAAATGTTGAGCCAGCAATCAGACGAACTTTTCCAACCTGTCTTTGCTGAAAAATGTTTGAAATGTATCCAAGAGCGAAAAAAGAGTTAATTCAGGAAACATCTTACATGCAAGACCACCTGCACGCTACACGAAGAGCTGAAAATCACGAACATATTAAATCAGAAACAATCACGCTGACATTTTGCAGCCCAGATATCAAAACAGGTAACAGAAAGATCAATTCTTGATTTTCACGTGACGTCATCAATATTCTAAAATGTAAAATCACTGAGCCCCTGAGTTTTCAGCTTTCTTTGGTCATTAAACATGCTAAATATATTTACTTTTGAAGGTTTTCAGTTCAATAGCAACCTTCGTTTTTATAGTACATGTAGGGCATTTTGAAATTCGGTGTTTTCACGCCACAGGATATCAAAGATGGCCTAGAACGTGTCGCGTATGCCTGAAAAAATTACTCATTCAGTGATTTTTAGCAATCTAAACTGTTGTGGTATTGTGAAAAGTGTTAATGTGAATATCTGCTAGCTCAAAATGGCGAACGGGTCGATTTTTATAGCAGAATTCAATTCCAGATGTTTTCATTGATATCTGGCCGCCATTACTGCGTCCCTCTCCAGGACACAACTATGGCGTTTCCATACTGAGCACTATAAATTTGTGTAAAACATTTTGACGGCTAACTCAAGTACGAAGCATCGCAAAGATCTGAGACTCAGCAAAGTAGATAAGTTATTAATCTCCTATAATATCACCAATTCTTGACTGTTTTTATGCAATAGTTTTGATTTTATTTTTTCGTTGCGTGACAGTGAAAACCAGCAATAGAGTGGACGTACTGTTCCCTGAGTAAGACTAGCGCACACGCAAGGCTGGGGAGATCACAAAATCGCGCTTCCTGCTGCTAATTCTTGGCTTTCACTGTCATGCAATAAAAAAATAATTCCAAAACCATTCAGTGGATAAAGTCAAGAAAATGTGATGTTATAGAAGACTGATAAAGAAGACACTTCTCCAAGTTTTAAGTCTGTGCGCTTTCCCAAACTTCAGATATTCGTCACAAGTGATGGCCAAACTACTCTCCCTCGTACAGAACAGAGTACACGTAACTGTGTAAGCAGCCACTAAAAGTTTGTTTATTATAACTTTATACTAATCAATCATTTATGCCGTGCAGTTTCAATAAGATTATTTGAATGGCTCTACGAAAAACTTCTTTTCCTGCAAGTCTAAATAAAACATCAATTACTTGCAATTAATTACTGAGAATCGACATACGTGAAGAGGATTATAATTATTGGACACTACTTTTAAAGTTCCATCCAGCTATTATCAGTGGCCTCTTTAGCTGATAATACCGTCGAGCGAGATGAGCTGCAGCAGTAAAAGCAAAGCTGTGGTAATGCGTTTGGAGAAACAGTTCCATGTTTCGGCAATGTCAGGGTATAGTTCTACAAGACGTGTGATTTCTGCACTTGTTAATTCGATTCTCTTTACACACATTGCAAAAATACCATATTTATCAATGGCACAAAGTATAGCCTCGATACTGACCATACAATCGGCTATTCCGAGAAAACGTAAGGAAGGAAATGACGCATTTTCAATTCCTAAAGTGGTCAAGTTGTAACATCTGGAGACATTTACTATACCTAACTTGGGAAGGCATTCTGTGGTAGAAACAAAGAAACGGCCATCTATCAGTGTCTCGCTTACATTTAGTTCCACAATATTGGCTGCTCGAATCAACGGGTATTCAGGTATTTCGCCCTTGATTCCAGCCATGTTCAATTTTCTCAGTTCAACGCAGCAATTTGTTATTGCACAAAACGTTGCCCATGTTGTTTTGGCGCCACACAAATCTATACAGTGGAATAATAGATAAAGTCAAGAAAATGTGATGTTATAGAAGACGGCAAGCGACAGAAGGTGTGATCGGGTGGCATGCGACAAGGTGTGATTTTTTCGCAAAGTTTCACCACTTTTGAGATCTCTGTTTACATACATACATACATACATACAAACTTTTATTCCCGCATTGCGTAAACTTCTGAACTTAATGAAAGATTTGTTTTACATTAATACATCCTGTC
>OZ026596.1:24722821-24755321 GCA_964020085.1 Micromussa lordhowensis | reverse complement strand
TCGATACTGTTAACACTCTAGACTTGATGCGTACTAGTGCCGAATTTGCAAGTGAGATTTCTGCTCCTAGAATTTCCACATCTTTCGAATTTCATCTCGATTTTCTGGTAAACTTGGGGGAGGTAGGTGTGTATGTGTATGTGCTTTATTGTCTCGATCCCTTGTCTTGTCACGCCTCGCCATCGATTCGTCATGATGCATTAAGTTGACAAAAAGAACAGTTTTTAAGTTACACATCACAATTTGACACTACTTTAAGAAAGAAAGGTTATAATGTAAGACTTGGAACACGCAGATAGATTGTCAATGACTGCGTAAAATATGTCCTTGTCAACAGTGTGCCGCAGCATTACTATCTTTTAGATATCCTAGTTAGTTCTTAATTGTGTCCAAAATAACCTAATCTCTTGAACAATAAATCACATGATCAAACTTGTTTTAGTTTATTAATAAATTTATAACAAGGGTCAGATTGTTTTCGGACTGTCAGATTGTTTCCGGACACCATTTTTTTTGGTGTATTAAACAAATTGCATGTCTTTTTTGTTTAATAAGCAATTTTGACACATCAAGTTTGATTATTAAACTAAAAAGTCGTTATTTTTGGCTTATTAAGCAAGAAAGGTTGCTTATTAAGCAAGAAAGGTGGCACTTCATGTTTATTAAACATGTGACTTTCGCTTAATAAGCAAGAATGGCAGGTATTCTTGCTTATCAAACAAGTGTCACACAACACTCTGTCACACTAAGTTCGTCCGCCATTACGGATAAAAATATCGACAACGAAAACAACGCAACGGATAAATCATTCCTATTGAAAACCTTCAAATACAAGTCTTGACTGGTCAGGCCTTCAATGAAAGCCATAATTAAGTGACGACTTTCCTTTTCTGGACAGATATTTTTGTGTAAGTTTTCTTCACGGCGTGATCGATCGGCAGCCGGCGGCCGTGAACGACTGCATTTTCGATGTTCAAGTTTTCAAACGAAAGTGAACCTGTTCAGTCGAATTGCACAACATCAGCATTTTAAATAAATAGGTCTTTGAATACACAACGGACGGATATTTCATTGAACACAGACTATCCATATAGGTGGTCTCTACGGACTGCATCTGGGCTTACTTCAAACATGTCAAATTACAGTGTGGGTCAATTTTGTCAACATTTACAAGATTACTGTTGTCATCAATTTGCGCTTTCCTCTTGATGCACTTATTGCCGAAAGTTTGGGCTGAATTTCGTTAAAAAAACTCGGCTGAACATAAAAGAGTGAGAATTAAAGTTTATCTGAACAAAACCGGCGGGGTTTTTCACCGAGAAACTACTAAAACTTGAAATGCCATTTTTGGTTATTAAGCGAAAAAAGTGACACTTTTTGCCTATTAAACAAGGCACTCTTGTTTATTAAACAAAAAAGTTAGTTTTTCTTGCTTATTAATCAAAAGCGTCCCACAGTAAGTTAGGTGTTAGTGTTCAACGGCTACTAGACGCCTTACATGTAAGCTTATTACCGAAATCGGCATATCAGAACAAAGAAAATAGTGCTAAGCTTATTTAATATTGTGAAAAACTCTTTTTGTGTACTGTTCTTATATGCTAAGCGATCACACTTTAAGGCATGAATTTCCTTTTCGACAGTTAATTCAGGGAAAGATTTTCGATTAAATTTTCCCGAAGCGTTTTAATGGTGAAAGCCGCGAGCGACTATTGCTCGTTCAATGTTTGAAGTTTTAAACGAAATAACGATGAGCCTTGTTCTCTCAAAATACTGAGAAATATGAAGACAGCAAGAACAGAACACTTCAATGAAGGTGGACAATCGTAGAACTATGTTTCTAAGAGATTAAAATCTATTTTGGGTACGATCGGTCTAAAATAAACAACACCACGATCCGCGCCGCCTTTCAGTCGATTTAGACCGAAAATTACCGGAGTCAGAGAAATGTTCTGATTTCTGCGTTCTGCGTTGCCTTTCGTGTTCTGATTGAACCCGTAAAAAAGCTCAAGACTTAATCGGTCACCTGCTACACTGCTGCACTGAGGTATGCAAGAGATTACTACGTGTGGATGGGGTTTTCGTATTTCAATCTCGTTTGTTCCGAACTTGTTAAACAACCGTAGCTTCCAACCTCTTGAAACGTTATCGTATGTTAGAATATTTGTTTTGTGGGGAAAATCTCAGAGCTAGCTAGACAGCAAAAGGCACCCGTTGGTACACTCGCTCAACTCAGGACAACAGTATATTCTCACTCGCGTGCGTTTTGCGCGGGAAAAATGTCAGACAGCTTTCAACCGCTCTAATATCGGCCGGTGCAGTCTAAATCAAAACGGCAATGAATAGACAACTTTTTAGCATCAACATACAATTATTTTAATTAACGATAATGCCAGTTACCAAAACTGACGAAGACAACTGAATGATCTCACCTTCTTCTTTTTGGTCTTTACAAGTAAAGAACACAACACCGGAGCCATGCATCTTTATCACACCGTAATGTACTTCTAAAACTCATCTTGCCCTTTAAATATCCGATCTTTCAATGCCCTTGCGAATAATTCATCAGTGACTTGAACCGCTATAAGTGATGATTTTCCTTTTACAATCACTTCCTCGGCCTCGTGCATATGTACCACAAGCATATACGCAAAGCGATCTCCCGAACTCCTTCGGTAAACGGATAATGCTGGACGTTTTTAGTCAGTGATTTTGCAAGATCACTCTTGTTTTCCTGACTAATGTCTTCCATAATTTAGCGGGGCAGTCACACATTTTCAGTCGCTCTCTGTTCTTTTTACTACAACTGCATTGCAAATTCCGGACCGGCCTAAAACTAATGGAGAAGTCATCAAAGTGATTGCGTTCAACGGACTTGCGAATAAATCTCGATTGTCGTAGCGTTAAGTTGAAATTCGACGAACATTTCCTCTGCACTTGCCAGTGTCATGATAAGGTGATCACGTTATTAAAAGTGGTTGCGATTTTCAAACGGCGGAAAAACCTTTGGGAATAAAGACAGATCTCACTGCCAAAATCTGTCCAATCAAACTCGTGGCTGTCAAACTGTCAAACTTGGGCACGCCCTAGACCAAAGTTGTTTGCCGGTTGTAAATTGAAGCGTTATAAAAAATCTCCTACCGACGAAAAGGAGCAATAGTTTAATTATTGATCATTATTGGACAATAAAACCGTTTTTCCGCTGCCAAACCGTACTGTGCCACGACTAGACAATACTGCAATGAAGAATCCGTGTACTTGAAAACCATCTTTTAAGTATCAAGCGAACACGGCGTCAATTCCCGTTAATTATATATAAGTAGCCGATTGACTCTTCTTCTTGCTTGATAATCAAATCTTAAAAGAATTTCATGAGACCACGCCATTCCACCGCAAAGAGTGGAAAAATATTCCCGCTATCATAAAGGCTCTTTTCTCTCGCGTATTAAAAGAGTTTCAATCGCTCCCTGACCTATCTATTGCAACTGCTATGAATTTTCGTGCAGCTCAAACCCGGCCGCCATTAACTCTCTCCTGCAATTTGTATGTCAAGCACTACTCCTTGCAATCTGCAGGATTAAATATACTAAATAACGTAACAAATGGGTGTCAGTGTTGTACACTACAATGTGAGGGTTTTTCTTATTATTTTTTTGGTCTCTTGGATAATAACCTAGTGTATTTTCATTTTTACCATTAGGTCGCTCAGGAAGCTACAGATTAGCAGCCATGGTAGCTTGGAATGCACAGCTAGTCAGTCTAGAAAGTTTTAGACAGAAGAGTGGTTTATACTTAAAGGAATTTACTTGTTTCACTAAGAAAGAATTTATCCACTGCCCTGCCTATTTTATTCAATTCTTACCTTGAGCTTCGCGAATTTGCTAGCGGTCAAGGTCTTAGTTTGATTTGGTGTTGCGTACATGGCGTATGTGCTGTCATAAACAAACAAAAATCCACCCTAACGTTTGCCTTCTTCGTTTTCAAAAACTCGAATTCCCTAATTTTGGATCATTTTGACATTGTTGTTGGAATGCAGTTCAAATTTTACTTTAATCTTTTTATCTAAACTATTTATTTTGCATTTGCTTTTATTTTGATGAGCTTGAGGGTTCTGTCCTGGTGTACAGGCTCATAAGGGAATGATTGTTCTTTCTTTGTTTAGAAGTCATTGGTTAGCTGTTTTTTATTGTTTGGTCTGTTGTATCGGCTCTTGTGAACCGGTACACGAGGACAGAACCAGCTTGAGTTTGACTTCAGATGGCAATTGCGATGTCCTCACCTTTGCGAGGCAGACGGTACTTTGAATGTAACTTTATAATCAAGGTTCAAATTAAAGTGGCTTTGTTTTAACAAAGCTAAAATTTTCCCACATTGATGTGTTTGTTAATTTTCTGCCCAGCAAACAGAGCATGCCATTGATAGCCAAGTTGTTGCAGTCATTTATTATTTTTGTTGGCAGGCATAATGCAAAAAACATACAGTTTGAAATTAATTTATCTCTATCCATAAATTATTCCTGTCTGGCACATTAGTCTGATATCTTCCTTCAAAGAAGTACTGTAGGAAAAAAAATGTTTTATCCGATTCCCTTCAAATGAAGACCACAGGAGATTGAAAGAGTGAGATAATTGCATGGTTATTAGGGTAAGATAAGTAGATGCGACATCATGTTCAGCATATATTTGAGATTTCAAGTAAAAAATGTTTTGTGGTCAATTTGTGACATTATTTTTAGCTACATGATAACAAAATGGAAGGTAATCTAGTTTAGAAAGGCTCAGTAACGAGAGCTGAGGCATGACTGTTAAATGCTAGAACAAGAATGTTAAAGCTGAAAGTACTATAAGTTTACGGAAGAAGCCATGAATTAAACATTTTCACTTTATTTTACAAGTGAGGCCGTAAAGTCAGAAGTCAGAGCTCCAGAAGATCTTTGGAAGACGGTGTTCCACCTGTGCAAGAAAAGGAACAAAAATAGAATGTAATTACTACTGCAGTCTTGTTTTTAAGCTTCATTGAGGCATCATCATAGTTCTCAGGGGTTGCCATTACAAATTGAAAAACTATAAATTGAAATGCTACTTTTGGTAATTGTGAAGAAGAGCTCTTCAAAAAACCTGTCGGCCAACTGTTGGTCAACTGTCGGCCGACAGGTTTTTTGGGTAGCTATTCTTCAAAATTACCCTACTTTTATAGACAGCATTTTGGCACAATGGCTTATTCAAAAAAGAAAAACCCTGTGTTGATTTCCTTCAGAGCTTAACTGAAGTTTTGTTCCATTTGCCAGAGTAACAGCATCTCTGAAGGGTACACACTTACATTTCACACTTCACTTTTTTCGTCCACTTCGAGTGCGACCCTCCTTAAATACTTCCACATTAAAGACATTAACTTCTTTAAATGACTCTTCCGGCACATATGCCCATCCTCTTATCTGTGTCTGGGAAAAAAACAATGTTAAAAAATTCATGTGATTGTCACTGAACAATATTGCATTTTCCTGTGATCTATTGCCTTTAATTTCTTTCCCTGATTAATTTTAAAATGCTAGTGTATATATGAGGTGCTAGCTAAATACAAGTGGCTATCACACAAAGAAAGCTGTTTTTTGTCTTTAATAGACAGTAGATAGATAACAGTTGGCATATCCACGATATCACTTACACTAAGGTACAGTACTGATAACAGTTATTTATAGTCCACATAAAATCAAAGACCTATCAGGCCAGCCCATACTGCCCTATTTGAAAAGACTGAAGGGAATAGAAGCATTTATACTCCCCCTTGTATGGGAAGGAGCTTACCCCCAGCATCAAATTTCCAATTGTTCATAATACACATAATAATTGAGACTGAAAGTTTTAAACTCTTACTTGCTATAAAAGTCAAGAACAGTTGGCGATAAATATATGTAACAAAACAGTTTTGCAACAGAACCAACTTTAAATTTTAGTGGGCCATACAGGAGAGTACGGCCCACTGAATTGACCAATCACAGCCCGCGTACTAACTAAGAGATCTAACAAAGTTATCTAGAGATTCAACCTAAGAAAAGTACCTTGTCTGCTTGGGCAGGAGGAGCATCTTTTTTTTGTCTTGGCTGTGTTGCATTGAACTAATTGAATAAAATTCAATGAAAATCCAAAAAGGAAAATTAGATAGAAGCTAAAAGTAGGCTTGGTGTTTACTTCCTTTGTCAAGACTTAAACAGTTTAACATAATATAAATGAAAGCATATTTTCCAAGCTATTACAGATCTTATATCTATTAACAAGTAAAATACTTTACATTGAGGAGTAATATTTTATATAAGTACCTTGTCTGCCTGGACAGGACGATCATCTTTTTTCCTTTTTGATTGTGCTGCATTCAACTGATTGAATGAAATTTAATGGAATTTAATGGAATTCTTTCAAAAAATTATATATAAACTTAAAGTAGACTTGGTGTTATACTTCCTTTAGCAAAGCCTCAAAATAGTGCTCCCATAAAATACATCTTTACATAGAAATAATTAATATCAAGAATAAGCATTTCATCAATGTCTCACAATGGTCACGTTATGTCACTTAACAAACCCGCTATTCTGTGTATGTACCATGGTCAAGGCATGTCCAGTGGACACAGAAACTTTGCTGAAATCAGCTGTAAAATTCTTTTGAAAATATGGCTGTGCATGATTAATTTAAATGTTTCTTAGAGCAAGTTAAATCATCAATTCAATTAATCCACCATTAACATACTTGGCGCACTTTGTAAACATGGTACCTAATATGTACTACTAACAGTTACTACAACTCACTTCTAAATCATCTTCTTCTGCTTCAACAGAAGCCTGCAAAAATGTTGTAAAGAAAGTATAATCAGCAGTTTCCTTAAAAACTTAATCAGGTTTAAATAATAAAATTTGGGTAAACGTTGCAAAAATTCCCCATTGATTGTGACAGGGGTTTTGCAAAATAAAGATAAATGAAATAAATCAGAGCTCTTTTAGCGGTTCTTTATATAGCTTTTTTGTCATATTTTTTTGGCCCTAGGCTTAAATACATCTTTGAACGGAGTTTGAAATTATTGATACTTATACCGAAGTGATTTAACGCCTTTCGAGTGCTGAAGTGATTTCGTTTCTGCTTAGGGTTACTTACGCCAAATGGCCTGGGTGTATGTACAGGGAATACAGGGAATTTACAGAGTAAAAAAGTACATTTAGGAACAGTTCACATTGCTTCATGCCATACACATACACTGTAGCAGAACTTTCTTTCTTTCTGCGGCAGCATCGGCGGAAGTCCGGGATGGATGGCGCAATCTCCTGGCCGGCCTTAAGAGTCCCCATGGGGCCGATGAGGATTGTGTTGTTCCAGAAAATATCCATGCCCCTCCCATGGAAGGTTTTTCAAATTGAATCCCCCACCCCTCCAGAAATTCCCTTTTAGTGTCATACTTTCATTCAAAAAATTTGGCTTTGAACCCCCTACCCCTTGGAATTGCCATTAACCTCCCATGGGGTGGTTATGGATATTTTCTGGAACTGGAACTGCACATTAGTTAGTTAGTTCTACTTCAAATACCTTGCGGAGATTTGCCAGCTCCACTGCACTGGCCTTGTGAGCTCTTTGGAGACCACTTGAAGAATTCTAAATGAAGTATTTGAGAAGAAGGTCACACCTAAAAGCTAGTAAACATTCTGTTGTTCCAGAATATATCCATACCCCTCCCATGGAAGGTTTTTTAAATTGAATACCCCCACCTCTCTGGAAATTCCATTTTAGTGTCATACTTTCATTCAAAAAATTTGGCTTATGAAACCCCCTCCCCCTTTGAATTTCCATTAACCTTCCATGGGGTGGGCGTGGATATTTTCTGGAACTACACATTCAAAATCCTGTGACTGACTTGGCATTCTTCACAAGGTCAGCAAAATCTATTTTTTTTCAAAGGGACTAGCAGTATCCACTTCACAATCTTCAAAGCTATCATTTTGGAGTCTGTAGCATGTTTGGCTCCATGTAACATGGCTCACGAAAAGCAATCACCAGAACATTATTTGGAGACAAATTGCAAAACAAAAACCTGCACTTTGGTACAACGTTTTTGACAGCCTAGTCTTAAGTATACAAATTCCATGGATGTAGACATCTACTACCATGGAATTTGTATATTTCGGAAGAGCATCACGTCCACTGAACTTAAAGGTCCGAATCTAATACCAATCAAAACAGTGTTTGACCACAATAATTATTCCAAACTCATTTTAGTGTGTCAAAAAAACTCTGCTGGCCTACATCATATTGTCAACTCCTTTCTTGGTTCAAACACTGTTTTTCTTATGTTATAATAATTGAGAACAAACTATCAAAATGGTGATCTGTTTCTGTTGAAATAATTATACAAGACTGGTATAAAGCTAATACTGTTATACTCACATCATCTGGTGTTTTCTTTTGGACTTCTGTTCTCTAGATATATTATTTCGTGTACCAAAAAAATAATGTTAATAATAAATTTAATGGATTCTGCTGTTTATTTACTGTAACATTTCAAAGCAACAAACTGTTTTGATTGATCACTTTACTCGTTTTAATTTCCAGTTACTGCCGTGCATTCATGTCTGATACCTTACTGGCCGATTTGGCACATGAAATATCATACATGGAAGGGAGATCATCTCATAACACTTACTTTGTTCTTTCTCAGGAGGTCATCTTTTGCTTCTAAATCCTGAAACAGTAATACAACCTATTGAGTCCTCGCATATTCAATGTATTATACAATCAAATAATTCTTTCCTATATGCATGGTGTCACATACACAATGTCAGACAAACATGTATGAAGATGGAGGATGTATCTTGTGACAAAAACATACAAAAACCAAAAAAAAAAAAATTTATTAAGTTCCATGACAGATGGAATACATCTGTTTTCTTTGGATTCTCCAGTTGATGATTTTGCCAATGATACTTTATTATGCAATAAACATTTCAGACAAGTTGTAAGGAGTTGACAGTATTCTGAGTTTGACTGTAATCAAGTATGTGTTCCTGCCAACAGGCGAAAACGCAAGCCAGATAAGATGGCATAGTTTAAAGATTATGCAGAAAAATGATCAGAGTTTACCTAGTAACTTATTTCAGTCTTGCAGTGAGAGTGTTTTGCAATAATTATTGAGATGTAGTTCAAGGTCTCATTTGCTTGTTGGCATTTACCAATAGGTAAAACTAATGATGTTTAAATAAAGAAAAGTAGGTTTAGCAGACAGCAAAAAACTTCCAGTACATGTGGATGTCAGATTCATGGCAAGGTAAGTAACATTAGACTTGGGTTTCCCTTTATGGAAGACACTTGCTTAGCATTTGTGAGGATGTATATTCTAAAAACAAGAAAATAACAGTCAGATTACTTACTTCTTTCAGCTTTTGATTTTCTTATTTTTATATTTCCTTCATTTTGCTGACAAGAAATAAGTTGAAAATAATAAATAAATAAATTTAAATAATGTCAGCATGAGAGTTAAATTATCACCTGGGTATCCAAACAATGAAATAGATAATTAATCAGAATCAATATCAATCGATACATAGAGGATATTACACGGTGGCGAGAAGATATGAATTTTATGTTCGAGTGGCAAGAGCAATATCTTATGAGTGAGTGAAGCGAACGAGTGAGATATTGGAGATGTGACGCGAGAAATCAATTCAACAAAAGCAAAAGGCGGGAATCGTGACGTCATTGAATGATACAACACTCACAAAGGTGACATACGGAAAATACGCCACTCGGGTCCCGGATGAAGTGGCGTATGGAATCTATGAGTGGTTTAGTTCCCAGTGAAACACTCTCCTCCATATAATAACAATATGATAATCAATGACCAACTGATGGTGAAGATTTGTGTTGTTATCGTTTGGTATTGATAATCAATACCAATCGATAGATAAATTGCTATTGATTGGTTGTAGATCGACGGAAGCAGAATTGACATATAAAAAGTGTGCGTGACGTCTGTCGATTGGTTTTCTGATCATGGATTTCCATTGATTGGATACCCCAGGATTATCAACAAATCAACTTGTGATTACCTGTTTCATGTTATCATGTCGTCTTTCAAGACGGGAAACTGATTCTTGGGACTCCTGCAGTTGCTGCATATCGAATCAAAATGTAAAATCAGCACCTGTAAAGTCTCTTGTTTAATGTTTTGCATGCATCAAACACTAACCCACCTTTTCCAAGATTTTTATATCCGCACTTAACCGTGCACATTTTCTCCTTTCTTCCTTCAGTCCCTAGAATAAAAAGAGAAGGCCTTTTCATAAGTTTGAACTGTATCAAATCAAGTTGACTGTCAGCTTTTAAACTAGTATAACAGTAATATAATTTGGAGAGGCATTGCCATCTGGGTATCATGGCCACTTGGCACAAAGAAGATACAAGTAGTTGACAATAACATTACTTTCTGATGATTATTTACAAAAATTATAAATTAACACAATCTTTACCTCTTTCTCTTTTTGCACTGTTTTTTGTAACTCATTTATTTTTAATTCCCTTGTACCCTATGGAGAGTTAAAACACAACAACAATAGCACACTACATCTCTATTTTGTCAAACATCTTACATAATAACCCTGCTCACCATGTGAACAGCCCTGGTGCAATAATTATTTCAAAGGATCCTGGAGCATCTTATCCAGGAATCACCCTCAAAATTTCTTACCAAGATCTCTAGACATCTTTTCAATTCTTGCAAGGATCTCCCACCACATTCCTGACACAAAGATTTGCTCAAATATGTTGCCAAATTTTTTGAGATCTTATAGGATCCTTGCAGAAGATCTTAGTTACATTATTATGGGTGAAGCTGTACAGCCACAAAAGAACACTGTTGGTATCTAAAGGATAATAAAAACAAAACAATGTACTTACATCTGGAGAGCCACATTTTTTCTTTTGTGCTACAGAATCCTATATAATTTAAGAACATAGAAAAATTATTGTATTTGGCTTATTGCATATTGCTCTAAAATCAGATCAGATTTTTTTAGGAGTAATGTACCTTTTGCTTGATTGGCCTAATCCCGGTGTCTGACCACTCTCTCATCATTCTTTCAATTTTTTGGACATCTGCCTCATTCAGAGGGTTCAAGCCCCTGAGGAAATTGAATGAAGATGGAGAGATGGACCTCCTCTGTCTTTGCTTACTGTCAGAAGGAGGAATCAGCTCTCCATCCTCATACATTTCCACTATGTTCAGGGCCATATCAAACAAGTGCTGCGGTAGCAAAGCAATTTTAAAATAGTTGGTAAGCACAGTAGTACTTCCATCCTGCAAAATTAAAAGGTTGCATTCAGATCAGTTATTTTAATACAGTACTACTGCTAATAATAAATTGAATATTTCACCAAGATAACCCTTTAGTTCGAGTTTGGAGAGAGTTCTTACATCGGGTATCGGAGTATAATTTAGCCAGGTGCAAAAAAGGTTAATTGTAAACCAAAACCAAAGTTTTGGCTAAACTACAGAATACAGGGCCAATTTTAACCATGCACCAAACGAGCCGGCTTGTTTGGGTCATTTGCTCTTACACGCATATCAATTATTCCTCGTTTTATCCACTGCCGAGCCAAAAGAGCCAAACGAGCCACTAAATATATGAACCCAAACGAGCCGGCTCGTTTGGCTCGTTTGCTCTTACATGCATATCAATTATTCCTCGTTCTTTCATCCACTGCCGAGCCAAACGAGCCAAACGAGCCGCGAAATATATGAACTCAGCACTTAACGCCATAGAATTTTTTCCACTGCCGAGCCAAACGAGCCACTAAATATATGAACTCAATACTTAACGCCATAGAAATTTTTCCACTGCCGAGCCAAACGAGCCATGAACTCGGCACTTAACGCCATAGAATTTTTTCCACTGCCGAGCCAAACGAGCCACTAAATATATGAACTCAACACTTAACGCCATAGAAATTTTTCCACTGCCGAGCCAAACGAGCCGCTAAATATATGAATCCAACACTTAACGTGCATACAATTCAATTATTACTGAGTCGTTCTTTCATCCACTGCCGAGCCAAACGAGCCGGCTCGTAAGTGGCCCTGCATTCTGTAGTTGCTCCAAAGTTTTTAGGTTAAAAGTAAGCTTATAGTTTCAAAAGGATACGGCCAGTCGGAATCATCTTCAAAGGCTGATGGTTGAATGTTTTCATGATCAACAAGACACTGAACCATTATGTCTGACTCCAGTTTAGTCCTCCTCCTCTAGCCTGGGATGCTGGGACTACGGACGACGGCGACGCGCCATTTCATTCATTAAATATTAATAAGCTTACGGAGCTTACAGGGCTTACGGGGAGTTACGGCGACAGACGACGATGACAGACACGGACGCGACGGGCCATTTTCAAATCAGTCTAACACAACATTTGTAAACCAATCACTTGAGAATTTTTTGGCACTATCCTGCTCCATTTGTAGAAGAGATTTTCTAAAATACACCGATCCTGTGTGTCAATTTTTTTGTCAAAAAGGCGAAAGCATCGCCGTTCCAAATCGACGGAGAAGCCGTGAAATTCAAAGCTACGGCAGAACTACTAGCTGTTTGAAAAAAAAAATCGCATTGGATCCTAACGGGAAAAAAGGGAATTTAGGGTATCACCTAGTGTGATAACTTTGACTTTCTTTGAGGATGTTTGAAATGACGCCATCCGTCCGAGGCAGCGTTGGAACAAGGCACAGACCTGCACAGGCCATGACAACATCTTGGAGAAATACTTGGGGATGACTGGGGATAACTGCAACCAGTGTCCAGGATGGGATGACGGCTAACGAGTGACTGACCAAAATTTTTCAACAGCTCATGATGAAATGAGACTAACATAACTAACGTGTGCAAAAAGTCAATATTAATCATGTAGATTAAAAGAGCAAGAGCTTACCCTGGTGTCAATTCCAAGCTTTCGGCTGATATATATACGCATGGCGGAAGCAGCTTCGTTGTGAAAATTTTCCGAGTTGCCATCGGAAAATTCTATCAGGGATTTCCTCATGGCATTGACGGTAGGAAGAAATGGGGGAGGAAATGGATAATTCCACTCACGACTTCCTTCTTTTTCAAATTTTTTCAGCGCCAGCTGGCGTCCGGAAATTTCCCCCGCTTTTCGACGTCGTTTTAGGCGACGAACGGGGAGGGCTTCTTCTTCCACAACAACATCTCCTGAGTTGTCCATGAATTCCATATCAGATTCGTATTCTACGGCATCCTCCGCGTACTGCGTTTCGTACTGGGACTCGGATTCCCTTTCTTCACGTTCTTCTTCCTGGCAATAATCCTTGTCGCTTGGTTTTACCGGGGAATACTCCATGCTGGCCAACTACTACCCCAACCCCGACTGATCGATACACTTTTTCTCCCTCACACCAGCTGAGTCCCCACACCCAAATCTGCCAATCACTCCGGCCGTCACAAGCAACGATTACCAAAAAAGGAAAAAACAATTTCTTGACCTGAATTAATAGGACCTGAATGCAGCCGGTTTAGAATATACGCACAGAGTTTGGTCCGATCCATGCAAGTTCTCTCGCGCTCTTAGTTGTCTTTCTACCCGAGGTGAAACATGGACGCGGACCAAGAACGCCGTAAAAGGGCAGATGAACAAGAGGTAAACTACAATTCCCAGCGTTAGTTTGGCACTTTTATTTATGTTAATTAATGACGATTTAACTAATGCTAAAGATGCATGCCATCCGTATAGGTAGTTGAACCCGAAGATGACTGGATAGAAAACGCACTGGACATTGAGATCCAAGAGGCCTTATCAAAGCTCACTGAGCTAGAGGAGCAAGAATCAGAGGTACATCTATTTCTTTTTTGCTAGTTTTGCAAGAATCTATTTCAAATCATAGATAGTATCCTGCCAGGTTCTAAATCCCTCTTTATATGGTCCTAGATTGATCACAATATCTCTCCTCATGACGACTACTCAATGGACGAAGCTGCCGCGCATTCTGCATTTTGGGCCGAAAAGGGAAAAAAAGGAGACAAGGTATTTCACCCCTTAGCCTTAATTACTTTTATTTTGAAGGGAGAGGAGAAGAGTTCAGAACTTCTTTCTGCAGATGACAAAGCGCAAAAATTTCTACGTTGTATTTGTTTACAAGTATGAGATCAATCCAAACTATTCGACAGTGACTTTTGTTTATAAAACACGTTTGTACAATTGCACTTGAGCCGTGACGCGCGAAGCTCTTCGGCCCTTTTGTTTAATAGACTAAAGTGCACATGTGTTGCATGCTTTAGTCTGTTTGTGTTAGATGGTTACCTCTACCGCATATCGTAATGAGGATAAGTCAAAAGTCCAGTTTGAGATCAATGCTAACAATTCAATGGTGACTTTTGTTGACGCGCGTAAGCTCTTTAACACTTTTGTTTAATAGACCTGACTGGACGTGCTTCATGCCATGCTCTACTCTGTTTGTGAAGGCCGACTAGCTCTAGCGCAAAACGCAAGAGATTATATTCAATTCTACAGTCATGCTTGCGGCTAGGTTATCGTGTGTGGGCATCAAAGGGAGCAAAATAATCTCACAAAGCCAGTATTAAATCTCAATATTTTTTTTGTTATTTAGAGTGACCAAAAGTCAGGAACGAGTGGAAGTGAGTAACATTCACTTTATGGCTTCATAGGTTGTAATATTTTTGGTCATCGGTTAATATTTAGCCTGTACGTTCGTTGCAGAAAAATATGCCAAGAAAACAGACTCGTTAACGATTATTCGAGAGTTAGAAGATTCCTGTTGTCAGGATAATTGCCTTCATCAGCTGCCAATCAGTTACATTGCCAGGCAGAGAAAACACTACTGGAGGGGTAAAAACTCAAAACAACGAAAAGAGTTTCTCATAAACTCCATATCGGCCAGTAAGGTATGCTACTTTTATCATATTGGAAGCTAACAGTTTAGCGCAACAGGTACACAAAGGGCAAGCCTATTCAACATATGATTAGTTTCTGGTTGAGAGCAAAAGGTATTTAGACTGTATTTAGACTGTATTTTAGCTGAACAAAAAGAAGTCTGGCAACGATTTTAGTGTCAATAAGAACGTACAAAAAAATGTTACCTTTTGCCATTAAATGTGTTTTCCTTTCTGTAAATAAAGGCGAATAATAAGGAAATCTGTGGGGAAATATTGTTTCCTGCTTTTTTTTTAAATTAATCAAATTTAAGCAAAAACAATTTCAAGACTTGCCTAAGGACCCATTCCTTCTCCTGCTATGGACCTGCCGGTTGATGTATTCAGTATATTCATTTTAGTCATTCTATTTTCTTGATTTAGGTCCTAAAAGCCGACATACGACCCCCCGGCAGTGGACCAGCAGAGAAAAAACATTTTTTGGAGGGTGTACAAGCTTGTACCACAGCGTGGTGCAAAGTTTATGGCATTGCGAGATCGAGGTAGGTTCCGATAATACTAACAACAGGACGGCGGTAAGACTCAGGACAGCAGAATGACCAAAAATGTGACTCCCTATCTCTATCCCTATTTACTATCGCCTATCGCTCGCGAACTGAGGTCGAAAGCTTAAGTAATCTGCGCTTTTAATACTGTCAGTGAATTTTATTGTTGAGAGGACTAGGTGTAAACGGCTTTTGTTGTAACGCGACAAATGATTTCCCTATGGATCCCTCTTATAACTATGTTAGTTGAAGGTTCTCACATTCCTTCATTGTTGCTGTTATTTTTCTCGAAATAGTTACTTTGAGAGTGCAAAAGTCTGCGAGTTTGCAATGAACGAAGATGCAAAAAGGGGAAGATCGAGGAGTGCTGCGTTCGACTTCGCTGTGAGTTGGATGAACAAATTTGCTCTGAACGCAGATAGCATGCCGACCAACGGCGTGCGAAATCTACCGTCTTGTCTTACAAAAGACGCCGTGTTCAAAATTTACGAAGAAGAAATGAAGGAGAAGGACAGGCCCTGCCTAGCAAAATCGACATTCCTTTACAACATGTGGAAGGATAAATTCCCGGATGTCGTAATCCCAAAGGTAAATTCTCGGGATTGCAACTTATTTTTCTTGTATTCTTCTACTACAATGTATGCTCAAGGGGATATGGTTCTTTGATATCTGAAAATGTAAAAAGTCATCAGTGCGCTATTCTTTCCTTGAAGAAATCTGCTCAGAGAGTTTAAACTCTAAGATTCGGTGTTGGAAATGCTAATTCAATTTAGTTTTAGCGATACTTTAGAATGATGCATAACAACGAAATTCTGCTCAAACACGGAAACCATTCATTCATACTCACACCCATTAGAGTATATACTTTCCCTTATAACTTCTAACTTATCTTTAAGTTTGACGTTCAGTTCCTTGGCCCCAGGTTGGGGATTGGGCCACAAGTTTACCGTGATACGTAAGTGCAAACAATGATGCCAATATGGCAACCTTTGAATTGACATTTCGTTTTCATCATTCTATTTTACAGCAAAGCCGGTTCACGAAATGTACTATTTGTGTACACATAAAAGAAGAAATAAGCAAGCCGAATGTTGATGCTTCAACCAGACGAAAGTTGGCTATCATGAGGAAAATACATCTAACACAACAATTGTAAGTAATTGAACTAGTACATCGCGAGTGTGTCATTTTTACTAATAAAAATGAATCTAAAACATAAAGCCCAGGACAAACGAACCGTCAAGTAGTCGCAACAGGACGCAAATTAAACTTGCCTAGAGACTTGCGTTAGGTGGTCAAACGGACTCGCAAGTTTACTCGCAAGTACACGCAAGTCGCAAAAAAAGCATTTTAATTAGAGTATACTCTATTTACTTGGCCAATAGGTTAATGGAGGTCATTACGTACACTTGCGTTGACTTGATTTGGGTGGCCAAACGGCGAAGAACTTGCTCTGACTTGCGTGAAAATTTGATCGCGACCAAAGTGAGCGCAAGTCATCGCCAAACAGAGTACCAAGAGGACCCAAGTTTTAAACTTGCGTCTACTTGCGACTCCGTTTGGCCAGGGCTTAAAAGTACCATTACTAACTTATAAATTATGACGCAACAGGGCAGAGAGGAAGAAATACTACAAGCATGGTTTGAAGGCTAAAGCCCAACCCGACAAGTACCTTTCGCTGACCATCGATGGGATGGACCAATCAAAACATAACCTGCCACATTTCACAACCACCACCAAGGTGAATGAAATTTAAAGATAAATAAAAACTAAAATTGAAAACTACTGATGTTTTAACGCTATTTAATACATACATGGCAGGGATGATGCAAAACCGTGAACTGGCTACATGCATTTTCCTATTATTTATGTTACTCAGATTTTTGAATAGATCAAATACAGTAAATGTTTATTTGAAACTTATGACGTCAAGCCATCTATAACCTGGCATTTTCTTCTTTGTAGATTGACGATCATGCCTGGAAATTAAAAACGCACGTTACCGGCGCACTGGCGAATTACCATTCAAAAGCGGCTGCATTCATTGACTGTTGTCAGTGGCCACATGACAGCAACCTCACTATAAATATTCTTCTACACATTTTGCTGTGGATACAGACAACGGTACGATAGCTGTCAATAATATATGACAACACAGTATAGGTACAATCCCAGACAAAAAGTTGGGAAGAGCGAAGCAAGTTCTCCCCTTCCCACCAATGTGTATATTCAGTTTATTTTTTTTATTTTTTTGTTGAAAAAAACCGCGACATGTTGCAACATTGATTAGGGGGGATAGGGGATACATGATACGGTTCAAGTATCCCAACTACTTTTGGTCGGGATTGTAGTAAACTATTTCCCAAACAATGGCATCGCGATAGGGAAAGAATGAATTTGCACCTCTTGCCCACAGAAGTAGAGGCCACACCTTCACGTATGACAGCAATTTTACTACAATTTCTGTCTAAACGTTGCTCTATTGATAACTAGGGAACCTTAGATTCTACACTAAATGTTACAAGAATGCCGACAAGTTAACGGACCTATTAGAAAAATATTTTTGCTTTTTGGTTTCTACAGCTTGGCAAACTTCCTCCAAATTTGTACCTCCAAATGGACAACTGTTGGAGGGAGAACAAAAACCGTTTTCTCTGTTTTTTGGCTTTACTTGTGGAGCTGGGGATTTTTAAGAAGGTGAGAAAAAAGGCTTTTTAATAGTGTGCACTTGGATTATATTGGCACATGCGAAAATCTCCTATCGCGTTTTCTTCTCTTCACGTGACGTGCCGTTCCCATTATACAATGTAGTTGCGAATTAAACTGGAATACATACGCCCACTGCCAAAAAAAGCTGAAAACATCGAAAAAGAGCCTTGTGAAAATATTTTTGCATTGAATTTTCGTCAAACTAGCTCCTGTTAAATGTATCCAGACACACAGTCCCTCACTGAAAAAGGCTAATAAAAGCTCCTTGTTATAGGTGCAGTTTCTTTTGTTCAGTACTTCCCATTGATATGATAACTGGCTGAACAGTGGCTCACTGTTAAAATTCTCTTTTTGTTTTACTGGCAGATAAATATTTCATTCCTCATGGTTGGCCATACACACGAAGACATAGACCAACTATTTTCGTGCATTTCAAGAAGACTGGCGAAGATCAATGTCCGGACCCTTGTCGAGCTGATCCGAGAGATTGGAAACAGCTACTCTCCAGCCGTTGAAACAAAGATCATACATTTCATGTATGATGTGAAGCAATGGCTGGAGGGGTGTGCTGTTCCCAAACTCTCGGGTCACGTCCACCAACACCAGTTCAAGATCGTCAAGGGTTCGGACGGACATGCCATTCTTTACTACAAAAAGTGGTCGACTAGCCCCGATTGGGCCCCAGCAGAGGGGCTACAACTCTTGGATAAGACGCCATCAGGCCAGCCCAGTGTTTTAGATCCCGACCAGACCAAAATTGATTTCGAGAAGCTGCAGCAAGCACTGCCGAAGTTTCAGCTCAATTTTGATGAGGCAACTAATAAGTGGTGGGAGAACTTTATTGCATGTAAAGGCGTACTTCCCCACAGACGGAGGTGGGTGCTGCCTCTGCTGAAACCGTTGTGTGCCGAAGAAGACGCCTCTCCGACAGCTGCACTTCCTCACATTCAGGAGGCCCTCCTCAAGTTGGTAGAGAGGGAGGAAATGGAGGTGGAGGTAATAATATATCTAAATATAAGCGAAATCCTGCCAGCTACGCAGGCTTAACTGATTAGTTCCATTGAAATTTTGTTGAACCCATCGTATGAAATCAAATCAAATGAAATGAAACGCGTGGAAATCGCACACGAGCTCTGTATCTCTTTATGGACTTTCATTCACGGAAAAAAAATAAAGGCAAACGTTAGAGACCAAGATGAGGGGAAAAAAGGTTGCTTTACAGAAGTCTGCAGAGGCCAGTGTTCCAAGATCTATGCGGTAGAATATACGTCAGCAACGCTCAACACTTCTGTGAGAACCTTTGAAATCATACGGCTACAGTACTGCATATACAAAAATAGTTTTGTTTCAATAAATTCATCTCGCGTTTTCTTATCAATTATTTTATTTAATTAGCCACTAGTCCCGCTAAATTCATGCCGTAACCTGGGGCATGCTAGTTGATTAATTAGTTCAATCTGTTGTTCCTACTATTCAATTTAAGGTTACAACGAAAAAGCGAAAAGCTGGACCAAAAAAAGGGGCAAATAAACAGAGCCAAACTAAGAGAGTCAAGAAATGGTAACTATTGTAGGGTATTTACCCATATTTATTATAGACAGCAGTATGACGTAATAACGTGGCCAAACAGACCCGGAGTTTTCCACAGCTCCCAGAACACCCTAGCCAAGGACCTCGGCCCCCTCCCTAGCATAGAGTTCTACACTTCCAGTTTACAAGTGACAACCTCCGAAATCGGCTACAAATAGCTCAGAATGTAATTGTACAGTCTGAAGAATGTAACTGTACAGACGAAAGGTTTCTCGAATTAGCACTATAGATGCGCAAACGCACTCAGCTGCTTGCAGCTCAAAAAAATAACAGTAATCAGATTATGTAGCAATTACATCCTATTTTTTGTTTTTCTTGCAGAAATGGAACGCTGTCTTCATCAGATCTTTCAGGGATCTTTCAGTTAATAAAGTTGAATTCAAAACACGGTTCAAGTTCTAATTTGTGGTACTATACATACATACATACATTTATTGAGCACATCCCGACTGGGGCTATCAGTCTTTCTGAAAAATGAATTGATTTAGGAAGTGCTAGTCATGATGTCGCACCTTTTTCTCTTACCCTAATAACCACGTTATTATCTCTGTCACTTTTTCAACGTCTTGTGGTTTTCATTTTACATGTAAAGAAAACCGGAGGAAATAATTTTTTTATTCACAATCGTTCTTTAATGGAAGATATCGGAAGTTCCTGAGAGAAATAACTTATGGATTGAGATAAATTAATCTAAAACAACATGTTTGAAGCATCAACCACTCTTCTGTCTAAAACTTTCTAAACTGACTAGCTGTGCACTCCAAGCTACCATGGCTGCTAATCTGTAGCTTCCTGAGCGACCTAATGGTAAAAATGAAAATACACTAGGTTATTATCCAAGAGACCAAAAAAATAATAAGAAAAACCCTCACATTGTAGTGTACAACACTGACACCCATTTGTTACGTTATTTAGTATATTTAATCCTGCAGATTGCAAGGAGTAGTGCTTGACATACAAATTGCAGGAGAGAGTTAATGGCGGCCGGGTTTGAGCTGCACGAAAATTCATAGCAGTTGCAATAGATAGGTCAGGGAGCGATTGAAACTCTTTTAATACGCGAGAGAAAAGAGCCTTTATGATAGCGGGAATATTTTTCCACTCTTTGCGGTGGAATGGCGTGGTCTCATGAAATTCTTTTAAGATTTGATTATCAAGCAAGAAGAAGAGTCAATCGGCTACTTATATATAATTAACGGGAATTGACGCCGTGTTCGCTTGATACTTAAAAGATGGTTTTCAAGTACACGGATTCTTCATTGCAGTATTGTCTAGTCGTGGCACAGTACGGTTTGGCAGCGGAAAAACGGTTTTATTGTCCAATAATGATCAATAATTAAACTATTGCTCCTTTTCGTCGGTAGGAGATTTTTTATAACGCTTCAATTTACAACCGGCAAACAACTTTGGTCTAGGGCGTGCCCAAGTTTGACAGTTTGACAGCCACGAGTTTGATTGGACAGATTTTGGCAGTGAGATCTGTCTTTATTCCCAAAGGTTTTTCCGCCGTTTGAAAATCGCAACCACTTTTAATAACGTGATCACCTTATCATGACACTGGCAAGTGCAGAGGAAATGTTCGTCGAATTTCAACTTAACGCTACGACAATTGAGATTTATTCGCAAGTCCGTTGAACGCAATCACTTTGATGACTTCTCCATTAGTTTTAGGCCGGTCCGGAATTTGCAATGCAGTTGTAGTAAAAAGAACAGAGAGCAACTGAAAATGTGTGACTGCCCCGCTAAATTATGGAAGACATTAGTCAGGAAAACAAGAGTGATCTTGCAAAATCACTGACTAAAAACGTCCAGCATTATCCGTTTACCGAAGGAGTTCGGGAGATCGCTTTGCGTATATGCTTGTGGTACATATGCACGAGGCCGAGGAAGTGATTGTAAAAGGAAAATCATCACTTATAGCGGTTCAAGTCACTGATGAATTATTCGCAAGGGCATTGAAAGATCGGATATTTAAAGGGCAAGATGAGTTTTAGAAGTACATTACGGTGTGATAAAGATGCATGGCTCCGGTGTTGTGTTCTTTACTTGTAAAGACCAAAAAGAAGAAGGTGAGATCATTCAGTTGTCTTCGTCAGTTTTGGTAACTGGCATTATCGTTAATTAAAATAATTGTATGTTGATGCTAAAAAGTTGTCTATTCATTGCCGTTTTGATTTAGACTGCACCGGCCGATATTAGAGCGGTTGAAAGCTGTCTGACATTTTTCCCGCGCAAAACGCACGCGAGTGAGAATATACTGTTGTCCTGAGTTGAGCGAGTGTACCAACGGGTGCCTTTTGCTGTCTAGCTAGCTCTGAGATTTTCCCCACAAAACAAATATTCTAACATACGATAACGTTTCAAGAGGTTGGAAGCTACGGTTGTTTAACAAGTTTGGAACAAACGAGATTGAAATACGAAAACCCCATCCACACGTAGTAATCTCTTGCATACCTCAGTGCAGCAGTGTAGCAGGTGACCGATTAAGTCTTGAGCTTAAGTTTAAACCACTAGTCTGTACTGCAAATGAAAATCTAAAAAATCGTTTCATACCGTTGAATATTTCAAAAACACTACACTGCCAAACGCAGCAACACTCGGGTCCGTTGTGTGAAGGAAAGCAAAGGTGCTTCAATCGTGCCAACTCTGTCGCTGAAAACTCCTCATACCAAAAGAAAAAAAAGCAAGCTGCTGATAACAGCATAAGCTTACCAATTTCACTCTTGGAAATGTATTTATCCAACCACTGGAAGTAATTAAGCCGTGACAGAGTCCGAAGAAATATGCAAATTTTGTTATCTTTCGATCGCTATTCTCGGCAGTTTTCTGCACGTGAAATTCGCGGCGCGGTGTGGTGGGGTCTCATGACATTTTTTGAAGGAAAAATTGTCAACCGAGAAGAGCTGATATTTTCGTTCAGTGGATTGTTTGTTGCAAATTTCTTGTATTTGTGTATAAGTACAAGCTAGTAAAAAAACGGTTACCGCTTCCTTTTGGTCTGTCTGAGATTTTGTATTCAATCCGACGGCGCTGGTAATGTTGTTCATTTCATCGACAGATTTTATCGTTACCCAAAAACAATAAATTTTGACTAAAAACCGAAAGGACCACGAGATTTATTCGCAAGGACATTGATCTTAAACATTTTAATAACTTCTCTATAATTTTTCCGCCCAGACCCGCAAAACACGCATGGACAAGCTTATTGGTGCGAGTGAGTGTTGTACTAACTTGTACGGCCGGAAGGCCAATTTAATCATTTAACGCCCGGGCGGAGTGTCCAGTTCTAGGTTTCTTTCTAACCAAAACTGAAATTATTATTACATACGTCAAGAGATTTGGTAGCTACGGTTAAACAAGTTTAGCAAAAACGAAACTCGTGCACCGCGAGATGTAAATGGCTCCCGGCTTGCATATCTCACTATAAGCGACTGTAAGCTTATTTTCTGCAGGTGACTGATAAAGTAAAAAACGTTAAGCTTAAGTGCGTACTTTAAATGAAAATCTATGACTTTTACATCGCTTCAATCCGTTGAATTTTATTTAAATAGCATGGAACGTGACCAGCTTACAAGAGGCTGAGAAAAGTCACACAGGTTGTGTGACAGTGTGATTCACTCAGATTAGCAAGTAAGCCTACTTCAAATCATGAAAAACTCTTTTTCCGAAAACTTTTTATGCCGAGAGAAAAGAACTTCTGATAACAGCATAAATTTGCACTCTTTCAGCTGGAAGTTTATTTATCTAACGACTAAACGTAAATGCCGTGAAATAGTCCCGCAAAAAGTATGCATGTAATCTTTGACCACAATTTCTCGGCGGTAACCCGCGTCGGCGAGGTCTCGTGGAAGTGTTGCGAGGCTTGATTATCAAACAAGAAGAGCTCTATTTTCGTCTAAAAAGCAAAAGTTACATGATTAATAACCAAGAATTGATGCCTTTTTCGCTTGATAACCTAAAAATGGTTTTTCATATTGTCCGTGGGTGGATTGTGCAACTCACGAAAGTGGACAAACAGCTTTGTTGAAAAAGAAAACCTATCACTCATTTTCGTCTGTGTGAGATTTTTTACGGGTTCAATCAGAACACGAAAGGCAACGCAGAACGCAGAAATCAGAACATTTCTCTGACTCCGGTAATTTTCGGTCTAAATCGACTGAAAGGCGGCGCGGATCGTGGTGTTGTTTATTTTAGACCGATCGTACCCAAAATAGATTTTAATCTCTTAGAAACATAGTTCTACGATTGTCCACCTTCATTGAAGTGTTCTGTTCTTGCTGTCTTCATATTTCTCAGTATTTTGAGAGAACAAGGCTCATCGTTATTTCGTTTAAAACTTCAAACATTGAACGAGCAATAGTCGCTCGCGGCTTTCACCATTAAAACGCTTCGGGAAAATTTAATCGAAAATCTTTCCCTGAATTAACTGTCGAAAAGGAAATTCATGCCTTAAAGTGTGATCGCTTAGCATATAAGAACAGTACACAAAAAGAGTTTTTCACAATATTAAATAAGCTTAGCACTATTTTCTTTGTTCTGATATGCCGATTTCGGTAATAAGCTTACATGTAAGGCGTCTAGTAGCCGTTGAACACTAACACCTAACTTACTGTGGGACGCTTTTGATTAATAAGCAAGAAAAACTAACTTTTTTGTTTAATAAACAAGAGTGCCTTGTTTAATAGGCAAAAAGTGTCACTTTTTTCGCTTAATAACCAAAAATGGCATTTCAAGTTTTAGTAGTTTCTCGGTGAAAAACCCCGCCGGTTTTGTTCAGATAAACTTTAATTCTCACTCTTTTATGTTCAGCCGAGTTTTTTTAACGAAATTCAGCCCAAACTTTCGGCAATAAGTGCATCAAGAGGAAAGCGCAAATTGATGACAACAGTAATCTTGTAAATGTTGACAAAATTGACCCGCGCTGTAATTTGACATGTTTGAAGTAAGCCCAGATGCAGTCCGTAGAGACCACCTATATGGATAGTCTGTGTTCAATGAAAATTCCGTCCGTTGTGTATTCAAAGACCTATTTATTTAAAATGCTGATGTTGTGCAATTCGACTGAACAGGTTCACTTTCGTTTGAAAACTTGAACATCGAAAATGCAGTCGTTCACGGCCGCCGGCTGCCGATCGATCACGCCGTGAAGAAAACTTACACAAAAATATCTGTCCAGAAAAGGAAAGTCGTCACTTAATTATGGCTTTCATTGAAGGCCTGACCAGTCAAGACTTGTATTTGAAGGTTTTCAATAGGAATGATTTATCCGTTGCGTTGTTTTCGTTGTCAATATTTTTATCCGTAATGGCGGACGAACTTAGTGTGACAGAGTGTTGTGTGACACTTGTTTAATAAGCAAGAATACCTGCCATTCTTGCTTATTAAGCGAAAGTCACATGTTTAATAAACATGAAGTGCCACCTTTCTTGCTTAATAAGCAACCTTTCTTGCTTAATAAGCCAAAAATAACGACTTTTTAGTTTAATAATCAAACTTGATGTGTCAAAATTGCTTATTAAACAAAAAAGACATGCAATTTGTTTAATACACCAAAAAAAATGGTGTCCGGAAACAATCTGACAGTCCGAAAACAATCTGACCCTTGTTTTATGCTCAACTTTATGGATAAATATGCACTGTTATTTTCCAGTGTTTCAGTAGTTCTTTGCTCAATTTATTTTTCTTGTATGCAGCTTTTATTTCTTCCTCTTGTTCATAGTTCTCATATGTTTGTGCAAATCCATGCTTCAGGAGAAATTCCTTTTCCCATTGCTCTATTTCCTGTGATAGACTCTTGCGAGCAGCAAGCACTTGTGTCTGAACACAGGCCAAAGTATCTTTGTACTTGTCATGGAAATACTTATTGTTTCTGTTTTGTTTTTCATGGAGGGCTTTTCTTGCTTTGTCAAGTGTTTTTACTAGATGTGTTGTTCCTATTACCTTGGCAACAGACATGGCAAGTTTTGTTTGGAGGATGTTACCTTTTTGCTGATTTTTCCCCATTTCTGTTAATTTAGGATCCTTTTCTGCTTGCTGATGGACATCATTATCTGCTGAGTTACTTGCATCTTGGAGATTTGTGGCTGGAGGAACACCTGGTTAGTTGATATGATAATTTGGAGTTGTTAGACGTCCCTCTTTTCCAGTCCCATGGTCATCATTAGCAACATCACAGTCATCCTCACTGAGCTCAGCAGCATCATCATTTACAGAAGTGTAAACCAAACTTGTGATTAGTGCATCTGATTCTTCTTGGTCTTTTGAACCTTCTTGATCACCAAGCAAAGAAAGAGCAATCTGGTTGTCTGCATCTGTTTGGTTTTCTTCAGTGACATGATCTTCTGGCTCTGGCCATTCCTCATCTCTGAACACTCTGTATTGGTCGGTATATGCTAGGTACCCATCAGTGTTGTACACTTTCACTTTCCTTATTGGTAAGTGGAGGTTACCTCGGCTCAAGCACTCTTCCCACTTTTCCTTGAGGTAGCTGCCTTCACTCTCAAAGGAAGAAGAACGAAAGTGGTGCAGAGGGGGTCCTTGCTCTTGAAAATCTGGCCATCCTTTTCCATCGTGGAATACAATTTCCTTGCCATCTTCATTAACATGCCACCACACTACTTTTCCACACAGAAGAAAATCACTGATAGTTTCTAAATGAGCCTGATAAAGTTCAGTGTCAAGAAGTTCATGTGGAATTACTGTGTCTGGGAACTGTGGAAGGTTACTGGCAAACTTATCAATCCTTGACTGCTGTTCAAGAAAGCTACTTTTGGTTGACTTAAACTTCCTTTCTGCTTGAGCACGAACTATGCAGTTGGGAATTATATGCTCTGGATGACCATTTGAGGTTGTCTTGCTAATGGCATTTATGGTGCTGAATTCTCTTTCCTCCTCCTCTGTGTCTACAGAACTAAGTGAAATTAGACGTGATGTGAAGGGGGCATGGCTGGTGATGCTATGATAATATATACCATAGAGTTTTCTGCGGGTCAGGACTTCTGTGGTGTTAAATACTTTTCGAACAACAACCACATGGCAGAATGTTACATTGTGTAGACGCAAAATAAACCGGGGGGAGTGCTTGTCTGAAGGAGTGTACAGTAATTCACAGAGTTCTGCAAGACTATACAATAACGTTCTGATAGTTAGGCAGCAGTTGCTTCCAAGGTGGAGGGCGAGAACAATACAACAGAGTCGGTAATCTGCTCCTCTCAACTTTTCTTTTGTGGAAAGCACTGCTTCTATTGCCTCTTCAAACAGTGGTTTTTCATCATTGGTTAGGTGCTTAGGCAGTTCCCTTAAGATGTTATTTATGTGCTCCTTGAGATCATGGAGGGGTTCCACAGGAACAACTTCATATTGGGTCAAGTTGAGGTCTTTCATTGAAGCACATTGATCAGGAAAACACAGTGCAGGGACTCTCTGAATACCCTTAAGCTCCTCCCTCAATTGGCTCTGTAAGACTGGTTTTAGCAAACCATCTGTTGAGAGATTTCGGCCCTTGCACTCTCTAATCATGTCATCTTTACTCATTTGTTGGAAAGGTTGCACACTTCCATTCCTCCTTTCTTTGCCTGCTGGACCTGCAATAACTTTCTTCCTTCGCTCTTCTAGGGTGATTTGTGGGGCTCTTAGTGATGCTATGTGGTCAGGGTACTGTGTCGAGGATGCATGGAACAACCGACAGATTTCAGTGATGAAGACTTTGTGGGAAGAAGTGATCTTTGTAGTGAGCTGTTGGATGTCTTCCAGTCGGGTGTCACTGTATAATAGCTGATCTTCGATGGTGTCTCTACACCTTGCCATAAGGTAAATTTGTGGCTTTTCCACCATCTCTTGGACATCCTCTCCCCCAAGCTCTTGAGAGGTGTAATAAAATGCTGGATCATATATTGCATTTACCGTCAAGAGGATATGGCCGTGATTCATTATGCTTGAGTGGTCAGACCAGATCATCAGGTGTCAAGTTCGTTCCCAGTGTTTTAGTGAGTTGACTAGTTCCTCCCTTGTTGTTTCACCATCAGGCTGATCTTTAAACTCTCCAATTTCCTTCAAGCAAGTTTCCAGCTCTTCATATCTCATAGTCTCATAGTGAGCTTCTGAGTGGTCTCTCACCAGACCCATTTCCTCATGTTCTGCCAAGAGATTTTTCCTGATTTCCAGTAAAGGTATTTTTCTGCCACTGACTGTGAAACATTCTTTCTTGAGAGTACCATTGGAATCCAATGTCAGCTTTTGGTAGGTTTTTGGAGCTACAATCTCTCCCAAGCGGTATTCCCCATTTGCAATTTTTTTTCTTAGGGTTTCTCTTATGGCTGCACTTGTACGAGGCACTGGTGTTGTGATCTCCCCTCCAAAGGTTTTCTTAAGCTGCCTTCTTGGAAGTGGGTTATTTTTTTCTGAAGGGCTTGAACATTTCCACATTCACACCATTTTTGCTAAGAAATTCTTTCACCACCATGTTTCCTACTTTTGTCTTCTCA
This sequence comes from Micromussa lordhowensis, assembly GCA_964020085.1. Taxonomy (NCBI): domain Eukaryota; kingdom Metazoa; phylum Cnidaria; class Anthozoa; order Scleractinia; family Lobophylliidae; genus Micromussa; species Micromussa lordhowensis. The sequence continues at coordinate 24,727,074 of OZ026596.1, read as the reverse complement.
GATACTCCATATTTCTTAGCCAGCGCAGAGAAATTGATCTTATAAGGGGAAAGAATATTGAAATTACTAATTAAAAACAGTATTACATACAAGCAAATGTTTGTGAACTGAAAATTGAAGATGCAAATGTGAAACCTTTTTGATTTTATTATGTAATGGTTATCCCTTTGTTAGAAAAGTGGGCGGGGGAGGGGGTGGGTAATGGAGGTAATTATTTTCATTTGGCTAGGGAGTGGATATTTAGATTATTGATAGCTTACAGGGAATTTAGTTGCTATCATGATTGAAAAGATGCAAATGTGAAACCTTTTTGATTTTATTATGTAATGGTTATCCCTTTGTTAGAAAAGTGGGCGGGGGGAGGGGGTGGGTAGTGGAGGTAATTATTTTCATTTGGCTAGGGAGTGGATATTTAGATTATTGATAGCTTACAGGGAATTTAGTTGCTATCATGATTGAAACAAATTTTTCCAATTCCAACTTTTTTAAATATATATTTTTAACCGCACGGCCATGGGCCGAGCGCGGTTCATGTTTTATCCGTGTTTTTTTTTTTCCGTCGTTTTGTCGGTGACCAGACCCAAACTTCTCAGCGAAACTTCGAATGACGCAACTTTGTGATGTTTATTCTCCAGAAGCTGTTGGAACATGAATACACGGAAATCGTTACGGATATTGTTTTCTTTATTGTATGTAAAATATATTTTCTTTTTTTTATCGAAGCGTTGGATTCGAAGAGAATGTGACGTGAGGTAAAAAAGGTATTGCGACAGCAATGCTTTTTCACTTTCGCTACGTGACAAATAAGATCGTGCTAACTTCGCGAGTTTATTTCGCTAGTTCTCGCCAGAAACTCTTTTTCACGGTAAAGTTATTTTGGAACATATGTAAATTTACACTTGTTTGAAAGAGAATATTACATAAGCTAAAAAGGTATTCATCAGCCATGAAATGTACTGACGCTTCAGCTTTTACTTTCGCTATGTGACAGATAAGATTGTGCTTCGGTTAGCCTAAATACCACTGACTTGAAGGTAGTTTTCTCACAAAAATTGTATGGATTAACCGTATCCCACATTGTTAAGTGCCATCCCGCCATTTCGTGTTTTAAAGGCACCCAACTTAGTGCTCAAATAAGGCTATAAACATACTTTGATTTCGAGATCGATGTGCTTAATTAATATCATATTTCATCGGAAAGCAAATGCGGTGTTTTGGTAATTTTTTTTTAAGCGCCAGAAAGGCAAACGCGTTGTTTCGGTGAACTTTTTCTTTATATACGTTAATATAAGAAAAAGAAAAGGAAAAAAAATTCAACCCCCACAGGATTCAAACCCACAACATCTAGCTTGGCAGGCGAACGCATACTCGACTGCGCCACGACAACATATGGAAATGTGTATGTGAAACATTGACTAAAAAAAGGACTGCCTTCTGCCTTGGAAGTGCCCTGCTTTGCAACTGTAGTGCTAAGAAAACAGTTCAATTTTAAAAGCGCGGTCATAAGATCTGAAAGATCTTCTTGTTTAGTTTATTCTCACCTTTTCACCCTCTTTCATTGCATTTACTTTCTGTAGGAGACCATCTTTGTCAAAGTCAAGGGAGCTGGGATCTGGAGAGTGACGCTTTTCCTTCTGAAGGCCTGCCTCCTCAAGTGCTTTCCTCTCCCTAGTCCGAATTTTTGCCTCTTCATGAGACTCAAAATAAAGAGATTTTCTTTGTAAATCTCTCTGTTTGAAGGACTGCCCCGTTCCAAGCATAGTGTGACAGTCAACTTTTGACCACTGCTCTTCAGCACTGTTTTTGAATCGCCTAGCACTTTCTCTTCTTTCCTTTTGTTTCTGCACCTTAGTTTTTGCAGTTGTTAGTCCAGTTTCTGGTACCTTTGTTAAGGCATCAGCAAGGTTGATGTTGTAGAGGTTCTTGAATGGCTCATTAATTTTCAAATAAATGCTCTTTGCAGTATCCTGTATGGCCTTTGTTGAAGGTTTTACTACCTTTGTTGTTTTTCTCAATTTCCCTGTTTCTTTTGTACATGTAGCTACTGGGTCAGCCCCTTTGAGTCGATTAGTTTTCAGAGGGAATTTCGTCTGGAAAAGCAGATGGTTTACGTGGCATTCTCTGCAGTTCGAGATGGAATGTAACCCCCTCTGAAGAGCTGATAGCGATTTCCATGCAGATGAACTGAAATGATCCAAGTACTTTGACTTGCTTTCACCGCGCCAAGTTTTTAAAAAGTACGGGCAGCCTTTTGTCGAATGTATTCTGAGAAACGGCAAACGCTTCTTCGTTTTCAGAAAATGTGCTCAAGAACCTCTGTAGCCGAGTGCCCTTGTCGTAAGTAACCTTCCCATTCTCATCATAAACACTGTTCCTTGCAGCTACACGCACGAAGCCACAGTTAAAAACTCCTGCCATAACAGCAGCGATATTTTTCCTCAAGTTAGTGACTCTTCAAATCCTTCGTGTGGTAAAAGATGCTGAATTTAGTTTGAAAGCCTTTAAATACTTTCGGAAAACTAAAAATGCTCATTCGTTGGACTCGATTCAACTAGCTGTACGAAGCGAATGTTTACCCCACGACTAACTCCACAGAATTGAACATTGCGCCCAAATTCGAAAGATAATGTAGAACAGAAACATGATATCCTTTTATTCTAGTAGCAAATAAGGTTTTAAGAGCGCGCAAAACTCTGAGAGCCAGTTAAGAATTTTTTTTTGTTTACGAAAGATGTCCTTCGTTCAGGACGCTAAAATCTTATCTACTCCTTTTCTGCATTCTAAATTTAAGTAGATAGACATGAAAAATACCAGTTTTGTGTATAACTGAATTTAATGTTTTCAATCTGCAAATTTCCTCCTTCATAACACAAAGGAAACGAGAAAAAAAACTTACAAAATTTTATGACACTTCCACTGCAAGCTTGTCCTCCATCTTGGAAAGGCTGTGTTGCTATAGCAGCAAGAAAATTCTCTCGGTCCTAGTTTCTCGAAGTCCTGGCCGCGCTTTCAAACATGGCGGACACATCGAGCTGCTAGTTAAGTAATAAAAAACGTGAAATACCCCACCATACCATCGTTCAAATCACGGTTTTTCTATTTGAAAACCAAAAGCTCATTGTAAAAAACTACCATTCAATCGGGGATTTTAGATTTCCTCTAAAATGGCCTTATGAGACAGCAATAATTGAGTAAATTACCATTACTCGAAAAGAATGACAAATTTCATAACAACCAGTGTCATTTTCTTGGATTCCCCGATTAAACTAAAAAACACTGAACATAGAGGGCCGTGTCTTGATGCTTTTCCTATGACCTGATGCCATAGAAAGTGGTATAAACTTGAAGCGAAGAGAACAAACGCAAATGGCGCCAAATTTAAGCACTGAATAACGGTCATGTCACGTGAAACACATAAACGTTTTCTTTCCCCGTGGATTAGTAAGCAGATGTTAAAGAAAGACCCTTGAGTACTAAAATAAAATTTTCCAATTTTTTTTGTAATTTTTAGCATTTTTTAATTCTGCCCCATTAATTAATTCGCGTGAGTGAGATGCTAACTGAACGAGTTGAAAGAGGGAAGGTCCTTTACCTGCATGGTGGTTGGCTTCCATACGGACACTATTCGTGCTCAAGAAGTGGTTTAAAGTTAAAACTTCAGAGGTCAACATAAGGTGAACAATGAATAAATCAAGGGAACAATTCAAAACCATTCCTGTCTACTAGCATGCACTGTGTAAAAAATACATGTACAATTATATTTTTAAATGAACTAAATTGAAAATTTTTCGTTCCATGATAACTTAGTATATGGAGTGCCAATAGTTATTAATTGACATGCAAGTGCTTTTTTTGTTATGCAAAATTAATGGAACCCAAGGGACTGATTACGGGAAGCAAGCTTACACTGATGGCTTGGTTTCTGTCAAAATTTTTTAATGAGAAAAAAGTAAACATTTCTGCCTGATAATAAATAGCCAGCAAACAAATTGTAATAAATCACTGGATTTATCACAACTTAAATCACAATAAATATAAATCACAAAAATGAGCTGTTATTGTTGGAGCTGTGCTTCTTAGCCACTGCCAAGTTATCAAAGTCATCCCAGCTAATAAGGGTAATCAGCCCAAAATTACTGAATGCACGAATACACTAATTATACCAGTGAAAAAATTAGAATCAAAGATTGGCTGGCTGGTGGAAGTAAAGGGGGTAAAACGTTTGTCAGAAAGCCACAGACAGTTGCAATTTG
>OZ026596.1:24657821-24717821 GCA_964020085.1 Micromussa lordhowensis | reverse complement strand
ATCACTTCATACTTCTCTTTCAATGTTTTCGAAGAAATCTTTCGCTTTTTAGAAGACGACATCGTGACAAAGCGAGAGACAAAGTGGATAGTAAAACCGGAAACAGTCATACCGTATTTACTCGTGTATAAGTCGACCTTTTATGACCAAAAAATCAGCCCAAAAAATCGCCCTCGACTTATACACAAGTCATACACAAAGACCTGACCAAGTAATCCAAGAAATTAGCATAACAATTGCCTGAAGTGCATTAGGAAAACCGAGTTTACAAGAGCAGCTCTAATTGTGCTTGAGTTTCGTAAGTTTTCGGCGCATTCTTCGTCAACAAAAAAGTGTGAAATAATAAATGTTAAATGGTTCAAACTCAAACCTACTGGAGATGATTTCAATAGACCTCTTTAGCTTCATACGTCATCAACTGATCACGTGGTTCAAAATGGGTAAACAAACACGCTTTCACGAGACGTAAAACCAACATCAAGCCTGAGCATGATGTTATTTATGTCGCTACATTTAATCTATTCTATTTGAGGCGCATATTTGTTAATCTGAGGTGTGGTCTGTCAGGTGACTTCTTGGCCAATCACGTTCGGTTAGCCGAAATAAATATCTGCTTGCCTTGGCAAGCATTCCTCTTGCCTTCACCATTACAGCGAGAACATCACTTTCAGCTTAACGAAAACGTTTTTTCAGGGATCTTTCAGGCAAGTTGTAGCGGGTAATTTATCCCTATTATTATGGCTCTTCCTAAGATTTTAATACTGGGGCATTCTTTTATAAGACGTTTGGACAACTTTGTTGCAGCCAACCCAAACCTTGATCACCGTTTCTCTTTAGGGAATGTTGCCAAGTTGAAATGGCATGGTGTTGGTGGTCGAACCGTGGTCAAAACGATTAAATACGATCTCCCCGTCATTGCTTCATTTGCCCCAGACATAGTTATTTTGCAGCTGGGAACCAACGATCTTTCCCAGCTCGATCCCTTAGTCGTGGGTTCTTCTATTGAGGAGCTCGTAACAACTCTTCATGACAGATACAACATCAAGATTGTTTGTGTCTGCCAAACCCTTCGAGGATCCGACCCAGTATTTAATGCGCGTGTCCATGCGCTTAACAAATATCTTAAAACCTTACTGGAGGCTCTCCCTTATTCGTTTTTCTGGGGCCACAGGGGTTTCTGGAATTCTTCCCAGGGTTTTCTCGCGCGTGATGGTGTGCATCTCAATAGGCAAGGGCAATTTAAATTTTTCAGGAGTCTCAGAGGGGCCATTTTGAAGTCTTTGCGCACTTGTTCGGCTACCGCCATTTAATTCCAGTATGTGGATATCGATTACATTTTTCTTTTTGTCTGTCACTCCGAGCTACTCAAAGCCATTTTCTTCGGATCTGTGAATAGAATACATTTTACACCAAGCCGTGTTTTTCTTGCTTCGTGATTCAGCTATTTTTACGGCTGCATTCAGCCGAATATCTACTATGCTGTTTCCCTTGGCTTACTGTGGTTGGCTTATCATGTGGTCACCTTGGTGCACAGTACATTAGTGTGCATCCGTTTTATACCTTTATACGGTATGCACGGTCCATTATCGTGCTTTGTCTTATATATACCGTTTGCACAGTCCATTAATGTGCCTTTATTTTTATACCGGCTTTGGTTGTTTTTTGTTGCTTACAGCTTACCACTTGAGTGTACAATCAATTTTGATCGCCTATCTTTGTAGGTGTGTCCAATGCACTTGGTATGGCTGTCGGCATTTTTTGATATTTGGGAAATGGGCTTCGTGGTCAGTTCTTTATATCACTTTATCTCGGTATGCAGACAGCGTTTTCCTGTTTTTTGCATACCGTAACTATTTGGCGGTCCCTCTAATCTGGTCCCTCTGAGAGTCTTTTCATCGCTAGAAATTTTCCTCACCTTTAATTGCATGAATATAGTTCGTATTGTACTCTCTCTTGCATTATTGGATAGTTTATTGCTTCTCGCTGAATCATGCCACCAAAGAAGCGTACCGCTGGTCCTGGTAGACGTTCAAAGCGTCTTCGCCCGCTGCCACCGGCCTCTGATTTGCAAGAAACCGAGCCGGCTACACTGGTTCACGGCGGGCCTTTGCCTTTTGCGTGCTATCTGTCCTGAATCTAGCAACATTTCCCTGAGACGCAGTAAATCGCCTTCTCTTAGTAACCAGAAAGGGCCAATTTCAGATGGAAGGAACTTTCGAATAAAGCTAGTTTCCTGGTCGCTACAGATGAAAATCTCTATTCCTAGGCATCTAACCAAATTATTCAAATATTCGTCTGAAAACATCGAAAACAAACTCCTCCTAGCCTCTAAGAAACAGTAAAATAGAGCGTCGCCACGTCTGACAGGATGTAGACTAACAGATTCAAATGGCACTTTCTCAATAGCTTCCATCTTCAAGTAGCGATGTTATCAAGTGATATACTTGTACTTTGCTCCTTACCAGGAGTGTTATTCAGCAATCTTTAGTGATGGTACACCGAAGTGGCCTGCCTTCAGAAAAAGAGAAAGCCAAAAAAGCAATGAGTCCAACACGAAAAACCACAGTGATCGCATATTTAGTAGCATTAAACTCCTCTGTCAGTAACAACTAGTTTAAGTGATTATTTTGTCGGTCAAAAGAAAAGATCGAGAGACAATTCTGGATGCATCCTCGTGAAATGAGGTCATCCGAATAGCCAAAATGCATTGCGCGCATCAAATGCGTAATCCACCATTTTGAATGTCCTCTAAATGTTGGGAATTTGTTATTTTGGTGATAATCCAAGGACATCCGCTTGAGTGTGGCATCTTTCTCCCTTAGATTGTCATCGTACCGTTCGAAGATTACCAGTACTTCATTTGGACTGGCTATGTAATCGTTTTCTCATAATTTCGACGACAAACTTCGTTTATAAAGTGTCATACTCGATGCCCAGTGGCGTTTCCAAGCGTGGTAGGCCGAAAGCCACGGAACACACTAGAACAATTCTGCCCCGAGAGTCTACGTTTAACCTCTGGAATCAAGACAGGATAGCCTTGGTGCAAAGGGGCTTACCAATAGCCAATTTCCCGAGATTTTGTAACACCAAAGAATCCACGGCCTTCGCTGGAGACGCAGTGAACACGACTCCGTTAATGACACCAGGGAAATCATTTCACGTAAGTTTTAAATGACGTGCACGTTGCATGAAGTAAATTGTGTTGTATTGGTCTAGAGAGCGCCCGTATGTAAACAGAAAGAGATTCTTGCTTTACTAGGATACTTGGAAAGATACTCTAATGTCGCAAGGAGAGTACAAAACGTGGTCTCTGGTTCATGCACATGGCCCATCAAAATTGTGGGCAGCAATTTAAAGGAGCAGTGTCACGAGGAATTTGCTATTTTAGGCGTTAATCATAATCAAGATGCTTATGTAAAGCTACGACAAAAAGATATCAAATGAATTTTATCAGACAGGGCTAACCCATAATAACATTCTTGAGGATTTTTGGAACATGTATCATCAAAACTTGAAAGAATTGGCCATTTTTTCTTTTTCAAATTTCAATCCGTCCCTAGCGACAGGCGACAGGAAACAGTTTTAGTACCATCAAACTGTCTTTAATAACAAAACGAGATCATTAGTTTTGAAATTCAATTGATGCGAAGACACCTTCTAGCCTTTTATAAAGTTGTCAAATAGGGTGGCAATGCCCCCTTTAATCTGAGAAGTGCTCAAAATAAATTAGGTAAATTGAAAACAAAAACCACTCCATTCACAGGAATCTTTCAATTTGATATTGAATTGATTTCCGACTTTCAAATCTTTGAATTAGTCACATTTTAATAGCATTTATTTAGCCCATCTGACAATAACGAACGGGGATATTTAATTTCATATCATTTAAAAAGCAGTTATAGTCAGTAAAGACCCAAATGCATTGCGGGAACGTGCGTTGTCCTTTTAAAGAGGTGGTAAGGTCTTAAAGAAAAATTTAGCATATCAGACTCCTAAACTGGAGGTTGTTAAAAGTCGTTGACTAATTCAGTTATGACCATCATCTTGAAACCTAACAAAATCAGGGCTTCAGTGAAATGCAGCTTTTACAAGTGACACTGTTCTGTTACCTATGAGGAACCAAAGTCAAATTTTGTTATTTCAAAACTGTCCAGAACAGAACGTTTGCCCCAAAGCCTTTGAATTTCTCCACATTTAATTGGGCAACTTTATTTGTGACAATAATACTTGGCTAATCACCTCTGGGCTAGCCAATCAGAGTGCACGTTAGGTACTATTCGCTTGTGTGGTATACACCAATGATTATAGTATAGTATGGTCCAGCGTATATGGTTTAAATATTTTTATACTGAATTGAAATATTACTGTGGCTTCACGTTTTTCAACTTATTTATTCTAAGTGTTATTTCATTTAATTTGGAATGCCACGTAAATGTTGGGATTTGTCATTGTGGTAAGAATCCAAGCACATCTGATTTTTCCAGAACAGAACGTTTGCCCCAAAGCCTTTGAATTTCTCCACATTTAATTGGGCAACTTTATTTGTGACAATAGTACTTGGCTAATCACCTCTGGGCTAGCCAATCAGAGCGCGCGTTAGGTACTATTCGCTTGTGTGGTATACACCAATGATGTTTATAGTATAGTATGGTCCAGCGTATATGGTTTAAATATTTTTATACTGAATTGAAATATTACTGTGGCTTCACGTTTTTCAACTTATTTATTCTAAGTGTTATTTCATTTAATTTGGAATGCCATGTAAATGTTGGGATTTGTCATTGTGGTAAGAATCCAAGCACATCTGATTTTTCCTTCGCAAGCCATGTTGTTATTGAGGAAGAAAATGTCTGAACTAAAAAAGGTGGTCCTGCTAACCCTAAGCCTAAAGGTAAACCCTAAGCCTAAACCCTAAACCCTCAGCCCTCAACCCTCAACCTGCAACCCTCAACTCTTAACCCTAAACCCTTCGCTGGGGTTCATACCTTCTCTTAACAAGAGCTCAATTAACGAGGGTGATAATTCTCGCGCGGAAGCAAACCAGTTTTAGCGTAGCAGTGTCTCTGGATGTTTCCTTTGCTATTCCCAATGCTTGCTCGCGCAATACAGGCTATAATCTTGTCCCTATCACTTTCTAGAGTATTAATTCCGGCGTGTATTTGATTTATCCCCTTTGGGAATAGTTTTCTGTACATAAATAAACACGTGTAAAGGCGAATTTGTCCAGTTTAGTAACAAGCGCGGGAAAGATGGACTCTTGCGGAAATGAACCCCCTCTCATTAGGGGTGAGGATGGGGGGGGGGGGGAAAGGGGTTAGGCTTGTCATCCGTCTTTTTGTAGTTGCTCGATTTAATTACCCTCCCTTACCCTCATATTTTAAACTCATCTTTGGTCTAATCTTTCCGCCTCCGAATTAAGCACTCGCATGTCCCGTAAGTCAACTCTCGAGTCCTTAGGCCTTTATTAAGGGAGCGTGCAGTTGGAATAGATTACTATCATTACTGCGTGTCAACGATTTTTCTTTTCTTTTTCAGGTTTCAAGGTAAAGATCTCGTGGGATTTCGTGCTAATGCGCGTGCGCCAAATAATGTAATGGTGCTACATTTTTGTTTTTATCAAAAGAATCGATAACAAAGAACATTTGGTATTGATACAATATTAATCTTACCTCACAGGCAGTAAGTGAAGTCAATGAGTCCAGAGGATCGCACAGCAAAATGTTTCAAAGAATCCTGTAGACGAAAGAAGAGGGACGGTGTTGAAATCATGTCACTTGGTCTTTTCTTGGTCAATTGTCACGCATAGAGTGACTGTCAGAGACTTCTGTTTTGTTTATTTTACTAAGTGAAATGATCGTTGTCACTAAGGCCAAGATGGTATCAGTTAGAATTGTAATCTGACCTCAAAGAAAATAGATGTAGTGCGTAAGCAAGGCAAGAGCTTTCAAAAACGCAAGAAGAGAGATCCCATTGAGATAATGTAACTGGGACAACTGTCATAAACGAAATAAACGTGGAAGAGATTTTTTGTTTTGCGATAATGCAGGCCGGTAACCCGCAGGCTGAGAAAAAAAAGAACATGGCATCATGTCTAGTTGAGTGCAATGAAACTGACCTTAAAGATGATTGCTACGGTCATTGAGTCCGGTGAATTGCACAGCAAAAGGTTTCAAATTAAACTGAGAGATCGTGAAACGACCTGTTGACAGAGGGAGAGAGATAGTATTTTCAAACAATGCCACTCGACCAGAAGGAAATAGTATTTATACCCTTGTTTCAAGGGTGTTGTCTTAGATATCGATGCCGGAAGATCCCGCAAACATCTGTAGCTTGGTTTTGTCACCCAGGCCATTGCAATGCTGTACTGCCCGAGATCTGCATCCAGAAAGACAATTTTGCGAGTACATGTTGCTAGAATTCGGGCGATAGGTGTATATTTTCGGATGACATCGATCGGTGATTTTAACTTGTGTCACGCCCGCCGGCCAAAAGTCAAACTTTCACTTAAAACTGCCGCAATTGACAAAAAAAAGAAAACAACAGGAAAAAACGCGATTCGCCGACATGGACACGGGGAACTAAGACGCATAAAAGGTTATCACTTGGAGTGAAAGAATAGATGCGGAATAATCCAGGCTTAGCGGAGAACTTACCATCGAGGTTGAGTTCTGCCAGAAAGGACCAGTCCAGTTAACTTGTGACAATAAATTCCAAAGTTTTATGACCGTGCCTCGTGCTAGTTCATTTTGGAGTAGAGCCAAGGTGAGACATCAAATATTGATATCATTATGTGAATGAAAACACTAAACATTGTTGTTATCTATATATGGAAAATCACTGATTGGCTGGAGAATTTCACATGGCATAGCTCGCAGTCTCTATTGACACTGGTCAACCCGTGTCATGCAAGTCAAATTTCTAGCAAATTCTCCCTAGTGTTATAGCACATGTCTGCACATATTTTTCTAGATTGGTGTCGCTTAGGTCAAGGGGGAGGGGGGTGTGTTATGCTAGGTTTTAATGTAAGTCACACCAATTCTCTATTTATGCACACTGTCTGCAAGTTATTGACCGAAACGTCCTGCAATATCTCTATCGTTTTCCACTGTGGTGCCCATCTGCATAAGTTAGGGGGGCAAGAGGTTTAACCTAGTCTTTTCACCAAAATTAAGGTCATAACACATACAGAATCTTTATATTCAGGTGTGCTCTGATTGCCTGTCTGGTTATGACAATGATATGGAATTTTCTTTGATAGCGTAACATGGTGAGGAAACTTGACACAGAAGGCTTCCTTGTTGATTGGAAATTTGATCCAAGAATTGGGTCTTGACGCTTTGCTCTTTGTGGAACCAGTCCCTTAGTACTGCAGAGGAGCGTTTCAGTATGAAAGATTGTACTTCAAGCCACTTAAAGAATAAATTAAAATTGTTTGAAAGTTTGGCAATTGTCGTTGTTGTGTTGAGAAGGGTACGAGGTTGGGTAATTTTGAGTGCGCTGGAGTTACACTGTATAGCAGATACACTGTAGGTTTTTGTATTTCGCCCTTTTGGTGTAAATCAAACTGGAAACGTTCATTTGTGTCCGACGCAGTGTTGACTGTAGTTTAATGCGTGTTCCCATGACCTGGTCACCTAGATTTTACACGATTTTCGCGGTATTAGCGCACGCAAATAAACGTGTGTACCAACATTGTAACCTAAATTGTTTCTGTCGAGTTGTAGAAACGCAATTGAAAGTTTGGGAGAACGAGAAATGCCGTTGAAACGCGAGCCACAGGTGATTGTTTCCACAGCTGCCAGCTGCATACTCCACAGTTTATAGGGTAAGCTCTCCTGATCCCTTCCAAGTTGCAGGGGAACAAAAAAAACATCGATAAATCGCTTTCATTTTCTAATTTGCAATCCACAATGGCGGACACGGCCCGCTGTTCTCATAGCCCGAGATAGAGGTGGATATTTACCTCGCCACTTCGCGGCTCGGTAAATATCCAACGCTAGCCACCGACACCAGGTGAATAGTTGTTTCAGTATATACTAAAACAGTGAGATAATATACACCACAAAAAAGTCAATTTGGATGATTTCTTCACCTGTCACGGGCGCAAACCAGGACGCCATTTTCTCTTGAGTTGCTCGGAGGTAAATAGCACAGGATATTCGGAGTTTGACGAGCCAATCAGCGCGCGCGTTTGACACTATCCACTGTTTTAGTATATACCAATGGCTGATAACCCATGATGGCTTAGCCAATCAAAACTCTCGAATTCCATTATCCAATGATCAAGTTTTTAATAATAGCTGATAACCCATGATGGCTTAGCCAATCAAAACTCTCGAATTGCATTATCCAATAATCCAGTTTTTAATAATTCGTGTTATAACCTAGATAGGACCCTGCGCGCACTCTGATTGGTTAAAAACCTATGTTTTGTAAGAGTATAAAACAGAAAAAGCGTGTTTTATTGTTTTGCGGGCGTAAAGTCTATATCATAGGGCAAATGAAGAAGCCTAAGCCATTTTTTTTCCAGTCATTTGAGATCACGCGAGAAAACACGCCTAAAGCTTGTGTTTTATATATTTCCCTCGTGTTCTCAAATGCCTGTCGCGTTTTATCACAGTGTAATTACACGGCTTAGGCTTCTTTATTTCTTAAATTACGAAACACCACTATAACCAATATTTTTTTGGTACCGTGACACTTAGTTATAGCAGGGTGCCACTGTGAATCAAACCGATAAAAAAGCGAAAACCCCAAATCCTTTAGATTTAAGCCAAGGTGATTCCCTAGTTTTGCATTACGCATTTCTGGGCAAGATTTTTGTGCCATCAGTGCCCCGCGTACAGAGAACGTAAGAGAGTTTCCTCAAACTTTGTTCCATAGCGAGATTAAAATTTGCAGATAGTCCCATCAGAAATAGTCGAAATTATGTTTCCTTCAAAGGATAAAATTATTAACTTGAATTGGGTATCAAGAAACTAAATGAATAATGCCACCGGTGTCTTCCAGCAAACATAACATTTAATGAAAACAACACATCAACTAGTTACAAACGCAACACTAAGATATTTCCGCTATCAATCAGCAAATATTTCCTTCAAGTTTCAACTCAAAGGTTATAACATTCACTAACGAAACTTTGTTATATTACAACTATTTCAAATATGCCATGTCAAGGCGAAAATGATAGAAAAAAACGATTATCTTGATCGACTGAATGAATAGCTGAAATCATTGATAATGAATACCGCTAAATGAAACTTTACAAGGTACTTGTTACGTCTAACTTACTTTTATTGATTTATTTTGACATTAAACTGCGTCGAATGGGTCTATTCCTTGATTCGCGTGTTTCCTTAAATTGAGTTTTCCAGTCAATAAAAACAGATAAAAACAGCTCCTTTAACACAAATGCTGCGACCTGATTGTCTAACTTTCCGTTATCGATAAGAGTCCGGACAACGCTGTACGCGTCAACGCGAAACATTTTCTTTATTGCCTGATATTGTGGCAATAAATAACAAACTGAATGTGATTTAGCATCGTCTGTGCTCTTATCGACAAGGCTAACTTTTCAAACAATTTAATATTGCAAATAACTTTCCTTCTTTGAGTTGGCGTTTAATTTTGTTCAAGCTGCGGTCTTCAACAAATCTAGGACAGTTACCAGACATCGCTACAATTATTAAAAGCCGCGAACTTGCAAAAAAGCGATCAATACAGTTTTCAAAGGACGAAAAAATTACCACCCGTTTATGAAAAAATCACCTCGTTCGGCTGGTTGGCAATAGTCCCAGTAAAATGCAGCACGCACCCTAGAGAATTTTACCCGCCCGGATGGATAGGTATAGGTTCTCGCAAAGTTTCTGTATTGATGGAAGCTGCGAAGTTTGCGTTTTACGTTGCGATAACTCGGGCAGGTTTTTAATAGGCCATAAAAGCACGGATAGTCAACACATTGTGAAAAGTACTCGCTGGTCGCGAGGAACCCATTCCAATACATTTCGTAGGCAAGGACCGAAACGCCTTTCGACGTTCGAACTTCGTACAAAGACAGCAAGTTTACCAGGAATGCGTGAATCACATTCGTTTTGATCAGTAAATAACCACATAGTCTTACGAGCGCCACCAGATCGTCGGCGAATGACAGGTAACCTCGTTTCGATTCCAACGTATCGAAAAGTAAGTCTACGGAAACTGACTGCACGAAGCCTGGGAGACACAGGTAATTTTGGCCATGGTGCTTCGAGCAAAGACTGCAAATTCACACAGGACCACTTTGTCGAAGTAGCCTGCAGTAGAACTCACTAGTAAATGCCAAGAAATGCACCGAAACTGAATGAGAATATTTTCTGGATGGCAAGCAAATTATTATCTTTTCATCGCTGACGAGAAATTCCTCGTACAATTGTGGTATCAGACCAATTTCCCTTAAAACTTGAAACAACACTTCTTCCGGTATTAACGATGTCATTCCGGCCATACTTGCAGCTGGCAAGATATCTGTGATGAAAAACAAAAAGGAGAAACGTTCTTTTGAGCGCTTGCATGCAAGTAACGTCACCTTAGCCGAACCTACCTCAATGTACTTATTTCAACAACCCCTACTGTTTATAGACCTGATTGTGAATGTCCAGTTTTGACGTTCTAAGCTCGTAGAGGCCATTTGAATGCAAATAAACCACATCTACCGGGTAAATGACAGCGCTTAGGGCCTCTTTATAACACTTCCCTGCATTTAATTTGAATTTTCCGGCTTCAATGTCCGAAAACTCAGCTAGAAACGCAGTTTTGCGGTCTTCGGACAATCTCAAAAGCTTTGTTAGAAAACACTTGGGGCTACTGTGTGTAGAATCAGCCGCCACTAACGCTACGAAGTCTCCCGGGAGTGGCGAGATCTCAATATTCCCCTCCGAATCCTCGTCTTCGATAATTTGGACTTCATCCTCTTCTAAATTACGAGATACCATAGAACTTAGAAAATCGAGAGCCCTACTTTTCTTATCGGCTAACGGCCGTTCATCATAGAACCGTCTCTGTGTTCTCACCGAATGTTTCATCAAGGTCGCAAAAGATTCTCTGAGAAAAGCATCGCCACTCTCAGGTAGCGACAGAAAGTGACTGACCACTGCTTTCCTAAGGTTGACTGTAGTCAACTTAAGGGAGAAATATTTCTCGAACATTGCTGAAATGTAACTGTTGTAAGAGTTTTGCGTGAACGGATCTCCCCTCGCGTTAACAAAAAAGAAATTGTGGTCTTTTCCGTTTAACAACAGCGGTCTCATTTTGGTGCGGTACAGTTTCAAGTAATAAGTCGGAAACGTTAGGGGCGTCAAGTCTGTCTTGTTCGTACCATATGTAGGGCGTGTCTTGTAAGCATCTTCCAGTAAGAATACAGCCTGGTTTTCCGCAAAACATATTAAATTTTGGTTCTTACAATCGTCGCTCAACTGACCCGTGTGAATGCAAAGGGTAATGTATTCCTTTGATCGGCCGGGGTTAGCTGAACAGTAAAGTAACAAGAGGCACAGATTCATGCAGCTCCTAGCCTGACTCGGGCCAGATTTCTCTTGAACTTCCCACTTTAGCTCGCGACAGAGTTCAAGTAGTTCAGGATAGACAATTTTGTCCAACTGAGGCCTACTCGCCGATTCATCAATCCGCTCCCTTCTCGCAAGACGCTCAAGTTGTCTTTAAATAGCTCAAATTTTTTCTAGGGAAACCCTCTGTTCCTCTTCTGCTTGCTTCCCGACAGAATTTAAAGGTACTTTCGCCACGTTGATAAATGCTGAGATATACCGGCTACAGGTTATGGGTTTGAGGCTACGAGATGACATCATGTGATTTACGAAATCTTGGATAAGAAGGGGATTTGAGCAACACGACAATTCAGGGTCGACATTTTTAACGTTTCTTAAATACCACAGGAATCGGCCGACTCTTTCCAACATTTTTTTCAATCGTGACAGCTTGCATGGCACTACCATCGCATTCAGCATTGAGTTCGAGCGTGTAGAATTTTCGTATTTCGCAAAAGTCGGAGCGCAGTTCTGGTGACATTTCCTCCTCAGCTAGGGTTAAAGCTACTCTCTTGTTTTCACCGCAAGTGGCGACTGAAATGGAAATGGAAATGTGGAAATGGCGCCTTCTCCCTGTGTTGACAGAGTCTCCCGGCGGTTTTTTCTCAACGTGTTGTTTTCCGTCGCTTTTAATAGCCTCTGGCTTGATGACAGAGTCGAGCCCTAGGTTGCTAGATGTACCTTCCTCGTTTGAAAAACTAGAAACAGAATCAAGAGCTCTTGGCTCTGCAGAAATTCCTTGATAGGACCACGGCATAAATTGACTGCGCGAAAAACAATTGGACGCTGCAAAGGGACTGAATTGATTTTCAAAGCTCGGTGTGGGCCTTTGCCTTTTGCATGCTATCTGTCCTGAATCTAGCAACATTTCCCCGAGACCAGTAAATCGCCTTCTCTTAGTAACCAGAAAGGGCCAATTTCAGATGGAAGGAACTTTCGAATAAAGCTAGTTTCCTGGTCGCTACAGATGAAAATCTCTATGCCTAGGCATCTAACCAAATTATTCAAATATTCGTCTGAAAACATCGAAAACAAACTCCTCCTAGCCTCTAAGAAACAGTAAAATAGAGCGTCGCCACGTCTGACAGGATGTAGACTAACAGATTCAAATGGCACTTTCTCAATAGCTTCCATCTTCAAGTAGCGATGTTATCAAGTGATATACTTGTACTTTGCTCCTTAACAGGAGTGTTATTCAGCAATCTTTAGTGATGGTACACCGAAGTGGCCTGCCTACAGAAAAAGAGAAAGCCAAAGTCCAACACGAAAAACCACAGTGATCGCATATTTAGTAGCATTAAACTTCTCTGTCAGTAACAACTAGTTTAAGTGATTATTTTGTCGGTTAAAAGAAAAGATCCAGAGACAATTCTGGATGCATCCTTGTGAAAAGAGGTCATCCGAATAGCCAAAATACATTGCGCGCATAAAATGCGTAATCCACCATTTTGAATGTCCTCTAAATGTTGGGAATTTGTTATTTTGGTGATAATCCAAGGACATCCGCTTGAGTGTGGCATCTTTCTCCCTTAGATTGTCATCGTAGCGTTCGAAGATTACCAGTACTTCATTCGGACTGGCTATGTAATCGTTTTCTCATAATTTCGACGACAAACTTTGTTTATAAAGTGTCATACTCGATGCCCAGTGGCGTTTCCAAGCGCGGTAGACCGAAAGCCAGGGAGCACACTAGAACAATTCTGCCCCGAGAGTCTACGTTTAACCTCTGGAATCAAGACAGGATAGCCTTGGTGCAAAGGGTCTTACCAATAGCCAATTTCCCGAGATTTTGTAACACCAAAGAATCCACGGCCTTCGCTGGAGACACAGTGAACATGACTCCGTTAATGACACCAGGGAAATCATTTCACGCAAGTTTTAAATGACGTGCACGTTGCATGAAGTAAATTGTGTTGTATTGGTCTAGAGAGCGCCCGTATGTAAACAGAAAGAGATTCTTGCTTTACTAGGATACTTGGAAAGATACTCTAATGTCGCAAGGAGAGTACAAAACGTGGTCTCTGGTTCATGCACATGGCCCATCAAAATGGTGGGCAGCAATTTAAAGGAGCAGTGTCACGAGGAATTTGCTATTTTAGGCGTTAATCATAAGCAAGATGCTTATGTAAACCCTACGACAAAAAGATATCAAATGAATTTTATCGGACAGGGCTAACCCATAATAACATTCTTGAGGATTTTTGGAACATGTATCATCGAAACTTGAAAGAATTGGCCATTTTTTCTTTTTCAAATTTCAATCCGTCCCTAGCGACAGGCGACAGGAAACAGTTTTAGTACCATCAAACTGTCTTTAATAACAAAACTAGATCATTAGTTTTGAAATTCAATTGATGCGAAGACACCTTCTAGCCTTTTATAAAGTTGTCAAATAGGGTGGCAATGCCCCCTTTAATCTGAGAAGTGCTCGAAATAAATTAGGTAAATTTGAAAAAAAAACCACTCCATTCACAGGAATCTTTCAATTTGATATTGAATTGATTTCCGACTTTCTAATCTTTAAATTAGTCACATTTTAATAGCATTTATTTAGCCCATCTGACAATAACGAACGGGGATATTTAATTTCATATCATTTAAAAAGCAGTTATAGTCAGTAAAGACCCAAATGCATTGCGGGAACGTGCGTTGTCCTTTTAAAGAGGTGGTAAGGTCTTAAAGAAAAATTTAGCATATCAGACTCCTAAACTGGAGGTTGTTAAAAGTCGTTGACTAATTCAGTTATGACCATCATCTTGAAACCTAACAAAATCAGGGCTTAAGTGAAATGCAACTTTTACAAGTGACACTGTTCTGTTACCTATGAAGAACCAAAGTCAAATTTTGTTATTTCAAAACTGTCCAGAACAGAACGTTTGCCCCAAAGCCTTTGAATTTCTCCACATTTAATTGGGCAACTTTATTTGTGACAATAGTACTTAGTTGTCATTTCTCAGACTATTGGTATTGTCTAATAGATGGAATTGGGGATGGATTGCAAATTGACTTTCCAGTCAAGGTGCGATTTTTTTTATCATGGGGTCCGAAAAATCATACCTTGGTTGGAAATTCAATATGCCCTCTACCCCATTATCGCCCAGAAAAACTCTGTCATTTTGCAAAGCAGCATGTAGCCTTTCATAAAAATTGAAAAAAAAAACGAAAATTATGAATCATTTCAAATTTTATCAGAGATTATATTATGATCATAATTTTTCTACAGAATGTATTTTTTAATGTACTATATAAATGAAATCTTAAAGGCTACAAGTATATTTTAATACTATTTTTGCTACTGTAAAATTCATAGGGTAGAACATGGATACATACTGCCAACATGCATTAAATGCAAGGGTGTCTTTATTTGAAATCTTTCTTTTAAGCCTTTTTTGCCGGACAATTCTGTGTGGCCAAGTACAAATTAACTAAGGAATGTTTTCATTTCAGTCTGATACCTATTATATGCATCCATGAATATTTATCTGTCTTTGGGACTTTTTACTTTGGGACTTTGGTACTTTTTATCTGTCTTTGGGACTTTTTACCTTCCCAAACTTACTCTTGTTCTTTGCACAACACTGATAAACATGTACATATGATTCCTTTTTATAGTAAGGTTTTTTGGACAATTATTGTATTTTTATATTGGCACAGTTTACAAATAATTATCCTGGTCGTTTTCACTGTCTGCCTTCCAGTATAAAAAAGAAAGAGCCTGTAATGAAACCCTTGCAGTATCTTACAAATAATTACTTCATTTTTCATGTAATATAATTTTTATACATCAATTTACATTCTTTAGAATAAACAATTTATTCCCTGTTTCACCCTTAAAGTCCTAGTATCCACATACCTATATTCTCCGTGCTGCTCTCCATGTATTTTTTATAGCACTAGTTTGTCAAAAACAAAAAGAAAACATTTTAGATTTGGTGACCATTTCTTTTATATTTCTGACAGTATGTATGTTTGATCAAGGAGAGACACCGTAAAGAGATATAATATGCTGGTTACTGGAACTTAAAAGGATTCATTCATCCTTTTTTCTTCCTTTTTCTTTAATTTCTGTGTCCCAATAGTTTGTATCTTTTTTGCAATATGATCTTTTGTTGCGTTTACTGTCACGTAGCTCCCATTGCCGAGATTCCAGTTTCAGAACATCTGCAGCAGCATTTCGCTTGTTGGATTTGTGAAGTACAATGTTCCTTGCCATGTCATTATTTTTTTCAACTCCCTGCCCAGTGAATAATTTTACTGATTTGAATTTTCTCAGGAAGATAGGAATGTGGTAAACAAGAGAGTGCATGTAGGGTGTTACATTTGCTCTCTTGTACCCAAGACGCTTGTCCTTTAGTGAGGTAAATAAATTGACCCAGTCCTTGGCTTTAGTAAAGTACTGATCAGTTGTTTCAGGAGTTGGGTTGCTGTTTGTAATGATGCTGTAGAGTTCTTTAAAGTCAGTCCATATTTGGGACACAGTTGGGCATGTGTCTGTATGTGTGCATATGTTAAGTTTTTGTGGAAGGTCAGTGAGAAGCTTTTTCTTGTCACTTCCAAGTAGACTGGTGAAGTCGTACTGACCTGAGCCTTTGCCATCCGCATTTGTTTTTTCCCAGATGTCAAAGGAAACTCCACAAGATCGAATTGTGGACTGAAGTGTTTTGATGTGACTGTCCTTTTGGTCAGCTTTTTGTTTGTTCAAATTTTCTTTTTTGTCCCACTCAACTATCTCTATAACCAGATTGTTGATAAGGACATCCATTATGCGGAGAAGAAGGTGAAGCTCGTCCAGTACAACATGATCCAAATCTATGTTAAGGAGAGGCTCATGCTCACAGGAATATTCTTCTTGCGTGCCTTTTTTTTGGGCCATTTTAGTCATCTCCTCTAAGGTACGAAGTAAAGGAGGGGTGTTGTAGTGATCAAGATTGAAGTCCATTTTCCATCTTAACTCTTTGGCTATCTTGCACCAAAGACAAGAATAAATGGAAGTGGCCCCCTTCATACCGGTCATGAGGAGAAGAAATTTATAATCGCCTCCCAGGAAGAATTCAACATTATATTGAGAGTCATTTACAACAATGTGTTCTTGTTTGATTGTGTCATTTATCTCACTGAATACTGCACCAAATGCTTCCCTGAGGGTGTTGTAGCTCTCAGACCCTTTAACAATGGCTATGGTGTGGTTACCACTTGATGACATGACATCATCCCCCGCCTGTAGTAGGGAAAAGCAGAGCAAAATGAAACTTGAATTTCTAGTCATCCTGGCTCCAGCGTTGTTTAGTCAAGTCAGCGTTGTTTAGTCAAGTTTATTATTAAATCAACAAAATTTTACAAAAACAACGCTAACCCGCAAATAGCTGAGGCTAATCTAGGCGGGTAGCGAGTAAGACTGTTTAAAGAGTAAATCAAATGTTAGTGTTACATACCAGTAAAGAGATGAAACAAATGCACGTCTAGCAAATAAATAAATAAATAAATAAATAAATAAATAAGTAGGTAAATAAATAAATGGATAAATAAGTAGGTAAATGAATAAATGGATGAAATAGAAATCGCAATTAGACAAAGCTATTTTGAGTATTTATTTTGAAATTTATCGATTAGAAAAGATGTGCCAACATAATCGTCCTCCTTCATTAAAGCTTGTAAAAGTCGGTTTTGTATATTTTTCTTAAATACACACTTCGGTAATTTACGTAATTCTTGGGGGATGCTATTCCATATTTTGGCCCCTTGTCTTGAAAAAGATTTTAATTGTTGGTTACATCTAGCATATTTTATATGATAATTGCCTGCTAAAGAAAACCTTGTATTATAATTATGCATGTCATTTGAGCAATTAAAAAGATTAGAAATATTACATGGAGTTAGCTTGTTGAAAACGTCATGCATTAGTATTGAAATAGATTTGAAATAAAGTATATTTACTGGAATAGTATTGGAGGAGACAAAAAGAGGAATGGCGTGTGACCTATAAGATGCAAAGTATATGAGGTGAAGGGCACGCTTTTGTAAGACCAGAATTTGATTGATGTAAGTTTGTGCAGCATGGCCCCACACAACAATGCCGTAGGACAGATAAGGGAATATCAAAGATCGATAGATTGTTAACAGTACGCTTGTGGGTACATAATATCTTAGTCTAGCGATGATGCCAATTGTTTTGCTTATCTTTGAAGTGATGTGTCCAATATGATATTTCCAGCTGAGATTAGAATCAATTAACACACCTAAATACTTGACATACGACTTTTGTTCTAAAGGCAAATAGGTTTTGGAATCATTATCAAATATTTGAAGATTAACTTGATAGTCAATTTTCTTTTGATGAGGATGGAAGATAATGAAGTTCGACTTCTTAACGTTCAGCGTTAGCTTGTTAGCTGTTAGCCATTCACAAACTTTATGTAATTCAAGGTTAACAACGAGCTCCAGAGTTCGAAGATTTTTATTAGCATATAATAGATTTGTATCGTCAGCAAACAAGTAGAATACTAGTTTATCAGATGACCTGTAGATGTCGTTGACATATAAGAGAAAGAGTAAAGGTCCTAGGACAGAACCTTGTGGTACACCACAAGTCATACGTTGTTTGTTGGAGATATTAGGTCCAATTTGGGTTGATTGAATACGGTCCGAGAGATAAGAACGAAACCAATCGTTCACGATGCCTCTAATACCATAATGATATAGTTTTTGAAGTAAAATTGAGTGGTCAACTGTGTCAAACGCTTTTTTCAAATCAATGAATATACCACAGGTGTATATCCCTTTATCAAAATTAGATTGAATTTGATTAACTATATCAATAAGTGCATGTTCTGTTGATCGCCTTTCTCGGAAACCGTATTGTGAATGGTAAAAAATGTTACAATCTTCTAAAAAAGACTTCAATTGGCGGTAGATAAGTTTTTCAATGATTCTGTTAAAAACGGAAAGAAGTGAGATAGGTCTGTAATTGTTTGGATCAGTCACATCGTCATTTTTGTAGATTGGTATGACTTTAGCATGCTTTAATCTAGACGGAAAAACTCCACTCGTAATTGAATCATTTATAATTTTACACAAAGGCTTCGAAATGGTTTTGCTTGCGCATTTCAACAATGGAATTGGACAAGAGAACAATCCGTATGCCTTGTTGTGTGGGGTAGAGAGAATTTCTAATTCAACTTCGGAAGCAGTTACTGGTTGAAAAGCAAAAGACCCTAAAGTGCTTGGTTTGGATAAATAATTGGAGAAATGGATTTGCGACTGTGGGATCTTAGAAGCTAGATTAGGACCTACTGATGCAAAATGATTGTTTAGTATGCTAGGTAACTCAAAGGTGTGGTACGATATCCCTCTGTTTCCAGGGCGCTTTAAGGCTGTTATTGAATTTTCACTTTTCCTTTTCCGATTAATTAACATATTAATACCGTCCCAAGTCCTCTTTATATTATTTGAGTTAGTCATAAAATAGTCATGGTAGTATAGCTTTTTACTTAATCTAGATAAATTTAAAATTTTATTCCTATAAATTTTGTATTTGGATTTATTACCGGAGAAGAAGAGTTCATTCTTTTTCTTAATTGAAATCCTAAGGCCTCTTGTTATCCAAGGTTTATTAAGTTGTTTGGCTTTACGTTTAGAAATTGTATTGATTGGCGCATGTTTATTTACAATCCTGTTAAGTTTGTTATAAAAAGTAGAGAAGGATTTGTTGACATCATTACTACTCTCTGAAAGTATAGACTCCCAATGTAATTGTGAGAGATCATTGACAAAGTTTTCTTCTGAAAATTTTGAGGTGTCGCGAGATACAATTTTTCGTGGCTTTATTTTCCTGCCTAATGAGCGGCAAACACAAAACTGTGAGAAATGGTCACTTATGTCAGAAACAATGTTGCCGCTTAAAATATGCATATCATAGTTGTTTACGAATATATTATCAATAAGTGTTGCCGAGGTGTTGTAAACTCTTGTGGGTTTATCTATTGTTGGAGTGAAACAAAGGCTTTGAAGAGTATGCAAAAAAATTTTGAGCATATTTACAAGTTTCATAGCGGAGGAGGTTTATGTTGGCATCAGTCATTATATAAATCGGTTTACCTGAAGTGGAAAGCGATCTTTACTTGGATGGGATGCTCCTTCCAATTTGTCTCCTTTTCTCTATTGATTTTTCTCTATTGATGATGTCTAGTACCCTGGCTTTGAGGAGACCTGTGAATGACATCTGTGCACCCTCTGCACTGCCAGGAGTTGGATCAATGTGGCAGATCTCATTCAGCTGATCTCTTCTTTGCTTGACCAGATAAGATTTAGGAAGAACACTGACATTCATTGTTAGCTCATGATAGAATGAGTCTCCAACACAAAATTTGTCGAGCAGAAAAAGAACTTGTTCAATCTTTGTTTTGTCTTCATCAGATAAGGAGCAACCTTGGGAGGTATTTTTCTCTAATTCCAGATGATGTGTTTGCCCAGTTTTCTGCTCCTTCACTTGTATGCCTTGAACACTTAGACCAAATGAGTTAGAAAACCATAGTGCAGTCTGAGCATGTGTTAGGAATGTTTTCAGAGATCGTGATTTGTTTTTCACCTCAGAAAT
This sequence comes from Micromussa lordhowensis, assembly GCA_964020085.1. Classification (NCBI taxonomy): domain Eukaryota; kingdom Metazoa; phylum Cnidaria; class Anthozoa; order Scleractinia; family Lobophylliidae; genus Micromussa; species Micromussa lordhowensis. The sequence continues at coordinate 24,697,649 of OZ026596.1, read as the reverse complement.
GTCCTTCCCTTTATTCTGGAGGCTTTCATTCTTTTCAAGGCACTCTATATAACTTAGCAACTCCCTGTTTTGTTGCTTTAAGCTACTTATTTCTTCTCTCTCTTGCACCACTGAAAGCATCTCTTGATAGAGCTTTTCCCTTTCTTCTTGAAGGTTTACATAGCTTTTCTAAAATTCGGCAATTTCATCTTTTATGAACTCATTCTGCCTTTTTAAGTCTTGAATAGAAAGTATCTGTTCCTCAAAAATGTGCAACTTCCTGGTTTTAGAATTTAATTCCATTGTTTTGCTACCCCCTTTTGCCTTGCCATAGAAAGCATGGACTTTAGAGGCAATTTTTCTCAGACTCTCTTCCACCTCATCCCTGGTATGCTGATCTTCACTTATGGCAAAGCAATTATGTGGAATTGAATTCTCAAAAAGGTCAGTGTAGGAAAATTCCCTGGCCTTCTGCAGATCATCAGTTGGCAAAGAACTTGAAGAACCCTCTCCTCTATCATTGTTACCTTTATCCTTTCCTCTCTCCTTTCTTTGAGTTGCAATGAAATCATACCAGGCCTTCAACAGTGGATATGGAAAATCTACTGCTAAAATAATTAACAATTATTCCATGAGCGCGCGTTGGATATGAGATGATAGATAGCCAACGAGGCGCGTAGCGCCGAGTTGGCTATAATCATCTCATATCCAACAAGCGCGAGTGGAATAATTGTTTTATTAAAAACGCCTCCCAAAAATAGAAAACTAGGCTACAATAAAAACAAAAAGGCCCAAAAAATCAAGCATACGCTCGCCATCTTTGTAGATCATGGTATAATGGCTCATATACCATGATGGCTAAGCCAATGAAAACTCTCGAATTGCATTATCCAATGATCCAGTTTTTAATAATATTTCTTGTGACAGCCTTTGCTGCATAAGCTAATGAGGGGCTTTCAATTCTCAATTCCCACTTCAAAAATGCTTCTAATGGGGGTCTATCAGACATTTTCCAACTGGAATTATCATTTCTACATATAAAGGACTGCAAGGTTTAGGAAACCAAAGGATTGTAAAACTAGAGTTAAGTTACATCCATGCATAAGATCAGAGTCAAAATTAGCAAAACTTGGGCTCTGAACACCTTCAGTACAGCGGAATTCCGCTAAAAAGCTAGGTTGCAAAGCCCTTCAAAGATGGCGGCTATTTTTCGTGTGTGTTTCAAGATGTTCACGCGATTCGACTCGATGTTTTTGCTTACAAAAGCGCTCATTTCCCCAAAGAGGCCAATACCTGAAAAAAACGTGAAATACGGGATTTTGCCAGCCATTTCGGCAGAACTTAAACGGCTCTCAGTACCTTGAAATATGGCTCAAATGGACAATCAATCTTCGTAGAAGACGTTCTGACGTGGGCAATTTGAAAACATTACCTTACATGGCCTTGGTAAGACATGGATTATGATAAACACAGGCGGATTTAAAGAAGCAGAGTGGCCACAAGGCGTCCAAAAGATGACGGTCCGGGGCAGAACCTAGGTGCATCGGGGGATCGTAGGAGTTCTTGTGAGTGTTGTTTACGTTGTTTTTTAATGATTTAATGATTGATTTCTCGGCATGATATGCAATACAGAGCCTTGATTTAGCCATTTGCGATTTTGCTTCCTACAAACACTGTTTTTAGTGTAAGAACAGGTCCTTAAAAAGAGCATCTTACTTTCTTATTTTCGTAATTCGGGAAACGAAATTTTTTTATCCGTGAACCGTGATCCTCTGTATTTTAGGTTCGTGAACCGTGCCAGAGACTTCCCTGTACGACCCTCTTGATATCTAAAGCTTTTAATTGGACATTGTAAACAGACCACGAGAACATGGTAAATTGTTTTTTTTTGTTAGATTATTTTTTATCAGTGCTGGCCTGATGGGCCGCTTGGCATATATGTAGTGCTTGTGCCAAACGTTTCCCATGAAAATCAGGTAATACGTTCATGATAACCGTCACAAATATACTACCCTACAAGAGTCACCAATGAACCCTAACTACCTGTAGCTCCTGTACAGTGCCTGTAGCTCCTGTAGTTCCTGTAGTATTTGTAGTTCGTGTAGTTCCTGTATTACCAGTAGTTCGTGTAGTTCATGTAGTACCTGTAGTTTGCGTAGTTCGTGTAGTTCCTATAGTACCTGTAGTTCGTGTAGTTCCTATAGTACCTTTAGTTTGTGTAGTTCATGTAGTACCTGTAGTTCCTGTAGGTCTGTAGTTCCTGTAGGTCTGTAGTTCCTGTAGTTCCTGTAGGTCTGTACTTCTGTACTTCTGTACTTCTGTAGTTCTGTACTTCTGTAGTTCTGTAGTTTCTGTAGTTTCTGTAGTTTCTGTAGTTCTGTAGTTCCTGTAGTTCCTGTAGTTCCTGTAGTTCCTGTAGTTCCTGTAGTTCCTGTAGTTCCTGTAGTTCCTGTAGTTCCTGTAGTTCCTGTAGTTCCTGTAGTTCTGTAGTTACGGTAGTTCTGTAGTACCTGTAGTTCTGTAGTTCCTGTAGTTCTGCAGTTCTGTAGTTCTGCAGTTTTGTAGTTCTGTAGTTCAGTAGTTCTGCAGTTCCTGTAGTTCCTGTAGTTCCTGTAGTTCCTGTAGTTCCTGTAGTTCCTGTAGTTCCTGTAGTTCCTGTAGTTTTGTAGTTACGGTAGTTTTGTAGTACCTGTAGTTCTGTAGTACCTGTAGTTCTGGTAGTTCCTGTAGTTACGGTAGTTCTGTAGTACCTGTAGTTCTGTAGTACCTGTAGTTCTTGTAGTTCCTGTAGTTCTGTAGTTCCTGTAGTTCTGTAGTTCCTGTAGTTCCTGTAGTTCCTGTAGTTCTGTAGTACCTGTAGTTCTGTAGTACCTGTAGTTCCTGTAGTTCCTGTAGTTCCTGTAGTTCCTGTAGTTCTGTAGTTCTGTAGTTCTGTAGTTCTGTAGTTCCTGTAGTTCCTGTAGTTCCTGTAGTTCTGTAGTTCCTGTGGTACCTGTGGTACCTGTAGTTCCTGTAGTTACGGTAGTTCTGTAGTACCTGTAGTTCCTGTAGTACCTGTAGTTCTTGTAGTTTCTGTAGTTCCTGTAGTTCTGTAGTTCTGTAGTTACGGTAGTTCTGTAGTTACGGTAGTTCTGTAGTACCTGTAGTTCCTGTAGTTCTGTAGTTCTGTAGTTCTGTAGTTCTGTAGTTCTGTAGTTCTGTAGTTCTGTAGTACCTGTAGTTCCTGTAGTTCTGTAGTTACAGTAGTTCTGTAGTACCTGTAGTTCTGTAGTACCTGTAGTTCTGTAGTTCCTGTAGTTCCTGTAGTTACGGTAGTTCTGTAGTACTTGTAGTTCTGTAGTACCTGTAGTACCTGTAGTTCTGTAGTTCTGTAGTTCCTGTAGTTCCTGTAGTTCCTGTAGTTCCTGTAGTTCCTGTAGTTCCTGTAGTTCCTGTAGTACCTGTAGTTCTTGTAGTTTCTGTAGTTCCTGTAGTTACGGTAGTTCTGTAGTACCTGTAGTTCTGTAGTACCTGTAGTTCCTGTAGTTCTGTAGTTCTGTAGTTCTGTAGTTCTGTAATACCTGTAGTTCCTGTAGTTCTGTAGTTACAGTAGTTCTGTAGTACCTGTAGTTCTGTAGTACCTGTAGTTCTGTAGTTCCTGTAGTTCCTGTAGTTCCTGTAGTTACGGTAGTTCTGTAGTACTTGTAGTTCTGTAGTACCTGTAGTTCTGTAGTTCTGTAGTTCTGTAGTTCCTGTAGTTCCTGTAGTTCCTGTAGTTCCTGTAGTTCCTGTAGTTCCTGTAGTTCCTGTAGTTCTGTAGTTCTGTAGTTCTGTAGTTACGGTAGTTACGGTGGTTCTGTGGTTCTGTGGTTCCTGTAGTTCTGTAGTTCCTGTAGTTCCTGTAGTTCTGTGAGTTCTGTGAGTTCTGTGAGTTCTGTGAGTTCTGTGAGTTCTGTAGTTCTGTAGTTCCTGTAGGATTTTAGTTTTGTAGTTCTGTAAGTTCTGTAGTTCTGTAATTCCTGTAGGATTGTAGTTTTGTAGCCGGTTTTGTAGTTCTTTAGTACCTATAGTTTTTGTATTTGTTTTCGTTTTTATAGTTGTTGTAGTTATTGTGGTTCCTTTAGTTCAGTAGTTCCTGTAGTTTTGTCATTAGTTCTTGCAGCCTTCTTTAGCCTTCTAGTTTTGTAGTTCCTGAAGTTTGTATAGTTCTTTTAGTTCCTGTATGACCTGTGGCTTTTTATACTTCTGTATTTCATTTAGTTACAGTATGTAGTTTGTGTAGTTGCTTTAGGCATGTTTAATTCATGTTGTGCCGTAGTTCCCCCCATAGTAGCTCTCAGAACATAGTGGTACCAACATAGTAGCAATGGATGCTATCCACTTACCAACTTTTACTGATCGATTTCTTGCATTTTGAACAACCTTGGTGAAATTTGCGACGAACGAGTTGATTATTAGTGAATAAACGTTCTTCACAAATTACTTGTACAATGTATGTATTGGCCTGTTTGCTCCGGATTATTGAAGGTTTGTTTTTCACGTGTTCGCATGCAAACTAATGTGAATAAGGTTCTGTTTAGGGAAAGTTTATTGTCTGCATTTTGGTGTTTCTTTACTTTCCTAGGCGGCCTTTGCAAATAGAGCGAGCTCATATCAAATTCGTTGACGTGAGTGTGTTTTTCGTGTGTTTATGATGAAAATAATTCTTGTTCATGTTATTGAAGTTTTGCTATTCACAGTTGAGCTTACTAAATGAAAATTGATCGTAATTCTGTGCTGGATGTTTCTACTGGCATACTTAGTAGGATGAATTGATAAATAACCTTTATTTCTGTGTTGTACAACAAATAGTAGCTACCTAGAATGTAAGCATGTTCATGTTTGCCCTTTCGTATATTGTAACCGCTAGTTTTTGTTTTTATGTTTTCCCCGGGATTTCTAATGTCCGCCCTTAATTGGTCGTGTTCGTCTAGGATTGGATTTAACTGAACTAAATTTTCTTTTTACCCTCATGGATACGCGAAACGTAGAAACGTTTTAAAGGTTCTTGCGTGGACTTTGATATGCAAATGTGTCACTCACTCAGGTATAGGCACTTTACGTAATTAGTCGACCAGAACGAGAGCCCCCGAGCTAGCCTGACGCCGTGTTCGAATATTAACCGAGCCTGGCGTTATGTTGGAATACTAACCGTGCTGCCTGATATTTCATTCAAATGTGTACTTTATGCCACCTTGAGGAATAAGTACTATGGCCAACTTGAAGGCTGAATTTCATGGACATTTGACTCTTCCAGGCGTTAAATATGACGAATTCGAAGAGATTAACATTTGTTTGCTGGAAAGTGACCTGAAAAGGAGCAAATCCCATGCTAGTGTGGTAGCTTTGATGGGAATGTGTCTTATTTCTCAATGTCAATGATGTTATATGAACGAAAAGAACAGTTTTCTTATGAAGGAAGCAGTTATTAAACTAACAGGACAAACATTGGCACCATTATATAATATTGTAATACAATTTGTTTTTCATAATTCACTGACATCTAAACCCGAAGAGGGCTACTCTGATAACCCGAAATATTTTATAAGTATTACAAGTTCTTTCAGCCTTGCAGTAGTCTTTGACTTATTATCGTTTCACTTTTCATGTTTGGCTGATTAATTCTTCTGCGAGATCCAATTTTCAATCAAGCAGGTTTTTCGTTTTTGAGTTGTCCACGACTGAAGTTTAGATCAGTTAAACTTGTGTCCTCCATACTTGTTTTGTGTGTTTTAGTTCATTCATTAGAACTCTGAGTGTGATGTGGACTACACCGGCGAATTAACAAATACCACAAAATCTTATTGAAAAGATAACAAGAGGAAAGGAAAAACTGTGAATTTGTTGTAACACATTTATGGATCGTCAGATTTTTTTTTTTTTGAACAAGACTGAAAATACTCGCCAAAGCAGCTAATTATTGTGATGTACCTTACGTGATATTTAACAATTATTCCATGAGTGCGCGTTGGATATGAGATGATAGATAGCCAACGAGGCGCGTAGCGCCGAGTTGGCTATAATCATCTCATATCCAACAAGCGCGAGTGGAATAATTGTTTTATTAAAAACGCCCTCAAAATACAGAAAACTAGACTACAATTAAAATAAAAAGGCCCAAAAAATCATGCATGCGCTCGCCATTTTTGTAGATCATGGTATAATGGCTCATATACCATGATGGCTAAGCCAATGAAAACTCTCGAATTGCATTATCCAATGATCCAGTTTTTAATAAATGCAGAGAGACGAAACGTTCCATAATGGTAAACAGGCGTTGTCTCACAAGAAACCTTAACTATAGCCTTGACTGAAATGCAGTGAGAAAGGTCTGTAAGTTCGCACAAAAAGAAAAAAAATGTTCTTGAAAGGAAACTTTCCCACCAGGCAGACAAATCAGGTTGCGTCACAGACAAACGAAACCGCGGATTATACCGGGGATTTTGTGACACGTCGGCAACGCAGGCTAACAAATGTCAACATCAACTTCTGGGTGGGGAGGGGGAGGAAGTACTCTGTTTTTGTTTGGGCTGGAGTGTCCAATATGGCCCAAGAACCCTTAGTTTTTACCACTCCATGTGCAGCTGCAATTCTACTACTCTAGCTGTGTGCAACAAAAACCAACGAAAAAGCCTACGCATTATAAGATAAGTGCGGCCTTGAGTGGTACGAAAACGGCTTCTAAACAGCCTTAAATAATGCATCAATAATTGCAATTTTAGCAAACATGCCTCACCTCTATATTATTTTATCCACAAGTTTGGCCATAGGTCTCCTTTGATTATGGTTATTGTTGTTATTTTTCAAGGGGGTACGCCGGCTGTTTTGTTTCGGAGAAGGAAAACAGGGAACTTGATTCTCTTGGCTGGTAAATTGCATGGCATTTCAATTTTAGCTGTTGCACTTAAGGATTCACATGAACTCCATATTTAATATAGTTTTGGTAGTGTACTTATAATTTGTAATTTCAATTTTTTGAGTCTCTTTTTTATTTCATTTCTCTCTTTCGATTTATTTAACCCCCCTAAACGTAAGAAAAAAGCAAACTTTATTTGGTTAATAGCTATCCTTGTTCAGTTCGGGGTGCAAGTTGTACAAACATCAAGATAATGACACGCAGAGAACCGGCATTAAACCCTGGGCATTAAACCAACCACAGGGTTGGTGTTAAAGCCTTTGGATGCACTGCGTTTCATGTTAATCCCCCGTGTCTCTTCAGAAAAGACAAACTACATGTATTACCTTTAACTCGTTTATTTCATTATCATAAGGGATATTACATATACTGTATGTGTTCTTTAAAAAAGCTGCTATGTTATTCTTGTTTACATGCTTAAACTGTGTACACTGGTTTTATCATAAAACTTTTGACTTTATTTGCAAAAGTCTTCGCAATTCAACAACTTCAAACCTCAACGATTTGTACAAAGAATGACTTCCTTATTGGAAAATCTCAAACGGAGAGCTTGCCGTTTTGATACAATACAGCAAATCCGTTATCGGCCATGAGCATTCGATTAATGGAAACAATCAGACGGCGCGCTATATCGGTTAAAAGTTGGTTATTATAATCAGATGACTTAGCTGTATCCTGAACGAGCTTAATGTTAGAAGGAAAAACAAAACTTGGGCAATACAGAAGAGAAGAACAAGGCAATCAACACAAGAACAATCGCACATTGAGAAAAATTGGAAATTGATCAAAGCAAAACAAAAGAAAGAAGGAAACACAAGACAAAACCATAATTTATAAAACAAACAAACAAACAAGCACAAACAACACCAAACCCTCGGTCCTCAGCACCCCACCGTTCTTTCTTTTACCTTTCAACCCAAGGGAACGTCAAGGTGCCTCAACCGTATACCGAGGAATTACAAAGAAAAGCCTTACCTCCTTTCAAGGCCAATTGTCGTCTTCTCTAAACGTGGGACTTGTAATACGCCTTTTAGCTACAAAAAAGCGATACTGCATTTAATGACTTGTGATGCTACAAATGTTGTGAGTTAATACCATTATTCAGAATTTAATTAAATGATTATTATTATTATCATCATCATCATCATTATTATTATTAATGATATTATTTTTATTATTAATACTAGATTTGTATTTATTATTATACATTTAATTCTCTAACTCTTGGCCTAATTTGTACAGTGATTTTTCGAATTCAGCTTAACGTCGTAACTGCACATTATACAATTACACTCAAGGTCACGAGCAATCACGTCAAGTTAGCATGCGTTGTGTTCTATAACTCGATAGAAACACGGTACATGTTTCTATTTCTTAACAGTCTTAAGAAAGCACGCGCGCTGATTGGTTAAAAATCGTGCTTGTATAGCTCGATGGAAACACAGAACGAGCGCGCTGTTGACGTAATGATGGCGCGAGGAAAGAGAATTTACATTTTGATAATCAAAAGTTAACAAGTTGTATGTTTTCCCTTTTTCTTGTCGCCGTGTTCTCTAAAAGAAATAGAAAGCATGTACTTCGTGTTTCTATCGAGTTATAGAAACACTTGTGAAAGTTTGGGAGAACGGGGAAAAGCTGTGAAAACACTCGCCTGCGGCTCGTCTTCCCAAAGCACTTCTCCCAAACTTCCACTCATGTTCCTATAACTCGATAGAAACACGGTACATGTTTTCTATTCCTTAAATATATATACATATATATATACCTGACGTGCCCACAGATCCCTTCGTCTTTTTCCTTTTTTTGGTGACTTTTTTTTTCCTTGCTAATTTCGTGTCCGTATCTACGAGAGGACACAAAACGTACAAAAGTCTTACCTCTCTTCAATCATTGCAAGGTTGACAAAGAGTCTAAACTCGTCGTCGTTTTTGTACCTTGTTAAAAGTTTGCATACATCATGCACAAAGCGTTATACCTGGCGAAAATGATTTGGAAGTTTCCTTGTTGGTCTCTCGCTCGTTCCTTTTACTACCACTCAAGCTTCCCCCTGGTGAAGTAACAACCTCAGGTGCATCACCTGTTCAAACAGGGAAGGAACAGAAAGATATGGAACGACTATAATGCTTTAATGTTTATCTTTTTGTGTTTGAAGTCATCGGTATCACCAAAAAAGTACCGTATATTCAATTTTAGGTATGTGTAAATATTTTTGGCTTAATTGTGTTGCTGAAATGATTTTTTTTTTCTACTCAGTAAAGAAAGTTACCTACCGGAAAAAAATGTCGCGGTTACTGTACATCTCAACAAAAATATGCCAAAACCGAGTTATTGAGGCGGCTATCCGCGCTATGTTCTGTTAAGTTTCTAACTTGGGGTTCTCGCTTGATGTTTGAGTTGCCCGCGTGCACACAATAGGGATGTGCATTAGCAAGCGGCACGACTGTCCTTCAGGACTCTTGAGACGCAAACTGCCTTTGCTCTTTTTGTTGAAATTGACGAAAGGGAAATTAACGTTTCTTTCTCTGGTACATAAGGACTTATAGTCTTGAAGAATATGCTTTTCGTCATTAGAGAAACCCAATGTTCTCTTAAAACGCACTTTTTATCATAACTACAGAACTACAGATCTACAGAGCTAAAAAACTACAGAGATACAGAGATACAGAACTACAGACCTACAGAACTACAGAACTACAGGACTACAGGACTACAGGACTACAGAACTACAGAACTACAGAACTACAGAACTACAGAACTACAGAACTACAGGTACTACAGAACTACAGGTACTACAGAACTACAGGTACTACAGAACTACAGGTACTACAGAACTACCGTAACTACAGAACTATAGGAACTACAGAACTATAGGAACTACAGAATTACAGGAACTACAGGAACTACAGGAACTACAGAACTACAGACCTACAGACCTACAGAACTACAGAACTACAGAACTACAGAAACTACAGAACTACAGAACTACAGACCTACAGACCTACAGAACTACAGAACTACAGACCTACAGAACTACAGACCTACAGAACTACAGGAACTACAGGAACTACAGGAACTACAGAGCTATATACAGAACTACAGAACGACAGAACTACAGGAACTACAGGTACTACAGGAACTACAAGAACTACAAGAACTACAGGTACTACAAAACTACCGTAACTACAGAACTACAGGTACTACAGGAACTACAGAACTACAGAACTACAGGTACTACCGAACTACGGAACTACAGGAACTACAGGTACTACAGAACTACAGGAACTACAGGAACTACAGAACTACAGGTACTACAGAGCTACAGGTACTACAGAACTACCGTAACTACAGAAACTACAGGTACTACAGGAACTACAGAACTACAGAACTACGGTACTACAGAACTACGGAACTACAGAACTGCAGGAACTACAGAACTACAGGAACTACAGAACTACAGAACTTCAGGAACTACAGAACTACAGAACTACAGGAACTACAGGAACTACAGGAACTACAGGAACTACAGGAACTACAGAACTTCAGGAACTACAGGAACTACAGAACTACAGGAACTACAGAACTACAGAACTACAGACCTACAGAACTACAGAACTACAGAACTACAGAACTACAGAACGACAGGAACTACAGGAACTACAGGAACTACAGGAACTACAGAACTACAGAACTACAGAACTACAGAACTACAGAACTACAGAACTACAGAACTACAGAACTACAGAACTACAGAACTACAGAACTACAGGAACTACAGGAACTACAGAACTACAGGTACTACAGAACTACAGAAACTACAGGTACTACAGGTACTACAGGAACTACAGGAACTACAAGAACTACAGGTACTACAAAACTACCGTAACTACAGAACTACAGGAACTACAGAACTACAGAACTACAGGTACTACCGAACTACAGGAACTACAGAACTACACAACTACGGAACTACAGAACTACAGAACTACGGAACTACAGGAACTACAGGAACTACAGGTACTACAGAACTACCGTAACTTCAGAAACTACAGGTACTACAGAACTACAGGAACTACAGAACTACAGAACCACAGAACTACAGAACTACAGAACCGCGGAACTACAGGTACTACAGGAACTACAGGAACTACAGGAACTACAGGAACTACAGGTACTACAGGAACTACAGAACTACAGGTACTACAGAACTACCGTAACTTCAGAAACTACAGGTACTACAGGAACTACAGAACTACAGGTACTACAGAACTACAGAACTACGGAACTACAGAACTACAGGAACTACAGAACTACAGAACTACAGAACCACAGAACTACAGAACCGCGGAACTACAGGTACTACAGGTACTACAGGAACTACAGGAACTACAGGAACTACAGGAACTACAGGTACTACAGAACTACAGGAACTACAGGAACTACAAGTACTACAGAACTACAGGCACTACATAAAACTACAGAACTACAAAACTACAGAACTACAGGAACTACAGGAACTACAGAACTACAAGTACTACATGAGCTACACGAACTAAGCGAACTACAGGTACTACATGAACTACACGAACTACAGGTACTACATGAACTACACGAACTACAGGTACTATAGGAACTACACGAACTACGCAAACTACAGGTACTACATGAACTACACGAACTACTAGTGATACAGGAACTACACGAACTACAAATACTACAGGAACTACAGGCACTGTACAGGAGCTACAGGTAGTTAGGGTTCATTGGTGACTCTTGTAGGGTAGTATATTCGTGACGGTTATCATGAACGTATTACCCAAAATCACTTGATTTTCATGCGAATGACTGCGTAGGTGATATATATTTTCATACCAATAGTTTCGCTCAAAGACTCGTCTTGCCACAGGGGCAAAAGTAAACTTGGCATTGGGCTATTCATCCATGAGCTGCTCAGGGAGCCTTTGATTATTTAGTAATGCAGGTTTACAGAATGGCAAACATAAGGCTGATGTGGACCTACAATGAACTAATAAAATGTGAAACTAAAATAATTTGTAAAATCACCCTATGCTATTTAAATATTCAATATTAGTCATCAAAATGAAGTTCATTGGTAAATAAGCTACGAATTAATCTAAAAATTTACAAGCAATGTAATAAAACTTAAAAATATACAAAATCTCGGTCTTTCATAGCTATCATGGGCGCTTCTAATGAGAAGCTATTTATGTTCTGTGAGAACTTACGTAAATGTTTTTAAAACTGTCTTCAATAAAAAGCAGTGCTGATATCAGGAATGACAGGCAAAACAACAGTACTGGAACCTTTAGGAAGGCTGCTTATCGCCATTATATTTTAGATAAGCATGGTTATTTAGGCAAGGGAAGGAGGAAAGTTGCCCCCTCATGTGTTGTGTGGGAAACCCGTGAACATTATCCATCTTCATCAGGCAGCTACATGGGGTTCAAGGAGCGATGAGAACTCTTCCTGTACATATGGTATTATGAACTCAAATTATAAAAACAGAGTATGTGCTAAACCAGCTAGATATATATCAAACAATATTATGTACTTGAGTTATGAATTCTTAGTATGGCTTTTGTATAGAAAATGAGTCACTTGATCTAGAGTTGCTAATACAATTACTTGAACTAAAAAAAAATTAATCAATTATCAATCATTGACCAAGCTCTCCCATAGAGCTTGCTTGCAGGCTACTAATATTTGTTGCGGCTCCTAATTGGCTAAAGTACAGAATACAGGGCTACTTATTAACAACTTATTGAATAACAAAAGATGACATTGTGTTGTTCCTCGTTCAAAGACTGCCGACTAGGTGTACCCTCATTGGCCCTGTATTCTGTAGTTCCTTATTGTGCTATCACAATCTGAAAAAATATTACATATATTTCACAGAGGGTAATCCATGACATAGTGAACAAAATTGTACATCACTTGGGATAAATTTACAAAAAGATTTTGAAGTGTTCATAGTTCAAGCATTTTTAAAAAATTGAACAGTGTTTTAGATGAAATGTCAGTTTTCACACACCACAAAAACCTACTATAATATACTGTTATGGTAGCAAAGCTTTGTGGTATAACTTGTTCAAATCTGTACATAAAGTCATTCCTTTTTTTAAAATTTTCTGTAAGGCCATAAACTCTTGGTCTCTGCGGTCAAACCAAGGGGGTGTTCTTCATTGGGGTCAAGTACCCCATGGTCACATTTGCCTGTGGTCCATTCATGCTCATTGCATACACGATGGAGGATGGTCAGCCATTTGTCCTGTCAAACAAGCAAACATATTTACACTTGTCCTGGTGCAAATAAATAAATTTCACACCTAGTAACACAAAACTTGAGCACAAAAGATGAATGTGTATGGGCAGGGGTACAGTGATCTCAAGTGACATTGTAGGGTAAACATGATGCATTGTTGAGTCAGAGCACCTCACTAGAATTTGTCTGCTATATATCTACCTTCATTGCTGTCAGAGCCTGAGTGGTGTCTTCACATTCAGATGCAACTGAACTGCAATACCAGAAGTGATTTGTTATTTGGTTTGACCACTTTCCAACTTTATCATTCTCTTTGGTGCTAGCAACCTGGAGAAAAAAAATATACCTTTATAAAGTTACCATCCTTTGGTCAGGTCACATTTGGATCTTAACCCTATCCCTCTGGAATTTCCAAAACAAATTGTAGAGTTAAAGCAAAAATACTATTCCAATGTATCTTTTATCCCACAACATTACAGAACTTCTGGTTCCCATGCCCACTCAAGTGGTGGAGGGAGATTTTAGTACACTAACTTCTAGAAACTACCTAACTACCTTTTGTATGCTCTTGCGGATGCTTTTGGCCTTGTGCCAGACATCAAGAGAATGAAAAATTGTCTTGAATTCCTCAGCTATAACAATAAAAGACCATTAAATTAACAGAGAACTTGCTTGTAAATTTTAAATGATAGCTAGTTTAGAATATTTCAATTTATGGGTGCATTACATGTAATTGCATTAGTACAATGCAAGTGAAAACAATAGCAGTAATATCTTTCATGCAAGCTATACTAAACAACATTTCCACAAGGATTGAAAGCAACCTTTGTGCAAAGAATTTCAAATTCTCCTTACCAAGCAACTCAAGGGCATAAAAATTATTTGAACTAAAAACTTATATAAGGGTTCTGTGCGAAAGATGGGGTACTTTAGGAGAGTGAAGAGCAGACTCAACTATAGTTGCTCAAAATGAACATCTGACAAGATAAGGAACGACTGATGACGCAGATAGCCTGCACCTCTTTACAATCTCTATTTTGATTTGTTCTTGTTAATCTGCACCTTTTTTGTTGTTAGGACTAGGGGCATTGTTTGTGTTCTTTACCTATTGTGTTCGCCCTAATGAGGTACAGTACATTTTCCCTATAGAAAGCTCAACCTACATATTCCAACCTACCTATAAGTTTCTTAATAGATGATGATGCATCTGTGCAAACTTCGAGGACATCATCACGTCTGTCTGAAGTCTTTGAATACAGTTGTTCAAGGCCTTCTTTTCCATGGTACTGGATTTTAAGCCAACATGTCGTTTGTCAAGAACTTCCATTTCAATAACATACCCAGTGGTCATCTCCATTACATAGTAGCAAAGGTTTTTGGCTGAAAAGCCAGGAGAGTCGCACTGACCATCGCCACATACTAAAAGCTCCTCACTGGCAAATTGTGTCCACAATTCTCCTCTCATGTTTTGCCACCACTCATCAATTACAGGGGCACAGTACAGCTTCTGAACTCTTTGGAAAGTTGAGGCTGAAATGAATTCCAGTCCTAGGTGCTTTGCAAAATGTTCCATTTTTGAAAAATTGTTCCCTGATGTAAGAACTGTGGCTGCAGCTTGAAGGTTATTTGACATCATGCCATTCACATCCACTGATGTACAAAACCTTCCTTTGTGCCCTGCTGGACATTTCCATCGAATTACTGCACAAGTACCCAACAGTGAGTATTCTATTGTAGTCCAGTGAATGCACCCTGAATACTTGCATGGCCCTGCAAACTGCCGCAGTAATAAATCCAATAAGAAGATTACTTTTATTCCCTTAATATGACCAAGTTCTTCTGTATGCAGCATTTCTTCTTCTTTTCTTGAAAAGCGTTTGTGAGGGCCATACTCAGGCTGATGCTTAGGTACTCATGTACTCATTATCTGTCTGGGTCCACACCGATTCTGAACCTGCACTTAGTGGTTTATCTGGCTCTGTACTACAAGCTGGTGTCTGCAGGACTGCTGAGCTTCCATTCTTGACTGGCACGGCTACGACTTCAGTGAACTCCAATATAGATGTCTCATCCAATTTGTCAACTTCATTCGCAAAGCCATAGTTCTCTTCACTAAAAATTTGAAAAACAGTGTTAGCAACAAACATTTCTCACCGTCAAACAACATCCTACATGTACATTCTTTTATTACTAACCCTTCGACCCACAAGTGCAACTTGTGCATTTGAATAGAGCAGTTTTCACTTGAGTGTCGTAAAACCAAAACCACACCAATTACTTACCAATTAGACTACTCGGCCAATCTCAAACCGTATTAAAACCACAACCAAAGCGTAATTCTGGGTATGTTTTGTCTAAACTAATAATATTTTAAATTTTGTTTTCCACTTAAACTGTTTGCTCGTTACAAAATGGTGAATTTGAGCGATTTGGTGGGTTTTGCTTTGACTCTTACTGCACGTTGTAAGGAGTCAAGGGTGGAACTGGAAGGCTCATTTTTGGCCGCCCAGCGTCAAGCAGATTTTCACGCAGATGAATCGCCCGGCTTCCAAATCGAACACCAGATAAACTGAAAGGTTGATGCTTCTTCTCGTGGCATTCAATCGAAGATCCATTTAAAAGCCAAGTGCTAACCGCCAAATAATTTCCCAGAAATACAGCTTTCGAAGTGACCAGCATCCACGGATTTCGTGTGCTAAGAGCAACAGTCACGCTGTTTCTTCCACGTTGATTGGATGCATTCCTTACCATCATCCAATCAGCGTGAAGTAACAGCGTGACTGCGGATGAGCTTTCAGAATGTCACAAACGCAAGTCGCTCGAATGCTAAGTTTATAGAAAGGAGCATTCAAACATCTAACAAGCAGTTTCGTCAGTTTAATGGACGGGCGTTTCAGTGAACATCAAAACAGCGTGGTACAAAATATCTTGTTGTCATAAATTGATCGTGATGTGATGCGGTCGTGGTCAATTTATGGCCGTGAATACTCGATGAAAGGTTTTTGCATGGGTCAAAACATGTTTATCGAAAAGTAACTTCTGTATGAAGCGAATAACTCTTGACCGGATAATTTCGAGCAATTATTAATATTATTTTGTAATCATCCGTTCGAAGAGCAAACCAAACTGTTCGAATGGTTTATCAAGCCGTTTGAACGGTTTACCAATCCGTTCGGTAATCCATTCGAAAGGCGAACCAAGCCATTCAAATAATTATTCATGGCGTTCGAACGGTCAACCAAACCGTTCGAACGGTTTATGAACCGTTCGATAACCGTTCATCATCCGTGCGTTTTTGCCGTTTGAACGGTTTTCCGTTAGTGTCAGTTTTGCCTTTCACGGTCACAATTATTCAGAGCTAAATGCCCTTTCTTCTGTCGTTCTTTACAACACATCAAAAAGAAAGAAGACGGGGAAGAAATACTTGGTTGAAAGAATCATAGAACGGCAAAAAGCAAATTCAGTAAGTCATATTTTTTGAAGCTCTGTCGCCTTACGTGTAGTAGAGATCAAGAGTATATGATCAAAGCTAATTTTTGAAAACTAGAATTGCACAAAGAACTCACTCGCAATGGAAAACTCGATAGATTTTAGCAGTGATTTATTTATTTTTATGGTGAAAAACTGTTTATTACAGGATTACGAGTATCTTATCAAGTGGCAAAATTGGCTACTTCAAGATTGCACTTGGGAGCCATCTGACAACCTAACAGAAGAACTTATCAGGTAGACATTAAACTGTTTTGTCATTAATCCCTTTTATCTAGAATTAAGCGTACTCTCTTCCTTGCCCTTCTTTATAAACTGGAATCAAAATCTAGGACCAAAGTACATTTTCCTTTTAATGTTGCAGAAGTTATGAAAAACCAAAGGTCACAACAATAAGACAGGAGGAAGCTTGCAGGCAATTTGCTTGCAGTGTGATCAGTGCTCTTAAGAGTTCTTCTCTTTCTCCAATATATTTGAACATGGATTTAGACATATGGCGGTATTTTATGAATGGGAAAGGAAAGAAGTCACAACACCGAGGCCATTTCTTGTTTCAGTTGGAAGATTTTGTGAGGCTCAAGCACCTCCCTTTTCATTGGTGGTATTATTTCAGTGAACTGGTGAGGGTATGGCCGTAGATTTCCCTATAAAAGTCAAGCCCATTTTGTCATGGTCACCATTCCATCATTACTTTTCTAATGGTAAAGTTTGCAAGGCTCAACGGTTTACACTGGAGAAACTTTGTGTGACCATTGTCAGAAGGCCATGCAATGTCAATAATTTGTAATAGCTGTATACAGGTTGGAAAGAGTAATATATGTGCATGTACCGCCAGGGCTAAAGTATTGACCACTTTCCAGTGGTCACAGGGTATAGGTCAAAGTTTCTCCTCAGTCTAAAACTAAATTTTGGATAGTGATTAGGACTAGGAGGCACTTTTTGGCTTCTTTATTTATCTGTAGCACAGTGACCTGTGGAATGTGACCTGTGTGTTTGCCCCGCCATACATTTACTGTAAGCTGATGCTAATTTATATTTTGCTCCTCCCTCTGAGTATTTAATAAAAGTTCTTGTAATATTTTCAGAGATCTTAGACGAGTTGCAATTCCCTTTTCTTTGAGTTTGCTTTTTGTTTCCTCTGCTGTCATGTCATGAATCATGAGGTCCCCAGAAATCGCATCACCATCTGGCTGTTCGGTGCAAATTTTTGGCCGCTTTGCCCTGCTTTCATTTATTTTTGTATTCCAATACTCTGCCTCCTGCTTTTTGTATTCTCTTGAAGCCCTTTCATATTCAGGTAAGTGTTCCATTCGTTTTCCCACAAGGAGGATATCTTTTGGAGCGTCCCATTTATTGGATCTCTGTAAAATACAATCATCGGTAAGTTTTTCAACCCCTGTCAAAAAGAAAGAATAGTTATCTTTTATCACAATGAGAACAGTAATGAATGGATGGATTTAAATAAATACTACAGTATTTTCTTCTCACAGTATTACTTTAGTTATGAAGAAATAGATGATTTACATTGACGGGTGAATTTTTTTATGCCACCATGCTTTGTCATGAACCTTGGGATGTGGTAAACCATTGAGTGCATGTATGGTGTAACACATGCTTTCTCATATCCTGAAGACAGCCCCCCAAGGGTGTTGAAAAGGGTTACCCAGTCACGAGCCTAAGTACATTTGAGGTAAATGAAAAGAAAATAATATGATTATGTTTTCATTATTGGCTGGGGCTTTGGTTTACTCAAGATGTTTTCATATCACCTTTTCAAAAAAATGGGAAGCTTGTTCCTCAGAGGGGTGTTTTTGTCCCATCTCTGTGTAAAGTGCACCAAAATCCTAAAAGGAAATAGTCTTGTGAGTGAGACAGTAGAAAAAAATATACGATGCAATCACAGTGGCACTGTTTTCTGGTTTTAGTACTCCTTGTAGATTTTCTGGTAGTTTTTTCAGTAATAGCTTCTTGTCTGATCCCATGAAGCTGGTAAAATCATAAATGCCACTCCCTTTTCCATCACCATTTAATTTCTCCCACACATTGAAGGAGACGCCACAATCCCTTATTGCCTTTACAAGGCTTGGGGGCGTGTTTAGGTTTTCTTTCTTGTCCCATTCAAGAGCTTCTCCAACAAGGTTGTCTGTAAGTTTATCTGTAAAATATTGATGACATTTGTGTTATTACCATTATGTTTATTGATTTGAAAGAGTATTCTAGCCCTGTGCTCTAAAGAATATCAATATAAATTTGTATCTGTTGCCTCTTCCTTGGAACCACGTTTGTTCTCCTGATTTAAAAGAAAGGAAAGAGCAACAACAACAACAACAACTGAGGGGGTGCCTGGAGAAAAAGCTCTTCCAAATTACCTTGTATTTTCTTGCAAAACACAAGGAGACTTTAACATCAAAAGTCACTTAGGGTCTTATTCCTCACACCCCTTCAACTCTAGGGTGGTAATCACCATGATAATAGTGATCAACTCACTAGGCAGCCAGGGTTATAAATGAATACCTGTAATTCTAAGCATCAAATGAAGTTCATCAAGGACTACATTCTCTAGGGGAATGTTCAAGAGAGGCTGGTGTTCACATGAATGTTCCTTGTGCTTTGCATCCTCACTGATACCATCAATTTTCCTGACAAAGGGATCTTCCCAATAATAGTTTTGAGGTTTGGTCATGTCAAATCTGAAAACAAAAATAAATAGTTGAGGTAAGAAGAGTTGCTAGGACCTACTGAAATGAGAAAAAGGTAAATATATTTTTAAAGGGGGAGATTAAGAGATATATTTATTTCATACCTCTCTTTCTTATGTATTTCACATCAAATACAAGCATAGTCTGAAGTTGCTGACTTCATCCCAAGTACGAGTAGAAAAAAACTGTAACAGAAGATATACAAGAAACTAAAAAAAAATATTGAAGTGTATCATTATCCAAATTGGATATCTTTTCTATAATATGCTATCTTTAGTTGTGTTATTAATAATTAATAATTATTATGGTTTGTATACCTTATAGTCTCCCCCAAGAAATACATCTACCAGAACATCTTTTCCTTCAACTGACACCTTTCCTCTGTCAATGACATTGTTCACTTGTTGAAATATAGTGGAGCAGGAAGATTGCAACACCTCATAGGATTCTTGTCCTTTGATAACTGCCACTGCATTGTTACCTGTTATCAGAGTAATCAATGCAATTAGTGGCAAATTGTTCATGTTTTGGCCTTTTTTATTATTTTTTTAAAATTTTTTTTTTTTTTTGGCATTATTGAAATATCATTTACCTCTTGAAGACATGGGATCTTCATCATTGTTAAGGACAGAAAATGAAATTGTAATAAAACTTGTCAGCTTTGACATCTTTGCACCATCTCCGGATATTTTAATTCTGACTTTTAGGCCTGGGTCATCGATATCAATTTCTTGAGGTGGATCTGAAATCAAAAGTATTGCCAAATTATCATCATCATCATCACCATCATCCGCATCAGCATCAATTACCTGCTTCTTGAGAACTGATTCTAACTCTGCATCAAAATCAAGCTGCGCTCCTGCTGCCGCACCGGGAGTCCTTGTTATGTGACACAGCTTGTTGAGGTCATCTTTACATTGTTTGATTAAGTAAGACCGTGGCAAATTCTTCCCTCCAATGCACATTGTGAGCTCATGGTAAGCTGCATCTCCAATGCAGAACCTGTCAAGCACAAATAACACGCTCTTCAGTTTATCCTGCTCCTCTTCTGACAAATCGTTGAAGGACTTTTTCTCAGATTTTTCATAGGAAAGAGTGTGGCTTGAGCCATCCTTTTCTGAGAAAGTAACTGAATTTAATGTCACACCAAATGTCTCTGCAAACCATAATGCTTTAACCATTTGTTTTAAGTTCTTTGAGTTTCCTCCTTTGCTGTCTTTCCCCCACCTCATTTAGGGTTTTGCCTTTATTTCCAAAGTCAATGTCCTGTCCAAGCTGTTCAACATACGACTGGAGTTTCTCATTTTCAGCACAAAGGCTGTTGATTTTTGTATTTGTCTAAGCAAGGTCCTCTATGGACTCCTCCTTTTTGGCTTTACATTCCATCCATTTACTGTACAGCTCTTCACAACGGTCCTTCAAAACTGCATTTTCTGTCAGTAAAGCATTAGATTTCTCATTTGCTTTCCTTATCTCGGTTTCCAATTCTGCGGTTACAACTTCTTTTTCCTTCACTGCAAGCTTAAGTTCAGTCTGCACTAACTGCCGGTAAGATGCTCCGCTTTTCCCTTTAAATTTATTCTTTACCTCACCGCAGGCACGCCGTAATCGCCCTTCCAATCTGCTGCAATCCTCTCTTATCTTGACACAAAACTTCGTGCTCAATAAGAAATTTAGCAATTTTATATAGCTGCAAGATGGCTCTTTTAATAGACTCTCTTCCTTTGCTTCATGCAAACAACTCAAACAATCGTATTCGATGTGTACAGTAAAAATTATGTTTTCTGATAATGCACATTGTTTGCGAACATATTGCAAGCAATGATCATCGCTAACATTTACAGAATTCTTAAACTTCTCAATTTGAATGAAATCTAAGTTATCCGACATTTTTAGCAAACAAAGAGCGATCCGATCTGGTGATTGCGAAAAAATTTTAATTTTCCTGCAAAAATGAGCACTGGCATTCCATGGGGATGTTCACTGGCCGAAAGTACCGTCAACTGTCCTTATATCCCACAAATCTCTACGGCATTGAAAAGCTTGTTTTTCACTGAACATTTTGATACCTAACATGGCGGGGTTTTCTGCAAAATGCGAGTTTTTTGCCGAAGAATACAACATGTGGTTCTCGGATCATCACAAAGGAGAAGCTTGCGTGTCAGTTGATATCTTTGCTTTCGGGAGAACTGATTTGCGCCACTCTGAACTGTTTTTGAAGGCAATTAGCAGGGCGAAGAAATAAGCATTGAAGGTGAAAATTGGCCAAATACTACATCATACGGTGCTTTTCCTCAAGTGATCGCGGCACTTGGGATATCCCGCTTATGCAATCTGCTCTGGTGGATCAAAATCTGTTTGGGATGCAAATACTGGACTTCAAGCCTCCGTAATAGAGAGCATTGTATAAGCGAAGCTTCAAAAATAAACATCGATGAAAAGCAGGGCCAGTAACATTTGTTGATGGAAAGCAACTAACCAGAATAGCCGAGGAGACTTTCAAGAACTCAACCAGATCGTGGCACTTGTTCCCGGTAAGCCAGAACTTGCTCTATTTTATTTTGTTTTATTTCTGCCATACATTTCCTTTGAGTGTTTGGCGGCCATATTGCTAAGAAATCCCACGCGTGCACCATTGCTATGACCGGAATTTCTGGCCATGACCACGGCAGGTTCATCCTCTCAACCAGCTGTTGCAGAAGGACAAGGAATTCCAGTGGACTGCAGTGTGTGACCAGGCCTTCCAACTTGCCAAGGAGTCTCTCACATCCTCAAAGGTGTTGGTCCACTTCAATCCTGACCTGCCCATTGTGTTAAAGTGCGATGCGAGTCAGTATGGTATCGGACCAGTAATCTCTCATCGTTTCGCAGATGGCTTGGAAAGGCCCATCGCCTATGCCTCCAGATCCCTCAGCCCAGCAGAAAAGAATTACAGCCAAATTGAAAAGGAGGGACTTGCCATAGTATTTGGCGTAACAAAATTCTACATGTACCTTTTTGGACGGAAATTCACTTTCCACACTGACAAAAAGCCCTTACTGAAGCTATTTTCACCTCAAGGTGCTACGCCAGTCCGTGCGGCCTCTCGCCTCCAGCGTTGAGCAATTCTGCTGTCATCCTACCGTTATGACATTAAGTACAAGTCTTCCAGCAACATTGACAATGCTGATGCTTTATCCCGGCTTCCACTTGAGTTGAAACGCGATGCCAGCGTCGAGAGCCCAATTTTCCATGTTGCAGCCCAGCAAGTCACACGGCACCCCGTCAAGGCCCATCAGATTGCTAGAGGTACGGCTCATGACAAGACTCTCGCAAAGGTGTTGGCTTTCACACAATGGTTGGAACATCCAGGAATTTTTTTTTTTTTTTTTTTTTTTTTTATTTTAACAATACTTTATTTCACATTTCCTTATTACATCATTAAGTTTGTAAATGAAACCCTATTTAAATGAATTAACATTTTTCTATTAACATGTTTTTGCAAGTATTTCGGTTACTCATAAAACAGATACACCATATAGAAAAAAAAAGAAAAGAAAAAGACAACAGCAAGGAAAAGGTATTACAATTAAACATTAAAGATGCAAAACATGTTTTTCATAAAGATGCCATTTTTTTTCAAAAGATCGATACTTATTTTGTTTTTTTGCAATAAGCTTTTCTGTGTCATACTTGTTTTTTTAAAATTTGGATAAAATGCGTAATTGATGGCTTATTGTCATTGCGTCTACAATCCCATAAATAAATTTTCCCTAAAAGTAAGACATAATTTTCCAGATCCATCTCCTCCCTCAAAAAACCAACAATAACATCACTTAGTAATAGGTATCTGCAACTACTTAATTTACTCAAAATGTTATAATTTACATCATTCCAAAAGGCTTGCGAAATAGCGCAATGAAACAAGAAATGCTGAATAGTCTCAAGAGCTTCATTACAAAATGTACAATTGGGGTTGGCGATATATCCTATTTTAAAAAGAAGATCGTTCGTAAATAAAATGCAATTTAACACCTTATACTGAAAGGAACGAACATAAGGCTCAGACGCAACATGGAGTGGTAGCAGGTATGTTTTGGAGAGTTGCTCTTCCGTTAAGTTAAAATTATCCGCTAGCATGACCCATTTCTTTGGCCTCTGATATGTAAACTTTATCAAAGAACTATAATAGTGACGACAACTATAATTTTCTAGATCAAAGATCATTTCAGAGTTGGACTTGTACTCTCGTAAATGCAGTGGTACTGATTTTCTTAAGCCTGTCCATATCAAAAAATTTGATACTAATCCCTTTTGTTTCATAATATTGAAGGACTCAATATTATTAATATCAAATAACAGATCTTTTGTATACTTAATTTTCTTAACAAAGTATTTTTTATAAAAAACACTTTTGCCATCAATCAAAATTTCCTTATTATTCCAAATAATATATTTACAACTATTATCAGGGTCAGCAATTTCTCTTATATTTTGCCACCATATCAAAAGTTCTTGATAAAAAGATGATGGAATATCAATTTGATCGGTGCTATAATTGCATTCCAACAAAAATTGTCCTCCTTGATGTTTTAAAAGATA
Source organism: Micromussa lordhowensis (assembly GCA_964020085.1). Taxonomy (NCBI): domain Eukaryota; kingdom Metazoa; phylum Cnidaria; class Anthozoa; order Scleractinia; family Lobophylliidae; genus Micromussa; species Micromussa lordhowensis. The sequence goes on along the minus strand of OZ026596.1, from coordinate 24,673,687 downwards.
ATTGAAATAAAACTTCCAAAAGCCATTACAATTTTTGTCAAAAATTCTTTTTAGCCAACTCAACCGTAAAGCTTTAACCATACTTTCATAGTGTATCATTTTAAGACCCCCAAATTCATAAGGTGCATAAGTTGAGAGACGAATAACTTTGTCTTTTCCGTTCCATAAAAAATTAAATATCAAAGTTTGGAATTCTTTTATAATTTCAGCAGGTGTACATAAAATAGAACTCGGATAAATCATTTTTGGGAATAAAATAGACTTAATGATATTGACTTTCCCATAAATGGACAGCCCTCTTATTTTCCATGAATTTATTGTATTTTTAACCTTTTTCAGTCGCTGCTTAAAGTTTTTTTCGACAAGGAGCTGTACATCATAAGTTATGAAAATGCCTAAAAACTTCACACATTTTTGCCACTTGACTCCAAATGGCGTATCCACACGGTCACTAAAGGATCCGATCCACATTGCCTCAGTTTTTTCAACATTCAGTTTCAAACCTGACACCTTTTCAAAGTCATCCAGTAAGTTAAAGAAGGCTTTCGCCGAATTTAAATCAGACAAAACTGAAGTTGTGTCATCAGCAAATTGCAATAGTTTAGTTTCCGTCCCGTTAATTTCTATTCCCCTTATATTTTTCTCAGCTCTAACAGCGATAGCCAAAATTTCCACTGCGATTAGAAAAAGGTATGGAGAAAGCGGGTCTCCCTGTCGTACTCCCCTTTCAATTGTAAAGTAATTTGTGCATAAGCCATTGTTAATAGTGCAACTTTGAATATTTTTATAGAAAGCATTTATCCATTTAACAAAACTTGGCCCAAAATGAAATAGTTCCAGACATCTGTTGAGAAAGGTCCACTCCAAGCTATCAAAGGCTTTCTCAAAGTCGATAAACATAAAAAAACCTGGTAGGTTGTTAGCCTTAGCATAATCCATAATGTCCAAAATTGAGCGGATATTTTCACCGATATATCTTCCCGCAATATAGCCGGATTGGTTATTGTGTATTATTTCCGGCAGCTGTTTTTTCATTCGTTCAGCAATAACTTTTGATGCTATCTTTGCGTCCACATTAAGAAGAGAAATGGGTCTCCAGTTTTTGAGATCGCAACGATCTTGGTCTTTTTTATCAATGAGTGTAATTATCGCCTGTTTTTGTGAAGAACTCATTTCTCCTTTTTCATATGATTCATTGTAACATTTTACCAGTAGTCCCCCTACTGTACCCCAAAAGGTCTTGTAAAATTCTATGGGCAGCCCATCGTTTCCAGGAACTTTGTTTAATGAGAAGGATTTTAGCACTTCAGTGCACTCTTCTAAACTAATAGGTCCTTCTCCAATTGCCTGTTTTTCTGGTGAAAGTGTTGGTATTGGTAGATCATCGTAACAAAAGGTCGAAGCATTCTGGTCTGAAACATCCAGTCTTTTTTTGTAAAGGTTCTCATGATATTTTTTTTCCGCGTTCAAAATTTCATAAGGATCAGTTGTTATCACGCCACTCAAACGGAGTTTGCGAATATGCTTTCTAACATGATTTCGCTTTTCTAAATTATAAAAATACTTTGAGTTTTTCTCTCCATACTCATGCCATCTAGCGCGCGATCTAACAATTATACCTTCAACTTTCTTTTCATAAAATTTCTCTGTTCGTTCTTTCAAAACATTTAACTTTACTAAATTTTCTTGTGAGGGGTCGTTTTGAAAGCTTAAACTAGCTTCTTGAAATTCTCTTTGAAGCTGCTCCTCATCTAATCTTCTTTGCTTATTTTTTTCCTTCGAATATTTTCTAGAAAATTTTGAAATGTTATATTTTACCCAATCCCAGATAGAGCGAAAATCACTGAGATCCGTTACACCTTCCTGAACCCATATTGGTATCAAATGATTCATCTCTTCAACATACCCATCATCACTTAACAGCGAACAGTTCAATTTCCAAATTCCAGGTCCCCTGGCCATGTCATCAGTACTTTGGAATTCAATTAGTATTGCTGAATGGTCGGTCTTAATAGCTGGTATAATATCAACGTTTGTAACACAGTCTGACAAAAAATTAGAGATTAACCAATAATCTAGTCGTGAAAAGATCAATGGTTCTGTTTGACTCCAGGTAAAACTTCGCAATGTTGGGTTTTTAATACGCCAAATGTCGTGTAGATCCAGTTCTGTTTGTAAATGGTCTATAGAATTAATTACAGATTGTCTTGGAATAAGATTCCCACCTCTTTTGTCAACAATTGGGTTCAGAGGGCAATTAAAGTCACCGCCCATTGTAATATTATCAATTGTATCAAAACCCTTTTCCAAAATATGTTTTAACAGATTTTGATAAAAGGAAGATAATTGACTATCCCGATTTGGGCCATAAACATTTACCAAAAGCGCTTGTTCACCGTTGAGTAAAACTTTTAGCATAAGAAATCTACTGTCAGCGTCTATTGCACTTTCTTGAACGATGCAATCAAATTTATTCTGTATCAAAATTGCAACACCACGTGCATTATTTGCCCCATGAGAATAATACAATGGCGCTCCCCATTCTTTCTTCCATGCAGCCTCCTGGAACATCCAGGAATGCCATGATCCAGATATCAAGCCTTACTTCATATGACGTCATGAACTCCCAATTGAACAGGGTTGCCCTATTTGGGGATTGAGAGTTATCATCCCATCCTCGTCGCCAGAAATGTTATGTTTCAGGAGTGGAAGAACACACACATGCACTCAAGATGGAGGGCACTCGAGAACACTTTAATGAGCATTCGGATGTGGCAAATACCGCTGTATACAATATTTACATATCCTACTACATATCAGTTACATAATAAATGCCAAGAGTGTCTTGCTCCAAAGATTCATTGTTTTGGGATTTCCACTTGTCAACTATCAGTTTTGCATATTTACTAAACAATAATAATAAAATATTGCCTGTTATATAATGGTGATGCCATACAAAAATGCAAAACTCAACAGCTAGGCCTTGCCCTCCAAGGATGAAGTCTTCATCCTCCAGTCTTGCCAGTATTAGCAGCAAACCCTTGTAGTCTAGAGTTACTATAAAATAAAATAAACATTATGCTTACTTTTAACATTTTTAAAGCTCTTTTTTGCTCATGAGAAAATCCTGGAAAACAAATACTAGACTGTTCCCTAAGACAAATTGCAAAGAAACCAAAGGCTTCAAAAGCCACAATTTAATTTAAGGAGCCAAGGTAAAAAAATTTCCTCAAATGCCCTAGGCTACTTTCTGTTGTTCTTTTGCACTCATTGATTTCACATTGTTTTTTTGTTATTACTGTTTCTATGTCCCACAGGATGGCTATAATCAACTTTTACCTCCACTGAATAGCATTGGCAGAGGCAATTTTCTTACATTCAAATCTGTTTCACATAATCATGGACATGCCACACACCTGTGGTTGTCAATGCTGAAATTGCAATTGGGTGGGAGAAATTTCAGTAAGATTGGGTCATATTATCAACTTAAAATTATTGACATCCCACATAGTTGCAAACTACAATATAACTAAACAACATATATACCTTTGAATCGCAACAACGATAGTGCTTGCCATCAACCCAAATCCCATTCCTTTTAATTTCTTCTTTCCGTTTGTTGAGATTAACAAAAAGGTTTCTCAGATCCTTCCTTGAAAATAAATATAAAAAAGGCATCGAGCTTAATTTACAATAATGAGGGTATGCATAAGACTTCATAATCACTTAGTAAGGGTAAGTTTGGACACACATCTATTAGCTATCAATACAGAAAAAACGGTCTAAAATTCATGAGCATGGAGATTGGTTTTTTAAGCTTTTTGGATACTCTTGAGGTTGACCTCGTACCCAGGAACTTGGGGAGGAAGACTTTCAATACCAATTAGGCTTCTAGTTACATCAAATTGGCCCTTCTGCAGTGCAGCAATGTTGTTTTTCAATGGAATGGTGGCCTCATCTGACTTTTTCTGGGAATTAAGTAATATTCTCCATTAAGTAAACTATCTGCTCATATATGCCTTACCTTGGGAATCAAAACCCAAATTTGTTTCGAAACTGATCTTGGGTTAAAATAGGACCACAACAGAGAGCAATACCAGTAGTATTCAGTCTTTTCTTTTCCATTTTCTAGTCTTAAAAGTTGTTACCACATCAAGTGGTGCAGAGAGTGTCTTGTGTGGCAGTTGTTTCCCTCAGTTATTAGATTAATGCTTAAGAACTTGAACTGCGTTTGTCACGAAAATGAAATCTTTTATGAATCTTAAAAGTTTGCTGTAGTGGAAACATGACCTAAGAAAGCACCTTTTATCCTGGATCTGACCACGACAATAGTTCAATACAGTAGACAAGGTAAGTTATTCTGTAGGGGGACAATTACATTTGTATATGAATAATCATGCAAGGGAAACCTGAAGAATAAATTCTGCACATTAATCGAAGGGGTAGGAGGAAAAACTATATGACACCAAATGTTTTGCTGATAATGAATCCCATCCCCTCCGCCCCTCTCCCCCCACCCCATCAAGAAAGGTCCATCCTTACAATTTCAACAAAGCAAAGCAAAGGTCAAAGAACAGTAAAGGCAATAAATAAGCTTACAAGGCTGAGTACAACTTACCCCTGTTCGCCCTAATTTTGTCAGGTTTGTCAAGTCTTTCCAGGCACTGTCCGAAATCCTCGACTTCAGTTTGAAGAGCAAATATGTGACCTTCCACGGGAAAACATGCAATTAGGGTTAACCATTCAAACGGCTCTTGGCGTTCAATAAACGTTTGTATGCCGTTTAAACGCCCGGAAAAAGCGTTCGAAACGTTAGTTTATTCGTTTAAAATTTCTTACCGCCCGTTCAAACGGCAAGCTCTACCCGTTTGGTTAATTTATTCCCCCGTTTATTAAATAAATTCAGCCGTTTAAAACGCTTGAATCTTCCATTATGAACGGCCCCGTTCGAACGGCGAGCTCTATCCGTTTGTTTGTAAACCGTTCAACACTTCGTCTTTACTGTTCTACACCGTTCAAACGGCCTCCTCTTTACCGCTCAAAACGTTTCTTTTAGCCGTTCGAACCTCAAATATTAATGACGAAAGACTGAAGTTAAACCACTTAGAACAAACCGCAAGCCTTTTGTAAAAGGCAATCACGCACCATTCATGTAAAAAGTAAACAACACGAGCGCTTCAAATTATTTATTTACCACGACTGCATCACATCACGATTAATTTATGACAAGGTATTTTGTACCACGCTGTTTTGATCTTCCCTGAAACGCCCCTCCGTTAAACTGACGAAACTATTGTTAGATGTTTAAATGCTTCTTGATAACTTAGCGTTCGAACGACTTGCGTTTGTTCTGAAAGCTCATCCGCAGGCACGCTGATACTCCACGCTGATTGGATGATGGTAAAGAATGCATCCAATCAGCGTGGAGCGAACAGCGTGACTGTTGCTCTTAGCACACGAAATCGTCGCTTCGAAAGGTGTATTTCTGGAAAATTATTTGGTGGTTAGCACTTGGATTTTAAATGGATCTTCGATTGAATGCCACGAGAAGAAGCATCAATCTTCTATTTATCTGGTGTTCGATTTGGAAGCCGGGCGACTCCTTGTAACGTGCAGTAAAAGTCAACGCAAAACCCATCAAATCGCTCAAATCCACCATTTTGTAACGAGCAAAAAGTTTAAGCGGATAACCTAATTTAAAATTCTTGGTAAAGCTTGAGAATTAGTTGAGACAAAACATACGCAGAATTACGCAGCATGCAAATGACGAGTGTTGTGAATCTCGCATGTAAACAGTAAATAAACTATTGACATTTACATTCGCAAATGCCCGAAATTTTTGCCGCTAAACTTGGGAGAAGTTTCACATGCGTTATATCTTTTGACCTTTCCACAACTAGAAATAAGTCAGTACCGAACTATGCGATAAAATAACATTTTTGAAAGAGAGAGAGAGTTACAGCCGGTGTTATTTATGTGGGAGTTGACATTGTAAGGTTATTGCGGGACATACACACACAAGCACTTTGAATTAAGAAATTTACAAGTCCTTTTCAGTATCCTACAATGGATTCATGCACAATAGAGAGTAACAGGTCATCCAGTACGCATTTCCTTTAGCCGCTCAAAACCTCACAATTTATTTCGAAAGAACATAATCAAACCACTTAGAGTTCACAAATGAAAGCCTTTCCTAAAAGACAATCACTCTTCATTTAAAAAGACAGCAACTCAAACACAACACTAGCGCTTCAAATTAATTTATTTACGAGACCTTTTGAGTATCCTACAATGGATTCATGCACAGGACATACCAGTATGCAGTTTATTCCTCGCAGGTTATGAACTGGAACAGTTATGTGTTTCACATTATTCGCGAATCCTGCGGTCGTGTTGTATTTTTTTCCGCGTGTTAAATACTTTTGTTATACCTTCGACTCCTTAAAGGTATCTTTCTTCATTCTGAGCGCTTGAGTTGAGTTTTCAACTGTGGAAATAAATTTTAACCATGGTTTTGCGTCGCATCTGAGGCGAACGAAGTCATCAAGTAACAAAATTCCACGTGATTGGTTTTTATGTGACAATCACACGCACGCGCAGTCAGCAAGTGAGTCGCAAGCACGTCTCGCGCAAACATCACGATTTGTGTTGTTACTTATTTTGCCATAATTTCTTTTAACAAAATCACATTGCTAAATTCAATGCTAATGGAGCAGTATAATCTTCGAGAAATGGACACAGGTTTTCTTTTGTTTGTAGCACCTCTTTGTTTTAAGTAACTGTGGTTTCAATTAGCCAATCAAATCCATGGTCATTGTCTGATGAGTTTAAAAATGAAAGACTTGTCAACAAATTTCCATTCATTCAACCATCTATCCCCTTCAAAAATAATGTCTGTAAACGACAAAGTTCAGGTTATTTGGAAGACAAACTGTCAGTGGAAAGATCGCCCTCATTTTCCGAAGAGAAAAGAAATTAAGCTGGGTAATTCTGATGGAGAAAACAGTTACGCTTCCCTTAAAAATGGCGACAAAGTTAAAGTTAAATTTGGATCCCGCTGGTACGACGCTGAGGTGGCCGAGAAATGGAACCCCAAATCTAAGAAAGGTGGGCACTATTTTGTAGGTGAAGAATCTTGTTCTCAGTTTGCTTAACATTACCTTCTTTTTTCTGATATGTTTTTTAACTGTTCTTTATAGGTGCAATGAAAAAATCCAAAGCAAAGGCTCCTGTCCAGCCCGAGATCGATGGCAGCAGCAGTAACGCACCGCAAGCTCCGTCTCAAGAGCCCGAGGAAGAAGATCACTACGCACGATTCGAAGAAGAACAGCAGAAGCAAGAGGAAATTTGGCGTGCTAACAGGACTGCAAAGCGACCACAAAGCGATGATTTGGCAACAGACACTTCACCCGCCGTACCTTCTGTTCCAGTAGTTGACATACATGAACTGAGGCACACTGAACTAACAGCAAAGTTACATTCTAAGACGGAGGAGTGTGAGCGGCTTAGAAGCGAACTCAAGGAGCTAAAGGAGGCCAACGGTGCCATTGAGAAGGCACAACATGCACTTCAGGAACAGGTTTGCAAGGTAAACTGTGTTCTTTGCAAATATAATGATGATCATTTGGCGTTCTTTTGCTGTTGGCTGGCTAACTAGCATTGTCATGTAATCTTTGAATAATTATGGTGTCTCATAAAAGCATTTTAGTACAGGTGTCCGCCGGTTTCGCCCCATGACGAGTTCGCCCCCAAACATCGACTCATCAAGCGATCAAGTCCTAAAAATTTATCTTTCTCTTTCCGAGAAAAAAAGTCAACATTGTGACTCGGTGGGGGCGAACTCGACATGGGGCGAAAGCGGTATAAAACTTAGTACATGTAGCACTTTCAAAACCTGATATTTCGAAGTAAAGCAAGTGAAAGCAAGAAAGCAAAAGGAAGACATTTTTGTTGGCTATCGAGACTTTGCCGAGCTAAGTTGCAAATTTATCAGTTATACTTATCAAGCGTATCTCTTCCATTAATTCTTTACTCAGATGATTGAAAAGCTAGAAGACAACATGACGGCAGCATTTCTCAGGATCGAGCAGCGATTAGAGAATTTAGAAGTGCTCACAACTGATCGCTCTCCTTGCGATGACCTGGTAAGTGTTTAAGTTGAATTTTTTACTGAGTTACACAACTTTTGTTCAAAAAGGTGGAAATTGAAGTTTAACATATTGGATGTTTAGTCATAAACGATACGAAACGTCGGTTGTTTTATTGTTTATTATTTAAACTTAAGTGAGTCGAGAAAAGTATTGGGCGATTTTCAGCAGTCTATTTTGTTTTTCAAAAGTTTTCTCAAAGCAACTTGAGCATTGTCTGATACCAGGGAGGGCACAAGTAAGGCAAGATTTTTTTTAATTTTTGGCTAAAAAGTACATAGATTTCACGCTTTGATGCGATCCTTAGAGTTTCAGCTTAAATAATAAGGCCATTCGCCCGAGTTTTTTATATGGAAAAATAAAAATATAAGACATCCGACGAAAAGCCTCTTTCGTGCATTATTAAACCTGTAATGAATCTGGAAATCATATTTTTAGCCTTGTAAAAGACAAAATCTTGGTAACATTGTTTTTCTTTTCTTTTAACTCCAAACAGTTCACTAGCGTGGTCCCTGATTTGGAGAATACCACTGCAAACACCTCCAGCATAGTGTACGAAACCGATCTGAGCACGTTAGATGCGGAAGACGTTGCCGAAATCTGCGAAAGCCAGTTACTGTCAGTTCCGCTAGCAAACCCGGCGCCACCTCCTCCTCCTCCTCAGCCAGCATCTCGCGAACAGCCCGTTCCCATTCAGCCAAGTCCAATAATCAGCCTTCCCACCCAGCAGATTTCAGATGAGCTAATAAGGACCTGTGTAACCCCAAGAAAAGTAAGAAACGTGCAAGAAACCCTAAAAAAGGCAACTCAACGACACATGTGCGCTCTGAAACTGCTGCAGTACTTCTTCTCCAAAGAGGAATTATCACATAGCAATACAGACGGCTCCCACAATAAAGAATGCCTGGACACTACAAAGCTTAATTCCCTGAAAGGTAAGAACAGTAACATTTATTTACCCTTTCTATTTGCTAGTGCAATTTTTATCTTTGATTAATAAACATAACCATTCTCTTTCGTTTTTGTTTTTCAGTTTTGCTCTTCACCAAATTCCCTGCTCACTCAGCTAGTGATGAAGAGAAGCAGTGGCGTCACATTAAGACAAAAATAAATGCAAAGTGTAGGTCACAAAGATTTGCATTCGAAAGGAATCAAAGTATTAACAATCGCTCCAATTAAGTATTGTGTAACTGATGAGATGTAAACAGCTTCAGTCTAGTTGTAACATTAAGGAATGACATGTTATTAGTAATAAAAAAATGAAATGATAGAGAAATCGCTTGATGATGCTCTAATAAGAAATGCACGAGACGGCAGAAAGTGTTAGGCAGTACAAAAAGAGAAAAAAAAACTACGAAGCATTTATCTATTTAAGCATTTATTTATTTATTAATATTATCTTTCGTTCTCATTGTTCTCTCATGCGCTTTCGAAATGATAAAAGCAAGAGATATCGCTTGATGATGCTCTAATAAGAAATGCACGAGGCGGCAAAAAGTGTTAGGCGGCACGAAATAAGAAAAAAACTACGAAGCATTTATCTTTCGTTCTCATTGTTCTCTCATGCGCTTTCGAAATGATAAAAGCAAGAGAAATCGCTTGATGATGCTCTAATAAGAAATGCACGAGGCGGCAAAAAGTGTTAGGCGGCACGAAATAAGAAAAAAACTACGAAGCATTTATCTTTCGTTCTCATTGTTCTCTCATGCGCTTTCGAAATGATAAAAGCAAGAGATATCGCTTGATGATGCTCTAATAAGAAATGCACGAGGCGGCAAAAAGTGTTAGGCGGCACGAAATAAGAAAAAAACTACGAAGCATTTATCTTTCGTTGTCATTGTTCTCTCATGCGCTTTCGAAATGATAAAAGCAAGAGATATCGCTTGATGATGCTCTAATAAGAAATGCACGAGGCGGCAAAAAGTGTTAGGCGGCACGAAATAAGAAAAAAACTACGCAGCATTAATCTTTCGTTCTCATTAGTTTATCTCTCGCGCGCTTTCGAAATGATAAAAGCAAGAGAAATTGCTTGATGATGCTCTAATGAGAAATGCACGCTGCGGCAAAAAGTGTTAAGCGGCACGAAAAGGAAAAAACTACGAAGCATTAATCTTTCGTTCTTATTAGTTTATCTCTCGCGCGCTTTCGAAATGATAAAAGCAAGAGAAATTGCTTGATGATGCTCTAATGAGAAATGCACGCTGCGGCAAAAAGTGTTAAGCGGCACGAAAAGGAAAAAACTACGAAGCATTAATCTTTCGTTCTCATTAGTTTTTCTCTCGCGCGCTTTCGAAATTATAAACGAAAGGGAAGATTCTTCATGACGCTTTTATAAGAAATGCGTGAGGCGGTAAAAAGTCAGAAAAGTGTTAGGTGACGCGAAATAAAAAACTATGAAGGATCCATCACGCATTTTTCGATTAATTTTTGTCTCCCTTTTTTTCGAATTGAAAGAAAGGTAGTCTAATCCATCTCAATTTACTGTAACAACAATATGCAATAACACTCATTTTATTTCCTAAAATTTACAAAATTGATAAAAACGCAAGGCTATTTTGAGAGAACACTACAAAGACCTTCAATACTAGTGTGTATTTACTAATTATGAAGTAAGATAACTACAATTAAAACACACGTTTCCAAAGGTTTTGTCTCTTTGCTAGAAACTTATGGGGCTGGGGCAACTAAGTTTTCAGTTCCTGGTCTGCAAAATTGACGTATTTCCCTAAATAAATAGTTTTTACGTTCCTCACTCAGGCCTTCTGGTTGGATCTTCTGTGGGAGAATTGAAGCCGGTGGAATTACAGCACGGTTTTTCAACAAAGTAAATTCCTGTTCAGGCGATGAAACAAATTCTCTGCAGTAAACAATTCCAGGTCGCTCAATGGAAAAACGGAAATGATGAAATTTCTTAATGTTTGGGATTTTATTGAAATATTGTCCAAGAAATGTTGCCCAGTCATATACAGGTACAATGGTGCGTCCATCGTGCGTTGCAACAAGTTGGGCTTTGTTTACTCCTGTGTTGCTTGAGTTATCAACCATTCGGGCTAGTTCATACAGTGATGAAATGAACGTGACCTTGTAAGATTTCTTGAGCAGCCCAAAACATCGATCAGGTGCAAATTTAGTGTGCCCTGCCACGAGGAAAGAATAATTGACAGACTGATGGAGTTTTGTCGCAATCCTCCACGCAAAGTACCAGAGGAAATAATTGTTCTTATTTTGTCCAGAACAGTTATCCGCATGAAGGTGTACATGTTTTTCTCCCAGTCCATGCCGAGCGAAGAAATGATGGACATAGCTAATCGTTGCATTAGCTCCTTTCCCAACAGCGCCAGCCTCGTCGATTAAATAGTTAATTTGACGGGGAACTGCTTCGCAGGAGACTCCAAAAATGCCACACTTTCTGGGAGTCTTAAAATAAATGGGACCCGGCTGCATTGGATTACTAGGAATGTGGACCTGCTGTGCGTAATCAAATGCGTAGTGCATGGTGCCATCAAAAGAACAAGCTTCGCGGCTTTCGTTGAAGTTTGTCTCGGCTTCTATGCGCTTGAAAGTTGTTGCCGCGACCGAACAAGTGCTTCTATAAAATTCCCTCTCACGCTGTGCACAGTCCAAGTGATCTTGCTGGGCTCTAATACAGTCCGATTTTTCTTGCTCGGGTAGGTTTGCTGCGCGCAAAAGCTTAGTCGTGTTTTGCTGACAGGTAAAGCAAAGGTCAGACATTGGTTTTGAAACAACAACATTTGGATGGAACTGTTGCCACATGTCAGCGAATTTGCTGTAACATACTGCTTGTTCATCAGAAGCTTTACAAGTATCAGTGTACACGCGCCAGACACTAATCTTTGTTTCATTCGAGGACAGTACTTGAACATCATCTCGCTTGAATCCTGGTATCCTTCCAGGTAAGACTATCGCGTTCTCTTCCACGTAGTTGGTAAGAAAATTGTGGACGTTCTCCGTAACTCGCTGAGGAAGCGTGTTACTAGGTAGCCTTTTACTGTTGCCATGGGTTCGTGGAAAGAGTCCATGTTGCTTGTAATGCTCTTTGAGACGACGAAATCGAGAATAACCGAGGCCGTAAAGATGAAGGAACGTGTCTTTGCATATAGTGACGGACTGAAACTGGAAAGAGCATCGCGTGCTTCTGCTTCTCTTCGATCCAGAGCTTTCGTTGCGAGTAAACGCTTGGATATTAGCTAAGATAACCAAGTCAAGTTCTCCGCTAGTCAGCTCGAGGCAGTTATTCAGATTGGATAACACCGTTTCTTCTTGGAATTCTCTGGAACAAGGTCCCCCTTTAGATCCATACGAACAAGCACAGCCATCGCGCAGGAATTTCTTAGTTTTTTCGATTGACTGGTTTGGATTTTCTTCGGTTTCTAGATGAACGTCTGCCATGTTGTTTGAAGTCGTAGCTAGTAAAGCTAAGTAGTGACTTGTTAGCCGTTGTCATAGAAACAACAATACTAAGTTCCAGGGCTGCTGCTCTTTTTACATCAAAACGAGGCAGTCAAAAAGGATGCGGTCGAGTTGCTCGCGAGTCGAAGTGATGGCTTCTTGGCCTCTTAAGCCGAGTGAATTGTTCGTGACTAAAAACTATGTAAATCGCGACTTGATTCAAAATGGATGGAATGTCAAACTAAAGAAGCTTCTGAGTGATGTAAGTTTTAAAATAAATCTGCTTGTTTATGCTCTCATCTTCACTAGCACTTCCAAACGTAAGCCTTAAGCTTAAAATTGATTGTGTTTATCCATTCCCATGCTAATTCTAACAGTTAGATTACCGTTCCTAATCAAAACTAGCTAGCTGTTTGTTCAGTATTCGCTATCAGTTCGAACGGTTTCATTCGAACGGTTTTGTCATCTGTTTACCCATTCATTTTTGTTTGCCCGTTTAAACGCTTATGCTTTGCCGTTCGTTTACTTTGGCTGCCCGTTTAAACGGTTATGTTCATCCGTTCGAAAATTTTTCTCGGCCGTTCGAACCGTTGATTAAAGCGTTAAAACGCTTTCTCGTAGTGTTTCTTTGCCGTTCGTTTCCCGTTTAGTTTTGCCCGTTTGAACGGTTAACCCTAATTGCATGTTTTCCCGTGGAAGGTCACATATATCCAATCTGGGACTCTCATGCATCTCACTCTCGTCCCAAGCCTCTTCCAAGATAAGCTTTGAGAAAGCTACTCGAACACCATTCTCCTGGGCAAAAGGAATCGAACACTCCTAAAGACTTTCTGCGCGTCGTGACTAGCTTTTCCTGTAAGGGAACAGCACTCTCCGAGAACAGTGCTTAATGATTCCCCATTCTTTTCACACACTCTTGTCGTCTCGTTCATTACATTTATCGCTGTTTCCCGTATTTTCTTTTTTTTTGAAGGCAGGAGAGAGGTCTTCATTGGCTTTGAGTTCATTCAGGGTCCTCGACCTCTTCTCTGATTTTGGTGAGACGTCTTGGAGGATTTGAGGAAATGGCACGGATTGACAAAAACTAACCTGCGATCAAACGCTTTTTTTGCTAACAAAAGCAGGACTTACATTTAGAAAAAGCCTGATCACAAACTAAAACCCAAGAATGAACACAAACTTTTTTGGCTCATTTTATTCAAATAATACCTTCTATTCACGAAAGTTAAAACACAAGCGCTAATTCCCTATTTTCATTACGCTCTTCTTTTGCTCCCTGCAGTCTGAATGCCTGTTAATAGTATCTTTATTTAGTACAGACCAAAGTAGCTAACTGGTACGGTGTCCAGCAGTGAAGAGTTATCTGTCGTGAAAGTTGAGAATTGAATTTCTTATTGATTCGATAAAATCTGTCAAGCGGTGACGTGTGAATGATACGTTACATTTGTTTGCCAAGGTCTCTGAAGCATCGTATTGCGCGATCCATCAACACTTGTATTGTATTATATTGCATAATCGGGTAACTTTCGTGTACCCATGGCTGCCGGAAAGAACCAGTTGCTAAGGCTTGAGGGCTATCATGATAATTCTTCAACAAAACATTTCAGCAGTGGCTCTTGGACCTCATAGTCACAATATATATCAGTACTAATATAACAGTTTTGCTAAATGTATCTAGAAATAAACATAATTTCCTGGCATGACAATTAGTCTGTTTCTGAATGTTCAAACTCTGGGCTATTTCTTCCAGCTTGGGATTCACTTTCCTCTTGACCCAAATTCTGTACCCTCCGTTGCCTTTGCCTTGTGGACCTAGGATTTGTGAGGTCCCTGTAGGATGTCAAAGTTTGGCCTTCTGCATTTCTCACCACCCTCCTGTGTTGCATTGCTGTGTGCTCCACCTCATGGACTTCTGTCTGCTGTTCATGTTCATCATCACTTGTTTCTTCAGTTAAACCAGTCAAGTGTCTTTGATATGCATCAGACATTTCGTCAAGCCATAGACAGTACTCGTCTGTAAATGCATACATGACATGACCACTCTGCCAACCCGAGTTAAGTTCCTCTACAGGAATCACCAGTGGAGCATTGTCATCCTTGATGATACTGCCATAATGAACCTTGACTGGTGTTGACAACAGTGCAAAGTGTCTGCCTGGAATGGAATCATCCTCATTCTCTTTCTCATCAAGCCAAAATCCAAAAATGCGACAGCCAGGTCTGTTTTTGGTCAAGGGATGTGGCTTGTTGACCTGGAGAAGCCACAATTTATCTCCACTTGGAATACCATTATCTGTACCAGGATTGACCGCTATAATATCTCCTGGAACAAATAAATAGTCATCTGACTGCACACGGCCAGCTACTGAATCACTGGCATGGCTGTGGTCACCAGCGTTCATAAAACTAGCATAACACTGCTCTATCAGCATTTCCCTCCTTACCGATAACACTCATAAAAAAGAAAACTCGCTAGATAAATAAAAATAGTCTACATTTATTTACATAAATGGCAATGCACAAGGTGCAACTGAAGCAACATTTTTTCACAGTAAAGTGTAAACCATAATTCTGAACTCCACTCTGCAACATCTTGAGGGATTGACTGGCATTTTTTATGCAATCCTTCCATTGCTTTCAACTTCCCGCTGTAATCATGCTAGCAAAAGAAAAAAAGAAATAGGGGTGCAGTTCATTTCCTCTCAATAGATACTTGAGTGCTATTTACAATAAACTGTCATTCAGTTGGCAAGATTTCTGGGCAAAATAAATAAAGTAGAAGTCATTAGTCTACAAAATTGGATGCACATCATCAACCGAAATAATAATATTTTAAACAGAAAATAGAAAACCAACTAAAATAATACTTAGCCTCAAAATCTCCTTGATCCTCAATCAACTCTTTCCAAGACCACAGTTACATCATGTCTGAAAAGGAATGTAAACAAATAGCAGCCTTATTCCTTAGCAATTCAATACGTTTTGCAAATAACATTGAAGCTGCCAATTACATACAAGGCGGGGCACATGGCAACACCTACATGTAAAAGCATAGAAGATGCAAAGAGTCTTAGCATTATTATTATTATTTAATTCATGTAAATTCAAGTGCTGTGCTGCATATAAATAGGTACATATTTAACTGCAGAATGTAAAAAAAGAGACATGAATTTCCAGTTACAACCATTGTACCTCACAGCTAATATCTATGTGAATATTTTGTAATAGTTTATATAGTATAAATATCTAGTGTAAACTTTCCTTTCGTGGTGTGCTTGGTTCCAGAATGGAGCAGATTATTTTTGTTTA
>OZ026596.1:24647821-24650321 GCA_964020085.1 Micromussa lordhowensis | reverse complement strand
TTGGCTGTAGTACTATACTATGTAGTGTGTAGGTTTAGAATGAGTTCTGAAAGTGAAGAATGATCCTCGCAGTGAGTTTTCCAATTTAAGCAACTGGAAAGAAGAAGCCTGAAAAAAATCAGGGCTTCAACTGGATTCGAACCCGTGACCTCCGCAGTTGGTAGAGCATCGCACCGGTATCGTGGAGGTCACGGGTTCGAATCCTTTCATCTATAACCGCAGTTCATATGAATTATTTCATATATACTGACATCAGAATGTGTTATGGCATGAAGGATAAAAGCTCAGTTAAAACGACTGAACACAGCCCTGGAGAGTTATTGTTACAGGCGACGCGAGGCGGTGAAACTAATAACAAAAGAAGTGCAAAGATGTTAAAACCCGACAAGTTTGCAAAAAAAAGTGAATCTTACACTTCAAACACTACAATGATTTGGTTACAAAAATGAGCGATATGACACGACGTTTCGAAGTCATCTTGACTTCATTTTCAAGTGATGAATGTAACGGTCAGTTCAAGTTTAAAATTAAGTGGTTTGTAACGTCAGCCAACGAATTAGTGCGTGCGCGATAAAATGTTCTAAACAAATACTTTCGCGCGAATTGAGTCCGCTTGTGTGTTCAACTTCGGTTTCCTCTCACGGATGAAGAGCATTTCTTGGATAAGACAATCAAGCTTTCCCTGACATTTCTTTAAAACGGAGAACTGCTTCAGAAGCTTGGGGTTTGAAGTTCCGTGGCAACCTTTCACATGTGTACCAACGGCGGAGGTTCTATGTTCTTCAATTCGCTGATGGAGATGACGAGTAGTGTAGCCGATATAATCTGTATCGCACAGATCACATTTAAATTGATAAACAACACATTGCCGGCTAACGAAGGGTGGTTTCCTCTCCTGAATTCGAAGTTGCTCGCCAATTTTTGGACTCGTGAATACAGTTTGTATTGGATTGCCGATGTTGTTGCCAAGATCCTTGAGCTGTTTCCGGACGAAGTCTGCAGATCTCTGATCTTTGAAAGGTAGTACGACCCGAACGATGTTTCTCTCCGACATGGCGTTGTTCTTCTTAACTTGATCTTTATCCACAAGCACTGAGTTTAAGAACGAGGTAATGGTGGCATCAACCAGTCTATCCGGGTATCCCAGTTTAAAGAACATCCCTTTAAGATGGTCGCATTCTCTTACAATCGATTCCCAGGAAGATGAAAGGCGGTAGGCTCGGTGTAACATGGTTCTAATCAATGACTTCTTGTAGCGCATATCCACGTGGCTCTGAAAATGTAAAAGGAGACCATTGTTCGTTGGTTTTCGGTATACGCTGGTCACCAGTTCGCAGCCTTTCTTTTCTATCGTCATGCCAAGGAAAGGTAACTTGTTGCTGTCGGCTATCTCCATCGTAAAGTGAATAGATGGATGACATTTATTCAAAGTTGCCAAGACGGTCGTTGCACTTTGAATGTCTGGCACTGAAGATAGTGTGTCATCGACATATCTCCTGTAGAATGATGGTAACTTGTTTTCCCGTTCGAGTTGTTCTTCGATAGAGCATAGGAAGGCGTTGGCTACCAGAGGGCCTAAGACATCAACACCATCAACCTGTTCGTATAGCCTTCCATCAAACTGAAACAGCTGACTTTTTGTTGCCACTTGCAATAATTCAACCAGATCGGACTTGCTGATGTTCAGTTTTTGTGTGACATTGAACCAATTGCTCTTAAATGCTTTTCCAACTAGGATCCAAATCGTTTCGTCAAGAGGTACATTGGTGAATAAAGAGGATACATCATAAGATACCAGGAGGTCACTTTCGTTAAGAGACGTGTTTCTTAGATCCTCGGAAAAGGAGATGTCGGAGATTGTGTACTGATTGAGTGATAGCGGTTTGAGTTTCTCGTCAAGCCACTTAGCCAGTGCATAGTTGTACGTACCTTGAGCTGAAAGGATGGGTCTCATTGCAAGCTGCGGTTTGTGAGTCTTAGGGAGACCATACAGGTGAGCAAGTCGGGATCCCTTCGTGCAAACTTTATCAGCAACCTGCTTTGGTAGAATTCTGCGTACAACCGACTCGAGATGTTTTTCTTTCTGTAACAAAGGATGGTAGTGTTTAGGTGGTCGGCCTTTTGTGGTTGGCCTCTCATTACTGACAGGGATAAATTTGGAGGTGTCTGCGATGGATGCTTCGGAGAGAAGACGAATATACTCAACCCTATCCATGACGACCACGCCTGAGCCTTTGTCAGGTTTTGTGATCACAATGTCATCGCGTCGTTTTAGTTCGTTGACGGCTTTTACAAGTGACTTGGGTGGTCGTGGGCCTTTCCTTTCGATGTAATTCAAGGCAACTGAGCGGAACGTTGCTGCAGCTAGTTCCTTCTTTTCATTCGGTAGTGCAGGATCTAATTTCCAGTATGCTTTCTCAAGACTTGCTTTGACATCCATGGCCGATACAGCTTGGGGAATTGCGAAATTTAATCCACGACATAGTACCAGCTTTTGAAA
>OZ026596.1:24637821-24640321 GCA_964020085.1 Micromussa lordhowensis | reverse complement strand
AAGCTGCGGACAGCTTCTGCTAAAATCTAATCGATATCAACATTACGTCTCACTTCCTTGTTGTAACATAGCGGCACCAAATTAGCACCTATTGTACATTACATTTCGCATATGCATACATAAGTAGGTTAGCACATTATGCAAAAGCAGAGAGCACACACATCCACGTGGTGTGTGTGAATAAGGAGAATAAACTTCATCGACATCCGACTACATGGTGGCAGCGTTTTACAAGAATAATCGCTAGAGTCAAATCGAAAGAGGCCAGCAGAAGCGAATTATGGCAACAGCAACGTCTTTTGCGTCGCCACAGATGAACTGGGACGCTCCTGATCCGATAACGGCATTCGCAAGATTCAAACAAAAATGTCAGCTTATGTTCTCAAGCGTTCTCAAAGACGCCGATGACGAAGAAAAAGTGTGAGCTATATTTTGGTCACTCTGGTAGGGTGAAAACGGTCTGGATATTTACAACAGTTGGACATTCACAAAGGAGGAAGAGAGGAAAAAGCCTGCCATTATTTTCGAACGGTTCAAGAATTAATTGGAGCCGAAGACGAGTCATCAAATTCACAGATACACACTACAAGGAATGCAACAAGAACAAAGCGAGCAAGTGGACGATTTTATCTCAAGATTAAAAAACCTAGCAACAAAATGTCAATTTCACGACAGCACCGAAGTCGAAGACAGAGTTTTAGATCAGCTTATTTGGGGGTCAAAAAACCCCGATGTCCAGAAGTCCCTCATAGGCCGAGACAAATCACTGACCCTTGCAGGCGCTATCGAGATTGCAAGAAGCCATGAGGCGACAAGTAAACATATGAAGACACTGGCAGTAAGTAGTGAAAGCCATCAAGAGGATAGAAGTGTAGATGCCATTCATAAGGAACAAGAAAGGGAATCCTGTAACAACTGCGGAAAACAACACGCGAGGAACAAATGTCCAGCCTACGGTACACTATGTCGAAAATGCGGCAAAGCTAATCATTGCAATCTGTCTGCCGATCCAGTAAATGGAACCAATTTATCCAAGGAAGAAAGCCGGCTTTCAAAAAATCTATTCACACGATTGAAGACAGGGGCGATGAAGACAATGATGAAATTCTCACAATCAGTAGAATCGAGGTTAACACCATAGAAGATATGCAACATTCGACGACATGACACACGCG
This sequence comes from Micromussa lordhowensis, assembly GCA_964020085.1. Classification (NCBI taxonomy): domain Eukaryota; kingdom Metazoa; phylum Cnidaria; class Anthozoa; order Scleractinia; family Lobophylliidae; genus Micromussa; species Micromussa lordhowensis. The sequence continues at coordinate 24,639,146 of OZ026596.1, read as the reverse complement.
ATGAAGTCTTTGCAACACTGGAAATAACCCAGTCTGAAAAGAAGCGGAAAATCAATCTCCACTGCAAGGTGGACACAGGTGCACAGAACAATGTTTTGCCTATCAGGCTACTTCGCATAATCGCCCCAGAGAAGTTTGATGACGAAGGAAACCTCAAACCAGAAGTACTGGAAAAGAATGAAGCCGTCCTCTCAGCATACGGCGGCTCTGTAATCAAGCAGCTTGGCACTATAAACATCTCATGCAAGTACAAAGAGAAGAAGGTTAACTGCATTTTCTACGTCACAGACACTTCAGGGTCAGCTATCCTCGGTCTAAAAGCGTGCATTGCACTTAAACTAGTCTCCCTCCACTGTACGCTAAGAACAAATCAATTAAACCAGGCTGATCCAAATAGCAGCTTCAATTCTTGAGCTCAAAATCCGGGTACTTGCAAGAAAAGTTCGAGTTACATTGGAAGTCATGTGCCACTGGAAGAGTGGCCATCAATCACAAGTAAACAAGAACTGATGGATATGTACCCAGAATGTTTCAATGGCACAGTTGGATGTTTTGATGACTACACATACCACATCACACTGGATCCTGAAGTATCACCGGTGGTCCATGCACCCCGCAAAGTACCCATAGAGTTGAAAGACAAATTACAAGCCGAATTACGTGAGATGGAAAGCCAAGATATCATTGCAAAAGTAACCCAACCTACGGATTGGGTCAACTCCCTGGTCATTAGAGAAAAAGGAAATGGGCGACTTCGTTTATGCCTCGATCCTAAAGACCTGAATAAGGCGATCAAAAGAGAACATCATCCCATACCCACTCTAGAGGAAATGACACCCAGATTATCAGGAGCAAAGCTTTTTTGCAAGCTTGACGCTCGCAATGGCTATTGAAATGTCAAACTAGATGACGATTCCTCATACCTGACAACCTTTAATACACCATTTGGTCGATACCGTTTCCTCAGAATGCCGTTTGGCCTACGAATGAGTCAAGATATCTTCCAGTTCAAGATTGATGAGACGTATCGTGATTGCCTGGGGGCCATTGGCATTGCCAATGACGTCACAGTCTATGGAAAGAATGACAAAGAGCATGACTTACACCTACATGAAACCATGGAACGTACCAGACAGGCTGGCATCAAGCTCAATGATGAGAAGTGCGTTAACAAAACAAAGGAGTGCAATTTCTTTGGTATGCTCTACACACGAGACGGTGTCAAACCCAGCCCAGATAAAGCCATAGAAAGTTTACAACCGCCTAAAGACAAGAAGGAGCTTCACACCTTTTTGGGGATGGCAACCTACATGAGCTCATTCATC
>OZ026596.1:24570321-24627821 GCA_964020085.1 Micromussa lordhowensis | reverse complement strand
TGAATTTGCCGTGACGATTCTTTTCCGATGTCATTTCACAGTGTAAGCTTTACAAAAAAACTCGTGTCCGTTTATACAACAGATTTATACAAGACTCACCTGTATTACTTCAAAGGTTCCTTTTACTGTTTACTTCACGTTGAAAGCATCGCAGCTCTTACACCGTTGTTCTTTGGTGGTTTCTTAGCTCACGTTTGTTGAGCACAGGGGCCACTCGCTGACACGGCCATGTTTGTGTCGTGGTTACGCCACAGCCCAAGTTACTGTGGGCTCGCAAATAATTTGCCAACATGGCGTACGTGTCACATGGCGAGCCCCAAACGTTTAAATCACGAGACAGAGTGAAGGAATTTTTCTGAATTCAAGAGTTTTCAAACTGAAATGGAATTTATCTGGATTCATGAGTTGTTAAACAAAGCAACAATTATGTTTGAAAGGTAAGACATTCAAAGAATGTTTTCTGCAAACGAACTCTGGAAACGCATCTTGTTGTTATCTGTTTTGAACGGGAATGTTCAGTGAAAGTCAAAACAAATTAAGTTTGTTCACTTGGATACGAAATTACAGTCATGTCAACTAAATAAATATTCTGTCTGCACAAAATATATCTCGTTTCAACAGGTTTTTTACATGGGAAAGCGGGCTTCTGTAAACATTGCTAGTTAAGATTGCAGCCATTTGTTTTATCACGGCGAGGAAGCAAATATAAAAGACCCAGGAAATTCCAGGGGGAAGGGGGTTGTATGATCGATTTAGTTTCCAGAGGTCTTTTGATTCAATTCGGATTTGAGTGTCGATCTAGCTGTTCAAAAATCCTCTCTTACCTACTAAGTAGAACTTTCACATGAAAAATAGTGGCTTGAATACTTGTTGACTCGCATTATATTTGAAATACATTTTCCTTCTTCAAAAAGCATTTTGGAAGCTAACAAATGTGAAGAACGTGCCGTTGCGTGGACATGGCCGCCATTACTTGTTACCAGTCCACATTCAGTCACCTTGTGGACCGAAAAGCACTGGAGACTAGCCTAGTTTGTTTTCGCATCGGTCTTCGAAGTGGCAGCCGATTTCTTTCATGAAAATTAGTTTCTTTATAAATGTAGAAATGATGTTACGATTTCACACACTTGAGAATTTCGTATCCCCGTTTATCTCTGTCTATTTGTATGTAGTTTTGCTGTAAAATTGGCTTTCGTCTCGAGTCTGTTAGCGATCATGTTCGCAATAAAAGTACAGTGTCAATTTCATCCACACACATTTTATCAGTCCTTAATGGAAATGGTACCACATTTACAAAGGGAGTTGGTCGTGTTGGAAGGTAATTTGACAAGTTTCCATTTTATTTCTTCTTTTAAAGCATGTTTCACTAATCTTGAATGCTTTCTTTGCGAGTATCTTCAGATATAGATGTTACAATCGATCGAGAATATTAAGCTTAGTAGTTATGTGCAATGCAGATGGCTAAATGTTTGGAGTGTTTACTTTTACTTTAACTCACTTTCTTGCCAAAACTATTTTTTTCCAGAGGGTATGGGGGGTGTACAAAATAGTAGTGGAAATTCCGGAGGGGTGGGGGGGGTTATTTTACTGTTCAAAAATGGAAATTCCAGGGAGGAGGGGGGGCTTACGTGAAATTCCCTCCGTGGTGGGGGTATGGATATTTTCTGGAACTACACAATGCAGAAATCCAACGTGAAAGGTACTGTTCACTTTCAAAACCTAAAATTGCCAAATACAGGGGACCAAATGAAAGAAATGCTATTAAACGCGAAGAAACCTAGTTAAAAGCAAAAAAATATTCCAAACTTTGCAGACATGCTTCACTACATCACCACATGTGCAAATTAATTCTTCACGCTAAAACAAGAGCTTGAGTTTTTACCGACCGCTTTTGCCGTCATTTTAACACCCGTAGCTTTAACAAACACTCCAAATTACCAAGTCCAAAAAGCTGCTATCTGCGATCTATCATCAAAACTAACATGAAAGTGTTGTGATTTTCATGTTTTCGCAACGATACTAGGAAGAAAAACTTTTTTACCAGAAAGGTTTGTCATCATTTTTTTTGCATCTGTTGAGCTGTGAATCCTCTTTGCATGTACAGACAACTTTGCTGGTCTTCCCGAAGCAGTAGATTTGCCACGAAGCCAAGTAATTCGAAGTTTCTTGATGATTCGAGAGAAGCTAGCAAACCTCCGCTCTTCGATGACCTGAATATTCCAGCTGGGTGGAGAGCTTGCTTGAGAGCTCGATCCAAATTCTTGTATAATTTGAAACTCTAGGCATGATGACTGACCATCAAGGACGTATCAAGGTGCTCAAATGTAAAGCGAATGAGCGGGAATGATTTCTGCTCTAAGAATAAACACGAACGGTCGCTATGGCTGCAAACAATTCAAGCCCGCGCGGAGACTGGGTTCTGGCGCGAAAAACATCGTGTGGTTCTACATGCAGTGAAAAACGTAGTGATTAACCATGTGTGTTTAGTGCAAGTACAGTGCATCTATTTATTCGAGCTGTGGTGTTTTGGGGTTTGGATCAAGTCAACAATTAAGTGTTCCTTGTGAAATAACTAAATGAGTTTCATAGCTAACATTTCCTCGGGCTGTGATGCTATTTTGGCATATTAATAGCTTTTTTTGTGCCCAATGATTGGAAAGGTCATTTATATGTTTCACTCAGCGAAGTGCGTTTCAAAAACGCTCATGGTTATTGATAAACAATAGATCGAATTTTAGGGACGAGCGAATTATCGTTCGAAAAATCGAAACAACTTTTCGGAAGGAGCGAATTATCATTCGAAAATTCACGGTGAATCATTGCGCGATGCAAATTATCGTTCGAAAAATCCTGTGAATCAAAACAATAGGTGTCACGAAAATGCAGGGGAATTTCGTTGAAATATCGTTTCAAGCGAAATTTCTTCAAAAAGCCACGAAAAGCCAGGAATTTCGTCGAAATTCGTTTGCATTACTTTTGCACAATACTGTATGTGAAGGTTATGACTTTGAGGAAAAAGGGGTCTTCAGCAACCACGACTCATTGACATCCAAAATGGAAAATTTGGATCGCCATGAAGTTTACATGGAAAATGTAAACAGGAATGTTAAAAATCTAAGTTTAATTTCCTTTGAATCAGGCCTGTTACTTTATTATTATTTTGTATTCTCAGACCTGCTTTTTCCCCATAGCCAAAACTGTTCAAAGCTTGTTGTACTAGTAGCAAATTCCAAAACCCAAGTATTTTGGACAGTAACATAAGGAAGTGCACTTCTTAACTAATATAAAGTCATACTCCAATGGTAAATAGTGTCCCATTACTTTTTCTGAAGGTAAATTAACTCCCATACAGTATGTTAAGTGTAATTCATTTGTTCATTCATTCAATCATTCATTCATGTGAAATGGAGTTTCATAATTGCCAGGCCATCTAACTTGCTATAAGTTTGACATGAGACTATGATGAGTCTGACTTCCAACAATCTATTACCTTTAGCTCCCTCACTGTCCTTCTCAGGCTTTTCACCTCATTTCTCAGGCCATCTACCTCTGCCTTCAACCACTCAAATTCTTGAGTGAAATGAGATGTGAATGACTCCCAGTTTGAATTGCCAATGTCACCGGTATTAGGTGGAGAAGGTGAGCTGGTCAGTGGCACATTTTCACAGTCATCATCTGCCAGTTGAAGTAATTTCGTGAAGCTTTTTGGAGGAGACATGTCACAAGACAACGGTGTTTGGTATGTATCTAAATCAAGTATTCGAGGAGGAGTGATAAATGGGTTTTGCAAAGTTGTATGTGAATTGTGGTCGGTGTGTGATGTGTTAGTGTGCTTACCAGTACTGTGGTTGAATGCTGATGTGTTGTGAGTTGGTGAATATGTATGTGATGTAAGAGTGTGTGTATGTGAACTGCGGTTGAGTAGTGATGTGGTCTGAGCTGGTGAATATACGTGTGATGTGGTGTTTGTGTGTGAACTGTGGTTGAGAAATGGTGTGGTCTGAGTTGGTGAATATGTATGTGATGTGATGGTGTTTGTGCGTGAACTGTGGTTGACCAATGCTGTGGTCTGAGATTGGGATGTTATGGTGGCAACGTGTTTGGCTATGCTGCGGTTGTCAGGTGTTGCTGTTTTTGTTACTGTAACTGCAGCATGGTGCATTGCTGGCTCCTCACTGTCGGATATATTAAGCAGCTCTAGTTTGCGTGAACCATGAAGGATTTTGGCAACCCGCTCTTCCTGTACTGATTGTTGCAGCTTTGCAGACATAGAAATATGCTTGTCAGAAAATAATGAAAGTGATGCCATTCAAACACCTCAAAAAAGAGTAGGAGTTTCAGTGAGAAAGTAAGTGCTAGCATCAGAGTTGGAAGTAAAAAGGTTGAACAGCTGTTTGGAATTACCTTGCCATGCTTTTCCTGCTATTGTAAAGAATATCATGCATCATCACCAAGACTGATGCCAGCAATTAGAACAAAAGGTGAAACTAATTGACTTAGAGCAGTCTCTCTTCTTTTTTCTTTTTTTCTCTTCCTTATCCACATCTGTAGTAGTGGGAATGACAAAATCACCATTATTTGATGGATCCATATTTGAAGTCGCATTCTAGCTAATGCCCTCTCAAAGAGATACTGAGAATGCAAACTTGTGAATATACTGTGGGCTTGAAATTCTTAAATATTACCTTTCCCTTTCTTATTCATTCTCCTCTTCTGTGAAATCTGATCTGGAATGTAAATTTCATGAAATTTAGCATTGTATCAGTGATAACAAATTAAAGAAAAATAGAAACTTGAAGTGAAGACAAAAAATTCCAATAAGACAAAGTATCCACCTGGTTTATATCCATGGAACTCGTTAAAACTAAGAGACTACAATTTCCTTTATCATTATGTTCATTTCCCTCTTGAACTTTTTCTACATCAGAGTATAAAAATTAAATTATAAATAAACAAATGCACTAAATATAATTTTAAGTAGGTACAATTATAGCTCGAGTAGAGTAGGCAATCATTTCTACAAAAGTACCCTTTGATTTGAATCCGCAAAGATTCGCTAACAGAGAGCAATTGATCCGCAATGCACGAGAAAATTATGCAACAAGACACAAAAGCCCCGCAAATCTCCAAAGGGCCGCCCCGCAGGTCACATACTGAGAAGGGCGAAACCGCTGACTGCTGATTTTCATCATTCAATTTTTGACACCCCTTTCCTGCCCCCGTCAAGCTTACCCAGAAAGGGCATCCTTGGATTCCATTGGTCGTGTTGGTATAAAGAAACATGTTGATGTGACCAAATTGGCCATAACAGGATTGCTTAAGAATTTAACTGCAGAATACCCTGCCACATGGAAAGTGCTCTCCTGAGAAAGATGGCTATGTGTATACGCTGATCCATGGGGGCAAAGACTTACCCACCCTGTATAAAATGTTAAGTATACATGGAAATGAATTATGCAGATACATAATTAGTTGCAAAGACTTAACCACCCCTTACAAAAATATGTCAAGTATAGATGGAAGTGGATACGCGGATATGAAGTGGCAAAGACCTACCCACCCATGATAATAATTATGTTATATAGATGGAAGTGGATTACTGGATACGTATTAGCCGTTTTAGTGCACACTTTTAGTTTTAGTTTTTCACCCTTTTAGAATGAAGCATATACATTGCATATCATTTAAAGAACGAGAAAAATACAAATCACCACATATAAAATCTTTAGCAGCTATTAATGACTAATTCTTATTAACTGTGTATCCGTGTATCCACTCTGATCATACAGTACCGCTCAAAAGTAAGTTACCACCCTCTCGCGAGACGAGAATCTTGTCTCCTGAGACGAGACTCTCGTCTCGCAAGAGCCTAAAAAAACTGTAAGTTCAACTGCTTGAATTTCTCGCGAGACTTTAATAGCCTATTGTAACTTCGCACGCTCGAACGTTTGCCGAACTCTGTCGTTTGTTTGTCACGTTCATTTGAGACTGACTCTTAAACTTTTCAAATCTACTTGGCTCAAAAATCGTAGCCAAGAATATGCTGCAAAGCTTTCTATTTTACAGCTGTAAAAGCCTATTGCAATGCGAACTTGCACGCTCGAACGAAGCGTTTGCCGAACTCTGTTGATCGTTGAGTTATCACGTTCGTTTGAGATTTGACTATTAAACTTTTCAAATGTACTTCGCTCGAAAATCGTAGCCAAGAATATGCCGTTGTTTATGGGCTTAAGAGTGCTCAAATCTGTACGATGAAAGTTTGCCGATCGATCATAGCGTCCTCTTTTGCCAATTATATAAAGTGAAAGTCGTGGATATTGAAGCTATTGACTTCACTTTTACCGGTCATTTAGAAATGTTTGTAAACCAGGAAGAAAGCAGTGATGAAAACATTTAACAGTTTCATGTTCGAAAACAAATACGTACAGACAGTTCTTGGCTTTTGTCTCATTCGCATTTTTCAAGATCCGCAAAATTGAACATCATTTAGAACAGATTTACACTGTAGATCGATGATCGACAGGCATTATTACATTTGAAAGAATTTAGGAAGCGTGCATTTTACAGTATTACAGTAACCGGGTAAGTAACGCCGAGTCGAGCCCAGAATTTTTTTCTCGCAGCAGGGAGAAGGAGAAAAATATTCCCGCCAAATCATAGATCTCGGCCAAGATAAGACGCATCGAAGAAAAATTGTTCAACAAACCCCAGTTTTAAGCGTTAAGATCCCAAGATTGCATCTAAGATAAATAAAAGTTAAACGCTGATAAAAGTATAGTTTAATTCATATGGGGGGAAACTGGCAATTGAGCATTCGCAAAAAGGTAAAAAAATAACCCATATTGAGATCTATTGAGCCTTGTCACGTTGGCGCCAAGATCATACATTTATGTCAAAAATTTGCATAAGTTAACATGACGTTTGAGCGTTCAAATAAACACCAGGGTGAACCCGTAATAAATGTAACATTAACGAAAAATTTCCAAAAATAAAGGATTCAATGGATACAATTGAAGGAAAGGATAAGTGTTAGTACATTTCAGTTCTCCAACTCAGCTGTGAAGTGTAGACGCTAGTCTCGATTGAAACCAACAACATTCAACGCTACATTCAACGCGGTTTTGTCTGTGCTTAAATTTCTTTCGTGTAAAAGAAGTTTTGTGAATTAAATTTACTTTTGATACGACATGAAATAATCAATTTTCTGTAGTATTGGTATTGCAAGAGGCTAACGTAGTAGCGAGAAAATTCCGAACAAAGTGTAAGTATTTTCGTAATTCACGTGGGTGAAAAGTTCTGTGTATCGGCACGCCTCGGCAAGCTGGTTGGATTCTTTGTCTGAAGTGTTTCCAAGATCCTGGTCGAAAAAATGATAACTCCGGGACACAAATTATTCATTCAAATGGTAAAATACTCTTTCCTTGAGCAAAAAATGGTTTATTAAAGTTTCAATTGTGTGCCGCTCATGTTAAGTTATTTTTTTCATCAAAGAAAAGTTCCGTGTTTCGGCTCTGGTTGGGAAGTCGCTTGCTTGAACCGTGTTTACTTCATGTCGAAAAAAATGTTATCTTTCATTTGTTTTTGCTCCTTGAAGATGGGACTGTAGAAGCGTCTATTCCCGGTTCTCTTCGACAAAACACAGTGAATTTTTTATTCAACAGCAAAATACTTCCGTGACGTGTAATAAATATACAATCGATTTTGTTAATTTCAGCTAGTCTGAAGGTATACGCGCGTATACTTTATACGGGTTTTCATAAAGAGAGGCCTTTTTCTCGTCTTTTCGTTTGTAATGACAACATTTAAGTTCAACTTTAATTCATCTGGAATGAAAACAATGAGTTCCAGTTCAATGGACTTGCAGAGGCACGAAATTCAAATTCGATCTCGATGCAGCGAGGAATAACTCGGAGTAATCGGAGCAAGATTGAAACTTTACCAAGCGCTTTCCATAACGGATTCTGGCAATAGTACCGATCTTGCGAAACAAGTTTCGTTTCAGTTCATTCGCACGGACGTAATATGGAAATTAAACATGCTAAAAAACATTTCACCGACTGGTGCGATGCAATGTTCCAATAATTCGCTAACGTCTTCGCGTTCGTTTCTTCATACATTTAACTTCAGTTCTTCATAACTCCAGTCCTTTAAAGTTTTTGGTTTGCAATGACAGTGTTGAAACTAGCGAAGCAAGTTTCAATTCATTTTCACGCCATATTAGCAGGAATTTCACGAAGCATACATGTACATGGCGGCAAACCCGTCGTGAGAAATAAATCGTTTTCTTGCAAGCCAATTGCTTGAAATGTATTCCAAAATATACGCTTCAGTGGTTCTCGCGAGACGAGACTCTCGTCTCGCGAGTCGAGACTCTCGTCTCGCGAGACGAGTCTCTCGTCTCGCGAGATGAGAAACGAGAGGTGGTAACTTACTTTTGAGCGGTACTGTAGTTTCAAAGTGGCAGTCATAGTCAAACCATGCTCAGTCAACAGTTGGACCAATTCTAGTAACCCGACAAAACAACATGTAGTCTGATACATGCAAAGTATAAACAAGCCACCCCAAACATATAGGCCAGCTCACAATGGGCAGTACATAACACCCAAAATATCAGAATGGTACAATTAGGTAAAAATACCCCCACAATGTGGACATGACATAAGTGATAACTGAACGCCCATAAGAATATTTATAATAATAGGAATACGCATAAGGGGCGTAAATGAGTCGAGCATAAGAAAAAGAGCACAATAAAATGCTGACCTAAATCAAAATAGTACAAATAATTATGGCTGCAGCTGTTTGATGGCAAATAGAATTGCCCCACAATAGCTTCTAAACAACAGTCGCTCTCCTCGTCGATTTAAATGAATTCCATCCGCATCGAATGTATTGATACCGCCGAGTTGTACTCGGGATAAGGTTAATTCTTTTGAGGCAGAGTTTGACAAACCACCACCCAATCCACACTAAATTCAACCCGTAATCGATCGATCAGGGTGATAATCGTAGAGCCCACCATTTCGGGGTCAGAGCTAATATCGCGAAGGTCATTTGAACCGATCTCCAGCACTACTACGTTTGGTTGCAATACATGTAGTTTTGCCAAATCAAGCCGCATAAGCTTATAGACCGTTTGGCCACCTATGCCTGAAAGGTATACCTGGCAGGTGTCTTCAAGATTCAGGTTTCGTGAGGATCTGTTCTTGTTTGCGAACGCTTTTAAGCGGTGAACAAATGAATGACCCAACACCAAAGCGCATGGTTTGACCTGTTCTGGATTTGACATGCAAAATCCCGGGAGAATCAGAGCATAAAATGCAAAATAGTACTGACTAAGGACACCAACCGCACAAAATTAAAAAAAAAACTGCTCTTCCCTCGTGGAGTTGATTATCAGGCTGGCCTGCAATCATTGAAATCAACACCAACAGAAACAGTCCTCCTCCTGTCTATTGACTGGCTACCTACCTTTGGTGGTAAGGATGGGCCTTGTTTAATTGCTTGTGCTATCGTCAGCCATGCATCAGACTGTTTTGAGAACTGAAGTCTGCGACTGAGACAATAGGGATGGACTGTGACGGTGAAGGCATGGTCCACTGTGCAGTGATTACTGGAGAAAATTCTGTAGCTGCTGCTCTTAGACTTGTTGCATGCGGACACGAAACCGAGTAAATAGCTCAGGAGTAGATTGAATAATCACTGGTGATAAGCTAGCATGAGTGTATATGGGTAGCTGAATCGAGCTCGGTGTGCAAGCTGTAGGTGTTGTCTTCGAATAAGGTAAGTGACCAGACAAATAACGTGTTATCATTCCATCCATACAATAGGTTGGGGTAACACTTGTGGAAGGATTAAAACTCTCTTCACTGTTAGCTACATGAACCATACGAGAAACTGAAGAAAGGGTAACTACTGATTCTGTTCCTAAAGACTTCCTAGCTGGTGGCAACACAAACTGAGACTGGGCACCATTAACTGTTGGCAGCCCTTTTGACACTTTCTCTTGAGCTGGTTGAGCTTCTGAATTAGGCGTCACAGTCAACTCGTCAGGTTGTGATGGTAACTCCTTTTTCAACTGATTTTGCATGCAGTACTCCTTAAGATAATCGTTCATGACATTGGTCTCTTCTTCCACACTTTGCTCTAATATCAACTCCATTTCAGTTCGCTGCACCTTAGTTTTTGCATCTAAAAGTTCCAATTTCTTGCCTAACTCTGCTTTGCCCCTCTCAATTTCTTCTAATTTGCGCTGCAAATCTTGTTTTTCTTTAAGGGCCTGCATTTCTAACTTCGCTTCCTCCATCAATCGTTTTCTCTCGTTCGAACTATTTTCACTGGAGGCATAACTCTTAACACTCTTGGTAGATTTCAGACTAAGACCTGATTCAGATGGAGGTATCTCCAACTCTTTCCTTTTAGCTCTCCAATCATTCACCAGGATATCTAATTGTAATTTCGTGTCTCTCTGATTATCATAACTGTCAATCTTTAATGGTCTCATCTCTTCTTCAACCTCATAACGAAGGTAATTTTCATGGCTACTAACAAAGTTATGAAATGCTTCTTCAGCTACTCTTGGCCGAGCTAATAACTTCATAAAACATCTTACAAACATCGAATCTCTTTGTCATCTGAACGATTCGAAGTTATTATGCCGTATTCCACGATGGCGGGAACAAAACATGGCGGAAAACTGAACTCACAAACTAGCACATGGCGAAAACTGTGCCTGCACAATCTCTAGGCTGCGGCAATAATTAAAGCCTCATGTATTGATCACAAACTTAACCTACAGTTGTATTGAGCTTGCTTGTATTTCTAATGCTAATTTGAACTGAAATGACTTTGCCCTTTGGGTATCTGAGACTGAGGTGACTTAAGTAAATTCGAAATGAAACAAAATAATAATGATAATAGTGGTTCAGTGAAAAAGATATATATACATGAATAATGGATTTTGGGGAGACTGTTGATAACTTAAGGCTTTATCAATCAAGTGAAATAAAATCGCCTTAAAGTGCCTATCACCCTTAGCCAGTTATATGAAATTTCAAACATCTATGTATGTTTAAGACGTTTCCTGAAGAAATTAAACATATTCTGGTTTCTCTCTCCATTTAATCAGACGACGAAAATCGTATTTTGAAGCACATTTTCCGCCATATTGGATACAAAAAAGAGCAGTTGAGGGATTGGGCACTAACTATCTTGTGACGTCAACCCGGTATCTCCGAGCCAAAATTAGCAAGTTTTTCTCTCGATTTCCTGTATTAAACACGTAAATAATATGCCAGGTCGATGTGTGGTTGGTGGATGTTCTGCCTTCCCAGATGTTCACATCGGTTTGATTTTACATGCCATACCATTTTTAAACGACGACGAATGTCCAGAAGCAAGGAAACACCGAAAAAAGTGGATTCCCTCGACTAACTATGATTTCGTGAAACAAAAGAGAGCTAAGTGGGATCCGACTTGAAATTCGTCAGTCTGCTCAGGGCACTTTCAGTTACTAAAAACGACTATGTTCGCCACTTCCGCTTCGCCGACGAAGTGACCAAGAAGCCGATCATGCCAAGGCTAAAATGAGACGAAATCGGCATTAACGTTGTGCCATCTGTTCATGCAGAAGCGGTCACCCAAAAAAACAGTCGTCAGTGAAAGTTCGAAATGTCGTCTCGAACGAGCGGTAAGATCTGTCAAATGTTTCGGGGAACTTCTTAATTTATTTATGCAGCCAAAAAAGCTTTTGAAATAATCATGTTTATCTTTAATCTCGAACTCCTTTAGACGCTCAAGAGTGCGAAGAGGTGGATGCTTCGACTGCAACAGCGACGGCATCCTCCACGGTGGAAATCGAACCATAAGGGAATGAACTTCAAAGAGCCGTATTGGCTGAAAACAGCTCCCCAGGATTAGACGAAAACAACACAGATAGTGTCAATGAACTGCATGAATTAGTAAGAAACTTGTTTGAAGGTTTTTATTTTTTTTAACCGTGGTCAGAGTGTTATAAAATGAAAATGCATGCATTCCGCTACAGGCCAACTAAACTATGTCTCCGTCTCAAAGCTGTTCTATGGCTTTGTAGTGGTCAAACTGACTCGGCGAATTTATGTTGAATATATTTTTTAGGCTTTTTTAGATTCATTTCTAATTAGGACCAAAAAACGAATAATATTTTTGGCCAGATGGTTTGAACTATCTTGTATTTTCATTCAACTCTTTTCTTATAAGTTAACATATATGGTCACTCTTCTTGACCTAAACTCCCACTTTCGATGTCCAGAATTTCCCGTAAATAATTACAGCATTATCTGGTTAACTGGACCCAAATGGAAAATTGTCCACATTGTCCCAAACTTACAAAGCTTCTCTTCCCCAGGCTGAATTTCTGAAGTTTTCGGTTAAACAAGGCTGGTTACTGGGGTGAGTGTGTTGTGGGCATGTCACTTTACCAGTACCTCTCTCTGAACCTCAATTTATAAGGTCAAACCCTTATGGACTTATAAACATCCCATCCAGGGGGGCAACACTCCCACTAGCTTCATGCTATAGAAAATGAGTTGAATTTTGACTGCGTCAGCTGCCTAAGACCAAAGTGCTACTGTCATTACCTTATGAAATTAGCATATTATTGGAATTCCTGTTGTGCTTAAACTGTCAAAGAAACTTTCAAGATTTCCTTTGCCTATTTAGCATCCCCTGAATCACATTAAATCAATGGCTTATAAACCACCATCATTTGCTTTAGTTACAGAGACTAAGATCCAGCAGCAGCCAAAGACCAGTAAAGGAAAGCCCCATTACTGGACGGCATGCAAGCAGCCAATGAAAGGACACAAAAATGTGACTACATGCCCCAAAAATCAGTTGCGAGAGAAACAAGTCTGATTTACATTAAGCAGGACAAAACCCTAGAATTGTACTCTGTAGAATTGTACTGTAACTCTCTTGTTGACTGCATTCTCAGCATTAATGTCAACATCATATTGGGGCGGGGAAGGGGGCGGGATGGGAATAATACCTAGTCATAATGTATTGAAAAATTTACCAGACCTACAGTTCACTTAGCTCAAAACAGTGCCCTAATTTTATTGGACTAAACAATTAGCATCATAAGCTATTCATCAGTCAGCATCTTCAGTTTCAAATACAGCATATGCCGATTTCTCTGAAAATGTTTTTCTTATGGAATGGTAGCTACATGCAGGCAAAGGTATCCGTCTTCACCCAAGTATGCATGAATGAGGCGAGTGAATTCACGATAGGCAATACCACACAGAAACCTGTAACGGAAAAGAAATATTTAGGGCAGTGTAATAACAAAGTAGTAATGTTAACATTTTGTATTGATTGATTTATATTTAAAAAAAGGAAATAACTGTATTCAAGTACATTGTAAGCTTTGTCTTTTGCATACCACAGCAATTTAAATTCATTACATGGTGTTGGATGAAAGAAATATTTCCTTTAGTATTTCTCGTTCTCCCAAACTTCCATTCATGTTTCTATAACTTGATAGAAACACGGTACATGTTTTCTTTTTCGTAAACAATAAATTGCTATCTCATCTGGGTAAATGCTCTCAAGTCTCCAGTGAAATTGTTGAGTTTGTATGTAATGTACATGGGGTGGGGAGAGGAGGTGGGGGAATAGACTGGGAATTTGAACTTAGCTGATATTTTCTTTTCAAATGCCCCCACCACAGGGCAATTAATATTACTAATATTCAAAAAACCTTTGTTAGGAAGTCCACCAAAACCATCAAAAGGGGCATAAAGCGACTTAATTTGTTCAAATAAAAAATACAAAATTAACAAAAATAACCAGGTGTATCTTTATGGAAATTTCTACACTATAACTACCAGAAGTCGACTAAACAGGTAAAGAACACCAAATGTATGGGTATTTAATAAATTTTAGAACCCGAATTACGTGGGTGTACTAAGCACAAAACAAACTATTTAAACAAGTGTTTGAACGCATCTTAGACAAAAACTAGTCAGAGGCTGTTTCTTGAAGGAAAACACTCTGAGCAACATGTTGATCTCTTAGCTTTGTTTTTTAAACACAGACGACAATTAAAGAACAATTTATATCAACCTGTTTTCCGTACCAGTCTGGCGATACTTCGTTTTGTTTTTTGGCTTATACTTGTCGGCAGCCAACCGCAAACTCCACTTCTGTAGGCAAACTTGGCTGAACCCAGGATGTTGTGTAATACATTTCGGCTTTGTGCCCACCTCTTCAATAACCATTTCGCTGGACAGGCATTCCACGCACTCTTCTATCTCCAAACAGTACTGAAATCCGTTCGGATTCTGTAGGTACTCAGAACTGCATTCGCCACAGTGTCACCTAAAGAAGAACCAGCGAGCTCCAGCGGTAATTAATTGATGTATAAGAACCCAACATAATGAAGCAAACGTGCAAACGCTCTACGTCTGACTCACCACGAATTTACGGGTTCTTTTCCCTCATAACGGTCCTGAAGCTTTCGTTCCAATTCAGCTTGGGTCTCTTGCTTTCGTTGATACTCACAAACTGACTCTTCTATGTCCAGCTCTGTTAGCGAGGCGCATTCAATTCAATTCACCTAAAGTCGCTTCCTCGATTTCAATATTTTCATAGGAGGGAATGTAATTGATTTTCGAATCATCGGAATTGTAGCTCCTTTTGGAATTGGAGTCACTTTCTGATATTTTGTCGCAGAAACCGAAGAAGACAAGACTTATTCACTCCAACTCACTATTTGTGTCCTATTTCTTTGTTGTGTTATGTTGTGTTGTTATCGACAAGATACCGGGTTGACGTCACACATCTTGCTAGTGCCAGTCCCCTTAACGCGCCTTTTTTACTTCGTAAGCCGTGATTTCGCTCGTGTTTTAAAAATTGGGAATAACTTCAAATCCAATTCTGCTGCTTGTTTTTGCTTGTATTTGATGTCTACTTTTACGAAAAAAGAATTTGGCTAAGGGTGATAGACACTTTAAGTCGCCTTAAATCGCCATGTTTTTTCTGTCAATTTTGCTAAAGTTGCCTTAAGTCACCTTAAGTCGCCTTAAGTTACGGCGATGTAAGGTCCCAGAGTAGGCCTAGGGATTTTTCACACATTGAGATGTTAAACGCAAGACCTCTGTTTTTCCACGATTAGTCTGCAGCTTATGACATGTATTCCAGTCAAAGACAGCTTTAATACAAGAAGACAGAGAGTCGATAGCCAATTCAGGTGTTGATGGTTTCACTGCGATATAAAGCTGCGTATCGTCAGCGTAGAACATACATTGGAGATTAAAGGTTGCCATTTAAACAAGAGGAAACGTTTTCCGTGTTTGCACAGCCTGATATAAACACGAGAGGGGCTGGGAGAATTCGAGACAGTTATGCAAACCCGAGACGAAGTCGAGGGTTTGCATAACTGTCGAGAATTCTCCCAACTCCTTGAGTGTTTATATCAGGCTATGCAAACACAGGAAAAAAGTTTTCTATTGCTTATATAAAATAACTTCCTCTAAAAACTACAATGCGGGAAAAGATAATATTTGTTTTACTGATCAAAACGTATCTTCCTACAACATTAATTTGACAATGGCTTTTCTCAACTGACCAATCAAAACTTACATTTGAAAATCTGGTGATCAGCGATGTGGCGGCATGTTTACAACTTGTTCCGAAACTTACATCAACTGTTGAACGTTCAATTAAAATTTCTTGAAAAAAAATCGACAAAACATATGTTTTCAGAAAGTGACAATTTATACAACTTAAGGTAGGACTGGAGGCTAATTTGATCATTTTTTGGTGGTGAATTGGAATGCTGTATCTCAAAAGATATTTATCAGATTAAGGTCATTTTAGCACTCCCAAGTCTTTACCCTCTCTTAATTCTGAGAAATATATTTTTTTTCTGTAGAGTTTAAAGAATGTCTGGAATTTAAGAAGTTTTTTGGGTGTGGTCAGTGCTAAGTAATTTTACAAAAGTTTATGAAATCTAAATCAGAATTTTTTTTCCTATTTAAGATTTAGGACACAAATACTATGGAGCAAAACTAAACTTTTTACAGCAGTACTCATTTGTGTTTTGATTTTGTTTGATTTGACAACAAAAAGTTGTAAAATTTACCTTCATGGAAAGCGTGACCCTGTCACGCAAGTGTTATTCCATCGTTAAACGCATACTGCAGTGAAAAGTTTCCTATCTTGAAGTAGTTTAGGCCTGCCAAGATTCAGATGCCAAAGATGTATCATGTAGAAGAAATCTTAGGAAACCTAACCCCATGTTAAACTCTATAATTGTTAAATTGGGCAAAAACTTTCCAAACTTGATGGCATTCTATCAAATTCGCTTTGTTTCGACGGCAGCCATGTTCTTGGACATGTACAATACCTTTTACCAGCGGTTAAACTCAAAATACTCGCTATATATGGCCTTAATGCCCATTTTGGAGTCGCCATGTTTTCCCGCGAAACCAATCAGTGGCGAGATAATCGATCCTCCCCTAGCAACGACACCTCGCCAGACCACAACCCAGTGGGAGTCGACATTTGAGATTCGTGGTGAGCATTGCTTAGAAAGTGATAGAAATATAGCGTTTGTGGATGCAGAGAAAGATTTATTTATGGCGAACGGTGATTCAAACGACTGGTCGAAAAGTCTACACGACCACCGAGGCTTGGGACATGGTTCGAGGATCCGTTTGGATTTATCGAAGCTAGAAGAAGCTGGCTGGAAAGTTGCGACACGTCAAGTTGGAAACAAAGTTTTACTTTCGTTTACAGATCCTGAAGGTCGCAAGTACAAAAGTTCAAAGGATGTGGAACGAAATCTTGATTCCAGTGGAACTTTACATAGATTTATGAAAGAAGAGGAAAAAGAAAGTTCGGTCCAAAAGGTAATTGTTGATGGCGACGCTAACTCGGACCTTGACCCCGACCCTGACTACGAGCCACCATTGAAGCAAAAAGCATGCAACAAAGTGAAAAATGCTGAGTAAGTAATGAAAATGTATAGGCTTATATGTCCCTGAAGCATAGTGCAAGCATTTTTTGTGTACCTCGTTCTGGCTCTCTCGGCTTATGTTTTGATTTCTTTACAACTTCGACCCGGCATGGAAACATTCTCACATTGGTGTGAAAAATTCCCTGGTCCTGTTTCATCATAATTTTAGCTTCTTCCAATGTTTTCATATTTATTCTGAGCTACAACAAGTATCTATGGGAATAGTACATGTATGACCATAGTAGACTATGGTATGACCAGCCATTTGTTTGTAACATGAAAATGTCACCTGGTTCCTGATAAAAAACAACTTCGAATCTTTAATTTCTGTTTTGTAAGATGTAAGCAGTATGTCTTTATTCCTTCATCTTAGGGCTACTGTAACAGAAGGATTGTTTGTTGGGACAGCATCGAGTGTTGTAAATTTTGTTGGACAATTTAACAGATTTTACAAGTGCACATCAAATGATGGAACATGCAAAGGTAATAATAAATTTTTGGTCACTGTTGTCTGTCTGTTTGTTTCTTTTCTTCGTTTTCTTGAAATCGTACTATGAAACAATTGTGGCAAATTCAAGCTGTGCCACTGAAAGGCCATGTAGTTTCAGCTGTATAACCTTTTCATTCTGTGGGACCAGAATCTCAACGAGATAACAATGCATGAGAATTTTTTTTCCTGCTTTGAGTTATGTTTTTCAACAGCCAGCCTCTCTCTTGTATACATGCACCTCTCTGGGTCTCTTCACTACAATATAAGCGATCGTAGTTAGTCAAATTTAATCATCAGGTGAAACTTATTAGAGGCAATAACTTCTAGTGCTAGATAGCCTTTCTAATACAACCTACTTTTTTTTTAGGTAAACTGGTGTTTGTGGCAACAGAGAAAAAAAGATTAGGTGGTGGAATGCATTTCCTATTCCGTTGCAATGGATGTTGGGAAGAGGAAGTCAACTATCGAAGCAGCAACCTAGCACTGAACTCCAGGCGTCAAATGGTGTCTTTAGCCCTATGTTTAGCTTTTTTTATAAGCGGGCATGGGTATGCGGGATACCGTAAAACCTTAGGAAAGGGTTTGGGGTTAGGAACTGTATCTGAAAAGCCCTTCCTAGAAATTATCAATATGGCTTCACCCCATATCAAAAAAATCCTGGATGAGATGTGTGAAGAAGCCAAAAACCTGATGAAGAAAATCTCAGACGGGGAATTGGGTAGCTGGGCTCGAGGTGTCACAACCTGTGACGGGTGCTGGCAGATCAGAGGGCATTTTAGCCAGAACTGCACCTTTATAATTAAAAATTACCTTACAGGTGCCCTTTTATATTATGGGCACCTTTCCATGAGGGGGGCAGATAAAATCTGCAATGAAGACCTATGGCAGGGAACAGCTAAGGCAGCTGAGGGACATTTGGCCCAGATATTGTGGGCCAAGGCAAAAGAGGAAGGGTCAAGGGTAGAGGTGAATTGGCAGGATGCGGATTCATCCTCTTCGAAGGTGTTTCGTTACTCTTACAGCAATGAACAAGAGTCAAAAGTCATGCTTTGTGGTGGGCATGTGGGAAGGGCACATGGTAAAAAAACTCCTGGAGCTTCAAACAAAAAGCTCATTTACCACAGCATTTATCAATTTACACAAAAAAGATTTTCTACACATTGGGTCGGTGAAATGTGTCTGCAGTGGGAAGCATCACACATTTGTTTCAACAAGAAACAAGCCAGCTTGTGGATGCATTGGACCTGCATTTATACAGGCCGCAAAGCGGAATCATTACTGTGCTCTTGTGCATGCAGGAAAAAGCCCTGAAAAGTACAGGGAAACTATGCTTTCACTGGGAAAGTACCACTGTAGAGATATTCACCAGTGGGAGAGGGGGGGGGGGGGAGGTGTACATTTCACCCATTGGTAAAATGTTCTTGCAAGGGTTGTGAGAGTGATGTCGAGGGATTTGTCGAAAACCTTAAATGTACTGGAGAGCCCTACCACTCTGGCAATGTTTTGAAATGCGAGTTTCACGCATTGGCATATGAAATAGAGTGCTTTGAAAGGGCAAAACATGCTGAGCAGGTAATTGACCCTGGGTTGGGAAAGGGCCATTCCAATCTCCCTGAATCTACCTTTAGTGTCCTGACTAAATTTAGGGCTAAAGACATCAATCTGCACCGAGAGCAATATGAAGCTTCAACAAACCTTGGCCTGATACAATCCAACATGACATGGTGCTTCAAGGAAAGAGGGCCAGGATATCACTGGATAGTAGAGCTGTATTCTCGTCTGGGGTTACCAATACTGGATGGCATCCAGCAAATGGTAAACTAATTACAATTTGTTTATTTTTTCCTTTCATTAATTAGTAGTTGCAGTGCAGTAAATAATTCCAGAACTGCCATTGAATTAGTCAAGATTTTTATATTTAGAGAGTAAAGTGCTATTGATCTGTCATTGTTAATAGCATTCTATAAGAAATAATTTATTATTATTATATTATTGCCTTTACAAATCACTTTGATGTCCTCTTTTTAGTGTGAGGCAGACAACCAAGAAAGAATAAAAAAATTAGACAGGAAGAAAACTGACAGCGGCAAGAAAAAACGTATCCAGAACAAAATCAACAGGACAGAGGAACAGGCATTGAGGTACATGTAATGTGTCAATTGCTTGCATTTGTAGTACATTGTAGCTGACTGTTTTGGCTAGTGATGCAGCGGATAATGTTGTGGTACCTTCGTTATTCACACGCACCAGTAGATGTTATTATCATATGAGCATTAGCACATAAGGCATATAGAAATCTGAGGACAGGCTTTGTTAAATAGTCTATTTTGAACACAGAATGTTACGAGTACGGTCAACAATATAACTGGCAATCAGGTATTTGAAAGCTACTAGAAAATGAATGTCTCAGACTGTGGGGTAAATGTTTCTGTAGTGTGTGACAGGCTACTTTCCTCGTGGAGCCAGTCCTGGGATATATTTGTATTGACTCTTTGAAATGGGCAATCAATTTTGTGATATTTTGTGTCTAAAACAAATAGATGATAACTAAACAATAGTCTCCATTTGGTGCAAAAATATGCTCAGATATTATTCCGTAGACATTATCTGTTCCAAGAAGCGAACAGTTTTCCAAGATCAATATTTTCGCCCCAATGGAGGCTATTGTGTTTATTAGCATTCAAATCTTTTACATAACATGTGCAGTTTTGAAAATTGGGGAATATTCAGTCATGTGATGTGTTTAGATCAATCGTGTGCGAGTGAAAATATTTGATTGATTATAATATTAAATATTACTATCTTATACTTTTAAATAATTGTACTGGAAACTGTTTTACTTTTAGGAAGAAGTATGTGAAAAGGATGCAAATAAAGGCACACCTATGGCAATGATGAGGCAGATGATGATGATATGCGTGAAGAAAGTGCATTGCAGATAACAGAGGCTGCTGTTAGCACAGGAAGAGCACCCGCTGCACCAGTGATACAGGAATTTGCTGCCCCAGAGGGTGCTGTAGTAAATCTTGGTGGAAAGACATGTAAATGGTGTGGTAGCAAGTCCCATGTGCGAAAAACTCACAAAGACTGCCCATTCAATCCAAAGAACAAAGAGGGAAATCAGTGATAGCCACACTAATTTTGTTGAAACAAATTTTCTTTTCTTTTTGATAACTAATGAAGTTGTAGGTTTTAGTGTTGGTTAAGACTGTTGCACAATTGCAATGACTGTCTTTTTGCACTACATGCACTACATATCCATCTTAGACAGCTGTCAAAGAAAAAAGGCCAGTTGTTTCTTTTGAAAGGTATCCATTGGGAAAAACTCAAACTAGCAAATGAATGATTTAAAAGCTCAATGGCATCATTAACTCCTGCCAAAAGTTAATTTTGCTTAGTGGGGTAAAGAATTTGAACCTGAATAGTATTTTTTGTGTGTGGTGCCAATTCAAGTTTGCTCTTGTCAGTTATCATTTTCAAATTTCAGAATATCCCACACTGCATTACATACATACTTTAACAGATGTAAGGGGTTTTGCCCATAAA
Organism: Micromussa lordhowensis; assembly: GCA_964020085.1. Taxonomy (NCBI): domain Eukaryota; kingdom Metazoa; phylum Cnidaria; class Anthozoa; order Scleractinia; family Lobophylliidae; genus Micromussa; species Micromussa lordhowensis. The sequence goes on along the minus strand of OZ026596.1, from coordinate 24,606,783 downwards.
AAGTAGACAAATACATCTGATAATGATTCCACTATTTTCTTTTATTTATTTTCAAAGAATTTGATTAAAAACTTGTCAATAGAAAAATACATCTTTTTAAATAAACATCAATAAATCAATATTATTTTCCACAATTTTTTGTATAATCATTGGGGCCAGGTTGCTTGGAATAAATCTTGAAAGGTGACATTATAAACCTAAGGAAAAAGGAAAATAATTAGAATCACATTGCAACAAAATCTAATGTGTTCAGCTATCACACTCGCACCCCCCCCAAATCAATGGTACTTCTGAAATTGGTTGCATGACAAAGCACAAAGATTCTTACCGCCGCTCCCTCTGGGTCTGGGTAGTCCCTCAAATTGCCATTGATTAGCTCCCTAATCGCATCCTTCAGGCATGTGGGGAAGATGTACATGTAGGTGGGGCTAGCTCTTCCCCGAAACTCCCCCTCTCCAATGCAATTACCATACTGAGGGATACAAAAAAGAAAAATTAGCCAAGAGTGAACATGGTCAAAATAATAAAACAAATAATTGCCCTTCGCTAGCAAGTTGTGATTGGTTCGAATTTGGTGCAAATCTCGGCAACACCCATTCTGCTAGAGTGAAGAATAGTTTGACTAGAAAATTCATGTTAACATTGATGCATTATGTGGGGCAACCAATTTTTTGGAGTGGAGGGGTGCTTACCATTTGTCAGGGTAAACTGGTTGGGATGACCGTTGAATAACGTTAAGGGTTTTTCCAAAACCAGCAAACCAACCGAACAGGATGGCGCTTACCATTTGCAATTCGATTTCTCGTAATTGTTTTGGGCTGAAGAGAGACTGGAAACTGGAAAACTTACCAAATGGTAACGAAATTTCCGCCGGTCCCCGAACTGGAAAAGAGGACTACCTCTGGAGGTACAGCAGTTCACAATTTCTGAGCGGATTTTCCAGAAAATTACTGTACCATATGACCTCAAACCGAAATTTTCGGATTTTTTGGCTAAATGGTAAGTTTGGTTTTCAAGCAACACCACGTGGCTGGACTTTGGACAACATCAGAAATTCCAGCAGAAAAACAGAAAAAGTTACTGGCAAAATAATCAGCCTGAGAAAAAAATATGCAGGTAAACCAAGATTTCCCTCAACTTACCCGGCGGTATGTTTGCCGGTGGCATATGCCTCTGGCGTTTCGTTGTCTTTGATGACAATACGTAACAATATTCGGCGAAGGCCAGCCGGTGTGCCATCAAACCTAAAGAAAATACAGATTGAGATCATTTTTCTTTTCATTGAGAAGAGCACAGATATAATAACAGTAAAAATAATTTCATAAATTCCCATATTTACCCGTGCTGTCGGAACGCGACTTCTAGGGCTTCCATGTCCTCGTGGATGGTGGATGAAAGAGGATGCCGATGTTCAGCGGCAAAGTTTTATTTTCATTCTGAAAGAGCAGTCTCAGCTTTCAAATGAAAGCAATTACTATTAACAGATCTGTCAACACAATACTCTTTGGGGAATTCAACACGGGAACAACACCAGGAATTTCCCAGCATGTTGTCGTTGTTTTTCCCGCTAAACAACTCACAGAAACGAAAGATCGCTCGCTTGTATCTCGCAAAGGAATCCCTCCAGAGTTCTGAAATTTCGCATGTAGACTTCATTTCTAGTGATCTTTCATGTGTGAAAAAATTACTTATATCTGACAGTCACTGTAGCCTCCAGTCCCACCTTAAAGTCACAGTCACTGAGGCTTATCGTGGCAATGAATGTGAACTTGACCAATCTGGCAACCAGAAAACATGGCAGCGAAGCTGACTTTCTCATCATGGAGAGAATGAATATTCTGTGTTGGCATGGTGCAGGTAGCTATGCCTGGGGTGCTGTGTTTCTTTCTGAGGGAGGAGATGTTGGACAGCACGTTACTGCACAACTGGAGCTGCTGGGAAGAAGGACGTGTGTTGTAACTGCGGAGGGAGTTTTCGTTCCTGTGGCCAGATAATGACAATATATGACGATTAGACAGGCCAGCATCTGACCACAGTGTAATCGCTGTTGCTCTTACACTGTGGTTAGTGTAGATCTTTGACAGGTTGGCCAAAGAGACTACTTGTACTCTATCAATAAGAAATATCCAATAAGCAGTCCCTTACCTGTCACGGTCACTTACGAGCCCCTGATCCTTGGCAGCAAGTATCCGCCAGATGACTTCAGTTGTGTAGCCATCATCAGAGCTCTTTTCCATTTCGTACGCAGTAGTTGTCAACGGAATTGTCAACTCTTTGCCATACACATTAAATTTCACCTATGGGTGTATTGAGAATAAATATCAAGGAGTTCAGTACAATCCTTTTACTTCGTGACTTGGTTCGGTTTGTTATGTGACGGTCAGATCGGACTAAGATGAATGAATGAATAAATGAACGAATGAATGAATAAATGAATGAAGAAAGAAATGAATGACCGAAGATGAAGAACATATTGTGTGAAAAACTTACCTCGACAGGTTTAAACTCTGGGAAGTTTCTCATAAGCATTAAACGTCAGTTCTCATATTTTTTTCTCTTCTGGGAACGAGATGCCTTGTCACATTCCCAAAAATTTTTCTTTGAAGTGTTAAACTTGACAGCGTGTTTGGTCCGGTCCACTGGCAAGCGGCCTTGTGCCACCTCAGTGCGAAGAAGTGTCAGTTGCTCTCTCAACTGAAAGGCCTCTGCTCGAGCTTTAATCAGTTCATGATACTGCGCAGTTCATTCTCTGTTCTCAGTTCGCGGATGGTATGGTCATACTGCTCCAGTAGTGGAACGGACAGAATATCCGTAGGGTGTTCCCTTTTATAATGCTTGGAACCACGTCTGTAAAGAACATTCGCGGGTTTTTGCAATTTGAACTTTGAGAACATCTCGCACTGAGCGAGAGAAGGTTATGATTGTCAGGTCGCGTGGATACATGTAAGTTACCTGAATTTAAATGATTGCATATATTTGTAACTTGACTGTTTATAAGACAAAACCCAGTAGACAATAGGCAAGTGACACGCAACTTAAGACGCTTTAAGCATATAATTCATTAAACAGCAAGCTTAAAAATGGCTGAAAATTACTAGTTTATGTTGTGAATAGAATGATAACTTGAAAGTTGTGGTCACGATGGGGGACGGGTGGGCGGTGATTTAAAACCATCTTACGGGGTACACGCGTTTAATTTTGAAATTTTTGTCAATGATCGTGAATTGATTGATAATCCATACAAACAAAACCGTGTGCGGGAGGGACTGTTTAGCGGAATTTAAATATTTGCATGTATTGTTGTTGGTTGGCGCTTAATGAGACAAAGTCTAAGGGGCAATAGTTAATAATACTCATTTTAAAGACGTCTTAAGCATTGCAAAGTGTTAAGCTGAACACTCATTCTTTGTGATTTAGTGGTTTTCTTATTTTGTGGGCAGAAGTATTTTTTGAACGTGATGAGCAACTTGGCTTTCACGTTGCCGTCTGTAGCTCTGTGCGCGAAACGAAGGATAAATGTTCTTTCAAACTATCTGTGTCCTGTCCGAAAAGCGACATCACTCAAACGTAAAAAAGTGTGAAATCACACTTTCTTTGTTCCCGGGGCTTGACAAGAACGGTGTTGTTTCTTTCACGCATGCAATGTTCTTTCCTTTCTTTTCATAAAGAAGCAATTTTTTTAACGGCGTCGCGTGGACAAAATAAAAGCTTTGAAACAAAACAAAATTAATGCAAATGGAAAAAATGATCGCTCCCGGCTTTCCAAGAACGCTTGCTTGCAATAGCATATAATTACTTTTACTGATAAAATACGTCGTTGACTTTACATTTCCTGCATATTTTATTTATTTATTTACTGTGTACTGAAGTAGAGCATCACACGGTTAGACTCTATCGCAAGCGACAAGCCTGCGCCATGACTACAACTCAAATCGCGTCGTGTGAATCAACGTGCAAATCAACGTCTATCTTTCTGACAGACGCATCATGCCAGCGAGGTATGACGTTTTGACCTACCAACATTTGCTAACTCACTCCCTGCTAGTCTGTCTGTGTTTCCCCTAGTAGGCTCCCGTGGGGAACCAAAATGCCATCATTGAAAATTCGCGAACTTGATCCGACTTAACCCGAGTCTAAGTTCAGGTCACCGAACAGAAAAATCCCTAAGGACAGATGACAAAAGCTCATTCTCAAAGTTTCATACGAATTAAAAAGGTGCTTTAAGAAAAGAACTTTTTTCTTGTATTTCCAATCTGTTTTCCTACTAATCTCCAGTCATAGTTGCTGCTGGGGCAGGTATCAATTACCAGAATGCTATACACCAACCAGGAGAAATCGATTAGAGGAAGCACCTCTAAGCTAAGAACATAGCTCTTTACCACTCTTAAGGTGATTCCCTAGTTTTGCATTGCGCATCCTTACTGCGCACGATTTTTGTGTCATTAGCGCGCGCAAATGAGCGCGTGCGGGTACAAAAGGTAAGAGATTTCCCTCAAACTAAGCTCGATAGCGAGATAAATGCTCGTTTTCTCTTAAGCGAGCACGGTGACCCCCACTTTTTGTTTTATAAATTCAATGAGAACAATATCCTCAATAACTGAGAAAAAAATTGCAGAAATCTATGGCTACTTTTTTGGCAAATAAAATAAATGCTACAGATAGAGATGTAACGGGCCCAACAGAGCAAGTTCAAATTATGTTTCCTTTAAAGGATAAAAATACTAATTAATAATGCTAGGTATTTGAAGCCATTTTTTCTGGGACATAGATGAATAAATAATCAAAGAAAGTCGAACTCGGTGTGATATAACACGCCGCATTGGAAAATAATCGCGCTTATTTTTTTGCGCACATAGATCACCAAAAGTCACCTTAATAACCGCATTTGTCAGCATTGTGGCGTGAAAACAAGCGCGGTGACCCCCTCTTTTTATTACGTTTTTAATATCTCCTTGTCTTGTAACATGAACATACCAAGTTTCATCAGAAATCTATGGTGGGATCTTTTACTAGGGAATCACCTTAACTCAGGCAAACTAAAGAAAGGTTCTGGAAGTCATCTTTAACATTTAGAGTATAAAAAACCTGTCTCAAAGTAATATACAATAACTGATCATTTATAATTTACATATCCTGGCCCAAATGATTTGTCTTTGAGTCCAGGATATTTCTGCACAATAAGTTGTGCAACAGCAGTGATCTGATCTTTTGTGGGATATCTACAACAACAAATTATAGATACATTGCCTCTCTTTCAACTACTTTGGCTGTAGAAGACAAGTCGAAATACTTTACAGCTACTGGAGTTGAATTGAACTTCTTTAAGCAAACAGTTCCAAATCTCCCTTTACCAATTTCATCTACTCCATCAATGTCTTCCAGTAATGAAGGACTTATTTTCAAAATATCAGTGTCTTGGTTGTCAGCACCTTTAGTACAGCCATGAAGCAAAAGTCTAGAATTTTTTATCTTGTATTTCCCTTTCTCTGAAGCTCTCCACATTGCAAAATACTTATCTTTTATTGCCATTTCCACTTGAACCTTATTGCTCAAACATTTATTTTCTTCCTTCATCTCTTGTATCAGTTTGACTAACCTTTTCTTAGAAGCTTCTCTTCATCTTTTTTTCTTTTGTTATGCGCTAAACGCTGCCTTCTTTTGGTTTCCAATGACTTTGCACATTTCACCTTTCTGAAAATTTAGGGGCATAAATTAGTGTATCTCCTCTTCTATGAGTGATAAACCACTCAAAAGAGGTGCTGGTGAAAGGCACAATATTGCCTTACACAGCAGCAGAAACTGCATCAACACAAATTTATGACCTAATGCCTGGTTAAGTTCTTTACTTATGTTTCTCAGTGACAAGCAGTGCAGGTGTACCACTTGAGTGAGCTACTATGTTAAAGGCAGCAAAAGCCACCCTACTCAATAGCTGTAACAGCCACCTAGGTGAAGAATTTCAAGGCTGAAATTATTATCAGGACTTCCATCACCAAACAAAAAATCCTCTCACATATGAAAAAAGAGTTTATGGTAAATGTACTTGGCAATAGAAAATTATTAGTAACACTGCTTATTTGACTGATAAATGATTGATGAAAGCAAACAATCCAAGAGCATACCCAGGGGGTTCCTGGGGTGCCCGTGACCCCCCTTGTTAGTCTTTTTGTAAGCAAACAACCTAAACTATTCAGGTGACAATCTGGTGAGTACTCTCTGTATGACTCAGTGTGACCCCCACCTTATGAGATAATGAGATGGCACTTTTAAGAAGCTCTTAAGTCGTATCAAGTTTACTCATAGCCATGAACCGAATTTGCTTATAAAATGCGCTGACTGTGGCCACTCATTTAAGAAGTTTAACTCAGAGTAAAATGCTCCCTATTAATGCCTCAGTAAATCTACTCAACTGAGTAAAATGCTCGCTATTAATGCCTGAGTAATTATACTCAACGATGAGTAAAATGCCCTCTTTACTCAAGATAATGAGTTCAATCTACTAAATATTTTGAGATTAAAACCACACTCAAAGTGTGAGTATCCAACACTATGTGGGCCGTCGATAAAAACCGGAACATGGAACATCCCGGAACATCCTGGAACATGCCGGAACATTCCGGAACATCCCGGAACATCGAATAATTATAATAATTATGAGAAATATATGTAAAATTAGGTTTTTTTAATTAAATATAACAAAATTAAGCAGGTATCAGCTCAGAATACATATATAAAGAAAAGAAAACACACACACAAAGAAAAAAAACGAAGAAAACTGAAAATAACTTCAATGCGTGAAGGCTGGCAACTAACTTACCGGAAGTAGACTAAATCCATTCCTTGCAGTCACCGCTTCGCTATCAGTTTAATCACGTGACTGTCCCTTATTCGCAGATTTCGTTCTTCATTGAAAACCAAGACGGTGGCCTTCGAACGCTTCAACCAGACCGAAAAATATGGTAGCCTATGGTATACGATGTTCATGTCTTTATTTAATTCATTACGTCAATTCAAAGATATGTGTATACACGAGTTCTCATGAAGAAATGGTTCTTCCCATGTGGGCCCATGAGATAGAAATAAAAACTCTTTAACATTGCGTTTCTTGTCTAAAATAGATCGGACTACTCGAGCTCTGATGATTGATTTTGTTATGTCTATAATGACTAATTGCTTGTTACTCGAGCTTCCGGAAAGGTGTAAGCCTCGCCACGCGTTCCTCGTGAAGAGGAACGAGCGACAAGCCTGACATCGTCTGCGCTGCGTGGGAGGCTGAATTGGTGGGTCATAGTGCCAGTAGCCTCCCAAGCAGACGCTGTTATGGGCTCGTCACGCGTTCCTTCCTCACGTGGGAAAGGAACGCGTGACGAGCCGCGTGGGAGGCTATAGTGCCAGGCGTTCCTAGCGAAGAGCGCGAAACAAAACTACAATATTAATGGCTACTGGTGTGACTTGACAATAAGTTCAGACGAACACCTCAGATTTTGAAGAAATGAGAGATCTTCGTCAAGGGAATTTCGAAGGTGAGGTAAACAACGTGGAATTGGATAAGGAAAATGCTCAAGGAAGCAACATGAATACTATTGAATCGTCTAGGTTTATAACACCATAAATTTAGGTCTGTCACAAAGACACTGTTCGATGTAGAGCAAAGGAAACTATTATTATCTCACAGTCGAGCCATCATTTATAATGCATTAAATGACAAGCTATCACATTTTATTATCTGTAAACATGAACAAATACAACGCTCCCTATCCCTCCCCTCCTCAATTCAGTTAAAAAAAACCCTAATTTTACATAAATTTCTCATAATTATTATAATTATTCGATGTTCCGGCATGTTCCGGAATGTTCCGGCATGTTCCGGGATGTTCCATGTTCCGGGTTTTATCGACGGCCCACTATGTGAGTGAACTTTTGCTCAAAAATGTGAGTAAAATGACTAAAAGTAACTCGTACTTAATGTATTCAAAAGAAAGGGTTATTTCAACTTTCCATTTTGAGTTAAGTTACCATAACTCAAAATGTTGAGTAAAAAGCTCATTTTACTCAAATTAAGAATTAGGTTTACTCATGCTCTTTTTGCTTTGTGAGAATCAACCTGGGTTAAAAGATTTTAACCTGAATTAAATTTTGACCTGTAACATATACATGACTGGCCATAATGAATTTGCTTCTTACTGGATACTGACCAGGCAATCAAAACATGTTTATAACTATCATACGGCTATAAAGGCATCGTTGGGTTATAAAACCCCGACAATGGACTGTTTTCACTTGTGCGGCCAGCAACCAGCTATGCAACTGCTTTGGAACAAAAGAGAGGTTTTGCATGAAATTAGAGCTTGCTGAATTGGAACTCGCTGAATTACAATATAAGGATGAACAAAAACGGGACAAATTGTTATCGTGGTTGATGCATGACACTTATATCGATTTATGACGCTTGTTATTAACAGAGCCGCGCATGAGCACTGTGTAGGCCGAGGCTGGTTTGATGGGAATGGAGGAAGTGGGTAAAAAGATAACATCTGGATTGGCAAACTTTTGGCCACGTGAGTGGCCGTTTATTAAATCAATAAAGTGTACAGCATTTATTTGCCAATCACTCATCCCTGAGGAAGAGCTAACCCTTTAAACAACCTCATTCTCAGCAAAGGTGAGGGTGAAAACCGCTGGCGAACCCGAGAGTAAGACTATATGTACCGGAGGAGACGGGGTGGAGGAGGGGATGAAATTTTAGCACGATGCTTTCTTCAATCGATGTGAAGGGAGAGAAAGCGCATCGAGGAATGTGACGTCATAACCGTGAATAGTACCGGAAGTCCCTCAGGCGGAAGTGAGAACAGAGTCATAACAAGCATCATAAAACCATTTATTTTACTGGGTAAAATAAATCTCCTTTATGACGCATGTTATTAACAGAGCTGCGCATGAGCACTGCATGGTTTGATGGGAATGATTAATGATTGAGCACCATCGGTGAAAAATTTAAGGTGGGTCGAAGAGTACCAGGCATCCTCAAGGAACATAGATTTGCCGTTATGGGATTGAAAAAATGTTTTCCAAACTGCCAAATCCTTTTGGACATCCTGAGTAAAGCGGATGTAGTGGTTAGTGTGCTTAACCCAATTGTAATGTTGATTAGGCGGCGGAGAAAAACTCGACCAGGTATAATAGCACAGCATGCGGAATTCAGTAAACCAATGAGCGACTGAAGCTCCTTCAATGTTATTTTTTTACGTAACAAGGTGTGCTCAATTGCCAAAAACACTTCTAGATTTTTTCTTGAGGAGTCCTGGCCTCAAATGCTAAACAATCCAGTTCGATACCCGCAAAACTCAATACGTGACAAGGTCCCGCCGTTTTCTCATACGCTATTGGAACCCCGAGCTCATTGCCAAGGTCAAGAAAAAGAGCCAATTGTGATCCACAATGAGAAAGCAACTGATCGATTATCAAAAAATCATCCAATATGTGGATGGCTATTCTCTATGTCAAGTTTGTGTCGCGCTATCCACTCTAATGAAGAACTGAACTCTTCAAAAATGCGACATAAGGAGCAGCAGCCCATCGGCAAGCAATGGTCAACATACCAATTCCCTTTCCACTGAAACCCTAGCAGCTGATAATTGGAAGGGTGAACCGGTATAATGCGAAAGGTGCTTTTAATGTCCGTTTTTGCCAGTGTGCTACCCCTCCCAGATTTCTTGATCAAAGAAATAGCATCATCGACTGTGGCATAGTGAACAGTTGAAAGTTCCCGGGGGATTCCGTCGTTCACAGAGCTACCCTGCGGGTATGACAAATGTTGAATCATTCTGTATTCTCCGTTAATTTTCTTCGGTACTACCCCCACTGGTGACACCCATAAAGGGTCTACAGGAGGGGTGTCGAATGGGCCGGCAATATGGCCGAGTGCCACTTCTGATGCCACCTTTGAATCAATGACCCTGGGGAAGAGCCGAGCAGACATAAGGTTAAGTGCAAATGAGGTTTTCCTTACCCCAACAAAATCCAACATAAAACCCTTTGTAAATCCACTGATAATCTTGTTTCTAAGCATGTGGTCATACCCTTCCAAATAATGATAAAGTTTAGCTGCGATTACCGGAGTTGGTAGAGTTTGGGGATTCATTAGATTTATTTGACTTTTGCCATGGTCTAGTTTGTGGGCATTGTGAGATAACATTTGAAACAGGTATGCTTGAAAGAGCAACCACTGCATTGGGCACCTGAGTGAAATTTGAAACAGTAACCCCGAGGGGTGCTGGAAACACCCTGTTTGGGACGAAAATAAGGCTGAACTCCAGTTTTAGGAACTTTATGAGCCCTGAGCCATATCTCTGAATGAGTTCGGTTCCAAGGTAAAGGATCAACCTCCCTCAGTTTACAGAAGGACTCATCATAAAATCGCCAGTTGCCTGATCACGAAGCCAAGTCTCTTACTATTGACATGTATTTCATCAGGCTAGAGGTCTCACTGGGTGATTTCTCACAATAAATAGTGGCGAATACTAAGAAGGCATTTGTCCACGGTTCTATATTAGTGATCCACAGCTTTTTCTGGTTAGGAATTATGGCTAAGGTTTGCTGCCCCCAAGATTTCTGGAGTTTGAAACTGTAGGACTCATCAGGGGGTTGCACATTAAGAGCAAACCCAGGTCAGTAAATTCATTACCCCAGATCTTATTCTTAGTCTTAGTGGAGACTGAGGAACCTAGGGGAGCAGCAACAGACACAAATTGACTCTTACTTGTAGTTGCATCATTGGATGTCTCTGTTGCCTGGTCTGCTCCTGTTATTTGTTGGATTGCCTCTGTAACTGATTGCTGGACCAAAGGTGTTGAATCCAGTTGGTGTTGATCGACAGCACAAAGAGATGGGCTGGGTGTAACAGAGGAATTGCTTGAGAACTAGTCTGATCTCTGAAAGCTTGAGTGACGGCAACTGCAATCCTGTGGATTAGCTGATCCTCGGACAGTGCTTGAGGTGATGAACTAGTAGGTGTAGTGACTCTAGACCTGGTAGAGGTTTTGGTGCGGGAAGGAGTACTGGTATGGGTTACTTTACGCTTCTTAGATGAGGTGGTCCTGACAAGGAGGATGGCGGTGGCGTTTGGGCGGCATCTCAGTGCCTATTGGTAGGAAGTAATGCTTCAAATGTTAAGCAAAAAATTCCTGTACAGAGATACAGGGATCAAAAGTTGCACAACGTTCTGTGCACGACTGTAAACTATATAAAGCAGTAAGTGTGTGTGATCACAATTATTCACACAACGGTGCGTAACACATGAATGGCACAGGATAAGGCGTACACGTTGCCTGGCCGAGAAGATGGAATATTGTACAGGCACAAATAGGGTATAAATGACCCCAGCATGTAAACCTGATAAAAACAGGGTATAAATAACCCTAATATATAAACGCCATGCCACTAAGGTATAAATAACCCTAACAGGTAGACATGTTAAAAATAGGGTATAAATTACCCTAATATATAAACATCATGCCAGTAGGGTATAAATAAGACATGTTGAAATAGGGTATAAATAACCCCAATATATAGGCAACAAGCCAGTATGGTATAAATAACTCTTACAAGTACACAAGGTAAAAATAGGGTATAAACAACCCTAATATAAAATCATCATGCCAGTAGGGTATAAAAATAGGGTATAAATAACCCTGACATAAGCATAATACGAGTGGAGAATAAGTAACCCGTCAAAACAACATGTAGCCTGATACATGCAAAGTATAAACAAGCCGCCCCAAACATATAGGCCAGCTCACAATGGGCAGTACATAACACCCAAAATATCAGAATGGTACAATTAGGTAAAAATACCCCCACAATGTGGACATGACATGAGTGATAACTGACCGCTCAGAAGAATATTTATAGTAATAGGAATGCGCATAAGGGGCGTAAATGAGTCGAGCATAAGAAAAAGAGCACAATAAAATGCTGACCTAAATCAAAATAGTGCAAATAATTATGGCTGCAGCTGTTTGATGGCAAATAGAATTGACCCACGACAGCTTCTAAACAACAGTTGCTCTCCTCGTCGACTTAAATGAATTCCATCCGCATCGAATATATTGAGCGAAGGACGTGCAAGTTCATGGTGTCTCCAAAGTATAGCATGCTCTTTTGTTGATAGTGTATCTTTTAGCCAAGAGTTTAAACCTGATACCGCCGAGAGGTTGATTCTTTCGAGGCAGATTTTGACAAACCACCACCCAATCCACACTAAATTCAACCCGCAATCAATCGATCAGGTGTGCAGCCTACGACCGAGGAGCATTCTGGGTCAAATGTCATTTTGAGCTCATTTCCATTTGACCGCCGAAGCGTAAACATCTCCGCTCGAGTAAGCACGAGGATTTTTTGAGTTCCTCGTCTTCGCGCGTTTAAAATTTTATACATGTATGGGCATCAATACATTGTTACCCTTTTTAAAAGAGGCTTCAAGAGAAACCTTTATTGGCAATTATAAAGGAAAAACTGCTGGTGTGGACGCTTCTTGTTGGTTGCACAAGGCTTTGACTATAAGTGTTCAGCGAACTGGTGAAGCCACAAGGTACGAGTTAGCGAAAGAGTGATATCAGTGACTTATTTCATCGTTGTAACTGCCTTTGTTCGTTAACATGCGACTTATTGTTTAATTTTGATTTACAATGACCGCAGTTATCTTGGTATTTGCATGGGATATTTGGAACTTCTTCGCCGCAGAGTGAAAGCGTTTGTGGTGTTTGATGGCTTTCCCCTTCCTGCGAAGCTCAATGAACAGGAAGAATGTAAAAGGTAAGCTAATAACAAGAAAAACCTTGAAGAATGACTGAAGCACACTCTCTCAGAAGCTTAATTTTGCGCCAAATATAAGCTTGAAGCTCGCCTGAAAGCATGTACTTAGGTGTTATATTTTCGCACCTCCGTTTCTTACATCAAGCTTATTTATAAGTTATTTTAGCTCTGTTTTCCTTTTAATTATCCCTAACTTTACCCTTAGAAAACAAGAAGAACTTATGGAAAAAAGCAGAGTCTTGGAAAGAGAAGAGAAAAGAAAACAGGTGTGGAAATTGAAAGGACAGGCAGTCGAAGTTGCCTACGAACATACAGTGTATTGCTGGTTTCATCGAGGTACAGTAAAGTTTAGTTTCAGTTTATTCACGCCTATTCCAGGATAATATTAATTTACAGGAATAAAAAAGAAAAAAAAAACAGTCTACTTTAAATTCCTAACCGGCTTGTTTCTGTTGCCTCGTAGTTTTACATCTATAAGCTTAATTTTAGGCCAACTGCGTCGAGATTGTTATTATTGTTTTCCTTTCTGTAGGTGTGTATTGAGAAGGGGATTCCTTATATTGTCGCACCATACGAAGCCAATGCTTAGCTGGCATTCTTGGTGTCAGAAGGATATGCTGACCTGACAATTCCAGAGGACTCTGATCTGCTAGTCTACGGCTGCAAAGAGGTATAGCTTTTCTCCTCCGCATTGTACTACAGTTGCACTCTTCGAAATTTCATACATACATGTAAAAATATCATCTGAACATTGTTCAGTTCTCGAGTAAAGTTTAATAACCTGACGTTTACTAAAATTATTCTTTTATATGTTATCTTAATTGTGCTACTGTAGCAATAATAAAACTTATGCCTTCCTGATGTGGCCGTGTCAATAGGAATTTATTTTCAATTGATGGACGATGTTTTTGTGATACCCAGAATGAGCAAGGTTGTTGTAGGGGTTGTCAGCCAAAGTCTGAGGCCTTGGCTGATAACCCTTGCCAACACCTTGATTAATCTGGATATCCTGGAAACCAAATCTACTAGTTTTAGTATACATTGAAGGAAAAGAAATGGGAGAGATGTTTTTGTCTATTCACTGACAGCAAGCAACACAAAGCACGCAAACTAGACATGACTACCAGCACCCCAGTCATGATATGACATGTTTATTGTATAATAGGCAGCTAGATGACATCACAGATGCTGATTTCAAAAATTCACTGTACGCTGCCAATCAGAAAAGAGATAGTCGCTGGGTTAAATGTATAATAACAAATTTTTTATTTCAAATAAAGAGTGGTCTCCTTCGACACCATTATCAGGGTCGTCACGCAACGGCAAGAAGCATTGCGTGACGACCCTGATAACGCCTGCGAAGGAGACTAAATAAAAAGATGCTCAAGTAAAATTCATCACTGAGTTGCCTGGCATTTTTCCTGTCGTTGAACATTTCTCTTTTTCTCCTCCCAACAATACCAGGTACTATTTAAACTTCAGATGAATGGAAAAGGAGAAGAGAAGTCATTCAATTGGAAAAAGCACTTTCCCACCTTAAGTTGACACATGATAAATTTCTTTCGATGTGTGCGGTAGCCGGTTGTGACTATCTGAAGAACATCAAGGCGATAGGAATTAATAAGGCCAAACAGTTAGTGCAAAAAGACAATTTCCTTGATAAGCTTCAGAAGCATAACTATGCTCCAGAAAATTACAGTGTCTTTTCATCAAGCAATAAGAGTCTTTCATCATTAGATTGGACTGGTGGTGCACTTTGAAAATAATTCACCACATAATGCTCCTCAGCTTCTGACAAGGTGAATTGCCCCTTTAAATGTTTCAGGACCCTTGTCCTACAGGATAAACCTACCATTATAAAAAAAGACAAAATTACATAGTGCCTTGAACCACATGAATTAAAAATTGACATTAATGTTTGTTTATATCTCTTTATATCTTGGAAGAGGCAATGAATAAAAACATGCCCCCAAACAATAAAATAATACACTCTTCCATTTGGGTGAAAAGTAAATAAAATTACAAAACCATGGCTCACATTGGAAAAAAGTTAATTTTTTACTCTACCTGTTCGTTTCGGTAAGTCTGTAGCATCAGCAATCGTCTTGGCACACGCCTCCCAGAACTTTTCATCCTCATGCCTCGGCCATCCGTTGCTGTGGGTTCTTTCCCAATACAAAGCCACATACTCCACCAATGCTGTTGTTTCTTCCCTTGACCACGTAGGAGCTGCACATCGCCCTGAACTGTCACTGCTCGAGCCAGTAAATAAACTCCGTCTGGTGGGTTTCTCATTGGGCGCACTCTTCCTACCTGGTTTATCAAAAACCTCACTTTTTTGGGCGCCGTCTTACCGGGGGTGACCCCAGAGCTTCCATAATGCCTTCTCTTATTCATTTCTGGTTAACAACAGACAGATAGAACACATTTCAGGTAAAATGTTACTGTTTCTGCGGTAAACCAAGACAAAATTCCAGTTTTCACGAAAGCGAACACCCGCAGCAAACGTCTTCGCAATGAAAAAAAAACCCGTCAACTTCGATCACAGTTTTCAATTAAAAAGAGCAGGGTGCTCAGGGATGCGATCGGGTCGATGACCAGTTCCATTCTTTGGGAAAATTTTGGTGTATTTTTTGCCGAGGTGCGAGCAAGGAATAATGGAATAAAACTACTAGAATCAAGTGCTACTTACGCTGATTCGAGAACGCCAAAATAGGTGCTCTTATTATTACTACGAAATAATACAATGTAACACATAATTCCGACAATTTATACCTTCAAGAAATAGAACAAGCACTTATCTTCCCATAGCATATTTTCCGGTCTGAATAGCTTTCCATCATAGACATAAAATCAAGTTGAACTTACCTCTTTGAAAGAACCTGGGCATGTAAAAGGGCCGCCATCTTGGAAATGTGAAAGTGAAGAATGATCCTCGCAGTGAATTTTCCAATTTAAGCAACTGGAAAGAAGAAGCCTGACAAAAATCAGGGCTTCAACGGGATTCGAACCCGTGACCTCCGCAATACCGGTGCGTTGCTCTACCAACTGTGCTATGAAGCCACACATTGGGAGCGAGGTCAATTTGTTGAGTTCATATCTTCCCGTAAGGAGTGAAATGATGTAAGTATATATGAAATAATTCATATATTTGAAAATTCACTGTGAGGATCATTCTTCACTTTCATCTATGACCGCAGTTCAAATATATGAATTATTTCATATATACTTTCACTCCTTACGGGGAAGATATGAACTCAACAAATTGACCTCGCTCCCAATGTGTGGCCTCAAAGCTCAGTTGGTAGAGCATCGCACTGGTATCGCGGAGGTCACGGGTTCGAATCCCGTTGAAGCCCTGATTTTTTTCAGGCTTCTTCTTTGCACTTGCTTAAATTGGAAAATTCACTGCGAGGATCATTCTTCACTTTCATCTATGACCGCAGTTCAAATATATGAATTATTTCATATATACTTACATCATTTCACTCCGTACGGGAAGATATGAACTCAACAAATTGACCTCGCTCCCAATGTGTGGCCTCATAGCTCAGTTGGTAGAGCATCGCACCGGTATCGCGGAGGTCACTGGTTCGAATCCCGTTGAAGCCCTGATTTTTTTTCAGGCTTCTTCTTTGCAGTTGCTTAAATTGGAAAATTCACTGCGAGGATCATTCTTCACTTTCATCTATGACCGCAGTTCAAATATATGAATTATTTCATATATACTTACATCATTTCACTCCTTACGGGAAGATATGAACTCAACAAATTGACCTCGCTCCCAATGTGTGGCTTCATAGGTCAGTTGGTAGAGCATCGCACCGGTATTGCGGAGGTCACTGGTTCGAATCCCGTTGAAGCCCTGATTTTTTTTTCAGGCTTCTTCTTTCCAGTTGCTTAAATTGGAAAATTCACTGCGAGGATCATTCTTCACTTTCATCTATAACCGCAGTTCAAATATATGAATTATTTCATATATACTTACATCATCTTGGAAATGTGTTAAAATAATGCACCGCGGTCGTAGGCCACACACCACCTGATTTGAACCGATCTCCAGCACTATTACGTTTGGTTGCAATACGTGTAGTTTTGCCAAATCAAACCGCATAAGCTTATCGACCGTTCGGCCACCTATGCCCGAAAGGGATATCTGGCAGGTGTCTTCAAGATTCAGGTTTCGTGAGGATCTGTTCTTGTTTGCGAAGGCTTTTAAGCGGCGAACAAATGAATGACCCAACACCAAAGCGCATGGTTTGACCTGTTCTGGATTTGACATGCAATATCCTGGGGAAATCAGAGCGTAAAATGCAAAATAGTACTGACTAAGGACACCAACCGCACAAAAATACTCAACTTGAGTCCGGTGAAGAGGAAGGATGGTAAAGAAAAACCTCAGATGAAATTTTAGCACAATGCTTTCTTCAATCGACGTGAAGGGAGAGAAAGCGCATCGAGGAATGTGACGTCATAACCGTGAATAGTACCGGAAGTCCGGTTATAGCAAGCATCGTAAAACCATTTATTTTACTGGGTAAAATAAATCTCCTGTACATTAAAACTTCAGTGTGAAAACCCACACTGAAAAAGGGCTATGCTGAAACGTTTGATATGTTTTACAATATGACACTTCAATGTGCTATCAGTTATTTTTTATAGTTTTTTCGTTTTAACTCGCTGAATTAGTTCCCTGAATAGGAACAGTAGTGCCAGAGGTACTTGCTCTTGTATGTAGCCCTCGTAAAGAATCAGCCTCAGCGGTCAATACTCGTTTCCTTTTTTGATGGTATTTGCTCCACCAGCTTATTATCTGTGACTCTTTAAGAGGCTCCAAACCTTTGGTTGCATGCATGCTATGAAATCTTTCAGTTCTTCCCTAATGCCAGTTGTAGAAGGATATCATTATTTCCTTCTGTTCTAAAGAGAAAACCACTCATTCGAGATGCTTTCTTTTGTGCAAATCCACTTGATGGATGCATTCTGCTATCAGTCTCTTCTCCACTATCAATGAAGGATGGGGTCCACAGGGGCTCTGGTGAATGGTTTATGAAACAGATACTGTAGGTTTCATGTTGATCTGGGTGACCCTGTAACTTCCCTTCCCTTGCTTGTGGCTTGTGGCTTGTGGCAGGAAATTGAAGAGCCTGTTGAACCAGCCATTGGGGCATTTCGTAAAGAAATCTTTTTCGACTGTGCCTTTGTCTTCTTTACTTCCTTTCCGACACCAGCCAATGAACGGACAATAATGCCCTTAGTAAAATCTCCCTCTACAGGAAATAGGTAATTCCCAAACAGGGAAATGTCATTGAATGTACCCATTTTTTGGGGAGCTTTGCGTGAGTCGATGGATACATTTTCATGCTCTAATTGAAAGAAATATAAAAAATCTCTTACCGGTCCCTTACCAGACAGAGGAAACTACATTTTATTTTTCTTTAACAATCATTTAACTCATTCTTTTGACCTGTTTGCCTTATAAGGTAGTTATATTGTCCAAAAAATATTTGCTAGTCACAATGGGAATTTAAGGCACATTGTGGCTATTAATTTTTTTCCTATTCCCAAACAGAAACAAAGAGCAACCGAAAATTGACATACAGAGAATCCCAGACATGTCCTCTCCAGCCAGGTAAAGCAGATATGCAGTGCACTCTGAGTGAAGAAAGCATCCTGTTTGGTGTCATTAGACCACAAATCTAAGACCACACTGCTTCATTTGTGTTCTCCTAATCTGGCGACAACATAGCAGCCATGTTGCGATACCCCCTCTTGCCATACCAGTCTCGCTGAATCTCCCTGCTCCGATTGCTCAGTTCCAGTTTCATCTTGTAGTTGATAACTGCAACACACTCTCCTGGTTTCAAATTCTTCTGCACAAACTGGTAATATTCACCTTGATGTTTTGTGCGAAGAAAATGGCCTAAATGGTGAAATTGTACCTTTAACTTGTCTTTTAATCTTTCCTTTAAATCCGTAGGCGCCGGAATTTGGATTCTTCGCACCATAGTTTTCACGTGATTGCTTTTTCTTTAGTTTCGTGTTTGGTGTTAGTTTTAGCTTTCTTTGTTTCGTGGCCTTTTGTATATGTTATGTTCATTTGCATTCTCTATAAGTTCGGTTCGCGCGTAATTTATTTCAGTTAGTAGCATTTTCTAGGTTCTGTGCGTTTGGATCACTTGTTTTTTTGGGTTCGTCTTGGTCCGTCACATTTGTCTTGTAAGTTTCTTCGTTTATTTCGTTTTGCCGTTTTCCTGCAATCTTCACGTTCGGTTTTTGTTAGTTACTTTATGCTCATTCTCGGTTTGTAATTTTGTTGTTTTTAGTTACCGTGTTTCAACCTTCGTTTTTGGTGGAATAAATTTCTATGGACGAAACCAGTTAAAAGCGTGTGCGACTTTATCAGCCTTTCAAGAATCATCACTGCTCAAAGATTCAATGTCCTTTGTGAGAGAGCTGTGCACATTATAAATCAATGGTAACTCTGCCATCGTGGCATCGCGTTGTTCTGAGCAGGAATCGAAGGCGTGAGACAAGCATATTTCAAGGCATCGTGAGTGTTTCCCTGCCAGTTTGGGGAAAGTGGTCTTCAGAAACCTGATACTTCCTCACATCTTTGATCAGGGCGGATGCATTAAGGCCAGAGCACTTTGATGACACTTTGGTGATAAGTTCACACAGTTCGTCAAAGTTTGAATGGCCAAAGTCATCGCATAAGTTGCACAATCTTGCCAACGTGTTTGTTCTGAAATTTACAGGGAGGTGTGTGGAAATGTAAGTTCCCTTTACACCATTTGGAAATTCCAGGAGGTAGTGACTGACAAGTCCTGTTACTGTATCCTGCCAGTACCTCACAGCAGTCTCCTCCTCCTGGACCAAAACGCCCCGCTCTCTATGCAAAAATTCTGTCAGTTCTTCCAGAACGTAAGGACTTACACACTGCCTGGTAAATTTGAATTTATCGGCAGCAACACCCCCACGTCCAAACAAAATACAGTGTACTCTTGTAACTGTAACAGGTTTTGACGAGCAGTTGAACAGTTTTTGGATGGTCAAGTAAGAATAGTCCATAGCAAGAATAGAAAGAGGTCGGCGCTTTTCATCACTATAACTTCTTATTCTACCCAAGTTTTTAGCAGCATCCACATGTGACTTGAATACATCCGATGTTATGCCAGATAAAGAAATGCGGCTATCCCGCAGTGTTGTTCCAATTAACAATTTTTGTTTCTGTTTAGCCATCTGCAGTCGTGTGGCCTTGTTAATTTCTTTATCTTTGCACCTTTTGTATTCAGATGCAAGGTTGGCCAGGAAGATGGCTTCATGATCTATCTTAGGGTTTCCAAATGTGGACTTCCACTTCTAACTGCCCACCAAATCATGAGCAAAATCAGGTATGTCATGTGGTTTGAAATGGACAAATTTGCCTGCAGTATCTTGGATGAGATCAGTTGTCTTAGCTCTCATGATCTGTTGAGTCCTTTCTTCAGCTTCCTTGTATGGTCGTAAAGGAATATCCAAGACCTCAGTGTACATTCCACAACGGGTCCTTGAAAAATAAATTTGGTCCTTGAAAAAAGATTTCAATTTTCTGTACGAGCCATGCATCCAGATTCCGGGCGTTGTGCTGATTGGATAATTCACAATGCGCCCTGACGTCACACCACCGGAAATGAGAATTTCATAATGGCGTCTTCTGTGAACTGATCTCAACGAAAACCTCGCCTGATATCTATTTTTGTGTGATCATGGAAGGCGATGACAGCTCTTGGAGGCGCGCTATAGATCTTTCCTGGAATTAAACTTAAGAGAGAACAGGAATTATGCATCGAAAGCCTGCTTGTTAAATGGAAAGACGTCCTCGGAGTTTTACTGACTAGCTGCATTCCACCAAGCCATTGGCCAAGTTAAGGACTTAAGGGTAAAAAAAAACCTCTGTTGGCCTCTGTTGACTGCAACAACAGATAAAGATATGAGGCAGTGCCTTTGAAAACTTATGGCTTTCAAAGGTTACAACGAAGTCCTGATAAGTCCCATTAAAGAAAACATCAGATTTACAGTAGCAGAAACAGACAAACCTTTACTGCTTGGATTGGCTGGTTTCACTTCTGAAGTCAAAGAGAAAACAGTCCCATTTTGCATAACATTTTGCCATAATTATGCTTACTGACCTTCATGGAACAGAGTCACCTCCTGAAAGGTGCCCTCTGGGTGTTTACTATTCAGTCACACCCCACTCTGCCAAAGAGGGGATATGCAGCTCCTTCTCTGGCAGTGGGAAGGCCAGAGAAGTCATTGCATCCACCTCCCTTAGTATGGGTGGTATGTAATTCATTTTGGCCCAGGGAGAACACTGACTGACCACTTGCAATAGGCTGGAAGGGCTGGTAGAGATTCCAAGCATTCTATATCAAGGAAAACATTTAGGCCAGTGCGAGCGTTCAGTGAAAGAAGTAATCCGGAGTAAAGAGTGTGTGCGTAAACTTCTCCCTCACCATTTCACTGACGATGATGTATCACTTTCTATCCAGCATGATTGTTGCAACAGATGCCATGCTGCATGCACGTGTGCAGGAAAAGATCTCTGTCATATTTTGACTTTGATCAACTGAAGGATGGCCAAAGTTGTAATACTCTTATTCGCATTCAAGCCACATTGAAGAAAGTAAGTCACTTCATGCAAAGCTTGTTCAAGCACTCTTTGTCTTTAATTGAAACTTCTCTTTCATCTTGACTTACTTTGTTACTTTTGTAGCGTCTGCTGGGCTGCCTGTGGCTGCCTGTATTATGGAATAGGTCTTGTTGTTGAAAACATGTGTGCGTGAAAAAGGCAAAAGCCAGGTTATGCTGTCTTCAATTTTATCCAAATTATCTAGAGCAAAATGCAGCGTAATATGTACAATCAATAAAGTGAATTAAAATGCAAATCTTTGGAATGAAAGGGTTAACACTACTCAAAACCTTGCTTTCAAATCTAGGTTTTTATACTGTTTGTCACCATTTTAAAATGGTTTGAATTAACCGGTTTCTTTTGGTTTGAAACAACTAAATATTATAGTGATATTAACTATTGATTGGTTTGTTTCGACTATTTTCTTTAGTTACAATGCCGCCAGTGTTCATGTCATTTTAACCATTTAGAAATAGTAGTTTCAGCCTGTTTATTATAATTTGGAACTACCAATACCTTCGGTCAAATTGATTAGTTTTTTTTAGTCTAGTACCCTCTCAAATTGGTTAATTTGACTAATTAAAAAAGTACCCTGGGTGCATCTGAGAGAACCCTTTTTTTAGTTACTTCTTGTCAATTTAACTAAAAAAATAGCTTAAACAAATTTGTTATTTTAACCCCAAATGTAGTAGTAGTAATAACCGTCTTTAATTAGTTGAAATGACAACATAAAATAAATCATATTGACAGATATGTTTTTGTTGCAACTTTCTTTAATAGCTACTGTTCAAAAAGAATACAGTGTTTTTAACTATAACAATATCCTGGCCCAATCAGACCTTTCCAAAAATGCTTATCCATGGAAAACTAACCTCCATAATTTGTTACAGGGAGATAATACTAATGTTACAGAAAGATAAAAGAATGCATTACTTTAGCTGTGATACTACCTTTTGCACACCAATTGGAAGTTGTTCAGATCTGTTCTGCTTTGTAAAATTCGACAATAAAATTTTCTCTAAAAATATGTATGTGTTCTTGCTTTGGCCAGGTGGGCCCTTTGGGTAGTCAGCATTAAATAAGAAGAAGCAGCCTATCAGGCTTAACCCTTATCATGCTGACTATGAAATCAGAGAACAATCCAGTGAAACTGACATTTTTACTGTATAAACATTGCCACATGACAACAAGTCTTTTCATCTGCTGTGTTAAGCCGACTATGTAAGAATTCCCTACAATCTATATATCAAATTGAAGCTTCATAAATTCCTTTCCTAACCATGCTAGTATAAACATTCTTTGTCCATATAATTTCAACACTGGCAGCTTCCGAATAATAATACTTTGGAAAAAACTGTGTCAAAATTACAAATCAACAAAAGATAAAAATAGCATATTTCTTCCAAAAATATCAATTCAAGCCAGGGATGATAATTATAGAGTTCTACTTCCATCAGTCCAATAAAACAATTAATGTTAGGCTTTGCAGTGACCCAAGACCATTCTTATGGGAAACACAAAGGCTGTATATAAATAAAACAAGCGTAACTAAATTAGCGAACTGCAAGGTAAACAATCAGTTTACTTTTGAAGCAGTCCAATAAAGGTGTAGGCAATAGCAATAATCTATTAATGAATAAGAATCCTTCAAAAAGAAACAATAAACAGCACATTGTAAATCACAATATTAATCATTATAATTAATTATATTAATCATTCCAAATAATCAATTAATTACTATCTTCATCATCATCATCATCATTATTCGCATCATGTCTTCGAATATAGGCAGCAACATAGTCCTGAACAGTGTGGTAGAGCTGAAAACAATCTTGAATGCAAAGGGCAACTTTGCAGACATTGCACTGGAAGCTGGACTCCCTTCCTGGCCTCTTCCTTTTTTCTCCTGTTCTTGCTAAAATCCTTTTTTCGGCAGGAAAACAAACAACACATGATCGAGTAATGTTTCTCTTGTTCCCAGTGCCCTGAATTTTCCCAGGGAAATGGCTCCCAGCTTGTAAACGAGTCAATCCTTCTGCTGACCTCCTTGGACGGCCTCTTGGAGTGAGAGAAGAATGAATACCAGAGCTATAGACAAGCTCCTTCACAAGCTCCCTTCTGAATACTCTCTGTAGCACTGGTGATCTTGTTCTCTCCTTGTACAAGATGGATAATGAAAACAGATGGAAAAACACTTTTTTCCACCATTTCAAGGTGCGTCGCCTAAAACAGGAATAAGCAACCATTTAATCACACCTGTCAACTGCTCCCATATACTTGTTGTACTCATGGACAATCTCAGGTTTGGTAATTGGATGTCCAGTTGCATGATCTTTACGGCCAATTTCCACCTCATTAACCTTGAATTTATATCTTCTTGGCCTCGTCCAGTTCTTGAATTACTATCGGAAACAGATTTGTATTTTTCAAAAAGTGCGCGCCATTTCTCTTTCGCCTGAGCTAGGTTTTTTTCCTAGCGAATACTGGCGTTGTCACAAGCTTGGATAAACTCGGCGTAGATTTTTTTCCCATATTGCTTTCTTGCCTCTGCTGCTCTTGGCAGATTTCAGGTCGTTGTTGTATGCTTTGTATGCTGCAACAAGTATTTTTACCTCTGCACTGTCCCAACGTTTGCTGTTTGCGCGGGAATCATCTTGAGCACCGGCGGTCCCTGGACTTAGCGACTGAGATGATCCTGAACTTTCCGATGCGCCAGGCAAAGCACAAGTAAAATCCTGGTGATCGATAGCTTGACGTGAAGACGGTCCTGGCCCGTAAATCGTGCCATAATCCGTGGGATAAAAAACAAAAACAGAAGAACTTTGAAAAGCATCTTGTAAACTGGGCATTTCACTGGGCCCATGAAGCTGGTGACAAACGTTCCCTTGCTCGTAGAGAAGCAATAGTTTCCCTCGCATATTTGTTTGTATGCCGAGCCATCTCTTCAAAAAGGTAGGCAGGGAAAAGCAGATGAAAGTAATCTGAAAAGGAAGGACTGTCTGGCAGATCCGCATTCAAGCCTTCATCAGCCTGTCTTGTAGATGGCGCCCTTCATCACCCCGATGAGTCGTTCGAAATGTCCGCCCCACCAAGGGGCGCGGCTCAAATTGAATTGCCAGGTTATTTCATGAGTGCTGAGAAAGGTGTTAAGCCTCTTATCTTTGTGTACTTTTTTCAACCAGTTAGCGGCGGCGATTAATGTTTTCCTGTTGTCTGAGTAGATCTTTGTCGGCCTCCCTCTTCTCGCTATTAGGCATTTGAGGCTTTTGTTAAATTATCCCATGTCTAGGCTTGGTAGTAATTCCATGAATACTGCACGGGTCAAGCAGCAAGAATATATCACAATGTACGCCTTCTGCTCCTTCTTTGATTTCCGCTGTAGATACTTTACAGGTCTGGTGAAGTCTACTCCTTCGGTTCTGTCCCTTGGCAGGAATCCGGCTGGTGGGTGAGGAGGAGCCGCGGCTTGAAACCTTTTACAGCCCCAACAGCTCCTAAGAACTCGCTTGGTGAGTTTTCGAAGGTGAGGTACCCATTGGACTTCACGAACCTTTGCCATTGTAAGTCCCACTCCCCCGTACATACGTTGTCGTAGCAACAATCACTTTGTTTGATTCCAGGTTCCCGCAGGTTATCGAGAGCAAAAAACATGGAGGAGTTCGTTCGATTGAATGGAGCACAAGTGATTCATTCGTTGTTTCGACAAAATTACTACTTCTGACTCATTTTTCGATTCCTAACAGTTTCAGATGCCAAGAAAACAGCAGAAACAAATTCTTTGCACTGTTGAGCAGCATGCTGACCAAATAGTCGCATACAAAGGACTTAGAAATCGTGAGTTGTTATCTTGGTGTCATGTTTTTATTTACAAAAGTCTGTCGACAAAACATCGGTTGCAGAAACGTTTAATTTAATGGATTATTAAACAAACTATTTTTCCAATGCTTCTAAACGACTTGTGAAAACGTTTTAAACGATTTTTCTAACGCATCTAACGACTTGTGAAAATGTTTTAAACGATTTTTGAAACGTTTTGAACGGGAAGAAAAAAATTCTAACTGTTTTTTTTAATGCTTCTAACGATTTCTTAAACCGTTTAAACGGCAACTGAACGGTTAACAAATGCTCTATACCGTTTAACGGAAAAGCGTACGTTTTCCTGTGGAAGGTCACATATTTCCCGAATTCGATTGTGTTTGTTCCGTGTTTGGTTCGTTGCACTGAGCGATCAGCGATTGCTCTAGCAGTTCAGATTATTTTTCCGAGAAGAAACAAATGCTGCGAGCGTTGTGTGAATTCTTGAAGTTCAGATCAGAGCATTTCAGAGGAGCAGAGGAGTTGTGCTTAATTTTAAAACACTGGATACGGGAGCCAAGAGAAGGCTAAAGTTTGGGAAACTACGAGGACTAACTGCCAATTTGTGGTATTTTCCTCAATCTTTTATAACGCTGCAACTAAAAATCTGAATGTTTTAGAATTTTACCGACTGGAAGTGTTCCATTTGCTTCTTAGTTTAGTGAAAGAAGAATATATACGGAACTTTTAGAATGTTCTACAGTTGTAGTTGTTGTGCCTTTGCTACAGTAATGAAGGATCAGGTTAAGGGCTATCGAGCGTAGGCTTCTGCAGAGCTTATGATTCAATCGGCGTTGGATACGAACAGGCACATTTAATGAGCTACCTATTGTTTATTCGCCCTCCTCTCGAAACTTGCAAAATTCACATCCACACAGTTTTATTTCCAGAACCAAAAGTAAGGCAGAAAATTGAAATGCGCCAAAATATTGTCAAACTCCTAGGGAAAACTACTTCTTGAGGGAAGTTGTGCGTGTGTGTAAACACTTCATTTGCATCGGGCATATTTAATGAGCTTTCTCACCTTCTCCTTCTCTGCTCAAAACTTGTCTTAATTCGTTTCAAACTCCTATTTCTTTTCTCTCTTGAAGAAATTAAACTAATGAAAGCGTAGACATGCCACAGAAATTACATTCCAATGCGCCAAGTTACTTGAAAAGTTTTCTGACTGCTGCCAACCTCACTCTCCATGAATATATTTTCAGTCGGGTGAAATCAACATCCTGCGCTCTGATCCGCTCTGATTGGTTTAGCGGGAGCATGCGCAGACAAATGTCCCTAGACCCTCTCTCTCCGAGAGCAGAGCATGACAACTGAGAGAGGGGCCAGAACTGGACTAAGTGTCCCAAGCGAGTTTTTGATTGCAAATCTCTCTCAACTTTCCCTCCAGCATCAGGGGCAACACCAATCGAAGTGGGTCGTAGACTTTGGTCAAATTTGCCAGAACTTCGCGTTTCGTCAGCTGAGCTGTTTCAGCAGGAAAGACTACGCTTAACGTATCCTGAACTTTGTGCCATGGGAGTCCAAGGAGTTTGCTCTTCCCCCGATTCAAATTATTTTCAAGTTGCTGCTCGGCAAAGGTGGGTTCGTCATCACCGGAAGTCGTCTCAAGTTCTGGTACATTTGAGTGCCATTTGTGGAGTTCAAGCCTTGCATCAGCAAAAAATTCAGTAGTGTCACATTTCAACTTCTTTGCGTCTAACACGGTGGGTCCGCCTGAGATAAAATCGTCTCCGTACAGGTTCAAGGTGTTGCTGGATAACTCCATTTAGTAGGAACGGGGACGGGGCCAAACCGAACACCACTCGGGTAAAACGCAGAATTTCCACTTCTCTCGAATGTACGTCATTAATCCAGTGAAACCGTAATGAGTCACGCTCAGCATGGCGGATCTTTATCTGAAGAAACCTTTTCGTATGTTTCCTGTGACAGCCACACTGTGGAATTGGTTACAAGTTAACACGCTTCATAGCTGGTTCTGCGACGGTGGGCCAGCGTGCAGGCAATAATTGAGAGATGGTGCATCATTATGGGTGCGAGCGGAGGCGTCATACACTACGCGGAGTTTTGTCGTCTCAGCGTTCTCTTGAACTACTGCTCGGTGAGGCAAATAGAATTCTTTTCCCATCACTTCAGAAGGTGCTCTTTTGACCATACCCTCTTCTAATTGCTCTGGGATAACAGCATCATACTGGGCTAACATATCTGTTCGTCGAAGGAATTCAATCGGAGAAGGCTGCCATTTTGATTGCTAGGAAGTGGAGGATGGTCACCCTTCCAAGGTAGCGTGGTTTCATATCGGCCATCTAAAGAACGCGTTGACTGCTCCTTAAACTCGCTGTATACATCTTCTTGATTACCTGTAGGACTGTCTGCAAGACCAAGTACGTCCAAAGCACAAAGACGCTCATAGTTGGCAGCAGGGTTCACAGCAAGGTACACTGGAGATAAATCGGTCTCAGCACCTGGTGACATCAGCGTCCACCCAAAGCGTGTAAACTCAGTTACGGGATCCCCACGACGACCAACTTGTAATCGCATGCCGGTACGTACTTTCGCAAAGTCATTTGCTCCCAGGATGAGATGGATAGGCAGCACTCTTTTGTCGTCATCGTCATCATCAATGTGCAGACCTCTCAGATGGGGATACTTGGCCAGGACATCCTTATACTTTTAAACAAGGACCCGCGCTATATAAGGAGCCTTGGACTGGGCGAGCAGTCGGTCATTTCACTCTAGACACAGAGCTGTCAACATCTCCGGGTCGCGCGATACGGACAGGTCTCTTATATCTGCTATTACTGCGCACAGTAATTACAAAGACTAACAAAGGCCGTCATTCCGAAACTTTTTTTTTTTTTCAAATCTGAAATTTTTGACGCTTGGAAAGAGTTTGTTAAAATGTTAGGTGGAGCTGACAATGCCAATGGAAAATGCGTGCGGGTAAGTACATATTTCTTTCTGTTACATTGATTCTCACTGTATCGTTTGTTTGCCTCTAGAGCTGTATTTCACGAGTGTTTTTGTTGCCTTCATGCGCAGGTAACTCTCGAGATTGGCGAAGGCAAAAAGGATCAGGTAATTCGTCTCCTTCAAGATATTCCAGACCTGGCCTGCGAAGTTGTGTCCGTAGGACGGATCCAAACTGGAAACGGTTAGTACACTATAGTTCGAACGTTCCATCTATAACTTCTCTCTCCTTCATAAAATCGGCTTCTCGAAAAAGATTACAAAGTAGATTGCAGGAAGGACTTCAGCCAGCGACAAAAGCAGAATAATTTGACCGTTTCGAGAGAACAGAAGTTTTCAAACTGCGCGCCTTTTCTTAGTGAT
Source organism: Micromussa lordhowensis (assembly GCA_964020085.1). Taxonomy (NCBI): domain Eukaryota; kingdom Metazoa; phylum Cnidaria; class Anthozoa; order Scleractinia; family Lobophylliidae; genus Micromussa; species Micromussa lordhowensis. The sequence goes on along the minus strand of OZ026596.1, from coordinate 24,578,111 downwards.
AAACAAATGGAACTTGATTCCCCGGTGTCGAAGGTTACATCATCCTGCTTCCAGCAATACCTAAGACATTCAATGTGGATTTGTATCCGTTCATCTACTTTTAATAGAATAGCGTGAATTTCTGCTCGGGCGGAAATGTTTATAGCAACGTGAAATGTTGTTGATGAGGGAACAAAATCGAAATTTTTGGTTTAGTTTCCCAAAGATATGGCATTGTGCCATGGTCTCAAGTTGTCATAGATTTGTACCACTGATATGTATCACGTAAACTACATATGATCAAGTGGATATTTATAATGTGCTAACTGACTTGAACAATTCCATTCATGTAACTTGGTTTCTCTGTAACAATGTGGGATTATTACAACAGGTTCTGTGCATAACCCGTTGTACTTACCCTTGAGTTGCCCTTGTTCACTTCCATCCAAATTTTTATTCTAAAATGTTTTTCTTTTTTTTGCAGCAAGGAAGCGCTTTGCCGTACCCAATTATGAAGAACCACTACGGCCATCGCCTGTTCGCCTTTTTCCTCGAAGAAACGACGAGGCCGTGGCTATCTGCGAAGACAGTGAGTCCGGCGTGGCCGCGCCTCCACAGGTTTTAGAGTCAACCTGTGACTTCTGCCTTCGAGCCCCGTGCATCACATCTTCTGATTTCAAACCAAACGGAAGGTGTGATGCGCGTATAACGAACCATATAAAAAGGCGGAAAGACTACAAGTGGTATTGGAAGACCCTGAAGGACAACGGGCTTTGGGACAACCCGAAGTATCTGGAGAAAAAAGAACAACTGGGTTGCCTCATTGACGACGTTAGGGAGGTTATGCCACATTGCGTGATAAAGGACGTTCGTGCTAGGTGGCCTAACCCCCCTAGCGTCCCCTATCAAGGGCATCGTCGCTCGTGAAAAGCAACATTACCAAACATGCTCTTTATTGTGTGCGTGAGTTTCATCATGGATAGTCCTTACTATCGACAATGGTGAACCATATTTGTTTCAGTACAATCTCAACGACTTCTGCAAGAGTACTTCTTTTTTTCCTCGCCACAAAGTTTGGCATGGCACCTAAATCTACAGGATTCCACTTTTACACTGGTCAGCCTTCAATCAACGAACTGTGCTACAATAAATTATAAAAAGTTGTCCATATGCCATCTCTGAACTCGTAGGTTTTATCTGACAGAACCCTGTGTGGGGCAATTCTGTCCGGTTGGCGACTGGTCTGGTAGTACTGTTCAGATGTGGCTTCACGCAGCACATTCTCATGCTAAAGAATTGAAATAGAGCAAAAAAATAAAAATTAACATACTAAAGCAACCATGAACGGGCCATGTACTTCATATGCAACTGTCCATAGCTGCTTTCTTCAGTTAGTTTTTTTATTTTTCATTAAAAGGAACTAACCCGGGTGGGGGGGGGGGGGAGCTCCCATGTAAAACGGACGGGGGTGCTCGTCGGACCTTCTTGGGGTTCAAAACGTAGTTTTGATTCTCTTTGGGTGTTGAGTCTCAAAAGGTGCACAGCTGAGAACTTTTGCAATTCCTTTTAGGTTATTAAGCCAAAAAATGTTGACAGGACACAGTGTGTTCTTTTACAATATTGGGACATAGGATCTTTGTAGCTCTTAGGGTTTCCTTTTTTCTGAAATTTGCAGCAAGCACCCCTGACATTTTCATATGGGAATTCCCCCCCCCCCCTTTCCACCACCAGGAAGCTGATGGTAATGATAATAATCTTAATAATAGCAATAGTTAACAGTTACTGGTCTATTATAAGGCAATTTCCATTAAAGTAAAAAGAAGTAGTGTCCCTGTGTGGACGTTCATTATCCTCTGTATATGTTTTTCCACTTTCTGTGAAGTTATGTGAATACAAATAAAAGTGTTGTGGTACATACCCAGTCAAGTACTGCAAGCTGCATTCTCATTTCATAGGTGTCTTTGCGACTGAAATGGATACGCTTCTGTGCATAAATAAGCATCACCATGTGCAATGATTCTATCCAGAACGTATCTCGGCACTACAGTAAATAAAGGTAATAAGTTCAAAATTAGGCTATTGAAGAAAGATTATGTATTATAAATAAAACATGTCTTGAGTAAATCTCTGTTTCGTTGTTGGGGGGTAATGTTGCCGCCCACTCGGTGACTTTCCACATACTGTAGGAATGAGTGGTTATTTGTAGAGCTGTGGAGTAAAGATACAATTTCACACCATGGGTATTTATGTATGAATTAGTATTACCAAGGCATAATCTTCAGCAAATTTGTAAATGTTCGTTCCCACTATAGCCTTCCGGTATGCTGCAATAGCCTGAGGCGTAACAAGAGGTTTTTTGCTGCACACATAGCCTTCTTGTTGACACCGAGACTCCTGATGGCAATTTGAATGATCCCCCTATACCACACAGATAAAATAAATAAAACAACCATTCAATCATCTGTACAATTTTTACCACAGTAAGTAGAGCTAGAGGTACTGATTTAGTATCTTGTACAACCTTGATAACGACTAAGGTGTAAAGGGCTCACCTGTGGGGATGAGGGTAATAAAAAATTACATTGCCACAACAGCCACTAACCACTCATATATACTTGTGCCCTGGCAAATAATCTGTTCTTGTCAGAAAATTAAGATAACAAATCACATGTACAGGTTCCTAGGGAACACTTTTACCTGGTAATGGTCTACAATGTTTACTATGTATCGCTTCAGGGCATCTGCATCACCATTGCAATTCTTCATGGCATAATAGATATGCGTCTTTGTGCACTTAACTGTAAAAACAGTAGCATTTTTAGAAGGATTTTTAACTTCAAGTAATGGTATTGTTATTCATAAGATTTCCATTACATAATTTAATCAAAGTTGGTAACGACAAACAAGCCACATTACCTTTGTCGGACAACTCTGCAAACCATGACCTCTCTGAGTCCCTAACAAGCCCACTGGCAACCTTTTTGATGGCCTTCTTAACACCCTTCCCACCTTTATTGAGGAAAGGAAAAACAAGAACATCCATGCCTTATCACAGAGATGAAAACAGACCGTAGCTACTTGCTTGATGCTGATTACAATTTTATCTCTACTAGTGAAATCTAGTAATTTGGTTGGTGACCTACCATGCCAACTGTCATATGAGTTTCTAATCCCTTTGGTTGCTAGCCACTGCCTCAATGCTGGCACATAGTCATGCGCAACTTCACCAACACGATGACCTGCAGGGGTTGCAAAGGGCAATAAACATAGAAACACTGTCAGAGGGTTTTGACTTCACCCGACACCCAAAACATAAATGTAAGGAACAAGTTGCATTTGCATAATATTCATGAAACATTATTTTGTAAGAAATCAGTGTGAGAAATCCTCCTTTGTATGTGTGACAAAGACCTGTTAAAAAAAAATTAGTATTCCAACATCTTGGAGTCACAATATTTTTGGCATAAATCCTGGCAAGAAATATAAGCGATGTGTTCCTTTAGGGAAAGCCAGACATATCCTGCTTCTAACTATGAGGTGCTTATAATTTCTGGGAAGAGTGCACAATCAATTCAACATTACAACTTACGAAGAGCTGTTAGAGAATCTATCACTGCTTTTGTCATGGGTACTTCTCGAGATGCTGCAGAAGGCATATCTTCTTTATCCCAATTCAGGCAATAAATAACTTTCTTGTTTCTAAAAAGAAATGTCAGATAATTAGCTACAATGCCACATGTTGGGTAAAATTCAAGCAGAGATGTTTATAGTTCAAAGTTCCCACCGATAAGATAAAGCAGAAACTGTGGTGTGCTGCGCAGCTCGGCTCGAATCATGTCGAGCATCTGTTATGATGATCTAAATTTATGAAAAAGGGGAAAAAACATGAAATTTAATTGGATGGAACAACAGTTTGCAAACAAAACAAAAAAAGTGTAGAAATTCCATGAAAGGCTACATCATGCCTTGGATACCTACATCTCCTTGTAGAAGATATTGAGCATCCTGCTGTGCTTCCAACCTAGCTTCCTGTAATTTGATCTCATACCAGGCTTTCACTGCATTCTTGTAACCTAGAGAAGTGTATACTGGGAAGAGGAAACAGGAACAGAGAAAAGTATTCTGCATAAATGGTTTCCTGCATGACAAGGAAAAAGGCAATGAAACTGAATAAACTCTATGACACTTTTGGACAAATGGCAAGAACATTGATGAGTATTAGGGGAATTTTTTTTGTAGTCCAACAAGTACTATATAACAACACTGTTATTGTCAGAGAGGAATTATTTCAGAGATATTGTAATACCGGTAGTGATGTATCTCTCGTCCACATTTCCGATTTGAGCTGCCTTACAAGCACTGACATACTGGGTTTCGGTAAGTCCCGAACTGATAAATCCATGTAACACCCTAAACAATAATGACAGCAGTGTTAGTTTACCCAAATGTCAACATCAGAATTTTCTGAATTTCCAAATGTAAACAATTACTTGTACCTTACTCTTACCTCAAATTGGCTGTGTACTTTCCGCCGATGATGCTACTGGAATTCCATCGGAGGGAATGACCAGCCACGCAACCCACGCTGACGAGCGCCACATGTCCATGCTTTATAGCACCGAACGATGGCAACTCTAAAGGATAGCCACATAAAGGACACCTTCCGCCATATTGTGCCATTGTAGATACGAGGCTTCGAACCGCGGCGTTGGATGAAATAAAATAGTCCTCATTCTCCATACTTTGAGTGTGTATATCAAACTTTCCAGTTGTATTTTCACCGTATGCCAAAATATACGGATCAGAGATATCCGTTTGCGTTTGTGCATCTATTTTTTCCAAACACAAAGGAAAAGGTTGTGGCGAAGGTTGTTGCATTGCTGGCGAAAACAAATAGTGACTGGCTGAGGTTACCATTTGACTTCGTTCGAACTCTTCGAATGAGCTAAGCAATCGTTCCATCATCAAAAGGTTACCCATTGGTGTACGACTGGTTATACATAAGGCACTTTTGACCCGTTGAATTTTAGATTTCAATGCCTCCAAACGCTCCTCCATACCCGCTTCAACCTCAAGTTGTATGCTGTACCTAATCCGTTGTGCACGAGGAGGCATTACTTTGGGCTTCTTCGAGAAAGATTCCGCCATGGTAAATCCAAAAAATCGTTGATTAGATAAAATAGCCCCTGAGAAACAAAGACGATGCGTGCAGACAAGCTCGATTCAAAGTGGAAGTTGTGGTACAAAATGCACGACGGCTTCCGCCATGAACCGAACCGTCATTCCCAAAAACGCATTAATTACATCATCTTCTTTTGAGCATGCTAAATAGTGCATAGACGATGACATAGACATATTGAGGGCTCAACAAAGCAACAAATCGTCTGCGAGGAGTCTGTGAGCGGGTGCGTGTGTTCAGCGATTGACAGAGACGGTTAGAGGCGGGAAATTCAAATTTACTTCGATAAATTCTTCAATTAGCGTCAGAAGGATCAGGATTTAAGTACATTTATAAGTTAAATTCACAATTTGGGTGGTTCTACACTCGCATTAAGTTCTTATTGTGTAGGTTTTTATTTGTTGCATTGAAGTATGGGTTTACCGCATCATCCTCGCGGAGTCCGCCATCTTTGATTAGGACTACGAAACAAAGATTGCGTGACAAAGAGGGGGAGGAGCTATGCCTTATATAGCGCGGGTCCTTGTTTAAGGTTTTCCAATGAAAGCAATTCCTGTTTGTCGACTTTGGTCACATTCACGTCTAATGAAAACTCGTCTGTCACGGACTGCATCAACACTTTGTACTATTGCATGACTCTCGTAGCCACGCCCACAAACATTGGAATTTGACGAATTCCTGAAGCTTTGGGTTCAGCTTTTGTTAGATTGGAAGAAAACTGAAAGTCAAAGCAAAATACCCCATCTGCTGCAATCAAACTGATTTTATTTTCTTTATGCCTACTAATCTGAGTTACACCTAAGCACATATCTGAAGATGATGTTTTCTGCTTACCGCTTCTCAACCTCCGCCCAGTTTTAACTTCCGATCTGAATTATGAAGTACATGTAGTGCTGGACTTCTTTGACTTCCTTAATTCTACTCGCTTCCTGCTTCATAGCGGGAAACATCATGCTTCCTTCCTCTACATTTTTAAGAAGTTCCGCCATCTCTCCTTTTGTCAGGTCTCCTCGTAGGGGCCTGAAATGGTAACTAGGACAGTCTATAGCTGTCCCAAGCCTCTCTGTCAAATGTTTTTTGGTGGCTCTTTGGCCCTTCAGTTCTAGTTGTCCATACTTTTCCATGACATCTAGTACTTTCCCATCAATGTCATCTTCTAGGCCACTCAGAAAAAAGACAGTTTCCATCTTTTGAACCTAACAAAAAGACATTGACCTCTTTAACTTCGTTTTCCTCCACTCAACACACTTCTTTCCATTGGAATTTTTCTCAAGCATCTGCTTGCAGAGAACGACCTGATAAAAAATAAAGGTACAGAACAGAAATATTATTATGACCTTAAGAAATACATGTTAATTACTTGCATTGATAGCTTAAGCTGCAATGAAATTTGCCATAATAATGAAAAAAAGACGGTAGCGGAGCTAGACCTTGAGCTAAGGGGTACGGGGTTGTTTGTCCTGGCGGTTTTTCATCCTTCTGTGATGCCTTTCTTTTTTACGCAAAATTAGGGGGAAGACGATGGGCGGGGCCCTCCCATAGATCTGTCACAGCAAAAAGAAAGCATGCACTATGCATTTACCTTTTCCTTGCTGGTCATCTCATGATATACCCTGTCCGTTAGATTATGCAGCTGAGCTTGGTGATCCTGAAGGTTCGTTACTTTCAATTACTTTGTACCTAGGCGGCCACATTCGTGATATTCTTTTTTGTCCACAAAGAGAGCGCGTGATTGTACATTTATAGATAAACAAAAGGGCACGTGAACAACAGGATGGGCTTGACAATATGTACAGAAAGCCGAAGAGCGTTTTCGAAATATTTGGTTTATTTTATAATGACAAATACTAAATCTGTTTTAATTTCCCTTCATTGTTAAAAAGTACTTTTTTAATGTTGTGCAATAGGCAAACAAAGTGCCTTGTGGCTTTCCCGATTGTGTTCCTCCATCGGATGAAAAAATTGATGTGAAAAGACTGAAGGATGACATCCCAAAATTCTTCCTTTGAAGGTCATTTGAAGAGCGCCATCAAAAATGGTGGATGGACTTCCTCAGTGACAAAGAAGCTGTGTTCAAGGTACCAGATCCACCATAAACCTGGCTTTTGGAGGATACTAGTAATAGTTCACACTACAGCTGCCCCCGTGATGCAAAGTGCGGCATTATTTTTATTTGCAAATCATCATAGTCGATACCGTAATTTTTGACTGTTGTTATGTTATAATAGTCTTCTAACCCGGATCAGAGAAGGTGTAGTCTGCAGTTGAGACGATTATTTTAAATCATTTTTATTCTCTCAGGGGGAAAATGAGTTGAAGTAATCGTCTGAAATCCAGGCTAGAAAAGACAAGGCGGAAGAGGGAATAGGAGTTTATAATGAACAGAGTATGGAAAATTGACGAAGCTGCAGTTGTTTACAAATGAGTTTATTATTAGATATAATTAACTACAATGTTACTATATCTGGTGTTATCTTTTTGAAAAATTGGTAAAAATGTTGTATAACCAACAAAACGGAACTACTAGTACTGCCTTGCAAAATATGGCTATTATATATAATTTTTGATTGCATAGTGGCAAGAAAATTGTGTTAATCAGAACCGATCATTTTTATTCGTTGTGTAACAATGA
>OZ026596.1:24565321-24567821 GCA_964020085.1 Micromussa lordhowensis | reverse complement strand
ATCTTTTAGCACCTATCTAGCAGACAGACTGTTGAGAGTGTGCGAAGTCAAAATCAAATCCCATAGAATCTTAGCTGCACTTTCTTTTGAGTCAAGGGAAAATAGCACACGAGCGGAAATCTGGGAACGGATTGTTTACATCGGTTATTGTGACGTGAAACACAACACGTGAATTGATCGAGCGTCAAAAGGAAATAGTGCATGCTGCCTTAGAGCTCTGTCAACTAATATTTTAAGCCTTTTTTTAAGGTACCTTGCATGCCTGCCTGGTGGTTGAGAGGCGTCATAAAGCCTTGATAAACCAGTAAGTCGACAGCATGTTTTAAAGAACCAAAATGTGCTCTGATGTTCGAGAGAGGATATACTCATATATTTGCCAAGCATTGCTGGTGTCAAAGTTTGGAAAGCGAGAACTGGTTTTAGACTTCTAAAATGTCTTGCATCAATGGGAATGTGGTTGTGTACGCACAAGGTGAAAGGAGCCTTCCCAAGCATGCATAGCGATCGCACTCAGTGGACGTTTCATTGGTTTTTGCAGGAAGCCCTTCAATTGGGAATGTTGTCAGTTGTCACAAAAACTTGGCCCAGAATAGTCTTTTTTATCAAACTGAACAATTATTGCAATGGGTAACACAGGTGGGCTATGCCCTTCAGCATAAATAACATGACGGACTGTTCCTAATGCACCCTTACAGAGACCCAGTTCAGTCCAGAGGTTACGTGTTAACATGACCCTTGCATTTTTTGCTACATACAATACAGGCTGTAGTCCTCCCATATCTTCAGCACTCAAATTTTTAGCTTTGTTGTTGGGACAAGGTAAAGAATCTGATCCCACCGACGCGTCGGCCAACATCTCAGCCAACGCGTTGGTCGACACGCCACCGACACGTCGGCCGACACACTACCGACACGTTGGCCGACAAACTACCAACACTACTACTCTTTATTGATTTTTTGACTTTATTGGTGATTGACTTTTCAATATGTGGTGGCTCCTAAAGAAGCCATTTTTTTTTTGGCAGTTTTACTGCTGTGGAAACTGTTCAGGGATGTCTTCCAGCAACTGCTCGAATACTCAGTCTTTTCCGAAGTTCCAGAAACAGGTGAACTCGTCCAAGTAGCTGGGTATGTATTCATAGAGGGTACCTGACATCGGCTTCAGCTTCTTCTTGACCAAAGCCCAGACGCCTTCGATGGTCAACAACAACAACGTCTTTATTTCTTACATTAAATATACAAATATCACACCACCTGCAAATAGCAAGGCTAATCGAGGCAGGTGGTGTGTGGACGGCTTAAGGTTTATTACAATAGTTGAAGTGAAAAAAGAGTACCATAATTACAGTACAGCCCAAAAATAATGCACGCGCAAGAAGTGGCGCAAGAACTCCTTGCGCCACAAGAACACGCAAGCGGTGAAAAGAAGTTAAATTGCGCTTTATCCGCAAGAAGTTCCAAACGCAAGAAGTTCCAAATCCTATCCGCAAGAGGCCGCAAGAAGTTACGAGTCCTACCGCAAACCGCAAGTACCCGCAAGAAGTTCATATAGTTCGCTTAACCGGCAATAGATAGATTTAGAACCACGTTTACGGCAAACGCAAACGGTGAAATGTTCGCTCCTTTTTCTTTAAACCCTTAAAAACATCCAACGGAGAAAAAAAAAAAAGCATCTGCGACCTTTGACGCGAAAACGTTGGTTACGGTATCACTTCGAATTCTATTTGAACGCATAGGATCGAACATCTAGACAGTAGAAGCAAAAATAAATGATCAACACTATTCCCTGACACGCGTCACTTTGCTACGTTCATTCAGACGGCTCTGATTTGCCACGTGTGGCAAAAAAATATATCTGCCACTCAAACCAAGAGATTTTCTGACAATGGAAACTTTTGACTCAAACAACGCTGCTTTCGCAAAGCTAAATAATAACGCAATCTCAAAATAATTATTTTTGAGTAGCGCCATCGTCGCGTCCAGCCACGTTAGCATCGAGAAATATTATTCGTTTTATCGAACTCTTGGCATTATCCCAGTAAGTTTTGAATGAAACTTGTTTGTTTTAATGTCCAAAAACATGGTATCAATGGTTATTTAAGAAAAGGACGGCAAATTTTGCCTTTCAGACCGGCAGAAAAAGCGTTAAATTTGCATATGTCAAAAACTTGTGGTTCTGTATTTGTTTACATTTATTTTGGCAAAAAGCCGGGCTCAATACAGTATGTAATACTTCGGCTGTACCAACCACATGCACGCTTTGTACGTAGATATTCCTAGAATGCGGTTTCAAAATAGATTTCAAGCTTGTTTTTGATTGTAGAACAGAGCAGTGAATCGACTACAGATTGTTGAGACGCCTTGAATTTGCAAACTTTACTGATGCGTCATAAGTCACGCTTTTGTCATGCATGCATGTATAGTCTTCTACTTGTGCTTGCCGACTGAGAAACTTGCTTATTTTAAAATTTGAGTTACTCTTGAAAGCTACTTCTCAGTA
>OZ026596.1:24527821-24560321 GCA_964020085.1 Micromussa lordhowensis | reverse complement strand
TGTTGGCTTCACAAGGCGATTTGTTTGAGTTATCAGCAACATGGCGACCATCGACGGTGAGGACGTGGCTTATGTGAGTTTGTGTTTCTTTCGGATTTCCCCATGTCATTTATTATTTTTTCTTTTTCTATAGAGTTCAGGATATTTGCTCATCATATCTGGAGTTACTGCAGCGAAATAATGTTACTCCGTTGATAGTTTTCGACGGCCTTCCGTTACCGGGAAAGAAAGATGAACATGAGAAAAGAGCAAGGTACAAATTATTTTAACTGATTGCTATAAATATTACACAGGTTCACACCTAAGTAGGCTAGCAGTGCTATAACTATAACCCCTTACCACCTTTGTTGTATTGACTGTCTTGTTTTGAATTCAGGCTTCAGGCAGAAAATAAAAATAAAGCTGAAATAATGTACCGAAGTGGGATGGTCGCGGAGGGAAATAAACTTCTAGCTGCAGCATCAGGAGTCGAACACAGCATGGTCCTCGATTTTATTGAAGTGAGTTAATTTTTGATTTTGTTTAATTTGTTTTCGGAAACTTGCAAAAACGAAGGCTAATGTTATCTGGATTATGTTCTTAGATTTGCTGCCAAAGATCAATCGACTATGTGGTTGCTCCTTACGAAGCAGATGCTGAACTAGCTTTTCTTTTGAAACAAGGCCATGCAGACTTTGTAATTTCTGAGGATTCAGACCTTCTTGCCTATGGATGTAAAAAGGTGAGCTTACAATTAATGTATGTTAAACTTTATTGATCACCCTCTTTTCCTTTGTTTTTATTCCCTATTTTGATCTTTGCATTTATTACTTAGTTACCTTCATTTTTCCTGTTCATCTCTAAATAGCATTATCCAAACATGCAATCTTGCACATCCATGCAAGTAAGCATACACAATAGATTATGTGTACAAATTAGCCTTGACATGTTCTGGTCATTAATACATAATAGTTGATTTTGGCTATCTTCATATCTCTGTGTCTGACTCAGTGCAGCTTAAAGACTCCCCTCCCTCCCCTATTTGTATTGAAATCACTAGAAAAGAAATTTTCACATTGTTCTACCCCATGATGGCATATTGTAATACCCCTTACCAAAACTGCACATGTGCAGCATAGGTGTACCACACATCTGAATTTCATGAGAGAGCAGATGTTTTACACATGTGTGACACATGTGCCACACATGTGTGACAGATGTGTAACACTATGTGTAGCACATGTGAAACACACTATAAAATTTGCCCACCAAATCATGGTGTAACATATGTGTCTCACATATGTAATTTCATGTGTCAGACACGTGTATTTACATGTGTACTTACCTGTGTACTCTCATGTGATACACATGTGTATTGCATGTCCTTTCAGGTGTACGTGTGTGCTTATACAGGTGATACGTATGTGGCATGTGCTGTTTGACAAATTTATGACAAGTGGGCAATGAAATGATGATTTATTTGTAGATCAATATTAATTAACTACATGTAACAACCTTTGAGTGTAAATATGTTAAAACTGTTCAACGTATTGTAGATTTACCTAGAAATGATTGGTTTTACAAAAGACTGTATAAAAAAACATTTGAAAAAAAGATTTAATAAATTACTCAAATGAGATTTACTCAATATAGATCTATTAGAAATAACTTCCTGCTTAAAACTTTATGATTAATGAGAAATGAATCCCCTGCAAATATCTTAAACTCTCATACAACCAATCTGCAAAGAAGAAATAGTGTTCCCAAGGAAAATGACTTTCAGGCTAGCTAGTACATCCTGGCTACTTCAATTTCTTTGCAGCCTGATATACATGTAACTGGAATTGGTTAGTCTGAGTGTTAAAAACTACAAAAATAGTAAGATCATCTTGGAGAAATATTTTCTGATTATCTGTGTCTTGGACAAGTGCTTAAGTTTTGGTGTAAATGGGTGAAAATTATATGCCATTATATTAAAAATCACTGCATCATATTCTAACAATTTTCTGTATTTTGGATTCCACATTGAAAACTCAAACTGCATTAATTTGTTTCCTCTAGAACAGATGAGGTGATCAGGATAATTGCAAATTTCAGTTTCATGCAGACTCTGAACCTCAACAGTCATGCTTAACTAAATGGAAATTTGAAAATTAATTTAGAATGTTGACATCATGCAGCTATGAGGGAAATGGCCCATGAAAACAGAAATCTACAGCTAGAGCAGACTAAAAAACATACTAATCAAAGTAATAAAGTGACCCATTTCAAAACCTACATGTAATATAAAATATTATTCATTCAAAATATTTCCCTTTTTCTGATTGGTTAAAACCACACGCATAATTCATTATAACCAGCTGCTGTTCACCAAATTTGGAAAGAATCTTCGCAATACTGAATCAATGACTTCAAAAGTGCAGCCTGCAGAAAATTTATGAATGGATGACATCAAAATGATGTCAAAAGTGCAACCCGCTGCAGATTATTGAACTGTTGACCAAGAAAACCTGGAGACGAGGTTGTGTTATTTTGGTGAACAGAAAAACAGAGTGAAATGGCAAAACTCCTTTAAGAACGGGGAAATATTTTGAATAAATAATAAAGTACTTGTTGAATTTGGCTTTCGTAGGATATGAAGAATTCTGCAGATCTCGGGTGTTATCCACCTCGGCCTTTGGCCTCCGTGGATAATACTCTCCTTGATCTGCAGAATTCTTTATATCCTACGAAAGCCAAATTCAACAAGTACTTTATTATTTATTCAAAATATTTCCCCGTCCTGTCACTTGTACAGTCTACATGTAATCAGTGGATAGGAGGTGTTCTTCACAGATTAATTACTGATTATCTGCTAAAAGCTTTGAAATTCCACGGCGGGCTTCATTGCACATTTTGTTTATCGTCTCTGTAAGCTTTGCTTGGCTAACCCTGTTTTCTGTTTTTATAACTTGAGGATTCATGGCATACCCTAGAATACAAAATAAGGTGGCAGTAGCATTAACTCTGTGCATGCATGCCCATTCTGCTTTAAATTAGTCATGTGCAAACAACATTAAATTTGTGGTATAATATATGTCTCAGATTTGAGACTGTAAACTTAAGGTTCATCATAGATTTATTTACAATTTAATATAACATGCAGTATCACAACATGACCTTTTTATATAGATGCTATGTGCAAAAACACAAGAAGAAATTAGGCTACATTTACACGGACGCGGTTTCCAATTGAAACCGTTTCATGACCTGGAAACCGCATCGAAAACGACACGGTTTGGAAGAGTTTACATGGAACCTATCCCACCGTTAATGTCAAAGCTATCTCGTTTTCAGGCCTCGTTCTCTCATCCTCACGCATAAAATTGGTCACGCAATCTTCTACTGCATTCTTGGTCATGAGAAGTTTGATGTAATTTGGGCCCAAATGAACAGTAATTGGTCTCGTTACTCTTCTTATTATTAGAGAAACACACGCTTGAGAGAGACCAAAAGTGTTTGCTGTTTTCTTGAGTTGTTCTTCGTCTGACAAATAATACAAAGTCATGATCAAGGCCACCTGTGTTTCTTCTGTAGCGACGAAAAAGTCAACATTTCAAGACATCTCTGCCTGTTATTGCGGTATATCTCGGTTTATAGAGTAAAATACACGAAAGCTGTAAAAGCAAAGCGCTGCACTCCGTGCGAGGTTTACCATATGCTTCGCGAGCCAGACCTTTTTTAAATCAATGCGGTTTTTGCCATTTACATGACCAATGAAAGCGTATCGTTTTGAAAGCACCCCACTTTTGAAAGCGTTTTCAAAACGACCTGGTTCTGATAACGAACTCGACTGGCGCCGTGTAAATGAAAGGCATAACGGCATCAAAACCGATGTGGTTACAAATGAAACTGTGTCCGTGTAATTAACAGTGCCTTAATGTATACCCAGTATTTAAATTTTTATTATGCGGAGAAAAAAAGCATTATCTTACATCTGCAATTTGCAACATTCATGAACATGAAATGCATATGCCAGTTTTGGACAGCATGCACTCCTGAGTAAAATCACTGGCGTTGCAGAATTTTCCACACTCACACATACACGTATGTATGTATGTATGGATCATATGACATTAGGATTTAGTATCATACATGTGCATCATATACCCACAGTATTAAACTAACTAATTTGTGAGTAAAAATCAAATTGTTGGGGTGACATGACATTTTTTGTATTGATTATAAATATTATTACCTATGATGGCAGTTGTTATGGCTGGATCCAACTTTCTATAGCCACGAGGACCCCCACCACCGTAGTTTGAGGCTTTGAGCACCTCATCTTTAAAGAAGACTCTCATCAAATTTCGTGCGAGAATCGTTGGTTTTGTATCAAAGCATGCATTTTTTTGTTCCTGATACAGGTACACAGAACATCCAGGAACTAAAGGAACCATCTGTAAATTTTAGCAGATAACGTCCTGTTAAACTTGAAGAACCTCTAAACATATAGAATTACTGTCAGCTGTGTTCTTACATTTTCCTCAAGGAGAAGGTTGATCCCTTTACATGCACCTACCAAAACACCCTGTATTTTGTACAACACAATGAGATTTAATGATTGATTGAAGTAAATTTTCATGTTATTAAAATATACACACCCCTGCTTTCCTAGCCCTTTCAGGTAATACAACTCCTGCTGTCACATCTTGCTTTTGTTCCTGGTCATGAACGTTGACCATCTTTTCATCATTTTCTGTGAACAATAATTATTAGCAGTATTATAAATGAAACTGTGCAACCTCAAGGAGATTTGTGAATTAGAGGTACCTCTAAGGGGTGGTCTTCAAAAAGTCAGCAAATTATATGCTTGATCCTGCAATTGTGATCTAGATTTCAACAGAAAAACTTACAACATACCAGTCACTATTCATCAACTCACAAAATAATTCTTCAGACCAATCTAGATATGCCAAACCAAGTCATTTTCCAAGCTTTGATCACCAAAAATTGATCATGGTTGCCACAAGCATAAGTTTTCCTAATTCCCTTACTTTTCCCTGAAAATTTTAAAATCAAATTTCTCCGACCAAAAAATGCCAATGTCAGATATAGTTCCATACTCCACTTCTAGAAGGACAAACTTTGCTGATATTAAATTGACTTGCAAAATTTCTTGCAGCTTTCAATAGTATCACATCAGCGGTGATATATAATTTCAATTTCTCTGACATATTGTCTCCAATATGTCAGTTATCTCTGACTCAAAATAAAATTACCTGTGAGTTTTCACCAGTTAAATTTTTCCCTCACCATTTCCTGACCTGTGGCAACCCTTTTGATAACTCTCTACATTAATCTCCCATGGGAAAAACTTAAAGATGTGATTTCTGGAAACCTACTGCTACTACTACTTGCAGAGTTCAGGCAGTCTATACATTTGTAGGGCAAATAAATGATGCGCATGTCCTTTCAAAAACCTACATTACACTACAATTTGGCATTATTTTTACAAAGTTCACTTGTAGATACACACCAGACTCCTTATCCTGCAGCTGCTTTTTTGTCTCTTTCAGTTTTCTTTTCAGGATGATTATTTTTTCCTGCAGTTCCACTATATTTTGCTTGAGGGTGGGACACTTGGGACATGTTTGACGAACTGCTGTCAATGGATCAGACATTACCTCCTCTACACCATCACTTTCATCACTGGATGATAAACTTTCTAACGCAGAAGCAAAATCAGGTCAGGGCTTCTTTGGAGATGATGGTAACTGTGTCTTTCTCACAAGAAAGTATGGCAATGATCTGGGCGATTCCTTTGATTTCAAACTGGAAGGTTGCAAAAGTGGTTCCTGATCATTATCTGATGGCAAATTCAGAGGCTGTAGCGGTGTTTTTACAGGAGACACAAATGTGGGTAGCGGAGGATTTTGACCAGCAAAATACTTGACATTCTCTTTTGCTTGTGCAAGTTCAGCTTTTCTTTTCCTCTCTACCTCAAGTCATTTTTGTTTATTTTCTTCTCTTTTTTTCTTCTTTGCTTCTTTGTCTGGATCTTCAGAGTCCTTGGATTTGAATTTTTGAGGTAAGGCAGGTTTAGGTTTTGTGACCACTGAAGTTGTTGGCCTGCTATCTATGCCAATGGTTCCTATAGTCATTTAATAGTTGTATTAATATGTAACTTTTTGGCAACAAAATGTTATTCACATCACAACCTTTCATTCCATTTACTCAATGTACTAATTTGCTACCTTTTTCCTTTGCAGCCCGTTCTTTTTCCAATGTTGTGTGTAGTTTTCTCATCTCGGCTTTTGGGCCTGTAACATGTTAAATAAAAGCCACAGAATTTGTTTTTTTTTTATATGACAATACAATGCCTTGATGCCTTATTCTGTTTGTTGGGCTTGATGTAAGTATGTTGTGGTTGAAATTTATCTTGGTTACAAATTTTTAAATCAGTCTATTTTTATCTGTCACTGTGTTATTAATATTAATAATTATCACAATTAAAGCTATTGTAAAAGAAAAAGATACATCAAAGTCTGTTTGAGAAATTGTAAACAAGAACCTACATAAACACAACATATACATAATTTTATTGTACATAATAATTATGTGAAGTGAAATAAAATTACCAATTTTAACAACTTTAGCATCATAAAACTTGCCATCTGCAGGCCATTCTGCATCTACATAATCTCCTTCAGTGATTGCCTCATGCATGTCAGCAGGTGAGATGTGGCACACTTTTCCAGGTGGTAGCACACTGAAAAACTGTCCCTCGTCCTCAAACTGGACAAGGTACCAATCCTCTGTGGTTTAAAAGGATATTGTTGTTATGACAACAATTTGAATATTGGTCAGCAGTGTGTATAACAAAATATTAATCTAATTTGGCACAAGCATTAATAAACATAACTTCGATGAAAACATGTTTTGGAGTTCGAGTGTCTGAAGCATTCTTTTCATTTCACACATAACTTACATATATCAGGCAACTGTTCAAAAAGTAGTTATTATTAGTATTTTTTTCTCAGAACGACATTAGTGGCAATTTTAGGCTCCCTGATTTTAATAAAGCAAATGAGTCTTCGAGTCACTGGGCAAATTCAACTCTGTATGCACTTTAATGTTAGGCATAGTGCACTGGATTGCCCTCCAGTTCGAGAAAATGGTGATTTCTGTTTTTCATAGTTACATATAAGTGCTAAATGTTAGCTATGTTCACTGGTTGAATAAAGCTCCTATCAAGCTGAGCATCGATCACTTTGGTTTGGCCGTTTACTAAGGTGTTAGCTGTGAACAATGGGAACAATTAATAATGATATATTCAGGTCTGAAAATTGTTGGATGAGAAAGGCAGGAAGCAATGTTGTGAAATTAACAACCGCCATATACGGAACGTAGCCTGCAAAACAAATTTCCGAATGTAGTGTTTCTTATTGTAGCAATAGAAGTTAGAAACGCATGTGCAACTACATTTATTTTAAGCTTAGTTTACTATTAACTTATCACATACTTATTAATCAGTTAAGCTTACTTATTAAAGATATTTTGGCACGCAAAACAAATTTTCTTTGAGAATGCTCTGAAATTTGGTGAACTAAAGTGACAAGATGACTACTGCAATTTGACAATGAACACAATTAATTAACTGTTACCTTATTTACTATCTCCGAATCCTGAAAGAATAGCACTTATTCGCGATGACGTAACAAAAATTTATCTTAACTTCGAACCGAGGCTTGGTGGTGATCGCTTTGCGTGGTTTGTTGACGTTTAAGGAGAATACTCAGTTGCTCTTGTCAGTTTTTTTACTTTTTGTTCGACATGCCTCAATGGTTTATTGCCTACGGCTGTACAAATTCTTTAGACATGAAAATGAAAAAGTCCTTGTATCGCTTACCGCTGGAGAACAAAGAATTGCTTTCCAAATGGCTCGCAAAAATTCGTCGAACAAACACGCCAGTTAATGAGCACTCGAGGCTATGTGGCGACCACTTTGAAACGGATCGCTTTAGGAAAATCCCGGGTTCCTCGTGTGTTAACTTAAAACCAGAGTCTATTCCCACAAAGTTTTGCTTGGTGGAAGAAAAAACACCGAGGAAATCTCCAGCAAAGCGAAAATCGGTCAAAAGAAAGCAGCCACTTTCATACGTAAACAAGCCGTCAGATGATATGGCAGAACGTGAAAATGACAACATGCAGCTTGAAATCGACGGAGGAGTCGGAGGAAGAACGGCTGCGAAACTGCCTGAAGGAAAACAGCCGAAGCTGCCTTAGAAACCGAGAGATTCTCTGTCAAAAACTCGACCATCGGCGATCCTTTTCTACAAAGCAGTACTCGGAGGAGACACGAACTCATCGTGGGTGGCAGCAGTATTTCCGCCGTCAATGCCAAGTTTTCGCCGTTTTCTTGCAATTTTATCTCCAATGTCTAGATCGTTGAGGTCTTTATCGAGATCACCATCGAAAGTTTCAGTTTGTTTCAGTTTGACGCACCGTTTCCAACATAAAATAAGCCGGGAAAATAAGGTATTCACGTGTATTTCCGGCCTTTCGACCAGAGATCGCTTCGTTTCGCTCAATTTCGCTCCTTTCCTGCAGGAAAGCCATCCTTTTAACTCAGGAATAGTTAGTTGACTAGGAGTCTTCCCTCTCAACGAAGCTCTGTTGATATTATCCTCAGAGAGAGTGATTTTAGGCGAATTTCCTACAGCCATGACCGATGTGTCCTATATGTTTCTTTAATATTCCCGCGAACCATCACCACCAAGCCTCGCTTTGAAGTTACCAAAGAAATCTCGACGTCATCACGCATAAGGGCTATTACACATAACGATCTGCATTGAATATTCTCACTGTTGGCAATGTGTATAGTCGTGTTTATTTATCGGTGCGCTTCGGCTTCAAGGCGCAGGCCACTTGCAATAGAAGGTTCACGGTAGTTTGCATCTTGTGCTTATAAGCTTAACTCTTGTAGCTATTATTTGTACATGTAGACTGAGCAAGTTTCATTTTAATTTCATTCCACTGGTCGATAGAAGGTTTCACGGTCTCCAACGTCATCTTGGTAGCGGGGCAAACAGGGCAAAATTTACAGTGAATGTATGGGAAAAATCGTGATTTCAATACTCGATAACTCGAGGAAGGTTGATATTCTAAACTTTCCGTGAATTGGAAACTAAAGATATTAACTAAAAGATTTAACCAATTAAATTTGAAGTGCATTGGTTCGCGTTGAAGCGAGAAATCGTCTTTTAAGGACGTTCGCGCCCAAAAACTTCCCACGCACAGATTTTTTTAAAACTTTGACTATAGGTAGAAAATGATAAGATTAGATTAAAAACGTAAAAAAAATCGGGGGTCACCGAACTCGTTTTGAAGATAAGGCGTATCACAGACCATAGCATTTCTAGGATTTCCAGTCATTCGAGGCGATTCTGGCCGGATTAATTACTATCGGCATATGTTTAAGTTGAAGAATCATATCTAAGTTATGTGTCTTTAACGCAGCATATATAGGCCTATATGATAGATCTTTGCTACATATGTCATAAAATCAGCTAGAATTAGCCTTAAAAAATACAACTTTAAGTCACGCACACCTGTAATAGGCGTACCAATTCGACCCTATTTGAGTAGTATATGAGAAATAATTAAAACTTCCCACGCTCAGATTTTTTTTGTTTTTTAGTATAATGGAAAGAATCAGAAAAGGAATTGATCTGCCGAAAAAAAAGTGGGGGTCACCGAGTATCCAACAAAAATATTCGCACACAAAGTTAACGCAAAGGTCATCAGCTCTATATTTTGTTGAGTTTTGGACTCCGTGCGCGCGCTTGAAAATGACGTGGCACGTGCGTGACCAATGAATAGCGTGCGCACTGGAGATGCGCAGTAGCAATGGGCGCGAACGTCCTTAAGTTTTTCACACAAATGCTTCTAAATTTTCCCGCGAACAGTGGCGCCATTTTACAGACAAACAAATGAAAAATAAAAATTTAAATTTTCGGCTTTCTTTGTAAGAGTAAAATTCTCAAATTTGATCGGTTACCTCTTTTAGCTAGTATTTTTAGTTTGTGATTCATAGAAAGTGTAGAAAGTCAACCTTCTTTAACTTATCGAGCATCAAAATCACGATTTTTCCCATACATTCACTGTAATTTTTGCCGTATTTGCCCTACTACCGAGATGTCGTTGGAGACCGTGAAACCTTCTATCGACCAGTGGAATGAAATTAAAATGAAACTTGCTCGATCTACATGTACAAATAATAGCTGCAAGAGTTAAGCTTATAAGCACAAGATGCAAATAATCACCAGATTAGTAGATATATTAGACTTACATACCTGCCAACTCTCCCGGATTTCCTGGGAGTCTCCAAGTTAGTCATTAAATCTCCTGGGTGATTTTCGGGGGTTATTCCTGGTCATTGTCTTAAATGACATTCTCACAATGCAAAGATTTCTAGAAATCTCCAGATTTTTGTACTCTGGGGGTTGGCAGGTATGGACTTAAGCTTAAGCTCATGAAATTGGTGCATGGTTGATGTCAACACGGATATTTACCTTCTTCTAACATCGGTTGCTCCTGAACATCTGCGGAAACGAAATCTTTAAAAGAGGCTGGGACCTTCTTGGCTCTTTTTCCTAATTTTCTTGACATCTTGCTTGAAGAATATTGCACTATTTAATCCGCGAAAAACACTACACGGATCTGAAAAGCTACCGCGGTCAAGTCAGATCTGAACAGGGCGCTTTTCCGCCCTGACCTGAATGAATTCGCCCGCCAAAATGCAATTATACGGGTCACATAAAAAATGGTCACGTGAATGAGTCCCAGACCTCTGAATATCTGGGTAAAATGGCGGAGGAGGTAGAGGCGGTTTCTAAACGAAAGCGCACAAAGTATAAACGCTTTCTATCTCATTCATCACCGTATTCTGCAGCTCCAAGAAGATCTCGGAAGACTTTGATAGCCAAACGATTGAACCAAAACGAACAGATTTTGTGTAGTGCAGAAATACCAGGTTTTTGAGTTTTTTGAAGGTTTCATTAATTGCTTCACGGATCGCTGCAACCTGTAAAAATTTAACTAGCATATTAGACTGTGAGAACTGTGTCCTATAATTTTCTATTGCTAATATCTTGAATAATCGAATTGTCTTATTTCTGTTGAATTATTGTAAACAGCTGTGATGAATACTAGTTTTTAATACTAGCCGGTTACATTTTTCTTATGCATGTGTATACATAAGCTTATTGTTACATGTTTTTCTTATATAACTTTTTTAAATCATTTGTTGACCTACTCTTAATGAATTTTCCTATTATATGCATTTTCTGGGCTTCGACAAAACACTGACCCCCGGTCAACTGACCCCCTACTGACCCCCTTACTGACCCTCCTACTGACCCCCTATAAAATCAATGGGAAAATAAAAATTAAAAAAGCCCAGAACTATCAATGGGACCCGATTCAAGTTTATCAATAAATTTAGCTTACCTGAAACTTTCAAGATGGCGGACGCGTTGCAGATTTCCGACTCTTGTTCTCCTTTTACTGTTTAGTGGAGGTTTTGTTGACGGAAATCGAGCACAGAATAAGACTGAATATCATCAAATATTGCTTTCGTACGCATTGGGAAATGAAGCAAAGAGAAACCCTGACAAATGAACAGGTTCGCGAAAGGATCGCAATGGACTGCTCGTGCCACGAATAAGCGCGTAAACCTCAACCGGAAGACGAATTTCATATGGTACTTCCTAAACAAATATAGATTTCATAGTGTATTCATGGTGTATATTGGATAACACAAGGTGCAAAATAAGAGGTAAATCGATGAAAAACATTAACGCCATTTACCGTCCATGCCAATAGCGATGTGCAACGTAGTTTTGTGCATGCGGAAGGCGAGGTACCTGGGACAACAAGCTTGCCATAATAAACTTCCGGTTGATGTAATCGTGTGCGTGTCGGCCGCGGTATGTTGGGTGCGTGTTAATATGCCTGAATTTCCTCGCTATTTTCATTGCTTAATTAATTTTCTAGCGGATACAAAACCATGCTTGCTGAAATTCCAACTTACTCTGTGCTCGATTTTCCGTCAACAAAACCTCCACTAAACAGTAAAAGGAGAACAAGAGTCGGAAATCTGCAACGCGCCATCTTGAAAGTTTCAGGTAAGCTAAATTTATTGATAAACTTGAATCGGGTCCCGTTGATAGTTCTGGGCTTTTTTAATTTTTATTTTCCCATTGATTTTATAGGGGGTCAGTAGGGGGGTCAGTAAGGGGGTCAGTAGGGGGTCAGTTGACTGGGGGTCAGTGTTTTGTCGAAGCCCGCATTTTCTTGCCTTTAATTTTACAAATTAATATTTTCTTAGGAGATATTAACATATTTTGCTTAACAGAGTTTTTGATTGACTGATTGATTAATTGATTGAGCTAAGCTTACATTTAGTTCTGGATCTGCACTGTAAATAGGCAGATTTTGAGTGTGTTTAGCAATTTTAAAATTTTATAAATTATTACAATCAAGTAGATCCAACAAGTAGTGGGTTTACCCTCGGTGTTTAACTTGCACAGCTGGTACTTACAAAAGATCACTGATTTATTGATATAATTTATTGACTAATTGATTGATAGGTTTGTTTACTGCTTAGCATACAATTGCATTTTATTTTTTGGAGGGTAGGTAGGGGAGGGGTATTATTTTGCATCCACCAAATTCAGTAAATACTGCAAATGTATGGTTCAATTCCTTTTGTAGAGGACTCTTCCAATGATGAAAGCCCTGGTGACAGTTCTGAAGGCTTCAACTTGACCTTGGCAGAAGCCTCGACAGGACCTTTACATACTGTAGATGGTACATGTAAAATGGATGGAAATAATGCTATCTTCTTTCAAGAACCCCTCTTGGCACCAGTAGAGGACCATGATTTGTCAGATTCCTCAGACAGGGAAGCTTATGATGTACTTAGTATTTGTGAATCTGTCTCTCGGGTTGAAAATGAAATGTCCCAGTTGGCGGATGAAGCATATGCTGATGAAGAGTGGGAAAGCTATAGCTCAGATGACAATGAAGATGATCAAGACAGTCACCAGAATGTTCTAGCCAATGAGTCTTAATCAAGGTGATTCAAATATGAGTGGTGATGGAGATCAACCACTCTATGCTGGAGCTCCCATTACACTTGCGGCCAGCACTCTTCTCATTATAACATTTGCAATGACTCACTCCCTTAGTGGTGAAGCACTGTCACATCTGCTTGAACTAATAGATGCACACTGTATTACACCAAACTTGTGTACAACATCCATTAATAAGTTGAAAAGTTTCTTTCGACAGCTGAAGACCCCACTCTGTTATCATTACTACTGCCCATTTTGCCATGGTTTGCTTGAAGGAGGAGTAAACACACAGGAATGTCCTTACTGTGCATTATCATTAAACCAGGACAATCTGAAGAAGTCCTTTTACATTGAAATGCCAATAGAACAGCAACTTGTGGATCAGTTCTCAAGTAAGAAAATAAAAAAGCAAAAACAGAATTGCTCTACATAATACCTGTAAATCCAAAAAGCCTTAACCCCATTGATTTGGCTTTGGCAAACATATTTGTCAACAGCTACAAATCACATGGAGGACAAATCTCAGGTAATTAGATGACGTACAGTACAGTACAGTGCACAGTACAGTTGACAGAGATGGAACCCCTTTAATGAGTCTGGTGCATGTCCCCAAACTTAATATTACAGCAAAATAAAAACATTGTTTCTGATTTGCACAGTAAATATTATTGGGGTTCATGTAAACATCAGGTATAATAATAATAATAATAATAATAATAATAATAATAATAATAATAATAATAATAATAATAATAATAATAATAATAATAACAACTTTATTTGAGTCTCAAATCATTCTAGCTGAGCACGAGTGCTCTACTAATTGGGGAGACTGTAAATCAAATAAATCAAATCAAATCAAATGTTGGTTTCTGAGAAGAGGGAAAAACCGGAGAACCCGGAGAAAAACCTCTCGGAGCAGAGTAGAGAACCAACAAACTCAGTCCACATATGACGCCGGGTCCAGGAATCGAACCCGGGACACATTGGTGGAAGGCGAGCGCTCTCACCACTGCGCCAACCCTGCTCCCCATAATAATGGGGATAATCTATAATGACTGGTATGTTTGGACGTGGTGATATATCCTGTTTACGTAGCATACATGTAGAGTGTTGTTCACTGCTTTCCTGATTAAGCAAGGCAATAAAGAAAGTGGAAAATAAGTGATAGAGGTTATGATTGAATGAAGATTCTCTTTTACCTGGCATGACTAAATTTGTTTTCTCTGTCTGACAGCAAGTATGCTGTCAACTGTATTCACCATGAAAAAGTTTTCCAGCTAATTTTGTCTTGGTTTATCTTTATAGAGGATGGATTTTATGAAGACCTGGGTTACCGCTTTTCCAGGAAAAAGAAAGTTGTACAGAACATTGAAGATGTTCAAGATGGACAGGAGTACAAGTCCTTCTTCCAAGCTGGTGGATTATTAACTACACAAGCAAATGTTGCACTGCAATTCAACACGGATGGGGTTTCTCTTTTCAAGTCCTCCGCATACAAGATATGGCCTGTTTATATTGAAATATTAGACCTGCCTCCAAACAAAAGGTACTTGTTGTCCATTATTGATTAATTGAAAGCAAACTACCCAATTTTCTCAAAGCTTGTTGTGTGGATAATATGTTGCTTTTATAAAAAGCAAGGGGATAAAACTTCTGAGATACAACTTCACTTTGGAAGCTTCTTTTAGCCTCTCAAGCAAGCCTTTGGAACATGTAATGTTATGCCTCACAAAAATTAGTTACCTATAAATGTAATATTTTTTACCAACCACTGGAAAAACAACAGTCTTTGTACAAATGAACTCCATGCAATTTACTTTCTTTAAAAATGGTTTTCATAATGATATTATTTTTAACAATAAGTAAATTGAATAAATGCATTTGTATACTGTTACTATAACCTCCCAGATGTTCCAAAGAGCACATGCTTTTTGCTGGCCTCTGGTTTGGAGTGGACACACCAGCCATGAACACATTCCTGAAACCTTTTACCAAATCACTCATGTTGCTTGAACAAAAAGGTGAGTGTTTTGAACAACAAAAGTACAGGAATATTGAAACCAGCAAGAAATATCAATACTTGGAGTAATATAGTTCTAGGAAAGTAGTACATGGAATTTTGAATGGTTGAACAATAAAAAGAGTAATTAAACAGACTGACCCTCGATCATGGCAATGTTGTATTTCTTATATTTATTGCAATCCAAACAGGTGTACAGGTAGTGCTCCCTGATGGTAGGAAAAGGACATCCAAGGCCATATTACTGAATGGGACATTCGACCTGCCAGCACGCTGCTTGGTTTGCCACATGATTCAGTTTAATGGGCACTGTGGTTGTGGTTTGTGTGAGGAGCCAGGGGAAACTGCCAGATCTGGGAATGGATTTTCTCACGTTTATACCATGTCTCATGAGAAGGCCAAAACTTCAAGTGGCCATGCAAAAATGCGCACAAAAGAGTCCACCAATGAGAATGCAGAGAAAGCAATTTTGACTTCGTCTACGGTATATTACAATAATTTAGAACCAATTCAACATGTTAGCTGGAGAGGGAAGAAAACCAGCTCAGGAAAACTGTTTTATCCAGAGTTAGTAATAGGGTTGAGAACAAACTGAGTCCTTGGTCCATCAATCACATGATAATGGCCGGCCCAGACTATCTATGAAAGGACTGCTAGCAGTCTAATAATATAGAAGTTATTAATTAATGTGTATCTTTTTTGATAGCTTAGAATACTAGGGGTTAAAATTTTGATTTTGCCAGCTTACTGATGTGGGAACTATTATTAACCATGGTTAAAAACTTCATTCATTATAGGTTCAAGGAGTAAAAGGCAAAGCAATGTTTAGCTACCTTCCACACTTCAACATCATAAAAGGTGTACCAGTTGACTATATGCATGGTGTACTACTTGGTGTAACAAAAGCCCTTTTGAACTGGTGGTTCAATTCTAAACATAGCCAGGAAGAGTGGTTCTGTGGTGACAAACTTTCTGACATTGACAGAATGCTGACAAAAATCAAGCCACCCAATGAAATCTCAAGGACGCCAAGGAGTATTGAGCACCATAGGAAATATTGGAAAGGTGATCTGAGTGGGTCCATTCCAAGTTTCTTACTGAAGGAAGTTGATTGACTTTGCTATGTTACCCTTACTAACAGAGTCAAACCAAAAACCATTTTCTAGGGGAGACTGCAACATAATCATGCATATTCACGCAATCAAAATTGTTCTTACTATTGAAACCTGCAGGTTTAATTTATGTGTTAATACTTTGTGGGTCTGCAATCCAGAATGCAGCTGTGAGTTGAAATAAGTGGGAAATTCTTTTCTTAGCCCAGTTCTAGTCAAGGAAACAGAGCTCTCAAGTCTCGCGCATTGAGTGTGAGACTCATGCAAACAATTTCGATCTTATGCTCTCGTGCGGAAACTATTATTTATCATGCATTTGAGATTCCTTGCTCCTTTAGTGAAGTTCCTTCATAATAAACTATGTTTTATGATATAAATTTTAGTCATTGTTTGGTTTGTACTCGCTTGTATGCGCTTTATTTTTGTGCAGAGGCAGCAAAAAGAAAATTCTTGGATCTTATTACTTACTTTTAAATGATGACATTTCTGCTCAGAATGAAGGAAAACACGTCTCAGCTACTTCCATTTTTCAAAATTTTCTGGGGTAGCATGCCCCCAGACCCTCCTAGCAGGGTGACGCCTGAGCCGTTGCAGATCTCACTCTTTGCCAACAAGTCAACTTGAGAGCTCTGAGGAAAGGGCTTAGAATACTCCTACCCAATTTGCAATTTTTGCAAATTCAGTTCTAGCTAAGTAAAATTTATGCAACACATGGGGATTTACCCACTGATATAGCTTCATTACATAATTTAAATAGCTTAACTGTCTAGTAAGTACCTGTTTCTTGTTTAATTATACAGCCTCTGAACTGCGATCATGGCTGTTCCATTACTCGGTTCCAATCATGACTTATTTCCTCAAACCTTGTTACCTCCACCACTACATGTTGTTGGTAAAGGGGGTTTACAACCTCTGCAAGGATTCAATTTCTCCAGTTCTACATGGACAAGATGTATGCTGAGTGACACAAGTCCTATTGGAATGATAATATGGTATTGTCATAGCAACAAATAAAATTTGACATAGGCTGATCATCATGCCTTTGACCCTTAACTTACTTAGTGCATGTGCTAAATGAAAGTTTGGTGAGAAGATAAATTGGGAAGGAAGATGAAGACCTGCTTGAAGAAAAGATATTGTCCTGTTCTTGTTTTACCAGGCACACCAGCCTGCACTGCAAACGTCCATTATTTGCTTCACTTGCCCCAGTGTGTCATTTGGAATGGACCTCTTTGGTCATTTTCCTGTTTCTCATATGAAGATGCGAATGGGAGGCTGAGGAAATTATTCCATGGAACCCAACATGTTGAGATGCAGGTAAATTATGGCAATATTTGAGAACAGTTTAACTGACTAAATGAAGACACCTACAGGTAATGGAATATTATTTACAGTATGAAAGTGTCTGGTATCGTTATCACTCAATAATCAGACCTTTTAATGTAGTGTTCCCTGTTTGGTTGTTTCTTTAAGATTGTTGCAGCTTTCTCGCTTACCACCAAGCTACCTATGCTAACAAGCAGGATTCCAGAGAATTCACGAGCAGAATCAGTGTACAGAAAACTGACAAACACTCATCCATTATCAATGTACAGTACTGTGCAAAAGTAATGCAAGTGAAATGCGTGAAATTCGTTCTTTGTCTTCGTGAACTTTCATCGAAACATCGTGTGAAAATTCGAGGGAAAATTCAAGGCATTTCGAGGGCATAGACAGCTTTTGAGGTCTCCCGGAGCGCGGGAGATTTTTCACGGAACCGGTAATGTGCAGCTTTTTGATAATGCGAGTAACACTAGAAAAGCTTACAGATAACCCTTCGCTTTTCAAAGATGTAAATATTCCAGCTGGGTGGAGACCTTGCTTGTGAAGGAGCTCGATTCGAGTTCTCGTGTAAGTTGTAACCTTCGGCATGTTAAACGCTAGATTGCTTCAAAGCGAATGACTACTGAAATACTGCACGAACCTCAAACAAACCGTCACTATGGTAACATACAAAGTAGGTGCATAGGGACTGGGCTTAATTAAGGCGGGAAACTTCATGTGTTTTATACCAAGAGAAAGTAACAGTCTGGGCATGTGAGGCCCGGCATGTGATGACAAGAAGGAATTTAATACATGTACCACAACAGGTTTATTGCAACTTTGATGCTTTTAGGTTTTGGAATGACCATAACAGTAAAGTATTAATTTGGCAATAAGCAGGTGAGTCTGGTAGAACAGTTGATCCAGTTTACGAAGCAAAACTTGGCAGTTGTAATGCTGGCTTCACGGAGAGAATATTCTCATAGTCTCTCGAACTTTTCTAGCGAAGTCGCAAGTGATGAAGAAAGCAAATGCTTACTTCAAAATTAGAAACGAATTTTCGGGAAGAACGAATTACCGCTCGAAATATCACAACGCATTTTCGGGAAGAGCGAATTATCGTTCGCAAATACGCAACGCTTTTTTGGGAAGAGCAAATTATAGTTCGAAAAATCACGCAGATTGAAACAATAGGCGTCACGAAATTGCGGCGAAAAATCAATGAAATGTCGTGTCGAACGAAATTCCTTCGAAAAGCCATGAAAAGCCAGGAATTTCGTTGAAAATCACTTGCATTACTTTTGCACAGTACTGTAGGTATAATGGGTTAGACCCTAAACATTGACATTGTAAATGCATACATTTACATGTTGTTCTTATTTTTTAATCTGTCACCTATCCCTATTACCTGTAAGTACTTGTCTTACGTAAATTTACATGAATAATGTACTTAATATTAGAAGTCTTAAGTGTCCACTGTCCTTATGTGTTTGACTCAATTAAGGTGTTCTTATAATTGAATTTGTTTCTTTGCTTGTTTTTCTTTTCCAGGAGGAGCTGGGAATTTGTCAGCAGTGGATGCTACTTGATTGGAGCAGCAAAACACCAAATAGTCACTGGGCAAATGGC
Source organism: Micromussa lordhowensis (assembly GCA_964020085.1). Classification (NCBI taxonomy): domain Eukaryota; kingdom Metazoa; phylum Cnidaria; class Anthozoa; order Scleractinia; family Lobophylliidae; genus Micromussa; species Micromussa lordhowensis. The sequence goes on along the minus strand of OZ026596.1, from coordinate 24,541,155 downwards.
TGTAACCTTGAGAGCGGCTGTTGGTGCTCCAGTTACAAGTGGCTTGTTCTTTGCAAGAGCACTTATCCATGGACGAGTTTTCCACTCAAAACATTATGAGAAAGTGAAACAGCGCAACAGCTACACAGTCATGTTCAAAGAGGAAGGTGAAAACTGTGCCTGCTATGGTCACATTGAATGTTTTGCCAAGGTTAGACACAGCCATTGCCATTGCAATGTGACAGCCAGCTGCTCATGTAGCCAGTGGATGTATTTGGCTGTTATCAACAGGCTCTCACCAACACCTGACCATGTAGAAGCCAGTGATGGAGCAGTGAAGGTGACAATGCAGCACATAATTAAAGCCTATCCTGCAGTGTAAGTGTAATAAATTTAATGTCATGGCATCTGCATGTAAATCTATGTAATCTACATTCACTATAGTTTAATACATTTATATTGGTTATAAATCACTTCAGGCATTTGCCACCGTGATTGTGACTTAAGTTCCAGTCAACTGGAAATCATACAGTCATATATAATTTTGTAGAGATGCCTGTCAGGCAAGCTGTAAAATATTCCACTTATAAGACCCCTTCCTCATAAGTCCACCTGGTTATATATAGGCCCATCTGTCTGTTGCCAAAAAAATACATCCGATTATACATGTACAGGGTAAGCCCTTCATCCCTACATAAGCCATTCAATACCTCTTATGAAGGAGGCTGTATATAAGCCCTGAGTTACAGGTGTTATATATGCAGATTTTTATCTCAGTACTTGTACCTTTATCTGTACCAGACAAAGTGGAAAAACCTGCCCGCATGCAGTACAAGAATTACTGGAGAATCGTTATTTCCTAAATTATATTAGATAGAGAATGTCAGGTTGTTTCACTGACAAACTTTGTTATGTCTGTTTTCTTGATTTCAGCCATGGAATTCTTGTTGCAGTTCCCCTGCAACATGTCGTCAACAAAGTTGTCTTTATGGACATCATGCCAAAGCGTGAATGGGTGTACTTAAGTCAATTTCCTAATCTCAATGAAAAAGATTAACTGTGCTTAGTATATGGAATGAGCAACCGAATGATGTGAACATGACTACTTGTATAATGCTAGCTGGGCACTCTGTGATTGAGAAATGTACTTGTATTATAATAATGTAGCATTCTCTATCAAGTTTATGCTCAGGTAAATGTTGAAGCTTATAAGTTGTTCAATAGGTGCTGCCTTGCACATTATGCATGGGAAGAAAGACTGTTTGCGACAACATGCTTTGAATTAACGGTAATAAATTGCCGTCACAAAACAGCAATTTGCAACTAAAGAAAAAGTGTAAAACTTGATTAATTTCAGTTGAAGTTTGTGTTATATTTCTACACAGGTGTAACACATGTGTAATGTTAAATTGCCTTCTGTAAAAAAAAACACGTGTAACACATGCGTAATATTTTACCTATGTATAAATACACATGTTGAGCACACGTGTACATGTGTGTAAGTAAGCACCATAGAATCAGCAAAATACAGTCTCGAGAGTTTGTTTATGTTTGTCATGTAAACATTTTGCAACTACTTACATGAAGAAAATTCAAAGTTTAAAAACAACCGCCATTATGGATACGAAGCGGTCAAAGCTTAATATTTCGTTCTTTCTCGTATACCTTCATAAAACAACTTCACAGCTGTAAAAATCAATGAATCTGTTGGAAAAAGAATTTGAAAGGTCTCAGAGATAAGGTATGTAGTTCTTAACGGATACTGTTAACATCGATTCGCATTCCATCGAGTGAGCCGTTTTAATGTTTATAAACATTAGGGTTCTGAGACTGCGCATTACGAACTGGTTAGGGTTAGGGTTAGGGAAATCATCTTTAATAAGCAGCAAAATAATAATTTCATTACATCCTGGTAACTCTCACGCTTGAAGGTCCTTACTGCACAGTGTACAACTACATTGTAGGTTAGCAGCTAGAGCCTGTAAGTGGTGGAGGTAATCGTTCAGGGGCCCTATGAAATGTTGCCTCTGTGGCAGTGAAGCTCTATTTGCTACGAAAACCCCTGGATCAGAACGTCTCGATAGTGTGATCCTGTCCAGTCTTTCGGTAGCGCCTGATGGATCATTAAATGATGGCAGTGGATCGTCAGAGTACCGATGTCTGTGTCCAGTCCAGTAGTAAAATGGCAGGTCTGGATCAATTTTTTTACTAAATTCATTGAGAATCTTGGGTTGCTGTGAGAGAAATGCCTTGTGATCAAAGACATCCCCAAGCTGGTCATGTAGAAGTGCAATGAACCCTTCCACATCATCAGTGCTGCTTGCACGTGGGTGTTCAGGGGGGAGACCTCGATGTTGGTATTCCTCTCTTTGTAGCTCCAGACTTTCACAGTTCGCAACAAGAGCAACTACAATTTCCCTTGTAAAACCTTGAATTCCTTTAATGGGCCTTAGTATGTCAATAGTGGAATAGTCACTGTCTTGTTGAAACCAGGGCATCCAGTCTTCGAGCAAAAAATTCAGCATGTCCTTGTTGTACTGTGATCTGGTTTCCTCAGAAAGGCCTCTTCCATCTGCGGCTTTATGCCAGTTAATAATAATAATACAATTCATTTATATAGCGCTATTAATACTAATTATTCATAGCGCTTTACAATTTTAAACCTTATAATAATTATAAAAAAAATGTTTTACAATTTCATCCTACTATTATAATTTCTACAAATAAATATAATTTAAAAAAATAATTACTGATCACATCCAACACATCACAAGAAAAGATAGAAAACAAAAGAAAATACATAACAATATGAAAAAATAATAAAGCAAATGCCCATCTAAAAATAGGCCATTTTAAAAAGCATTGTCTTCAGTCCTGATTTAAATGCTTGTATATTTGTCGACATGTGCAACTGAAAAGGCAATTCATTCCATAGCTTAGGGGCGCATACAGAAAAAGCTCTATCATCATAGGTAACAGTACTGGATTTAGGAACACTAAGTAGATGTTGAGACTGAGATCTAAGATAGCGGGTATATTTAGGCTTACTAAGTAGCCCAGATATATATTCAGGAGATAAATCATTAAGTGCTTTGTAAGTTAGCAATAGCACTTTAAACCTTATACGATAGGAAACAGGGAGCCAATGTAGTCTAACTAGAACGGGAGTTATATGATCATATTTACAAGTAAAAGTTATAATGCGAGCCGCAGTATTTAGTACTGACTGAAGTCTGTCTATCTGGTATTTTGGAAGTCCAATAAGTAAAGCATTACAATAGTCCAGCTTTGATGACACGAATGCATGGACTAACATCTCAGTAGAATTTTCATCTAGATATTTTCTGATCTTGCTAATATTTCTAAGATGGTAATGAGATGATTTACATAATTTGTTTACATGTTCCCCAAAAGATAAAGTTTGATCAAACAAAACACCTAGATTACATACAGTATTACTATGCTCTATACACTCACTACCAATCTGAACATTGCTGAGTTTCGGACAGTTTCAATGAATTTTGCCTCAGTAGCATGGCCATTTCTTTGCATAAATTCTAGCATACCTCTTGAGAAGATCTCTTCACAATGTGGCACTGACTGTTTCTGCTTACCAGTCAATGCTTCATAGGTTAGACCAGTGGATGGATCGTGAAGGGCATCTCTGAAGTAGCACAGATTTACCCCATGAATGGATTCTGACCGAAGGCACTCTGTGATACGCTTCAACACATGATTATGATCCTCCCTTTCATGTAAGAATTCACCTGTCAGATCGCACAATTCAGTCACCATAATCTTGTTTCAGCTGCTTAATTTTGTGGTGAAACAAATAAATTGCCATCAAGGATTTAAGGCAGTCATTTGTATCATCTTCCCTGCCTGTAAGTAAACATAGTTCATGTACCAAATCAGTATAGCTGTGAAATTTGTTTCCAAACCAACCCAATGAAACTAAATAGGTAGGTGACTAGTAATAATTGCAAAATAAACCAAGTGTTTTTCTGTGATAATACCGGAACTAGCAATTTCAAAATCCAGTAATACTTTGTGTCTAGATGACAACATTATTGTTTACAACAAACAAACTTTTAGCCTCAGTGTTGTTCCTTAATTTTTTGGTCCAATTAATACTATGTACATGTAAGTGGCGGCTGTCAGTGGCCATGTGTTTTCTCATTAGCACTCATTCTCGTCCCCAACACCAAGAATTACGACCTCTGGCCAGCTCCAATAACATTCCGGGTTTGAATGGCTTTGTAAACACAATAGATTGAGATCAGAACCAATCAGATTTGTCAGACTTGACTCTGAGCATGCGCAGAGTAATGGGAAGTCCATGAATTGCGGACTTCCGGTGTTGGACCTGGCCAGAGGTCGCGATTCTTGTTGCTGACCAAAAGGAGCGTGGCCTCTGGGAACAAGAATGATTAGCACTCTTTTACTTATTATTTTCAACTTCCTTTTAGTCTATCACAGCCATATAATTCATCTGTTTCTTGATCAAATATAAAGTACACAGTCACCTGAAAATTTTGAGGGTTACATTACTCATACCACTACTATATTGAGAAGGAAATGTTAATTGCAAAAATAATATTACTACTTATTACACATCAAATATTTTTGCTTGCACGTGATTGGTCTAAATGCATCATGTGACCAAATATAAACTGGAGAACATCTGAGAATATTCCCCAATTTTAAAAACTGCATGTATTGCAAAAAAGATCTGAAGGATAATAAACACAATAGCCTCCATTTGGCATGAAGATAATTATTCTCCGATATTTGTCCTTGGACATCTGTTCCTTGAATCCCAGAGTTTTCCTTAAGTTATCTCTCTTAAAACTATGCACTTCTGGGGACAGATATATCTGCAGATAAATATGCAAGCATATTTCCACACCAAATGGAGGCTATTGTTTATATGTAGTTATTGTTGTGAAATATATTTTCAAAATTTTCACCTGGAACCCAAGGGCTTGGGTCATAATGAAAGGGAAAAAGCTTTCTTTTCATAATGTGGATGGCAGAATTAAATGGAACAGCGTGCCCTTCGGTATTCATGTAGTCATACAGCCACACAATGTCCTCCTGTGGAATTGCTGCATGCGGTAGCTTTGCTTGAACAGTTACAGGGTTGCTCTCATTGCCTACCAAGAAAAATATAGCAATAAAGACACCACACAGAGGTAAAAAAAAATTATAAAGCACTATCCAATAGAGTCACTTGGAATGTTATAAAGCAATACTCAGCAAGAATACAGCTCACCCTCGGTGTAAAAACCCGTGACACTCACCAGTGATGTGCAACAAAGAATAGAAAGAAGTCAACATAATAGACCCTAACCCTAACAATAGCTACAAAACAGAGGAACTTCACAGGTTTTTTACACTGAGGTAAACTCAAGAATACTCAGTTTTAGTCACATAAACTCATTCCTATATACCCTTGCAAAAGACTTCTGTTCTGAGTGGCTCTTGAACATACAGCATGTACATGTATGTATGCTTATAACTAGAATGGCAGCAACTGATTTTGCATATTTATTTGTTAATAATATAAACATGTCTAATTTTTCATTTAATGCTCCCTTTTGCTGTTTGTAAATTTTGTTAAAATACCTTGAACTTTAACTGGTGTGAGATACTGTCTTATGGTGTTCACATTGATGTGTCATGCCCCTGCTTTAGAATCCATAATCAACTGAATAATGGAGATAGGCCTATTGGAGCCCATGGTGCGGATTGAATTGAATTCGCCATTGGTAACAAATCCTGTAAAACCAAAAAAGGTTTATTAGTACTTTGCTTAGATAAAATATCAAATTCTCAGAACTTGCCAAAAATGAAATAATGTGTAATCAACAATTGGTAAAATAAACTTTCAGATCTTGGGAGTGAAAAGTTTCTACTATCATTGCAGCATTAAAGAAAAGTAGACATTCTATCTTAAACTACTGTAAGGGAAGCAGCAACGTGTGTTCAAGGGGTAAAAGACTGAAGTCAACAATTTTCCAAGACACACTTGCTTTTACCCAGGGTTAATAAACTCTTCTAATTGGCCGTGGTTTTGCTTTGAGGTTCTAAGCAGGGGGTCACACAGAAAATACACAAAAGGTAATGGGCAACTTCTGGTGGCAGGGAAGCGCTTAACTCTAGGGGTAAGGGGACCAGGAGAGAAGCCCTCCTGGGGGGAGACATGATCGAGTGATACCGGGGGTAGTCACCCTGGACAGGGGGTCCTGATCAGTCTCCAGGGGGTGAGGCCCATATCCCCCAGTCACTAGGGACTAAGGGGAACCAGGAGGGGGGCCCCTCCTGGGTGGAGTACAGATCAGGTGTGACCGGGGGTCCACACCCTGGATTGGATATTTTTCCGGACCTGTCTCCAAGGGCTAAGCCTTACTGTGGGGTAAAGTGCAGCCAGGGGTTGCACTTCCCTGCCACGGATTGTGGAACGTGGGGAGACGGGACACAATCCCCCCACAGTAGAAGGTGACACTAGCTGTCTTAATGTTAGTTATGGACTAGTATTAGCTAAGAGTCTAGGTACTTCTAAAATGGTAGATTTAGGGGTCCTTATATAACGTTCGTAACAGTCTGAGCTCCAGCGGCCTAGAACTTTAATAAGCCAGGGTGGAAGGCCAGCTTTGGCTGCTGTAGTGGCGGCTCCAATACGGAAGCTGTGTGAGTAGAAATTGTTGGCAGGGAGAGACCACAGTGTTGCAGAATCGACCTAAGCTCTGTAGTGAGGTTGTTCCGTGTAAGCCATTGTTGGGGTTGGACGAAGGTGAACAGAGGTTGGCTTGATGTTGGCTGAGCTTGAAAGAGATAGTCTTTCATGGCCATCACTGAACAGATGGGTGACGAGGACTTTGCAATGGTGATTGTGTGGCCCTGTCTGAAAGGGTCAGTTTTGGACTGTTTGATGTGGACTAGCATGTAGCTGGGTGAGTGGGAATTGGGCAGCAGTGTGATGTCATTGCAAGTGAGGTGGACAGAGGGGTCGAAAGGGCCATGGCAAGTGAATTCGCTTGATCGTAAAAACCCAAAGAAGGCGAGGGTGAAGGCTGCCCAAAGCATAACATGGTTCAGATTGTGGGAAAGTTCGGGCTTAAGGTGGGAGTGAATGGAATGGAGAACAGTAAGGGTAATGGGAAAACGGTCAAGCCGCTTGGTAGGAGTAAGGCGCTTAATGCCTGTCAAGACCTTTTGTAACCTATGCATTTCAATGAGCTTAAGAGGAAAGTTAAGCTCCCGATGAAGGTCCTGGACTGCCACCAAGTACAGCTTGACTGTTTCATAGGACACTGTGTTGGCTAAATGAGATGCAAAGTACATCAGGGTAATTTCTGAGGCAGGCAGGAGGGGGTTTGAGGGACCTACTAAGCCATGCATAAGGGTAAAGGTGAGGAAGTGCTTGACGCCAGCTTGATAGGTACGGCGAGTGGAAGGGGCAAGGGAAGCATGAAGGTATCGCTTTACTGACGCTCTCAGATGTTCAACGCCGATGGAGGGATGGCACAGGCTGTGGGAGAGGCTGAGGGAGCCAGGGTACGGAAACGGTCCATCTGAAAACGGAAAAGGAAATCAGCGATAGAATTGTCTAAGCCCGGGATGTGAGTGGCCGTGAATGCAAAGTTGTATTGGAGTGTTTGAAGTGTGATTGCTCGAATGAGGTCCATTACCTGCGGGGACTTAGAGTGTTTAGAGTTTATGCTAGCCACCACTGACTTGTTGTCACACCACATGCGGATTCTTTTGCCGGACCAGCGGGGACCCCATAAAATACAGGCCAAGTATATGGGAAATAGCTCCTGCCATTCGATGCTAATACTTCGTTTTTGGCTGAGGGTGTGGTGCGGGAGCCAGTGGCCCTGGAACCATTCGCCTGCTAAGAAACCCCCGTACCCCAGGGAACCTGAAGCAGCGGTGTATAGCTGAAGCTCGGGGGGAGAAGTGGCCTGGGTATCTAAAAAGAGAGACACCCCGTTCCAATTTTGGAGAAAATGTTGCCACATAGAAATGTCCTTACGAAAACCTGAATTAAGACGAATGTGCCAATGAGGAAACTTAATACCCTTGGTGAGGTGGATAATGCGTTGCAGGAAGGGGCGGCCAGGGGCGATAACCTTACATGCAAATTGGAGGGTGCCAATTAGAGACTGGAGCTCTTGTAAGGTAGCTGATTTCCTATTAGTCCACTGAAGCAGGGTTGCCTGAAGGTGGGTGAGTTTGTCCACCGGGAGACGGGCTTCCATTTTATTGGAATCAAGTAGGATACCCATGAATTCAAGGCATGTGCATGCAGGAAAGGTTTTCCCGGGAGCTATGGGAATATTTAGCTCCGCAAAAAGGTGTAAAATTTGGCACAGGGCAGTCGTGCATTTTGACCGGGGAGGGGGGGTAGCAAAAAAGAAATCGTCTAGTATATGAATAACATTGGAAATATCAAGTTTAGTTTGAATGATCCATTCCACCGCAGAAGAGAATTCATCGAAAAGGAAGGGGGCCGACCTGAGACCAAAGGGGAGGACCATATCAAAGAAATAAAGCCCTTCCCATTTCATGCCCAGGAGTTCCCAATCAGAGGGATGGACGGGAACGTTGCGGAGTGCTGATTTTATGTCAAGTTTGGACATGAAGCATCCTGGACCAAGATCCTGAAGTATGGCAATTGCGTGGTCAACCTTTATGTATTGCAAAGAATAGGACTCGGGAGGAATGTGGGCGTTGACACTGGTGGGGCGGTGTTTGGGGTAGGAGAGGTGAAAAATAGTGCGCCATTCTGAAGAGTGTTTCTTGGGAATGACCCCAATGGGGTATACCTGCAAGTTGGGGAAGGGGGGGCTGCAAAAAGGCCCCGCTGTGTGGCCCAGGGTAACCTCTTTTAGCATGTTTTTGTCAATGATAGATGGGTTGGAATTTGCACAGGGAAGGTTAGGATATTCCTTTGGGGCCCTAGGACCAGAATAGCCGATCTTAAAGCCCTGGGAGAATCCTGAAAGAAGATGGTTAACTGTTGTGGGATCTAGGTGGCCCTGAAGGAAGGATGCAAGGGTGTTGATGTCAATGGGGGTGGGAGGGGTCAGTTGGGAGAGGTACTTAGGAGTGTCCTCGGGAGGAAGTGCCAGAGCCTGAAGACGATTTAGGTCTGTCCTCTCTGTGGCGGGTGAGTTTAGTGTGCTCTTCCCCAGAGTGAGCTGCTGAGCATCCCGGCTGGTTACACCTGTGTTGGTAAGGGCATGGGATGCGGGCGCAGGGTCGGCCTTTGTTAAAGTTGTAGCACAGGTCGGATTGGGCAAGGGCATCCAGGGACCTACTAGGAGACAAAGGGCAGGTATCAGAGAGATGGTCAGTGCTGCCACAAGATCGGCATCCCGATTTGGGTAGGCCTGTAAAAGTATCAAGGTAGAGCTGGACGTCCCGTTCCCCCCACTTGGCAGAAAGGTTATGGGAGGCACGCCTTCGGAATTCCACATCATAGACATACCAAGCCATCCCAGGGAACTTTCGTGCCGCATCTCGAATCAACTGTTGATAGGCAATTAAATCAGCGGCACGAGAGGGATACACCGATACGATAACGGCGAAATATATGGCAAACGCATCGAGCCATCGATCGATAGAAGTGATTTTGGGGCGTTTAGAGGAGGAGGGAAGGGGAATAGTTAGGCCTTGATCGCCGACCTTTAAATTGAGATGGGAATGGATGGTGTCAGTTAGAAGGGAGGTCATTGGTAAAAGGGTAGCAAAGTCCACGTACTCACCGTTCGTGATGGCCGACGAGGTGGTTTTTGTCAGGTGGCTTGCGAGGGAACGCTGTCGGAAGTTCGGGTGGAGGGACGTGACTTGAGCTGGATCAGAGAAGTCAGCAGGAGAGGAGAGGGAACCCAGACCGGAAGAAGCGGTGAGACCAGAAGGGACGGCGGTGTTTGGGAGGAGATTACCAGCTGGAGAACTTTGAAGAGAAGAAGTAGGTACTTGACAGGTTGTGTTTTGGCCGCCATCTTGTGGCGGTAGAGGAGGACTAGGCCCGTGGCTCTGAAGGTTACTCCGAGGACTGGGCCGAGCAAGTTGGTCATTGCTGCAATGGCGGTTCGTCCGCTCGTCCACTATGGAGGCGATTAAGGCAGCCAATTCTGCGTTTGGGACGCCAGTGGCGACGCTGGAATTGGACGGGCCACTTTCTGGTTGTGATGTGGGCGGTCGGTGCTGTTCATTCTGTTGTAGTCGCGAGATAAGTTCGCGACGATTGCCGGTTTGCTGGAGGTGACGTTCTCCCAGCGTGAGACGAAGGGCTTCGCTGGACATGGCGCTGTAGTCGGTTTGATTTTCTGCTGGTGCGTTGGCGCCATCCAATGCAGCACGTCGACGGTTTATGGTCCTCCTTGGCCTTGGCATTGTTCGTTAGGTTATGAAAGTCGGTAAAAGACGCTCTTGTTTAAGCGCTGTATAAACGCTGTTGTGAGTGAACCGAAACCCAACAGAAATGACTGGGGAAGGAAGTGTACAGAAAATGATGGAGCACTTGAGCATGATGAGCATGTGATAGTATGAATGGAACCTTTGTGGAGTCTAGCGAATATATCGTGCTAGGTTACAGTGGACTTTTCCAAAGAGAAAGATACATTGTAGTCAAATAATCGCTTACTGTTCATTGTACGGTCTTGTACTTTGGACTAGTATCTATCGTTACTTAGTATAAAGGCTTATCCAAGTGTTGCACATTGTGTGACCTAGGAACAGAGACATCCTTGTTGCTAGTATTACGGTGAGTGTGTTGACGAAGGGCCTAATTCTCAGGCTTATTAACCTCAGTTTATGCTAGCATAAACTTGGACTTTGGAAAGTGTACGTCCACCAATAATTATCTACCATTATCTGTAAGTCAATAAGATGTCTTAAAAAAATGGTCATCCACAGGACAGCTGGACATCCACCTAGCTAAAAGCTTGCCAATACATTTCTCTTAAATTGTACAAAGGTGTTTTACACTTCAAGATCTAATTATATGCATGTAATTTGGATAATTAAACGTGAAGTGACTGGTCTTCTTGAGACATGTTGTATGCCACAGCAATGTTAACACTGTATGGTACTGTATCTGTCTATTTATGATACAGTTACTTACAAACCACAACCATTCCAAGATTAACCATGGTGCTTCTAAGCTCATCACGTAGTTCTCTTAACCTGCAGTCAGTTACACTATGGTATGGGAGGAATCTCACAGGAACTGCATATGGCTTCAGATTTCGTTTCTCGTCTGCTATCATAAAAACCATAAGGTGCGAGGCTGCATCTCTCTTCTTGGAGTACAGTGGCTGGACATACTGAAGAAGCCCTTTTTGCAAGTTAGACAGATCAACAGCAATATTGCCTCCCCTAATGTTTGCTGAAATTTGCCTCTGCAAGCTTGTTGTGGAAGACTTCAACTCCTTATTCATACTCAGGAGGGTTTTGTAACCTTCACATTCCCAAGCCAGGGCAAACAAGCTATCCTCTGATGCATTTGACTGCCTTTGTTTAGTGGCTTTTTTTTTCATTCGACAGCTTCTCTCCATCCTCTAGCATCTTTAAATCAATCTCAAGACCAGAAATGACCAATTTCAGATCTGCCTCCAACTGCTGGCGCTGTTCCTTTATCCCTATGCCACTGAAGAAACCTCTTCTGTTAGTGTATTCTTGATACAAGGCCTCCAATTTGCCATCTCCAAGGTCAGAATCGCCCGCCTATTCATGTCTCATAGACTCTCTCAGCCCTTTTCGCATATCACAGGCATCTGCCTTGATCCACCAGCGCCCATCCTTGTTGCAGTCTCTGATTTTTGTTATCAGAAGCATGAAATCTAGGTTATATGCTTCTGGTGTCATGGCAGGCATAAAAATAAAAATCCAAAATTAATAAACACTTGAATGAAAATAATGCAAGCACCATGTACATGTAATTCCATCAACTTAATGCAGGCTTTCTCATTTCATGTAACCTTTTATGCCACAGATACTTGAGGGTAACAATAGCCACAACACAGTTATTAAGCAAAACTCAAATACAAGTTTCATATACCTACATGTACATGTGCATGTACATGTAGATGTATTTTAACTGGACATTACTGTTGCAGTCCCAGTAAAGAATGATATAATACACTTAACATCATAATATGATAAAACGATTAAGGTATAAAACCAATGCATTGCCGTGTACGATCTATAGCGCTACATCGGATCAATTAACACACAGACAGTGATTCGAACAAACCACTGCTAAATAAGTATAAATTTAATAAAGGTGGCTCCAGTAGTATACAGATACCTTTTATCACTACAAGTAATGTATGAAGAGCCACTCAAACAAATCATCAACATAAATCTTTATGGCCCCCAGTGGGGCATAGGGCCACAAACAAATAGATTGTTTTAAAAAAATAATTGAAATAAAAAATTGACTGTTACAAACCTGAATATTAGTGTCCATTGTGAAAGCTGTAGCCTGGATGTGCCGTTGAATTGTCCAGACAGAATGACCAGCTACATTTACTTTCGCCTTCATAGGGTCACAATGTTTTTTTGGAAACTGTCTTGGCTGGGGTCGCACACCATGCATTTCCTCTATTTCAGTTGGGCTGTCACCTGCAGCAACTTGCTCCTTATCCTGCCCACTCAGCCATGCCCAGAGAAAGCTTACATCTTGACTTGGAGTACATGTACTTTCATCATCAGTTCTTCCTCAGGAGGTAATGATATATTTAGATTCAGTGGTTCTTGGTTGGCAGCATCAAAGGGGTCAAAAGCAGTGTCTGGTGAGATGCAGCCATCATCTCCAAATGATTCTTGCCAGGCTTGTTGCAAGATACTGCCAGAGGAGTCATCAGTGACTGTGTTGGTACCATGCACCTCAACTTCAGAAGATTCCTCACTGACACGATCTTCTCCTAAAGCACCATATGCAAACCCTGGACCTCTCTGCAAGCAAACCCATTTGTGTCCAAAATTTGAAAACATAGTTGACTCCCACTGGATGTAATCAGGATCGGCTTTGACTTTATTTACAGCATCTAAAGCAAAGTAGCGGATGTTGTAACTTAAAAGTCCAAATGGCATCCTGTCAATAGGCAAGCGACGACCACTTTCATCAGCTTGAGGTGTTCCAAGACCCTTGGCTAGATAATACAGGATATTATCCTTTCCATTCTTGTTCAGGACATGGATTCCCTTACAGCAAAGGTCAACAAAGTCTGATGGAACAAACTTCTTAATTTCGTCACCATAAAGGGCAGACAGGTACTGCTAAAATAAAGTTTGCATCAAAGCACTTAAGAATTTGCTGGTCATGGTTGACATCA
>OZ026596.1:24507821-24510321 GCA_964020085.1 Micromussa lordhowensis | reverse complement strand
AAAGCAGTGATGTGGGGCTCGGTTAGTTTCGACTGTAACCCAGAATGCTCCGGGCTAATGGTCAATTCATCACCAGCCTGACACTGGACTCGCCCTGTGAATAAACACGCGATAAACCATTCATTTGGTATATGCATTAAAGTGCACCTAACCCCCAATTTTTTTTTTCGCCAAAAAAAATCGCCATGCTTTGGTGAGTATTTCTTCGAAAAAAATTTTGGATTTGGTCAAATCCTTGAATTTTTATGCCCCGTTGAAGTGCGGAAAATCGCACTAAAATCGCTGCCATTTTGGCTCACGACTGCGTTTTAAAGATCAAGGGTCTGGCGACCACTGTGACGTCACTTCAAGAAGTCAACAATCTGTATTTCGCACTATTTCGCACCATTCACTTGTTACATTTGGAAGGTTAGATCGATTTTGGTCGCAAATATGCCGCACAGATGTGTTGTTGGGGGTTGCAGTAATGTCAGAAGCTTGGAGAATGGAATAGGGCTCCATATGATACCATTTTACGGTGATGAGCGTCCAGAGGCAAAGAAACGAAGGAAGAGATGGACAGATTTTGTCAGACTGAAACGTGCTCAATGGGAGTTATCGAAGAATTCTGTAATATGCTCGAAGCATTTCAAGCCAGATGATTTTGTTCGAAACTACGCGTTGTTGAAGGACCAAGAAGCTCCATCAATTCTGTATTTAGTGCGAGACAGCTTCGGAATTACCGCTTTCCCGACAGTTCATACTGAGGTACATATGGCAGAGGACAAACAACCCCTGAGTGATCGAGGCAAAAGAATGGTGAGATATTTCACAAGTCTCTGTCCCATCGTTTTAGGAATGACATGTTTATAATCCCTTGTCTAGTCAAGCCTTAAAAGTTATGTATATACTTTGTTTCTAGGCTAGAAAAGCAGTGATGGCAAGTTATAAGGAATCTTCCAAGACTTCGACAGTGGGTACAGACGAACCAGATCCCAAAGTGCCTAAGCTGACTGCTAGTACGAGTAATGCGGACGAACCAGCCGACGTTCAGCTGGAAGACCACAGCACTGAAGATTTATATGTACCCCAAGCTGACATCTCGAGCGCAGAAGAAGGGTGCTCGACCGAACGCTCCAGTTGCTCAGTGTTCAAGCAAGAAAATTGGCAGTTGAAGAATAGCTTGAGTACTTCACAGGAAGAAATCAGACAGCTGAAGAATAAATTGAAAACATGGAAGGATAATTTGAAGAGTCGGAGGAACGAACAGAAAAAGTGGCAAAGAAAAGGTATAGTTCAGGCAAACGATTACAAACAGTTAGGTTACAAGGCTTACGATTTTTGTTTTGCTTTGAGTGTGATCAGGTTATTTTTTTAACAGGCATATTGTCATCAGGGGCGGATCCAAACCTTTGAGCTAAGCGGGGGAGGGCGGTCTTGCTTTCAAAACAGGAAAGGCAAAGACGGCAAAAAGTAAATACTCTAGGCCTTAATTAATTAATTAATTAATTAATTAATAACTGTATATTTTTGTTGTTTGTAATTTTTAGTTAGTTGGAAATTGTGGTCGATATACTATTTATTGTATAAGACTCCAAATAAACATGTCTGTCTTTCCCTGCTGCTGTCAGTGGTCATTATTATTATTAGACTTTTTTTGTAAAATGATAGTGGAGAATCAGACGATTACCCTAGTCATTATTTCAACTATGCAACCAAAATAGATTGCAGTATACACTGTAAACTTGTAACCATTTGTGTATCCTAATTGTTTTTTTCATGTCCAGTTTTGATAGTATCTTCCACATTTTCTGTACGTGTATATCCTGCCCTGTACGCTGTGACTACCACTTTTCATAATGTAAAAAAAATTGAAATTTCTTGCTTTTTAGTGAAAAGCTACAATTTGAAGCCCAAACCCAGCATATCACAGATTCTACTGAAGGTGTGGAAGCTAATAAGCCAGATATTGAAGTTGATGAAGGGGATGAAGATCTGGACGGGTTAGATGAAGTGGAAGTGGAGGACCAGGCTGAATCAGGGTCATTGTATGAGAGTCAGATGAAAACGGAGAGAAACCCAAAGGGTTAGAGCATAGTTTCCTTGTGTGAAGCTTGTTGTGGTTATTACCGGTACTATTATCAGTGTTATAAAATAGTATCACTACAGTATTATTAATTATTTAGTTCTATTTAGATACAATAATTGTCACTGCTAAAAAATTATTGCAGTCACATGCACATGTTCAAAATTTCAAAATGCAGAAAAAAAATCAATGAACCTGTTTGATTGTTTCAGGAAAACTTCCATAGTTTACAGTGATTGCATATTTACTCATGTGGGCTAAATTTCATGTTATCTTGCACTTTTCATTTTTTTATTATAATTTATCTTCTGTTACAGGTTGTCAGTAAAGGACAAAAATCTTCGCTCGGAGCCCAAGCACATTGTTTTCTTGTCCCAGTTATTGCTTCTGTTCAAGTTTTGTCACATATGCAAGGCTGAGAACCCAACAGTTGAG
>OZ026596.1:24495321-24505321 GCA_964020085.1 Micromussa lordhowensis | reverse complement strand
TCACATTTCAGCCATGGGAACAGAATACCATGTCCCACATGGAGTTGGGGACTTTTCCTGACCAATATATAAAAGTCATTTCCCTTAGAAAGAAAGTAACTAGGGTTACCCAAGGTAAACCCCTAAAAGATAAACAATAGACCGAGTAGATTCATCGTGTCGTTAAATTTTGACAACAAATGAACGAAAACAAGATCTTAAATGGCAGTTATATTTCGGTATAAACTATACCATCATCAGACTAAAAGTGTATACAAAATTAGCAGCTTAAATAGTTACAGAAGGTGGACTCAAGAGAATAAGCAAAGTTCCCTGCTGGATTTTAGTCCATTGTTAAGAGATGGTGATTGGCGTTTGATGTGAAAGGCCTCTTTGTATAATAGCAGGTTCCAATTATCGTCAAAATCTAACACCGTGGTGTTATTCTGAACTACATTGATTACGTAATCCTTGTTGCTGGAAATATTTGGTGCCGTGATGTTATTTAAAGTGTCGGGTAAATTGAATAAATTATGGATAAAGGCTAAATGTTAGCATGTGCGTAGATGTTTGTAAATCGCACTCTCTTTATCAGTTACAGCATGTTCACGTGTTCGAGTGAGAAGGGTTATGTCAGTTTTGCCAATGTATGATGACTGGCAGCCGGGGCAACTGAATTTGTAGACAACGTGTGATTTGTTAAAAAGGGGTACTTTGTCTTTGTTGTTGGTGTAGAAGCACAATTTTGTGGTTTTCTCGCAAATTTTGATCTGGGTCTTAGGATTTCTTAAGTGTCTCCACACCTTTCGTTTAAAGGAACGAATAAGTTGTGAAGTTTTCTCGCCAATGTAGGGAATAGAAAGCCAGATAGTGACGGGCTCATCTTTATCTTTGGAGTTGTTGGCTGTTGTGTGATTCTTGTTAAGGGTGTCATATGAGAAGCGGCGAATAAGCGCATGAGAAATCGTGATGGAAAGCCATTCCATAAGGTGATCTTTTTTAGAGTTTTTAATTCCAATTCAACCATATTGGGTGAGCAGATTCTATGGATGCTAGTGCTCTGATCAAGGAAGTTTTGTGACGCCAAGGAATAAAGCTGTCAAAGTTGGTGTATTGACCAGAGAAGGTGTCTTTACGGTAGATTCCAATGCCATTGGTGGAAATGTTAATATCCAGGAAATGCGGGGTGGTGGGGTGGATCCTAACCTTTGACGTTGTTAAGGAGATATGGTAATGAGGTGATGACGTCACCTACGGGTCAGGAAAAATTGGTCATTAAGTATGCATGATGATGTCATTAGGGTTATGGGCTAGGGTTAGGGTCCACCATCTTGGATACCGATGACTACACCGGTCACCATCTTGAATTGATTAAATCCCAACAGCCAATCAGAGCGCGAGGTTTGGTTCTGTCTTTTACAATATAAAGGTGTTGCGCTGTACACTCAGTAAGGACAGAGTAAGTTGTCCCACAATTATCAGAGGACTTTTCCTGACTCATATAGAAACAACCCTTGACCTTATGGTTTACCAGGATGCACTGCGCATGTGCAGTGACTAAAGTGACAGAGTACCTTGTCCCACATGGGTAACCAGACATGACATGATCCTAATACAAGACTCATTTAACGTAGAAGACTAGTAACTAGGGTCAACCTTCTTAAGGCGTCATCTTGAATATGTGAATTAGGGGCTAGGCCTGAGAACTGGGACGTCACTAGGGGATAGGGGACTGCGAACTAGGGGAAGGGGACTTAGGCTCTGCCATCTTGGATACGAATGACTACACCGGCCGCCATCTTGAATTCATTAAATCCCAACAGCCAATCAGAGGCTGAGGTTTGTGCAGAAGGGGCCCACAAGACTACTGATGCTTTATGTATATTTGGTGTAATGTCATTTCAAGGACCAAAATTAATGATGACAACTTTGGCCAGAAAAATTCCAAGAACAAAATCTCAATTGAATTAAGGAAGCAGTTTGTGACATGGGAGTTTCATTTGGCATGGCAGCTATGCTTGAGTTTCAAGATTCCTCATCATTTCCCTCCTTTGAGGAGCTAAGTAGGTGTAAATGGGAAACTGGGGCACACAAACTTGTCAGGCTGACAAAGTTTAAGGAGTGGATCATTTCTAGTTCTGAAGATGCGGCCTTCAAGTACTATACACAGATGTTCACCTTGTTTGGACCTCTGCAACAGATGTACTCACATTCTATCAGATTTGAACATGGTCTTGGTAGGGAAGCATCCTGGATGTTGATGCACCCATTATTTGCACAGTCCAATAAGCGCAATTACCACACAGAAGCAATGTTACACATAGTCAACTTTGTAGCTGCATGGCCTCTTGCTTTCAGGAAACTTCTGAGAAAGAACTGCTCCATTATATTAGCTTGAATGGAAAGGACGGGCATAACCCTCGCACTGGATGAGTGGGTG
The DNA here is from genome assembly GCA_964020085.1 of Micromussa lordhowensis. NCBI lineage: Eukaryota > Metazoa > Cnidaria > Anthozoa > Scleractinia > Lobophylliidae > Micromussa > Micromussa lordhowensis. Next base: position 24,502,902 of record OZ026596.1, on the reverse strand, counting down.
GAAAGCTGTGTGGTTCAGCCTATGAAGAACTATGCAACAGGTTTGTTTGAATTATTTTTTCGATTAAATTAACCTTCCCAACCTAATTTTCTCAAGCTGATAGTTCATAGAATTTATACCTTCAAACAAGGTTGTTAAGGCTAATTCAAATTCAAATACATTCAAAAGGATTTGAACGCAATTATGGAGTCTACATCACAGTCAGAATTACAAAAGGTTTTTCAGAGTTTTTTCCTCCATTTTTGGTTTGGGGGTAGGGCAGGGGATATAGAAAACCGATAACCTTTTCTTGGCAGAGTTGTACAGCCCTGAATAATTTATGCAACTTTTAGTGTAGCCTACAGGATCCATATCTATTCTTGTGAATAAGTTATCAGCTACATGTGCTGGTGGCACATGATGTTTCAAGATGTTTCCAACACATAGTGTAGAATATAGCCCAGTGAAAATATACATGCTGATTGGTTTAAATTGTGTTTCCATAACTCAATAGAGATATAGAACTAGCATGGGCTATTGATGTAATGATGGCTTGAACAAAGAGTATTTACATTTTGATGATCAAAATAAACAAGTTCTCTTTTTTGTTGCGGTATTTTCTCAAAGAAATAGAAAACATCTTCTCTGTGTTTCTGTCGGGTTATAGAAACACACTAAAGTTTGGGAGAACACAAAAAAGTTGTGGAAACACTCACCTGTCAGCCCATGTTCCCACAGCATTTCTCATTCTCACAAACTTCCACTTGTGTTTTCATAACTCAATGGAAACATGAAACATATTTTCTTCTATATTATTTAAATAATACACAGCATACATTGTGAAAATTATTACATTTTAGGGCACACCGCAGTCAGGATGCTCCAACGGCTTATGGCCAACATTGACCTGTTTGGTGTAACAAGGAATGCATTCCACTCACGTGATGCCTTCAACACCCACACCACAACCAAGCACAGTGAGCAAGATCCCTTTCCTGATCAGATCAAGGCCACAAATTTTATCTTGCAAAGAAAGTTTTTGAAGCCCAACAAAGCGAGAAAAAATGTGGAAAAGTTCAATGATCCGAGAAAAGGGCTTGTCTCAAGTTCCAACATCGATGCTTATGCAGCAGGAAAGAAAAAAATTCACGAAACTTTTAACAGAAAACTGTTTTCTCTTTATGGCATTTTGAATGTTGATGGAGATGAAGCAGATTCAGATTAGAAATGAACAGCAAAATGTAATTTGACCCTCACCTTAACTAGATTTAAAAGGAACGCACTTCACTGTAGTTTGGTTCAGACAATACAAAAAAAAATTTCTTCACTCGTTCACTCCCTCCGTAAAAAAAAATTCAGTGCATTGTCAAACTGCAGGATTATCAAGCAGTGAATATTGTCTTCAAAAAAACTAGAAGAAACTCCTAATTTTTCAGACGAAAACAACTTCCAAGGTTAAATCCAAGTGGTGGAGGGAGGGTGGATCACTTTTTTTGGCCTTGAATTGTTTTCGTCCAGATGGTGTTCAAGTCGGAAACTTTCAGCTTGTTGTAGTCCAGTCAATCTACGGTTTGTTTGTGATCAAACAAATTGCAACATAATTTTTTTCACTGCATAAATATTCTTGTTTTTCGGCCATTTCAACTTTAACAGAAAGAGAAAACAAACAGATGACCAGATTGATGGTGTAGCGATGGGTTCTCCATTAGGCCCTGTCTTAGCTAACATTTTTATGTGTCATTTTGAAGAGAGCTGGTTGACGAATAATCAGTTCCGACCGTCGATTTGGTTTAGATACGTTGATGACACTTTCTCCCTATTTGACAGTAAAGACACCGCTTCCAGATTTCTAGATTTTCTCAACAGCAGACATCCCAACATCAAATTCACCATGGAACTTGAAGAGAATCGAGAGATCCCATTCTTGGATGTTTGTATCAAGCGTGACCACAGCACATTTTCAACTACTATACACCATAAAAAGACTTTCACTGGTCTTTACACCAAGTGGGACTCCTTTACTCCTAGGAAGTATAAAGTCAATCTAATCAGAACACTTACCTATTGTTGCTTACATATTTGTTTAAAATCCACTTTATTGCAGTCCGCTCTATCCGATCTCAAGAATTCCTTGCTTCAAAATGGTTATCCTAAAGGCGTTATTAACTACAATGTTAATGATTTACTTCACAAACATCAGAACAAGCCTTCACAACCTATTCTCACAGTTCCTAAGAAAGTTGTGACCCTTGTTTTACCTTATTTAGGTCTCCATAGCGATGCTATTACACGCCGATTAAAATCTTGTGTTAATAAGTTTTATGGTTTCGTCAACCTCAGGGTTGTTTTCAGAACACTCGTAGAATTAAGTCTTTCTTTCCTTATAAAGATCGTTTCAACTGGTCGCAGAAATCTAAGATTGTCTACAAAGCAAGTTGCTGGGATTGTGATGCTTTTTATATCGGCAAAACTAATAGAAGATTACATGACAGAAAGACTGAGCACTTCAAAGCTCTCACTCAAATTGCTCACGCCTCTGCTGTTGCTGAGCATTCGATTTCCACTGGTCACAACATCAAATGGGACCATTTTGACATCTTAGCAAGTGGTCAATGTGATTTACAGTGTAAAATCAAGGAAACATTGTTAATGCGGGACTTGAAACCCGCCCTGAATGAAAACGTTGGTAGTGAAAATCTCCTTCTTTATTAATTCACACCGGATGTAGTTTCTTTTTTCCATTGTTGTCTAGCTAGTTACCAATGCCTCGCTTTAGTTTTTTGTCTTTTTAAATCTCATCATATTTTGTAACCGTCACTTCTGAAGATGTATGTTGTAGCATACGAAACGTCAAGTTAAATATACCATGCGAAACCTTACTGTTATGTTTGTAACTGCTGTTTGTTTTCTTTTTCTCACTGCCTTTCATTTGGGGATGGTCCACTTGGTAACATACTAAAAATCCTCCAAAATTAGTTAAGGGGAACACGCAAAAATTTAGCATTTAAAATTGTGAACTTTTACCACAGGGTACCCAATATATTTGCACTCACACGTCTTATCAAAAAATCGTTTTATTGCGTTTTTCTCTACCTAAGAGACTTGTATAACAATAAACTAGTTGTTTTTGTGTTCTTCCAGTTGAAAGAAAATGAAAAAGTCCCTTTTGAAATAATATAAGTACTCCAGCTATATTTGCACAGGGACCCAAGTTGTGGAAAGCACACTTTTTCGCAATAACACACAAGCTATTTCAAAAGGTTACTTCCTTTCAGCTTGAATTGATTCTCCCTAATTATTTTTACATGATTAAAAGCCATTTTAAACCGGGCAACTGAAAGACTTTGAATTGTTCATGTTCTCATCCGAAGTTTTCTCTTCTTACTTAACTTTAGAATTATTGAAAAACGAAATGCAACATTTATTCTACCTTCATCTATGCTGTACAGGCACAATAAGGGCTTCTCTCCGGCCATTATGACCTCATCTTTGGAAGCCCCTGGGTGGTTGAAAACATTAGCTTGTCAGCGCGTCTGTTCCGATCTTTGTCAGTGCCACACCTTTGCCAATACCATGGATTCTAGAGGTTGTGTCGCATCCCAGAATGGCGTGTACGAATAAAATATTCGCACATACATTTGCGCCTAGTGAGGTCTTGGTCCTCTTTATATTCCAAGTCTTCCTTGTCTTCTGCCTTTGCTTGGGCTCAGGTTTGAAGAAGAGCTCATATGCATTCATTTCGGCATGATGACAAAGCAAGACAAGCAGATCTGTATCATCACCAACGAGCACAATCGTGCTAGATCTAGAAGACTGTATGGCGGTCTGGACGATGAGTAGATCTGCATCTCCTTCTGCATGGATTGTGCTACATCCAGCTTGTTGAAGCTTGTTTCCGAGTAGATGGATAAACTTCTGCTTGTTTTCCTTATTTGCAAGAAACGCTTCTTTTTTCAACTTGGCAATCATGGTAGAATCAAAATTCACCGTCGGTCCGTAGGCACCTGCTCGTTGCTGATGAGTACCATCTTTTGTTGATGGGCCATTCTGATATCAGTCAAACACTACTGTGGTCTTTCCATACTTGTTGGCTACATACTGGACATACAAAGAGCAAATTGCATCATATGCAATGCCACGTGGCCAGGGGACACGGTCAAGGAGAGCCCCCCCGTCAAGAACAAAATGGACATTTCCAGTTGGTCCCCCTGTTTGGCTGTTCTTGGTAATTGTCCAAATGGCATCGGCTAGTGCTGGCTTGTTAGCTTGTCTCGGAAGAAGTGAGGAGTCGAATAAAGCTGGAGGGTAGCTGCACATTTCAAACTTGAAGAACGCCTGAGGATTCTCATACCGTCCTCCTGTAGCAAGAACAGTGAGTCTCTGAAAAAGTAGCTGCGGGTCCACTTGGATACTGCCCTCACTGAACCTTACTGCACTCTTTGACGCAAGTGTCTTCACTTGGTCCTTCTTTCGAAATGAATGGTCATGAATGTTATTGCCAAGCATTGAACACAGAACCTTCTCTCCAACCTCTTTGGCTTTGTCAGCATTCACATCCTCGCCAGCAACAACTCCAGTCGTGATACTGCGTAATGAAGGATCTGCGCTGAAGGGATTTCTCTGAGACAGGTATGTGACTAGTTCGTTAGTATCCTTATAATCACGCTCTTGTCTTGCCTTTGTTGAAAGATGAAAGTTAGATGGGAAATTGTAGCTTGAAACGTCTAAGTTCTTGATATCACTCTTGAGTAGCTTCGCTGCTGTCTCAACAATTCTTCTTGCCTTCTCTGCTTTAGAAAATTCTTTTTTTGGCTGACGATAGAACTCGCTGATAATTGATGACACTGTATGGTGGAATGTGACAACATTGGCTTTCTTGTGCAAATTAGTTACCACGATTTTGTCTCCAAAATGTTCCTTTAGCTTTGCTTTCATGTACACAGCACTATATGCCTGTTCTTTGGAACCCTGTAGATACTCCTGCATTTTGTTGACAAGATCAGTTATTGTAACTTGCTCCTCATCATTCTCCTCTAGGAACTTTACAACTTTCAGAAATGCCGTAGCCTTACCAGTGTCGACTGGCCTTCCCTGCCGCAGTCGCTTTGTGTCCTTGTCTGAGCCATCATCACTGCAGTGTTGTAGAGGGACCTGCTTACCTGTACGAAAGTTAACGCTGCATGCTTGATGGTAAACAGCGTCTGCTGCATGCAGATCTTGAGCATACTCTAGTCTGCCTAACACTATTTCAGACCATTCATCATTTCTTTCTTTGTAGATCTGAGCTATAGAATCTTGGAAGTCTTGCGTTCTCACAGGAATGACGTCATTTCCCCTTTTTCTTCCGTCATTTTTTGCAGGTTGGCCGCAAAAGAAACAGTGTTCTTTTGAGTTGAATCTTGGCTTGACAGAACACCGACCTATAGCTCGTTCTTCTTCAATTATCTTTGAAGTTGACTTTTTCGGCCTACAGAAATCTTGGCGGCATTTCTGATGAACGCTCTGACCAACTTGGGCTTGTACTTCGTGGTCACCACGTGTGTCACTTACAGGGTTAATACTATCGCTACCCTTTTGTGTCAACACAAGAACAGGCTGGCCATCGCTTAAGCTCCCTCCACAAATGCAACAGTTCTCCATCCACTTTAATCAGCCTCGCTTTAAGAAAATAATGAATATACCCTTGTTTCATTAAACATCTTTTTCTTTGCATGAATGGCACAATGAAATTCTGCCTCTAATCTTAATAATAATGGCTGTGCTATCAATAACAAGTTCTATTTTAGTGGCCAGCTCATTCCTTGATAAACAGAATTCGAAATGCCATGACAACAGATTCGTCTTCTGCCCTTTTAAATTGTGAAAAAAAAAAACGATGGGTCATTTCTTTCATTGACAAAGCGAGATGACGTAAGATAGTTGAGATATGATAATTAATTTTTAATAATTGTAAACACTATTAACCTTTGGTTATGATGAATTTCATCTGCCTTTTGGATGATAAAGACTGTCTGATAGAATAGCAGTAATTACAATTGTGTGTCTGATAGAGTTTATTTGTTCATTTGTAACCTTATTGTTCATGTTTTCATTCAGCAGATTGTAGTTCCATAGACAAAAACATCATGAAAATTGAAAAAAACTGTTTAATACTTGTAAAACACAGCATTATTATTTAAAAACGAGTAATATTTATTATATATAAATTGTAATGAGAAGAACACTTACCTTTTCACAAAAACATGACCTAAAAACAGTGCAAGTACTGCCAGAGGTTGAAGTGCTGCATTAAATGTGTGACAGCATTAAAATCGTCAGCGGTTTACTCTCATACGTTGTGTATTTCCCACAAAAAAGTATCTTTAGTTTTGTTTGGTTCATGTATTGCGCACGGAATGTTCCCAATGAAGGAAAGATTGTCAAGCAAGTCGCCAAAACGACAAAAAGAGGATTTTTCCGTGATTCACAATAAAATTGGTAACCCTGTGGCCAATTTGCTGAAGTATTTATCTTATTAAAAGGACCATTTTTTTTAATTTTCTTTAGCTAAACAAATACAGGAAAATTAGTTTGTCATTATCGAAGCACCTTAGGCAGTGAAACAAGCAATAAAATAATTCCTCTTCAAAAAGTGTGAGAGTACATGTATTGGGTTCCCTGTGGCAAAAAGTTCACAACTTTAAATGCTAAATTTTGACGTGTTCCCCTTAACGGATTTTGGGGGATTTTTAGTATGTCACTTAGTAGACAATCCTTGTTTGCATGGCAGTGAAAAAAATTATGTTGCAATTTGTTTGATCAGGACCATCTAAAACTCGTAGATTGACTGGACTATTGTGTATGGGTCTCCAAGAATGGAGAATAAGCAGTCAGCTTTTGGGTTCATTACTGCTAATGTGTAGTTCCAGTAAAACTCTGTGTACATTTGTATTCAGAAGGGACTGGAATTTCTTGACGGTTTGAGGGGGTTTCAGGGACCAAAAAAATTTTAATTGAGCAATGTATGAAGTTTGATTTGATTATGGTTGAGGGTTATTCTCTGACAGAATTCCTTCTCTGGGAGTGGTATTGATAGTTTATTGAACTATATTTCAGTGCTCAACGCTTATATAAGGACATGAGGCGCACCTCAGGGCTTGAAACTCACTTGCAAAATTACTGGCCCAATGGATGTCTTGGATTTTGCTAGTCAAAAGAATTTTGGTCAATCACCAGATATATATTGATAAAAACCTTATTTTCTACATTCAGTATTCCCTGTTTTTTTTTTTCACTAGCCAAGGTTCCAAAGAATACTTAACATGGAAACCAAGAACTGATATTTTACTTCTCTCTGGCTGGTAACTTGGCTGCCAGGAGTCTCGATCCCTGACAAGAGAGTCCCTCTTTTTGACAAAATCCCTAAGAATGAATGAAATAAGAGTGAAATGAGGCACCCACATAAACATTTTCTTTGTAACATAATCATGCATGTATTGGACATGAACTGAACTGAAAAACTTTATTTCAACACGTGACATTGATGAGCCTAAAAAAGACTCGTTACAAAAATGTAAGTGTATCTACATTAGTATATAGATTAAGAAAATACTAGAATAAGAA
>OZ026596.1:24452821-24482821 GCA_964020085.1 Micromussa lordhowensis | reverse complement strand
AGTGGTCAAGAAGGGTTTGTGGAATAAACTTTACGAACAGCTTACAAGAGACATTATTTAGAAATGCCTTTCCTGGAGGGAGATCAGAGTCGTACGATTCTCCCTTAAAAACCCCTGAGAAATGCTGAAAAAAAGGGAAAGACACACACTTTGCCCCCAATCCATGATAAGACTTCAGATTGATGAAACATAGGATCCCCTGTGACAATTTCTTTCCAGCTAGCAACATGCTCGTGTAACTTGCCCGCCCTAAAATGTTCGGGGTTTTGAAAGAGTAAATCGCCAACATCTCCAGGAGCTTCCCCTTGTGACACTTTCAGAACCGTTGATCTAAATTGAGAATTTGCTGTCACCTCGCTGCTGACAGGAACAGGGTTTCCCTGCCAATCTACCCATCGGAGACACCGTCTATTTGTTCCAGCTTGAATCACTTTAGAATCAAATGCTAAGTCCCTTTCCCATGCCCAGCCAAAGACTTTAAGGAAAAGGGCAAAATAAAAGGGAAAAGAAGATGAGAAACTTGTGGCAGCGAAACCCAAAGTCAGCAGAGAGATGACAGCTTTGACCCAGCATAACTGGGGGTTGATTGAGATAACCTTTTTCAAAACTGCCAAACTCCACAACTTTAAGGATATGCCACACAAAATGGTGAAATGAGTGAGTGAAATTGGGGCACGACTGTTTACCAAATAAAAGACATAGAGATTGCTGGGATAACATTTACTGAACTTCACAGCCACAATTACAACTCAAAATGCTGTGAAAAGACCTAATTGAGGTGCGAGCTACATTCAGAGCATTACTTATTGGAACTGGTTGGGGGTTTCTTATAATTCAGCACATTTGATTCACCAAAATCTCTCTTCCTCTGAAGACACTGTGCCTTAATATGACCCGCCTTGTTACAATAAAAACATCGCAGAGGCAGTGTAGAGGACAGGTAGCTCCTATTCTTTAATACATCACCCACACCAGACAATTTTTGGATCTGCCGCAGATTACTTTTCTCGACTTTGGCTACAACATCCAAGACCTTCTCATGGTCTTTGTCCCCAAGCAGTGGGAAGATGAAGTTGCAAAACTGATCACTGGGCTGATCAAGCTTCCCTCGCAGCGTCTCAAAGACTAGGCGATAATATGCCTCTTTTTAATGTTTGGAATCGTGGGCTGTGTTCTTTAAGGCATCAACCAATTCTAAGGCCTCCTACCTATTGAACTCTACAAGAGGGCAGGAGGCCAAACTCATAAGTCGCTTCAACAGATTGTCCACGGAGGACTTGGTCTGGGTGTCCATCGCCTCCTTCAACTCGTTATACTTGCCTTTCAATGTCTGTAAATGTTTAACAACAAACAAAACGTGTCCGAATGTAAACTCCATAAACGACAAGTTAAATTATGTAGCATAGAACACCCACACTACCCAAAGTGTTGCCCCCTGGGACAAAACACCTTCAGTTGTTCAAAAACTATCAGGGCATGCCTTCAGTTATACACGGACTTAACAATAAGGCCAAAACAAATAACAACTACAGAGTGTAACTATGCAATCAATCGTATCGAACAATAATCGCAGGATGGCAACATAACACCATGCCAGAGTCTTCGCACTCCCGTCTTATCGTCACAAATTTGTTTAACCTAAATTAGTAATCCTGAAAATAGTACAAATGCACGAAACAATCAAAAGAGACCTTGCGGGAGTGCATTAATCAGTCAATTCAATGCCATGGGCACAAGGAAATAACATAATAGCTGACACAGCTCCCTAAAGAATAAAAATTCACAAAAAGGTGCGATATCCCAGAAGCAAATTGGGAGGTGTCGCCCTCATTAACCCAATTCGTCCACATTATCAAAATCAGCCTTGTACAGAACAAACTAGCAAAGTTTCTCCAACACTTGTCAATTAACTGCCTCGAATCATTAAATAAAGCACTCCAACACGAAAAGCGAAATAAGCAACAAAATGCTGGCAAAAGTCGTCTGCATAAATTTCATAAAGTCGGCAAAATCTTGCCCTACTTGACGATCTCCATATGGTAAAATATTCTCAGACAAATTATTCCTAGACAAATTATTCCTAAGACAAACAGGCAAAATTCCGCTCACATCCGAGAAACTAATCTCATAAGCAAGGAACGAGATCTTGCCCTAACGAAACTTCACACGTATCTGACAACTTCGCCCATTGACACTGGCAAAACAGGTTTACACATATTTGTGAAACTCTACTCATAAAGATTAATCCGGCAAAACCTGGCGCATGAAGCTAATTTTATAAACAAGATTGCGAAATCTCGCCCTGACAAAACCTCGCCCAGATTTATGACCTTCACTCACTAGCACTGGCAATACCTTGCCCACACTCGCAAAGCCCAATACACGGCGACCCGGTGAAACCCCACCCACATTTGTAACACCTAACTCATAAACACTAAGGCAAAGCCCAGCCTACACCTGTTGGCCTGTTAATAAACAACGGCCCATCTATGTGGCATAAACTAAAACACAACAGAGTCCATGCAAAATAAGGAAACCCACCTAAATCTCGAAACACACCGAAACACAAGATAGCTGGGGTCCTAATAAACCTATAGGCAAACCCCGAACATAAAATAGAACATTCACCTCTAGGTCTTAACCACGCGCTGCATCTTGCGATCCTTGCGGAGCCTGCGGAGCCTGAATGGCCTCCGGAGCGTTTCCTGCTTGAAGAGCTACAGGTGCTTGTGGCGCTTGTGGCGCTGCTGGGGCCGACTATACTTGCGGAACCTGCAATTGTTGTGCAACCTGCGGAACTTGCTGAACCTACGGAGCCCGAGCCGCTCCCTGACGAAGACCTTCACGACGAGCCGGGGCTTTTGGACTTGTCTATCTGCCATATTATACAAACAGAGAAGTCGTGCGGTTCGGACGAGAACAGTAAGAAAAAGTTCTCTACTCTGGTTTTCCGCTGGAAGGAAACTGAGCAAGAAACGAATGTTCTCCATCCTATTTATGCCATCCTGGTTACGCAATCAGCATGGATATGCAGGCCTGGTGCTAATTATGCATAACTTATCTTATTATTATTATGTTATATAGAGGATATTACATGACCGCGCATGGATATGAATTTTATCTTCGAGTGTTCAACTCGATAGTCGAACACGAGTCGAACACGAGAGGATAAAATTCATATCCACAAGCGGGCATGTAATATTCTGTTTATTATATAAACACCGGATAAACTCCTGTGAAAAAGGCGCAATTTATTATCTAGCCATAACGAGGGTGATCTCTTCACGTGTGAAGATAACATATTATCTTCACGTGTGAAGATATGAAGTTTTCGTGGGAAAGCTCACTTGGTATTTCACTGGTGTTTATATAATAAAATATCGCATTTCATTAGGAGCATTGTGAATAGTTATTTCTTGCGCTGATGGAGCCAGGACAGGTAACAGATGCTACAAAAAAATGAATTGAAAATTGGTTTAAAAAAGTGAATGAGATGAAATTCATAATTGTTCTTTTTCTCATAGAAAACAAAGAGAATTGTTAACATATTTAAAAAACAAAGCCAACAAACATGAAATGAGAGATATCCTATGGGGAATATATAACAATTAAACAACAACTAGAGTGAAAGCTGACAGAAAAAACTTAATCAATGATATCAACCCCGGTTGCCCTTGCAATAATATTCATAAAAATTATCCATATTCTGACATTTTGAAATTCAGACTAAGGTGGGTGGTGAGTTACAAAATAAACAAAGCTACAGCTCTTTTTGAGTCGATAAAATATTATACCTTTTTAACAAAGCAACTCTCGAGGATGATAACCGTTCCATGGGTACATTCATCTATTGGTCTGGTCTCAAACCATGCATTAAAATGGACTTCGAACTCTGCTGATCGAACTTCGATCTTGCATGGTTTGCTCTCCTCGGCATAATATTTAAGATGACTTAAACAACGCAAATACATTCCAAACAACTTGGCAGCTTCCTCTGAATCTTTGGCAAATATCCTCTGATTTGTCCCCTCGCTACCCACATCAAAATATGTACCATGAGTGAGCCGTGGTCAAGATGTCCCATGTGAATTTCTGTTCGGCGTGTGTCTTTAGGTGCTTGGCCGGTTCCGATTGTTTGTTTATATCGGAATGTTCGTTGACACATACTTCAAGCTTACATTGGTGAAACTGCACGCAATCTTGAAGTACGTGTCAACGAACATTCCGATATAAACAAACAATCGGAACCGGCCAAGCACCTAAAGACACACCCCAAACACAAATTCACATGGGACATCTTGACCATGGCTCACTCATGGACAAAGAGGAAAATTAAAGAGGCATTTTACATCGCACGCTTCAACCCAGTCCTAAACAAACAAGTCCAATCATTCCATCTCACTCTATACCCCATGGGAACTGGCATTACGTAACCACAAATATAAAACAGTTAGTTTATGCAATTTTATCACTCTGAAGATGATCGCAAGATCGAAAACGTTTAGTCAAACATTTTAACAGTTTTTACCTTTTACTATTTTTTTAGACTTAAACAAATCGCTTGAGACCACGTGGGAACCAGTCGACACACTTTGCATAACAACTGTTTCACTTGAATCGAAGAACATGAATAATGCATATACTAACCTTCTATTTCCATTCTGAGAGAGCAGCAATGTACTCAAAAGTTCCCTCGTTTTAACCACTGCTTTGCTTACAACTTTCGCATTTCTTTTTTTGTGGATTGTGCGAAAATGGTGCCCTAATCCATTTTCTTCGAAGAATAAATTCTCCTTTTGGCTACTAGCCTCCGGGCAGGTGACTTTTTTCCTACTGCAAGCCTTGTGGACCGGTCTTTGAAATTCAGGATAATCCGCCATTGAATTCGCTGCCATATTGAAAGCACGATTTGGCAGTCGCTCCGCGTTTCCTCTCCTCCCCATGATTCCCTGCGCCCGTCCTCGCTAGTTAATTATTATTTCTTTTACTATCACGTGGGTGACTGGGGATGAGGCAGGTACAGTATAAAGAAGACTTCCAAAAGTGGAGGATGTACAAACAAAAAAATGTGAGAATTTCAAGTGTGGAACAAAGAAAGCGACTTGTGAAAACAAAGGAGTCAGGCATTTTCAATGCCATTGAAAATGGCCGATTGCACTGCTTGCACGCGCAGTGCATTTTGGGTGACATGTGGCTGACTTGGGTCCTTTAACTAAAAGGAGATTTTAAAAAGAATACATGATCCTTGAGTTTGCAAGGGACTGCTATCTTACTCTAGATTTAGGAAGTGATGGAATGGTTGTTTGTGGCAGCAAGATTGCTGATCAAAGCATATGAATTGTAGACAATGACTATGAATAAGAACCAGAATAATTTACATTACTGAATGAAAGCGTAATACACAAATGCCCTTAAAGAAATGTCACGGCAAGGACAGTTCCCCTGACCCGTGTAGTGGCTATTAGAGACCTTTAGATCCGAGAACCAGGACCAGGACCAGGACCAGTTTTGGTTGCGCCGCATACTGGGCATGCACACTAGGTCTGTCATGGTCACACAACCTGAAAAACTCGTCCTCGGCAAGTGGTCGACGACGAGTTTTTGTTAACAAGTCGCCCTCGCGAAACCGGTTTTTTTAGGTAAGTTTTATTTGTTGTTGACAATACTTTATCTTTCAAAAGACATAAAAAATATTTTCAGTCGTGTAAACTGTAGTTTCGATATCCAGTTTGAAACAAATGAAGAGAGGAAAACTGATTTTTTTTTTGTCGGCTTGTTATGTAAACAAGCAAGGCCAAGTTGGTATTTTTATTTCTTGAAAGCTTTACGGCCATTGCGGGGAGCAATTAAATGAAAGATATTAGTCTTTTAACCTTTGCAAAAATACGAATTGTCCTTTTTTTGTCTCGAAAACGGACGAAAACAAGAGAAACTTATTACTTCTTATTTCTCTTGGCAAGGTCTGTATTTTTTTTTTTGATGAGCTTGTTGATTTGTAAAAACATTAGTTGGTTGTTAAAATTAAGCAGAGATAATCTCAATTATACCTGGGCCGCGAAGCGGCCTGCCAGTATAATTGAAATTATATAAACAAACTCCGTTCGAAATATATGAGAAAACATCAGGTAGAATTCTGCTTATTTGTGCTTCGAACCACTTTTTAATGCATAAAAAAGCCTGTCCCTGGTAGAGACAGGTAAAGGAATGACGTAATCCCATAGTGCCCCTGTACAAGCACATGGTCCTATGATCCTCTGCATCTTTTTAACGCTGTGTGAGGAGACTAGGTTTGAGGGGTGGGACTCATATATTTCTTACTTCGTTTGTTTATATAATTTCAATTATACTGGCAGGCCGCTTCGCGGCCCTGGTATAATTGGGATTATATTACACAAACTCCATTCAAAATATATGAGAAAACATCAGGTAGAGTTCAACGCCCTGACATGTTATGTGCAGAAGAGGGGCTGGGTATGGGAAGATCAATAATAGCAACGCAGAATCTGCAACATCAAAAGTTATTTTAATTTGCCATGACCATCTTAAGCCTAAGGGCAACTTAAAAATTATTTTAATACAGAATGAGCATAATTGGCCTTAAAAATAGGCTTGTAGTAGAACTTCTGGAAGGTACTAACACAAGACCAATCTGCCATTTTCACAACATCATCAAGTGGAGCATTGCTGTTCACTGCTGCTGTTGTTGAGGCTCCACGAACGGAGTGGGCCTTAAAAATGTTAGTGTCAATACCAGCATTCTTTAAGACTGTGCGTAGCCAACGGCTAAGAGTAAGTAAGAACCTAGTAAGTAAGAACCTTTATTTGACTTCGAATTACAGATAGCAACCAATTATGCTAATATCTTCGAAGAAATAAAATAATATATAAAATAAACTAAATAGACAAAAACTTAATGTACATAATAAATAATTACAAATTCGCATGTATGTAATAATGTACAATAGATAAGATATAAAGTTAAGCTAAATTACAGAAAGGACAACAATCACGATCAAATTTAATTTGATTAACAGCTAATTTAAATGCATTGGTTGTAGGAGCAGTTCTAATTGAGTTAGGTAACGAGTTCCGGAGTTTAGGAGCAAAATAACGGAAAGAATGTAGGCCATAGGTTGTGGTATTAACCCTGGGGACATTGAGAAGAAGTTGGCCTCGTAAGTTCTAAGTGGTATTTTATCGTTGAGTAAATTCTTAATATATACAGGGGTGTTACCATTAAGTGCTTGATAAGTGAGAGTCAACATATCATGTATCCTGCAGTCTTGTAAACAAGGCTGGTTAATGTAGTCTCATAATTCATCATAAGTGCTATGAAGGTCATTGAAGACAAAGCGAAGGCATCTCTCGTTAATTTTCTCCAGTTTATCAACATCCTTTTTGCCACAATAAAGCCAGATAACGGAACAGTAATTAAGATGTGATAATATAAATGATTCATATAGACGTTTCTTAGCACCAGTTGGTATTAGACGTTTATGTCGTTTAAGCACTTGCAGTTGATTACTGACTTTGCGAACTAGTTTGGATACATGCTTATGAAAAGTTAGTGCATTGTCAATCGTTATACCCAGAAGTTTCATGGAGGAGCTCAACTGCAGGTTCCTATTCTTAAATTGCAATGGAAGATCTTCACTGTTGGATCCAACCCACATTGAAAGACATTTGTCGACGTTAAGACCCATGCCGTTTGACTGAAACCACTCAGAGGCAGATTGAAGGTCAGCCTGCATTGAAAGTTGGATAGTGACAGGATCCTTGGCAATAGCAAAGAATTGTGTATCATCAGCGTAAGTGTTGATCTCGGAACTGCGTGAAATGAGCAAAAGATCATTTATGAAAATGTTAAATAATAGTGGTCCTAGTACAGACCCTTGTGGAACGCCCTTATTTATCCTTGTCCAATCAGAAAACGTATCCCCAATTGTTACTCTCTGAAAACGATCAGTGAGGGAGCTTCTTAACAATAATAAGCTATCGCTGGATAAACCATAAGATTTCAGCTTAGCTAATAGGACACGGCACGAAAAATTGGATTTACTTTAAATTTGATCTTGATCAAAGTCGAGGTCAAATATGATTATAGGTTTGATCTAAACTTTGACGCGCGTCAAATGTGTGTCAAAAATGTTATGGCTTTGCCTATACATTTACTCCTTGACAAAGAAGAGGGCAAACGTGATCTTACCTTTGACTCCACCTTTGACGCTCGTCAAAGGAGGAATCAAATATCTTGATGTATTTGCCATGCATTTGATCCCTGTCAAAGGCGAGGTGAAACATCTCAATAACTTTGACTCCAGTTTTGACGCGCGTCAAAGGCGTTCAAAGACACCACAGTTTTGCATACCTTTGATCATGTCAAAGGCATTCAAAGACACCACGGCTTTGCACACCTTTGATCTCTTATGTCAAAGGCGAGGTCAAATATGGCTATATCGTGCGACTCCTCTTTAAACACCCTAGTTACCTGTGTTTTCGTATTTTTTTCTGTTTTGACGATTAAATGAGAGCTCGCTTTCTCGCCAAGATGTATTTTTTTTAAATAAAAAAGTCCTTAGTTGACGTGGAGGTGGCAGAAGAGAAAAGCGGGAAAACGCGGCTGCCAGCGGCTTCCCGCATTTCTCTGGCCAATCAGAGACGAGACTAAAGGTCGGCGAAGAGGAGAGAGGACATGTTTTTTCATTGCAGTTCATTTTGGCGACCTTGGTGAAATTCTCATTGTATTTTGGACCAGGAAAGGTAAGTCTTTAAATTTCATTCAGTTATTTTCAATGTTCAGAGAATAACGAGACGTAAAAAGTGAATTAAACGCAGCAATGGCTACCTAAAGAGCTATGAATTGCGTATATTCAAGTCAGGAAGAATCCTTGGCAGTGACGAAGAAAAGATTAGGCTTTAATTTATTTTAAAGTTGATAAAGACATACTTTTCCTTATACTCAGTCAAGTCTTGCTAAGGTTTTATAATTAGTGCTTGATATAAGCTCAACTCTATCTGACTCTACCGTTCTACGTAAGCTTATGAGCTTAAATTGTTGTGCAGAATACTCGAATTGGCCTCTGGTAATTTCTGAGCTTACAGCTGTAAATAATTTCCTTGCAAGAAGGCACATAAAATTAGAGACAACTTGCATTGAATGAAAAACGTAACGATCCCTCTCGACCTGGCTGATTTATTATACCACTGAAAGAGTAGTTAACCCTTTAAAATTCAATGTATGGTTAAATAAATTCTTCCATTGTCTCTGGTTACCATTCAAATGGAAAGAAAGCTCTGTTTGTTGCCACGGTTGAAATCTTCATTGATGTCAATAAATGAATTTCACTGGTTTGAATAATTTTTTTTTTCGTTGTATATCAGACTTGTGGATCAGTCATTTTGAAACTCCACTATTTCCTGCTCCCAGCTGTGAGCAAACTGCAGGCATTTCATTTTAGAACTTTCCCTTGGATAAGAAAACTCTGCCTTTGTCTCTGGTTACCATTCAAATGGAAAGAAAGCTCTGTTTGTTGCCACGGTTGAAATTGTGATGAAGTTTCGTCATTGATGTCGATGCTCAATTGCCTACCATATAGTGTCACACCAGGTGATCAATTATGCACCTACCCTGTGACATTTGCAAAACTGAATAAAAGAAAAAAACTTCTCTCTCAGACATCAGCTTTGAAGTTCCTCTTCCATGCATGCAAATTTCTCACTTTATTAATAATTGCCAGTTAAATACTGAAAAGGCAAGTTCCCATTTGCAGGCCTTTTCAGTCAAGATGAATTATTAAGATTGCACTGGATATAAGAATTATACCTTGAACAAGTCATTTTTCTTTCTTTATGTCTGAGTGAGGTATCTTTATAGTTAAGTCAAGTATAGGTTTTTTCAGCCATCAGATCATTTTTGTGTCAGTGTATTATTGTCCATGACTAATAATAGTTTGACTAGTCAAGATATATGTAGCCAACTGAATCGATTACCCATTGATCATTTAGTTGGCTCCTAAAGATGACCTGGCAACTGATCAGCCACAATTTCAAGTTTCAAGTTTCAAGTTTATTAGGAGAGTTAACGAAATACAGAATATGATGTACCACTGCTCGCAGTTAGCTACAACTATTCGAGGCGAGCAGTGGTTCTACGCATTAAAGTGCCACAATGACGAAAATCGCATCCTTCAAATCTGAGCCATTTTAAGACATAAACAAGTAGTCTGTACAAGAGTAAAAATGCTGTTTACTGTTTTCAAATATCTCTTTTCGTTCCAGAGATATTCAAGTTTTTAAAGTATGCAAATTAACAAAGTGATAACGTCATAGACTCAACCGCATTTTGATCAAATATGATAAACAAGGATATCTCAGTCAATTTGTATGATAAATGTTTGAATTTCTACAGTAAGATTCTACTAGTGGTGCTCCGCAATATGAGCTTAACAATTTTTATTACCATAGCAACATACTAGATTCCAGACCTTCACAATATTAAAGGCTTTTCTGACCACTTTCAGGGTTCTATGTTGATATTTGCCAATGGTGCCTCATCTGCATAATCCAGCAAGCATATAAATACATTAGGCTGAGTTCATAGCCTTGTTTAATGTTTTCTAAGCTTAAAATCACTAAATATTGATATCAGGCTAGAGGGGACTGGAAAAGAGTGGGTTGCCATGGGAACGGAAATTGTTATAGCTGTAGATGTGTTGCATTTAGAACTATTAGGCTACCAAGTTTCATTGGTTTCTGCTGCAAATTGACTGAGATAGCGCTATTTATATACTTCATTTAATATTTGGTTGAGTGTATGACGTCATCAGTAATCTCATTTGCATATTTTACTCATTTTGCAAACTTAAATATCTCCTGAACCAATGCAGATATTTGTAAACGGTAAATGGCGTTTTTAATCTTTCGTAGAATTCTATGTGATTAACCTAAAAAATCAAGGGGTAAAACTTTGATCATAGTAGCACTTTAAATGACAGTTACAATACAATCACAATGTTAGGTAGAATTAATTATAATTATTATAGTCGTACAATATATTTACAATACTACAATACTATTACAATACTAAGAAAATTAATTATAGTCTTGCAGTATATTAACATGTAAATAAGCTGAATACAATACTAAGTAACTCAATTAATTCTTTGATGTCATCAATTTATTATATCTGATATTAACATGATAATAGATCAAATTTATGCAATTCATATGACTCAAACAACAGCTATTACTTGTCATTGATGAGTAAAAAATTAAGTTTTCCTTAGAATACAGTGGTAAGGTTCCAAATTTTACTAGCTTCTTTAGTAGGTGAAATTGTGACAATGTTTGATAAAAGTCAAACTTGCAAATTAGTTGCATTTTCAATTGCAAACTGAAAAGCTGACCTCATAATAATTCTTATGTGACCTCTCTGGACAGTACCAACAGGTTTAGAGTTTCAAGTCTTGGTCTTTTGAGTAGTAGTGAGGCAAAAAAAATATGAATACTGTGCCAATGAAAATCTGACAACTGGAAATTTGCTCATCAATGTTGTTATTTTTATCTTTCCATTAGCCAATCTAGAAGAACTGAAGATATCAGCAGAATAAAAGTGGGACAGGATACAACTTAGAACTCTGTAATTCAGAGCTCCAAGTCAATGTGTGCAAACATCAACATTTTGGTAAGTAATTAAGAGGCTAGAACATACACTTTTTGGGAATGCATTTTAAGGATGGAAGGAGTTTGCTAATCAAATGTACATTTCACATAGAAAACCACAGGGCAAATAAGGAAAAACAGACTACTGATCATGAAGGATCGGAGGAAATTACACAGGAACAGCAATGTATCCCCAAAGGTATGTGTATTCCTCATTTCTTGTCACAGTTTATGTCAGATTTGTTGGTTTTTTAGATTGCTATTTTGCAGCCATATAAGATCCTCTGTTGTGTAATGTCTGTGAGAGACAAGACAGTAAGGCAGACAGATGTACTTTTCTGTGTGGCTGTAGGCTTTTTGCTTATTTGTGCCAAGCTGTGTGCTTTTAAAATAACCATAAGTCTTTGTTCTCCTATGAAATTATAGCTGGGGATAAGCCCCTGTTCAGCAGTGCAACTAGCTCTTAATGACATACCTGTGTGACCAAACCTTTGAGTAGAATTATGGAGAGAAATACAAAAGAGAAGGCTACCAATTGAGTCACCTCTTCTACCCTTGACTCGTGCATTTCTCTGAAAAGTGTTATGCACTTTGATGAAAATATTTGTCTACAGACAGTATCATTTCCAAGAAGCAAACAGTTTTCTTTGAGCAAAGCTCAAGGAAAATCGTGAGCTTTGAGGAGCACATATTGCCAAAGACATATATCTTTGCAAATAAATAAAGACGATGTGTAGCACTTTGTGGTAACCTTGGTAAAAAAGCTGAAACATCCTGACTGATGAAGGGGTTATTCCCGAAACGTCGCCAATTAACTGAATTGAGCAATTTCAAATGAACATTTTTCACAGCCTTATATCTTTGCATATATTCAAAGTCAATATAGTGGAGGCTATTGTGATTAGTAGCCTTCAAATATAAAACTAACATTCTGGATCTTTAAAATTGAGGAATATTGCTCAGATTTCGCCCAGTTTTAGCTCGGGCATATTTAGCCACGTGATACACCTACGTTTAGACCAACCACTTGAGCGAAGATCTGTTGATGGATTATGAACAAGACTATTTTCACTGTTCTTTTGTCAGTTGACAGAGGATGAGATTAAAACTCCAAGTCTGTAGTAAAAGTAAATACATATGTGCTATTGACGTAAGCTCCGTCTATTAGGGGGAGGAGTTATGATTTTATTGGTCATGATCACGTTTTATTAATGTGATAGTAGCAAAAACTATTGGTAAACTTAAAGCAATAGAATGGCAAGATTCCCCCCGTAATTTGTCTGTTTGCTTCTGTTTAGACAAGTGCGGACAAGCAATGGTTGACAGGATGGACTTACCCAGTAAAGATGCATTGACTAATTTCGTCAACACTTTAGACTGTCAAAATATACTTTCCGTGGAAAGCATGGCGATTCAGAGGACATTGACCCCCCAACAAGGCAGTTTAACCACTTTGATGAGAGAGATGTGGAAAACACTGTATTCGACTTCACTTCTAACGCAAGAATGAGCAAGTGCAAGCAGCAGAAAAGGAAAACTGCCAAAACATTAGGACTTCCATGCTACGGAATGTGCCACATGGAAAGAACACTAACACCAGTCAACTGTCGAATGAACTTTTGAACGAATGTGCCATAACTTTCCCGCAGATTTGCGTTTATCCTCCCAATTGTCTAGTCTAGTCTAGAAAACTTAAGGAACTGAGAATTTAGTCATAGTACGTAAATGTTAGGTAAAAACGTTTTTGTCCAAAGACGGAACATTTATTTCGCTATACGTGTAGTTTGAAACCAAAGCCTGTAACGTGGCCTTTTGAAGCCTGACCGGAAGCCCAAAACATTTATGTAAGGTACTTGAAGGTACTTACTCCTGATAAAACGGGGAACAAAATTAAAACTGGGGTGAAGTTGAGTATATCTAAAATTTTCTTAAAATCAGCAAGGATCTCTCTGGGCCGCTTTTCCGTTAACATTTGTAAATAGTTTGGTGCAAGAAACCTTATTAAAGCTGATAAATTCCTTCCAAACTTGTCAAGTATAAAACAAGAGTACGGATATAATTGCATCTTTCGTATACAGAAATACAAAGCCAGTGTAGCAGGCAGGAAATGCGTAAAAGATGCGGATCGCGCGAAACGCGATAAACGGTCGCGAGGCGCGAACGAGGAGTGCGAGCGAGAAGTTCAGGCAAGAGGTGCGAGGGCGGAACACGCAAGGCACCTTTGACAAACCTTTGGCCCGCGTCACAGGTATCTTCGACCACGTCTTTGGCAAACCTTTGACTTGAATCACAGACAAATTTACTTACACCTTTGACCCGCTTTTGACAGCACGCAAAGGCGCATCAAAAGGTCGCCTTTGTTACCCGCCTCTCACAGGCGTTCAAAGGTGAGTGAACACGGCCTTTACCGCCTTTGATGTGGGTGGCAAAGGTGGCCTTTACAAAACCTTTCACCATACATTTGATGCGCGGTAAAGGAGATTTTTCGTGCCGTGGGAGTTCATGTGGAAGACAATCAAAAGCCTTTGTTATGTCAATACCCACAATGGCAGCGATAGACTTGTGGTCACAGGCAATTCTCAATTCCTCCAAAATGCGCAGCAGGGCAGTCTGACAGCTATAATTCCGACAATAAGCAGATAAGTATGGTGATAGCTTCTCATCAAAGAAGTTAACAAGCTGTTGTGATAGAATACGCTCCATGATATTGCTAAAGGTGACAAGAACAGTTATGGGTCGGTAATTTTCCTTGAGGTATTCGGTGTCTTTCTTAAACACTGGCGTTACCTGACCAGACTTCCAACAAGCCGGAAAGCAGTTGCTGGCGATTGAAGAGTTAAAGAGAGTGCTCAGAGATCTTGCTAAGATGCTGATGCTATCTTTTACCAGCCTTGTGGGAATATCATCATGACCGATAGCTTTAGAAGCAGGTAATGACTTGATAATATCAGTAACAACAGCAGGAGTAGTATTGTTGAAATAGAAGTCATCCGAAGGATTGCCATCCATAAGGCTAGAGATGGTTTTGATACTATGGTGATGAAGAAAATCTGGGCCATACAGAGATGGATCAGGTTCAGGGATATTATCAGCAACATGAGTGAAGAACTGATTGAAAATATGAGCTATACGTACATTAGGGGTACATTAGGTGGATTTTCAGAGGGAAAGCAGGATCCCTCAGCAGGTGTTTGGAGTGTGGGATCATGGTAGGGTTCTTGATTAGAAGGTTCAGGAGGGCTGGCCACCAAGGTTGTGCCTGCCACACTGGGGCCACGAGGACCAGGTTTGCTTTGTCCTGAGATACTTTTTTCAAAACTGGTCCGATCAGACTGAATGGTGGAAAGGCATAGCCTTTTAGAAGGGACCAGTTGAGGGTCATTGCATCTGTGTAGGTAGCACCTGGGTCTGGTTTCCAGCTGGCATAAATTTTAGGCCCAAATATCTCCAATGGCGAAGCATGCTTCAGAAAAAGGAGCATACCGTCTAAAAGGTGGTACTTCATACTAACATAATCTGCAAAAAAATCTTTGGGCACTCACTGAATTATTCCACAGAAGGCCTGCAAAAATGCCGCCTACCAAAGTGTACGCACTTCCATTTCTTCATTATAACACCCAAACTCGGTAATTTTGACACAGCAACGGAGAAAAAAAATGCCACAAAATGGTTACATACCACACACTTTAATGGACTAAAACCATATATATCGAATCGCTTGAAAAAAAACTCGCCCACCACAGGGTACCCATGTCAATGTTTTTTTTTATTATTACAATGCGCAAATTCGATAATTGTGACACAACAGACAGAAAATGTCACAAAATAGTTAGGCACCATACACTTAAGTGAAATAGAAAATTGCGATGTAATTGCTTGAAAAAAAATCGTCTACCACAGCGTACCCACGCTACTTATTTCATTATAACGCGCTAATATGGTAATAATGACATAGAAACAGACAGAAAATGCCGAACAATGGTTACACATCATAAACGTTAATGAAATAGAACCATCTCAAAGGAATTTTTCCCTAAGCAATCAAAATAGCAATAGGCAGCTTAATTAAGGCTTCTAATATTATATACGTGAACTACGTGGCAGGACTTACTCTTCTTCAAGTCAGACATGCCAGTCACAGAACACTATGAAAATCCTTAAATTGTCTGTATTCAAATGGATAAACACTCTGATTGAAAGTAAGTTACAGTTCTAGATCCCTCCTGATTTGAAGCCGTGTTCTAATGATGGGAGCTTCAGCCACGTATGGATCTTCCTCCTCATCTTCATTTTCTCCTCCCTCGGGTACCGATTCTGTTGGTGTTGGCCTCGCCTCTTCTGTTCTATAAAGAGCCCCACTCCTGTATAATGCGGCCAGTCTACTGAAATACCTGGAAATCTGGGTAAATGTCAGCCACTCGTCTTTGGTGAACACCTTCGTTCCCTCAGCAGTTTGCATGGACCTCATTCGAGCTGCTACATCCTCAGCTGTTGCTTTATTCCCAGTTTCCTCTCCTTGAAGGAAGACTTCACGCAAAAATTGGCGTACTTTGGTGGTGAAATGCACAGACTTCTTGGTCTTTTTTAGTGCCCAGCCCATGTCAGCTGTTGCCGGTGTGTCTTGCGACTGGCAAAGGGAAACTGAGGCAGATCCAGATGTGGACAGGTGAGCTGCTTCCATGTAGCTACCAGATATTGACTTGCATGTCTCTGCCCACTTTTTCTTTATCACGTCGTACGTGTACTCTCTTTCTAACGCCAACAGGTGTTTGCCTACATCAAGGTGCCGCTGAAGGCTGCTGTGACTTTGGTAAACCTTTATACAACCCTCCTCTGGACAGCCAAAGATCACATTCTCTTCTTCTTCAAGCTGAATCCCTTCTGCGGTTATAGGTACCATTGGAGTTGCTGCAGGCTGCTGTTCCCGCGTGATGGAAGGAGCACGGAAGACACCAGTCAGCATGTCAGGACTGCTGAACGCCTGATGAACTTGTAAGTTCGTCGGGCCTTGAGGGGTACCAAGACGCGTCAGTAATGCCGCTGAAAAGACCTTTCTGGGTCCAACATTGTAGGCCCGCCAAGGGATGATCGCTCCGGTTTTAGTGAACAAGAAGTTGTTTAAAGACTGTATGCCACTCAAGGAGTGCTTGGTCATGTTTTGGGACTTTTCGTCAACCTTACACACCGCTGAGTAGCAACCTTTGATGCCTCCATGCGAGTCGATAGCAGCTTTCATATCATTGGCTGTCTTGACGTCATTGCCCTCATTGATGTAGCGCCTAATGTGGCTCTTCAGGGCGGCGACTCGGCGGTCACAAATGTCTTTTCCAGCTTGGGCCTCACTAAAGTCATAACGAGCTATGCAGACACCAACGCGCTGTCCAAGGCTTGGAAGACTGAGAAGAAGAAATGCGCAATGATAACAGCCTGCGTTGTCAGATCTCAAGAAGGCTTCATTCAGTCTAGATTCCTGTCGCTTTATGGTGGTTAGTGAATCTTCGATGATGGAAGCAACACTGAACCAGTTTTGATTGCATTCATCAAATAAGTGGATAAATGTACGTGTCTGAAAATCATAATAGTAAAGCAATTTTTAGCATAAATAATGCACCAGGGGACCTGGTCATAGTAAATTGCTAATGGAGTAACCCGCGCTCCAAATAGAAATAATATCTGGGAAATTCGTATTTCTTTTTTCGAGAACTTTTACGGCCATTTATTTGGGTTAAAGATATATTCCGTCCCATAAGCATTTGCCCGCGCTTTTATGCGTAGCCAAGTTTTATTTTAGGGTAAGTGAAAATAAATAAAATTTGAACTTACCACTGAAAGGAATTTAAGCTGTCGCGTCATTCCTGGCATTCTTATCAGTTATCTAAATTTGTAATCGGTTAGAGCAATAAAGAGCGCGTGCACGAGAAACTACAATGGGTGAGAAAAGTGTTGAGACACATGGTAGTAGAATTCGATTTTGGAGCGTCTTGGTCATATTTTGCCCCCTTCCCCCCCCCGCCCGAAAAAAGCAATGTTGATTGTTCTATTTCGTCGACTGCACAGACCTCAGCACCTTCACAACATTGAATTGGGGGGCCGGGGGTATCAGAGAATTAAGGCTAGATGCAAACAAAATAGCACAAATGCGTGACGACTAGCGTCAAGTGTCTCAACTACTTTCGTCGCTCATTGTAGTTTATCGTGACCAGCGAGCGATAAAGAGAGAAATGAACAGGCACATGACTCCTACCTCAATTGTTCCCTCTTCTGCTTTAGTGATGGCCACCGATAAATGCCAGGACTTCCCCTTCTTTCCAAACCAGTCGCGTTGCGTTTCGCGAAAGCTGGTTGGAACGAACTTCATCGCCCAGTCCATTATAAGCAGCACTTGCGATGGTTTCAGGTTATCAACTATTTCACTCTTGGCCGCGTCCTGGTGAACTGAACGAAGCACGTGCGACTTCCACTCTTCTATACTCGACGCAGCGCAGTTTAAATCATGCTGTAACTCCTCTCTTTTATCAGGACTAAAAAAAGAAAGAGGAAAGAGTAGCGCTTGTCAACATCATGGTTCCATAACATCAGAATTTTTACTTTGGAGCCGTTTTATCAAAGGGTAAGGATTCTTCACTGGCTTCACTTTTTTTCCCTAAACTGCGCTTCATTTAAAATATATTTTTATTGGGTTAAGAACCACCCAAAACCCTATAAAGTTTTCAAAATCATAGAAAAGCGCCCTGAGGACGACATTGTTAGTTGAGCATAAATGCTTAACTCTGCTTTTCTGTCAGAAATATGCTCTTACCTAAGGTGTACTTCACTTGAATCCACTGCTAGTTGCAGATCTGAAAAGGCATTCTTTAGGTCCTCGCACCGGTCACAGGTGACGTTATGCTGATGCTGGCACTGACCCTTAAACTCTGTGTCTGTCTTACTGAGGGCCAACTCTGCGCACGGGGATTCGCTGGCTGTGTGGATCTTGAAATCCGTCTTCAGATAATGTCGACCAGCTTTGAGTCGCATTAGAATGCTATCGGCTATTGTGTTATCCAGTCCTACGATAGAAAAATATACGATGTAACAAATATTGATACTCTGCTAGCTTATTCAAAATTGTGACAACTCGTGTACCTACAGCAATAATGGAAGGGGTTTGTATCTTACCGGCTTGTTTGAGTTGATGAGTTTTTCTTCAAGAATAGCGAACGCCTGCACCCCATCTGTCTGAGTGCTATCAAGACCGGCTAATGATTTCTTTAGCGAAGCCCCACAAACCTGAAGGGAAACAAAAATGTTTGGGTTTCAAATTGTATTATTGTTAAATATTATTTCTAAATGCAACCTCTACTACTACACCACTACTTTAACCCTGATCAAAATTTGTTGCTTACAAACATTTTGTAATCCATACCTTGATTATATTGAAGAGCGTGGAGCATCCGAGAGGCTCAAAATTGGACTCTACACAGGAGTTCAAGTACATGCGCACTAGATGGGAAGATATAACTGTGCGCACCAAGTTTGGGATTTCTAAGCTCTGGCCACTCTCAAGTTTAAGAGTTCTGGTGCCGTACGCCACATCTTGAAGAAATGATGGACTCGACAAGAAGTCAAGAAAGTGGTCCACTTTGACTGCATCCAAACGGCATCTGGTGATCTTTGGTGGGTCAATGGGTTGCCCTGGCTTAGCTTGAAAAGCGTGCTTTCTTGCTTCGTCGATTCTCCAATTTGAGAGACCCGGAAGTAAAGCCAGTAGCTCGGTCTTAGAGTAGTCGGTCACGAAAAGCTACAGGATCTGCTGTCTCGTGTACCAATTGGCGGCCTCCTCGTACAAAATCACAAGCCTGGCAACCAGTGTATCTTCGACAATACCCTCGGCCGCTTGTAAACGAGTGCGCCGTTGCATGACTTGCTGGTTGAGCCAGGAGGCAATGCCAGGGGCAATGGACCCAAGCACGGCTTCAATAGCCTGTCCCGCTTTTTTCCGGTAGTAGCGCTGAGTTCTGGATGACATGGTACGAACGTCAGATTGACATTGTGACCTTAGCGGGCTGACTCTACCTTCAGTAGCCATTCTAAGGAAATTATTAAGGTAGTAAAGGCGGTGCTGTATTTGAGGAGAAGGCTGCCATTCCGCTGACGTCTCTGCTGTACAAAGAGACTCCTGGGACGACGTCCGCGACAAAACTTCTGAATGGTGGTCACTGGGGTCACAGTTGCAATCGCTATTCTGAAAGAGAAAAAGACCTATACAGGACATATCTAATTGTTCCATCATTTTGATATTATTCCGGTATAGTCATTGTGCATGTGTGCTTTGTTTATGAAAGCTCTACAAATCTACTCAAACCGGCTGTAAAAACCCTACAATTAATAACAGAAGTAGAGTAAACTTTGAATGGTAATTGTTAAGAGTTGTTGATGATTATATTTTATCAAATTTCGCGCGATACGCTTAAAGTGAAGTTCGATAATCAAGAGTGATCAACAAGATAGCCAGTCTTAGAGAGAAGAAAAATTTTATGACGAAATCATAATTATAGCGACTCAGTATGGAATCCCGCGAGCTTATTCAAAGTCTGTACAAATAGTTGCGAGAGCCTGAACATTTTTCCCAATACATCAAGCAACAACGACGTCCCTGCATTGTTCGAAAGATCGGTAGATTCTGAGAACAACTATAAAGTACGTGACGCAAATGTCTCACCCTCTCAAATCACTAAACTTATTTACACTCTACCGAAGATTTACTCACCTCATTAATGAGATCTTCTTGGAATCGTACGTGAAGGACAGGGGCAGCAGACAAATGTTCCAACTCTTCTGTAGTAGGTGGTAACTGTGATGGTGCCACTATTTCCTCTGCAGACTCTGCGGAACATGAAAGTTCGTGACCCTGGGGCTCTGGGTGAGACGTTGACGCCAGCTCTGTAGAACCTACAGTTTTGAGATGGTCACTACGGCATTGTCTACAAATCCCTGCGTACAAGAATAAAACTAAAATGAGTTTTAGAACTGTTATGGTTTGTTAGTTTTGTTTTACAACAGACTGGATAGACTGGAACCTATACCGTGCAATAAATGGCTTGCCTGCATCTATTTAGGCACTTTAGTATTTCATAGATTCTAAATGCGTTTGTGCCGCCATTCCAAGTCAAAAGAGGGCCTCGCCTTTAAGAAAAAAAACATATTTTACTTAAACCGAAACCTCTTTTTTCGAGATTGGGGTTGTAAATTTGACCCCGTTGTAGGTATTAGTGTTTTGTGTCCTAGAAAATGCTGGAAGTCCGTGTAATGTTGTAAACCGGCCTAGGCCATCGCCAAACTTATAACTAGCGGCAATTCCAGTGCGGATTTTAACCAAGTATCTGACAATTTTTGTTTCATTGGACTAATTAGGCGCTCATTTTTACACCCCGTTCTAGAACACTCATTCTTCATTGACACCGTGCTTTATATTAGAAGGCCTGAACCTGAAGTTTAGCAAGAAAACATCTGTATAGTCACTGTAGCTTTGAGGGAATTGCCAAGCTCCATGCTCCTCCCGGAAAAAATTATAGATTATAAGGAGAAGCCTATGGCCATGAGCTCCTGTTAGAAAGTAATCTAGCTAGCATACAAACAAGAAAACAATGGAAGGACAAATTGACTTGGGCAATTTCAAAATAGAATAAAACTCTTGTAGACCAAAATTCAGTTCAAAATTCCCCATTTTATTTTTTTCTTTTGCGAAATAAATATCACACCCTATAACTCCTAACTAATTTCTTACAAGATCTTCCATCCTCGCCCACTCCCCCCCTCCCCCCCACCCCCAAAAAAGAAAACTTCTTTCCCACAATCGTAATGCGTCTTTTAACAAAACAATTCATTAAACTAGTGCATTAGTCAATCAGTCAATCATTCGTCCCATGCAAGGGAATTTGCTTGTGGGATTCAAAATCTTGGGCTTTGGAATCCTGAATACAGCTCAAGGATCCGAAATCCCACTAACCATTAAAGTTCCACCGACAAACACCGGAATACAATGACTGGAATTCGGAATTTACTGCGTAGAATCCAAAGCCCAAAACATTCCCTTACATTGGATGAAATCATCAAAACGGAACCCAAAACATGCAGAAGTACCATATTTACATTCAGTGATCACGCTCACCTGAGCTTACGGGAACCAAAATGTCCCATGTTTCCTTTATCTCTTTCGACATCTTCAAATTAACCCCTCTTGATACTTTACCCTTGCGGCAACCATGCAGCGGATGCTGGCATTTTCTTGAAGGACAATATTTTACCCCAAGTAAAGCGCGATGCTTTGGGCAAATAACCAGATCCTCACCCTTCTCGTCAAACAAACCAACACGAGCAAGTATCAGCTCTCTCTCAGAGGCTACACATGATTGTGTTGTTTGCAATCCTCTTAAGTGCGCCTTTACATCACTGACACAAGAATTCAAGGGAAAAAACTGCGTACGATCGGGGTATCTAGTTCATACATCACACGCACTAGTACAGTGCACAGCAAAAGAGCAAGAGAACTGCGACATCGTTTCTAACGAGAGACTTTTTCACCTCTGCATCGTATGCTTTCAACCGATCTGCGACAAACACTTTGAAATACCATCCACGCATGTGCACACTTTTTTGCCATCAACAGTCTATTTATAGAACGCGTGTGAACCTCAACAAACTTTTGACGTATCTGGGCTATTAGGTCTATTAGATATCCTAAGCCCCAATTCAACATTTATTATCGCCAGAACTTTATACGTACTCCAGTTTTTGGCCGGGAAAAAAAAAACGAAACAACCAAAAAGAAAACCAAGGTAATTCGTTCCCGTCAATGTGCATTTTTAGGGCAAAAGTTTGTTTTATTTGTAGTTATTTTGGAAGATCGAATCAGGCTATGAAATACAAAGATATAAATCCGCTTGACAGGAAGTAATTTCACGTTCTTCGTTTTATTAGACATATTATGTAACCAACATTGAGTTGCAAGCAAATCAATTTATATTCGGTAGAACGAGGTATTTTGATAACGTTTTCTGTGTTAAGATGCAAAGTCAGGCGTGCAAGTTTTAAGCAAATGTACTATACTTTTATTAGACTTGCAAAAGCAATTTTCATGCCGTATATCATCATTCTAACGTTCAAATACACACAATGTAAGAATTTACCATAGTGTTGTGTGACTGGCATGTTTGTCTTGGCGGAGAGTGACTGTCACGTAGTTCACTTATACAATTCTATTGTTATTTTCATATAGTACTTAGGTAAAAAGGCCTTCGAAATGGTTCTGTTTCATCAATGTTTAAGGTTTGTAACCGTTTTTCGGAATTTTCTGTCTGTTCCTTTGTCATTGTAACCGAATTAGCGCATTACACTAAAAAAATTCACGTGGGTATCCTGTGGTGAGAGAACTTTTTTCAAGCAAAAAGATAGAAATATTTCTATTCAATAA
The DNA here is from genome assembly GCA_964020085.1 of Micromussa lordhowensis. Lineage (NCBI taxonomy): Eukaryota > Metazoa > Cnidaria > Anthozoa > Scleractinia > Lobophylliidae > Micromussa > Micromussa lordhowensis. The sequence goes on along the minus strand of OZ026596.1, from coordinate 24,459,708 downwards.
ATTATTTGTCACTGATGAAATCATTCTTTGGCATTCCTTGCCTATTGCTGTGTCATAATTGTCGAATTTGCGGGTTAAAATGAAAAAAAGGAAAAAAAGCGAAAGCGGGTACCCTATTGTAGATGAAGTGTTTGCAGCCCTCCTGTGGAAGAAGAATTCAGTGAGTGCCCAAATATTTTTTTGCAGATTATGTTAGCATAAAGTCCCATCTTTTAGACGGCATGCTCCGTTTTTTTAAGCAGGCTCCGGCATTGGAGATATTTGGGCCTAAACTTTGGGTATTTTAACGGTATTTGCAATTGGGTGAGAAGGGGGTCTTGGCTTAGACGTCTTGTGTGAATAAGAACTTGACCTAAGAGAACGAAACGTGAACAGTAGAGTGTCTTTAGGTAGGACAACATCCACAGAGAATTTGAAAATATTTAGTTGAATTCTTATAGTAGTAGCGAATTATACTTTTGACCATTTTTAGGTGACTTTTTGGGACGTTTTGTAAAAAAAAACAGGGGGTGGTGGTCAACTCCCCCCGGTTTTGACCAAATTTCCTTAAACTTTGACTGAAGTAGTTTTAGGTCGATCCCTTCAAACTGGCAAAGTTTCATCGAAATCGGTGAGATAGCTTGTGCCACCCCTGCCTGGTCCTATCGTGGATGCACTCTTAATTTCCTCTGGTGGAAGTTGAGTTCCTGAAAAGAGGGCATCATGTAGGGAGCACAAGGGCCCTGTTGTGTTTAAGAGGGCTCTTTGGACCACAGCCATCTCCTTATCACGTTCCTGCACATATTTCTTGGTTTGGATGGGGTTGATTTGATTAACAACAGAGGGGTCCAAGGTCGGAGTAAACAGACAATCAACTGATGGAACACTGTAATTGTCAAGGATTTCAAATACTTGGTCATAGGTGAGTTTCCTTCGAAACTGTTTCTCTAGAAACATGGATAGTTCCTTTTTAAGTTCCCATGATGATTTTGTTGAGTCAGGGTCATACAACGACGAGCCAGAGGCAGAAGTATTACTGGCCTGTGCATCTGGTTGAGTTTTCTCAGGTGTTTGTGCGGCAATTGCCTTGTGTGATGGCCTAGTGGCCTTGTGTGATGGCCTAGTGGCCTTGTATGGTGGCTTAATAGCCTCGTGAGTTGGCTGAATAGCCTGGTCTTGAGGTTCAGTGGTCAAAGAGACGTGATCTTCTGAGTACTCTAACAATTCACCATCTGAATAGGCCAGAACGGAGGTTTCATCATCAAGAGTATGTGATGGCGCAAAAGTTCACAAGTGTTGCTCGAAGCGAGATTCCATCGTGGAAATACGTTCGCTTATCTTTGACATTTCTGTTTTCATTTGCTGCAAAGTTTGTAGGATGGAATGCAAAGATTTTTCCTCTGATGAAGATGGAGGATTTGGAGATTTTCGCCTCTTTAAGCGGGCTTCCGCTCGGCGATCGATCATGATGGCGGGAAGACGAACACGAGCGGTGTGACCTTTTTTGATTTGCCATCGTGTTCTACGATTGAAGGGGAAAATCAGTTTGAAGATCAATATCTTCAAACATTTTCCTCCGTGTGGAGAGGATGTAGCTGTAGCTGAAAGGGAAAATAAAGCGAAAAATGTACAGGAAATTCACTTAACCTGCATGTGGTTTTGAAGCACAGCAGAAAAAGATGCAGAGGATCATTGGACCATGTGCTTGTACAGGGGCACTATGGGATTACGTCATTCATTTACCTGTCCCTACCAGGGACAGGCTTTTTTATGCGTTAAAAAGTGGTTCGAAGCACAATAAGCGGAATTCTACCTGATGTTTTCTCATATATTTGGAACGGAGTTTGTGTAATATAATCGTTATTATTAAAGTTCTGTTTTTCGGTTTGAAGTGTTTCCCTCCCTTTTGTTATTTGTGTGCTTCCCTTTCTCGTGTATTTGTGCACCCTGTAGTGTTTTGTAATTCGTTTTTCCCTTGCTGAGCTGAAGGTCGAAATAGCTTATTTTTGTTTCATTTACCGGCTAAAAGAAAGGGAAGAAATATTAGGAAATACCTTCAGATACAGTACCGCCTGAAAGTATTTACCCTTTTACCGAGGTTTTGCCGTGGCCGATTCGCAGATCAACACCGCGTTCTTGCCTCGGCAATGACGTGGCATGCCGAAACTTTACTGAGGTTTTACCTAGGTTTGCCGCGGCACACAATATCGCGGTAAATGGTAAGACGCGGTAGAGTTGAATAGGTTTAACATACCTTTTGTTGCCCCTTTTGTTTTGATTCATTAGCTCCACAATGCCATCTTTCACGCTCCGGTGATAAATCGTGTATCCGTCGTATTACAAAAAGAGCCCCCTTTGGCGTTGTTAACTTCGCAAGAATTCATTACAGTGTCTCTACGTTTTATATTTTTCGTGTTGTGAATGGGAAAGGGAAAAGAAGGAAATATAAGATACTTTGTTTTCGGGTAAAGGTCATTAAAGATACGACGCTACCAAGATAAATAAATAGTTCGCTGTTTTTGCTGTCGTGGTGGGAAGCTTCATGCCAGCGCGTTTGCTTTGAGTAAATTCATCTTTGATGGAAAAATTTACTCAAGAGTACTTTTAGGATGAAGAGTTCCTTCCAAATAAATAAATTTCTTTAGAGTCCGAAAAAGCCCAGTCGAAAAACGGCAAGTAACGCGCCAAGTTCGAGCCTTATAATTAATGCACGTGTTCGAACTCCGTCGCAGGACAAATCACGTTTTCGTAGTCACGTGCACACGTGGCGGCAAGCGTTGAGAGTTGTTTACATGTGAAGTGTGTTTCATCAATATTTCTGAGAATGTGTCGGATGCCAGAATACGTACCGCTACTCTTTTATTTTATAAATCAAATGTAAAAAAACTGCTAGTTGTGTGAGAATTGTTCAGTGTTGAAGTTAAAATCTCAGTGGGTCAGTGACATGATTAAACAGTTCGTTCTCAATCGTACGACTCGCGTCAATTTGTGTTTAAGTTAACCAACTGACAATCTTGCTGTTTATGCTAAAGTCGGGCTGATAAATACGGCAACAAATTTCCAGTGGAAAGAAGGTAAGACATTTATCTATCGTTTTTTTCTGCAACAAAAGGCGATGAGTCAACGATGAGGGTTTGCTTGACGCTTATATGTGGCTCGATCATTTTCTCTTTCAAGTCGCTTTCATTTAGTTCAATCAGTTCAGTCAGTTGTCTGGTTAGTTTTCAAAGGTACATGTAAGCATCTTTAATGTCATCAGACTGCAATTTTTTGCCAGGACAATGGGTTTCTGAAATTCTATTCACGAAAACATTGACTGAACTGTTTACAATACGTAAACAAACAAAATTAAAACTAGCTTCTCTTTTCCCGATATCGTACTAGTATATTCGCTCGACGCATCGTCAATTAATTTTACCTGTCGCCAGAATTAAAGCTGAGGGCTTCTTGAGTACAAAAGCACGCTCGTAAATACGTTTTGGAATACGCTTCCATGAATTTGTTTTAAGATACGGAATCTTTTATAATGCGAGCAATATTCTACCGATAGAGCGATGTTATTCACTCCAAGGGACTTCGTTATCTGGGTGTTGTTTTGAATGCAATGTAAATCCTCAACAGTTCTGAACAATAAACGGGTAATGAGCACAGGAATTTCACAATCAATTATAAGGAAACACTTTTTCAACAAAAGAATTAGCTTCTATTGTTTCTTCACCGCGGTATACTGCGGCTCCCTTGCCGCGGCGTTCGGTCACGTCCGTCCAAGACGAGGTTGAGGAATTCGTCCAGTCGCGGTGAATTTGCGGCAGATCACTTTGGCAAAGACGAGGTTTTACCGCACCCTAATGGGTAAATACTTTCAGGCGGTACTGTACCTTTGCTGGCAGGGTAGTGTTTTTATTCGTTTGATGTTGATGTTGAAATTTGTGTTTATTGTTACAGTTTAATGTAGTTGCCAAAAAAGTTACAGAAGTGAAAGATGAAATATTTAATGTAGGGAAAAGGCATTGAGCTGAATTTTACATCACTTATGTGTTCTATCAAAACACTTACATACATACATATTTTATTGCAACTCCCTAAAAAGGGCTTTTCAGTTACAAGTAAAATAAATAAATAAATAAATAAAAAATACAAACAACAAAAATCAATATATAGATAGTTCGTATAGTATGATCGTCCGGGTGAGTGTAGTTCTGAGAAGAACTGTTGTTGGTGACTGACGTTTCGACAACCTGAGCGGAAGTCATCTTCAGAGTCAAGTGAATAGTGTTTGTCAGTCGATGATGTTATAAGTTTGGTCCGTTGAAAGTGATTGGTCACTTTAGCCATGATGGTATTGGCTGAAAGACTCGTGTAAAGTTTGTCATCAGTCATTGGTCAGTTTCGATCCGTCTTTTGTTAGTCAAATTCCTAGCATTGTGGTCCGTGTATAGTCAGTCAAATTAAGTCGGTCTGTTAGCAGTCCGTTTGTCGGTTTCGTTTGCATCGTGAATAAGTCGTTTGTAAGGCGCCGGTAGCTGTTGACATCTGTTAAGAGGCGTTTGTTCTAAGTTAGTGTACCAGCTTTCAAGAGTCAGTCGTTGAAAATAGTTTGTACTGTAGGTTAAGCATTGAGCAGTGTCCCAGTCAATGTTGTGGTTTGTCAGTTGATGATGTACAGCAATGTGATTGTTGACATCACCATTTCTCGTGGCTCGTCTGTGTTCAGTCAGTCTTGTGTTAAGGTTTCTGCCAGTCTCACCAATGTAGGAAGCCTGGCAGTAGGAGCATTTGATCTTGTAAACTGCTCCCTGTCTGTTGTTGGGTTCATCCCTGTCTTTAACGTTGGTCAGTAAGTGTCGTAACGTAGTCGTAGGTTTGTGAGCAACGCGGATGTTGTAGGGCTGTAGGATCCGTGCCCTTAATATAAGGTATAGTCACTGTAGTAACAGGTGTCGGGTTCCTGTTCGTTGCGTCAGCTTCGGTAGGTCGGTAAATGTTTCGTCTAATAAAGTCAGGGTTGTAGTTGTTCTTGTGAAAAACACGCTCGAGGTATTTGTTTTCGTCACGTAGACTGTCCGGTGTGTCACACCTAGTTGCGCACGTCTCGTCAAAGTCTTTATAGTCGTGGCTTTGTGTGAAGTCGGGTTGTAGGATGATTCGTCAAGTAATCTGTCGGTATGCGTCGGTTTTCTGTACACTGTTGTTCGCAGTTCGTTGTTGTCGCGGCTTACCAAACAGTCTAGAAAAGGAAGTTTTCCATTTTCTTCGATTTCTTTGCTAAACTGGATGTCGGCGTTCTGTTCGTTAAGGTGGTCGTGAAAAGCGTCAATTTCGTCTTTGTGAACGGCGGTAAAAGTGTCGTCAACGTATCGTAACCAAAGCGGTATCGTTTGACGGCAAGTTGCAAGAGAACAAGTTGCAAGACGGCAAGTTGCAAGTTGCAAGAGCGCATTCCTCTACGTGTTGCAAAATGTTACTTTTTCTGCCAGATAATCAGGGACGAGATTATGAATACATTTAAAAATCATAATTGCATCATTTAGGTAGAGTCTATCGCAGACAGGCAGCCAATTAGGAGATCTAATGCCTTGTGAAATATGATCGAACTTTCGGAGTCCCAAAACAATATGAGCAGCAAAATTCTGAACCAATTGGAGTTTCTTAATATTGGAGCGACTAGTGTTCGACCAAACTGTCGAGCAGTACATGATTTTACTAAAAATAAAACAGTTCATAAGTAAAATCATATGGCACGCCATGTGTAGCAAAATTACTTTACGACACATTACGACTCATCATATGTCGAAATGACACGAAACATGTCGAAATAGGTTGAAATAAGTAATGTGATATCATCATGGCATGTAATTATATCTCGAAATAAGATGGTTGTCATGGCTATACCATGTAATGCGAAGCTCGTAATGATGTATACCATGCAATGTGAAGCGGTTAATGACGTTCGAAACCCTTGGTAACTGCTTGTTGTTAAGGATGGAAACTGTTCTCGTACATGAAGCCTATTTACACCAGTTCCTCTCGGCTCTTTTTAGTTCCGCCATATTGATCGTTTCGCTCGTCGCCGGCCCGATCGTCTTCTTGTGGAAGTTTCTGTGGTGTAATCCATTGCGTAATGTTATGTCCCAGTAGCCTTTGGGGGCACGGTATTCAGACCTCGTGGTCGACCATGTAATGTTGTATGGCACGTTTGATTAAAACTGTTGTTTTTATCTGCCTGTTTTTACGAACTAATAACATCACATGGTGTCAGAAGCGGTTTTCCACGGACCATGACGTCTTTCCGAGTGCAGCTACCGGAAAAGTTTGACTTTAGTCGCCAAGCAGACTGGCCGAAATGGAGCAGAAGATTCGAACGTTTTCGCCAAGCCTCTGGTCTAGCGAAAGAAGAAGAAGAGAGTCAAATAAACATGCTGATCTACGCTATGGGAGATCAAGCCGATGATATTCTAAACTCCTTCAAGCTGAGTACGACACAACTGAAGCAGTACCACACCGTTAAAACGAAGTTTGATGAGCACTTCGTCGTTCGCCGTAATGTTATTTTCGAGAGGGCAAAGTTCTATCAACGCCGCCAAGAAGAAGGCAAGACAGTTGACACATTCATCACAGCATTGCATGCGCTCGCCGAACACTGTAATTTTGGTACTCTGACAGACGAGATGATCCGAAACAGGATTGTGGTAGGCCTTCTAGACGCGAAATTGTCGGAGAAATTGCAGCTCGACCCTGAGTTAACGCTGCCAAAAGCGATCAACCAGGCGTGACAAAGCGAAGCCGTGAAAAAGCAACAAACCCTAATGCGAAATGACTTCAAGGAATCTACGGGAACAAAGAACGAAGTTGACACGGTAAAAACGGAAAAATTTAGGAAAGATGACTCGTCTGGAGGTCCGGACGAA
>OZ026596.1:24390321-24450321 GCA_964020085.1 Micromussa lordhowensis | reverse complement strand
CCAAGGAGAACCACCTGAAGCGGTCGTGAAATAAGACTCCCAGAGCATTTCAAAGACTTGTGATTGTGAACCCAAGTGTTCATCTTGTATTATGACATTTCAGAAACTTTAGCCAGTTACTGCAGATATTATTTGAGGCTATGATCTGAACATTGATCATTTAGGATAAAGTTCGTTTTTGACTCAAGGGGAGATGTGGTGTTATCCATTGCGTAATGTTATGTCCCAGTAGCCTTTGGGGGCACGGTATTCAGACCTCGTGGTCGACCATGTAATGTTGTATGGCACGCTTGATTAAAACTATTGTGTTGTTGTTTTTATCTGCTTGTTTTTACGAACTAATAACATCACAGTTTCCATCCAAGCTTACAGTTCGCTCGATAAGTTTATTGTTGCTTTATATCTTTGCTATTATCTACACTTGGTTCTTTGGATTGTTTGCTTTATTTCTTCAGTGTTATCTCGTTGTTGTCGTCTGCAGCTCCCTATCTGTTCTTCTCGCACATGCTTAATCCATCTTTCTTGTCCTTCTTTTGCCTCACTTTTGTAAGTATTTTATTAAGTCCCAATTGTCCGATAGAGTCATGTCTGGATATTCTCCTGAATTGTTTGTGGAAAATGTCGACCAGGAGTTTTTGTGCAGTATCTGGTGAGTGAATTTCATTCCTGTAGACTTTGTAGCAATTTATCAGTTCTCTACCAACCCTGGTGGAACAGTTTCAAAGACTTGACCATCGTTTTACAGTCCTAGTCTTCTGGTAAGCACTTGGTATTTAGCTGCAAGTTAAATTTGAGTCAAAGACAGGACAGCTTTATTTATCATAGAATGTGTAATTTAACTTGATTCTGTCACCATCTAATATATTACTAACACACAATCCTGATCAGCTTCTTTGCTGGTTGTTTGTAATAAATTGTTTAATGTCTGTTTGTCTCTCCAGTTATGGTGTGTTCAACAAGCCAGTCTCTTGTCAAGATGGGCATTCCTTCTGCCACTTCTGCATCACCCAGTGGCAGTCAAATAATAATCTTTGTCCAGTTGACAGGACTGTTCTAAGTGGCACTTTGGTTCGAAATTGTGCAGTTGAAGGTGCTATTAGCAGGGGAGTAATGAAGTGTCCGTCAACAATGTCTCTTCCTGGTGGCTGCAACTGGACTGGGCCAGCAGCTAATCTGGATATTCACCTTCCACACTGTGATATGAAGATTGTGGAAAGCGCTTTTAAAGGCCGAGGATGCATTCTTCGTTCTTACCAACGTCAACTTGCCCAGCATCTGCTAATCTGCCCTCACAGGACAGAGAAGTGCCCCTCTTGTGGAATGGAAGTTCCACATAGTGATCAATCAGGCCATGATGAGCTTTGTGTCGGCAAATTGGTACCATGTCCAAACAGTTGTGGGAGTCAGGTGGAAAGGTAGATTTTTTTTAAAAATGTGACCCGATTTGGAAAAACGTACATTAACGGATATCCGTTTAACGGCTTGAAAGCGTTTCTCATCCGTTTAGTATCCGTTCAAATGCTCACTGAAAGCGTTTAATATGTTTTTTGATCCGTTTAATATCTTTTAGAAAACGTTCGAACGGCAATGATCATCCGTTATGAATTAGTTACAATCCGTTCAAACGGTTGCGCCATCCGTTCGAACGGAAAACTATTCGTTCAAACGGATAGCCGTTCGAACGGAATATAAATCCGTTCGAACGGAATACCGTTCCTTTGAAGCCAGCCCTTTACTGGGAAGTAATCGTTTAACAAAAATGGAAGCAGTCTGTTTACTTAGATCGAACGATCGAGCTGGTCGCCGTGACCCGTACCTGTTATGCGAGCGGTAAAATCGAGCCTGTACATGTCAATGGAAGAACTTGTTTGATCGGCTTTGTAAATGAAATGAGCAATTCCCTCCACAAACAACATATTTCTAGCAGGTTCACCCAAGAACTAGAACGGTAAAAAAGTTTCGTTGTGTTTCGTCTGCCAGTGGGCAATTATCATTGACCTTTGGTCACGCAACTTTGCCGTATAGATTTTCGCATTAATTTATTCAAGCAAAACAAACACGCCTCAAAATTGCATAGTCTTCTTCCAAGCAGTTACTTGGTTAACTTATGTTATTTTTTGCTTACCTTGGATACTTGATGTCGTGACTATAATATTCCAAACAAAAATTCCTATTTACTCGCCATTGCAAATCGTTCTTTCAGCTTTATCTAGGCATTAACCTCGTTCCAAGGCTCTCTCCCCTGCCTCAGACACAAAGGAGAGAAAGCCTGGGAAGGAGGTGGTCAACTCACCAATCAACAGCAAGTACTCGACAGTCTCGATGCGTTGCCTCGGTAACAGCTTTCTACCTGTCAAACGTTTGCTCTGGTCATTTTCATTATTACATCGTATTCAATCGGTTCCTACCATGGCAGACTTACTCGATGAACAAAACGAAAATGACCAGCATATAGTACAGAAAGTGAAGAAGTTTTTGCAAGAAGGATGTGGATGTTCGAGAGGTGCGAAAGATGGAAATTGCTCTGACCAATTTTCAGAGGAAACTGTGTTGGCGAATTTGAACAACTGCCTCGAACTATCAAGTGCAGAACTTGACCTGGTTATCCTGGCCAACATACAAGCGTTCACACGAATTGAAACCATTGGCGAAAAAAGAAATCGAAGTCCCAGATGCAATTTTCTGTATCAGTCAGTTCCTATCTGCAAGGATATGTTTCTGCACCTTTACGGATTGAGTTACTCTCGATTCCGACGATTGAAAGAACACTACGAGAGTCATGGCATTTCGCAAAGAACGCATGGCAACTGCAAAAGGCTTCCATGCAACATGCTCCCACAGGCAGTAGTTGAAGATGTCAAATCGTTCCTTTCCAACTATGTCGAAGAAAATGCTATCTTGCTTCCTGGGAGGATTCCTGGATACAAAAATGACGACATAAAGCTTCTTTCTTCAAGTGAGACAAAGATGAGTGTATGGCGCGATTTCACTGCCGCTTGTGAACGGTCAGACAAACAATCGGTAAGCTATTCAAAATTTAAGGTTTTATGGGAACAGTTCCATCCAAATGTTGTGGTGGCGAAACCGATGACCGATTTATGTGTGACTTGCCAAGAAAACACTGCGAAACTAGTAAGATCTGCTAATCTTCCTGAGTGCGAGAAATCAGAATGTGTCCGTGCCCAACAAGAGCATTTAAACACTGTCAAAAGAGAGAGGGAATTATACAGGGAAGTGTGCGAAGAGTCAAAACAAGGATTTCAAACTGTTGAAAACACCATACAGTTAAGCGAACGGCATGATCCCTGCACGCTTGATTGTACAATGCATTATTCATTCGACTACGCACAACAAATTCACATCCCAAGTAACCCCATGCAGCCTGGGCCGATTTTCTTTAAGACTCCAAGGAAATGTGGTATTTTCGGTGTGATGTGTGAAGGGATAACACGTCAAGTGAACTACCTTATTGATGAGGCAAGTGCAGTTGGAAAAGGTGCAAATGCCACTATCAGCTATGTCCACCACCATTTTGAACAACACGGACTGGGAGAAACTCGTGCTCACCTACATGCTGACAATTGTTCGGGACAAAATAAAAACAATTACTTCCTGTGGTATTTAGCGTGGAGAACAATCAGCAAACTTCATCACACGATTAACTACTCCTTCATGATCGCTGGACACACGAAATTCGCCCCCGATCGCTGTTTTGGCTTAATCAAGTGCGCTTACAAAGTGAATTACATTTCATCGATCTACGAGTTCGCTCAGATGGTGGATACTTCAAGTGCTGTAGGAGTGAACAAAGCACAACTTGTCGGAACCCACGATGGGCGAGTTATTGTTCCAGTTTATGACTGGGCTTCATTTTTGTCACCGTACTTTAACAAGCTACCAAATATAAAGAAGTATCATCACTTCAGGTTTTCTACTGACGAACCTGGGAAAGTTTATTTTAAAGAATACGCATCTTCGCCCGAACTTTCTTTTATGTTACTTAAGAATCGAGCAGTCGTGCCTGGACCTACAGTCCTTCCTTGCAAGCTTAATCCAGAGGGTTTGAGCGATGAAAGAAAGCTCTATTTGTATCGCGAGATACGGCCATTTTGTAAACGTGGAACTGAGGACTTAGTTGCTCCTGCGCCATGAACAGAAAAGATCATTATCAGGGAAAACTAACACGAACTTGAAAAGTACATATTCATGACTTGTAAATTAGAAATATATTAAGTAATAATTTTATGGCATTACAGTTGTAACATTTTTTGATGTGTCCTTTATCTAGCTTTAAGTTACTGTAGAATAAAAGTTAATGTTGAAATTTATATGTTTGTATGACTGCATAATTTTTTCGGCGAAAATTCTTGCGAGATTTTTTGGGGAGGGGAAAATGGGAGAGCTTATTTTGCGGATTTGTGGAAAATCCGCAAACATCACAAAAAATAGAATCCGCAAAGACTTTGTGTCACACGATACTACAGTATTCTAACTTTGAAGCATTTACTTGCTCGGAAAGTCTCAAAAGTTTGCGTCACCGATAAGCTTGCAAACTTTATAGCAATAAGAAGTGCAGCACATTTCATGCTTTCACATAAAAATATCAAAAACCTTCCTGAGACTGTAAGAACCATACGGTTTAATACAATAGCAGATCGAAACAGGCTGACTGGTGGATTTCGATCCGCTCGTTACTTATTCACGTGATAAACTGTTTCCTCATAGGTCTGTTTCTGTAAAGATTTTTGTTTTCCCAAAACAATATAACCAGCTGTGATTGGTTCGTATGTATTTTGTTTTGACAACGCTTTGAAACTAGCCAATGGTATTCTGGCTTTTGTGTAGGAAGTTCATTAATCAACACAACAATTTTGATTCATTTCATCTTCTGAACAATTGCTAAAAACGTCTCAAGTATGTCTCTCAACGATAAAGTCAAAGTTCTGTGGAAAACCAACTGCCAATGGCACGATCGACCACACTGGCCTAAGAGGAAAGAAATCAAGCTTTCGCAAGCAGACACAGGCGAAACCTTTACGGTGCCGTTGAAAATAGGAGACTGCGTGAAAGTCAAGTTTGGTTCGCGATGGTACAATGCTGAAGCGGCAGAACACTGGGAGCCGAAGTCGAAAAAAGGTAAGTTACGATGCCACTAGTTTTGCCACCAGCATTATGATTACTTGGTTGCCGTTGCTGTTGGCTTGACTATTTTTCCTTTTTTTATAGCTAAGAAAGCAACCGCGGCAACGAACGAAGTGTCTTCCCCTGTTGAGACTCCCGTAGCCGATCCATACGAAAAGTTCTTAGCCGAGCAGAAGGACAGAGAATGTGAGTGGACAGCTAATCGGGCAGCTAAACGGGCAAAGGTTCATGCTGAGGAAATCGAAGTAGTAGCAGATGAAGTAGAAGAGATCGCCACTTTACGCCAGCAACTGGACGCAAAAACCAGTGAATGCAACCAACTCAGCAGCAAGTTGGAGGATGCCGATAAACGACAGATGAGAGAGCAAGAAAGATTTTCTGAGGTATGTTATGCATGCATTAAATGTAATCAAGAAACATGTGTTCATCGATCATAAAATTTAACGCGACTAAAACGCGGGACTAAAGTTTGCCTCAGTTGTGAGCAAGTTCAGTGATAGTCATTGCATGAGAATCGATCGTCGCAGTTAAGCTTAAATTATCATGTCATAGTTTAAGTGTTTCTACAAAGTTCCCTTAATTTTAACAAAGGTTTTTCTAGGTGCATGCTTTCTTAATCTAGCTGGGGGTTTTATTAACTGTCAAGTTTGTTACGTTTGAGTTAATTCGATATACTAAAACACGCGAAACTAAATTATCAAACAAGGTAGTTGTTGTAGCGAACTTTGTGACAATAAGTTTTCTCCAAGCGACAGTTTATTTTCGGACTAACAGACAATTAAACTGAACTGAGCGGGAACGAACCGAAAACTTAACTCTGGAGATAAAGCATGTGAATTGACTTTTTTAAACGAGCGTAGCACATAACAGTCTTCGACTGACAAACTCGTGGCCCTGCGGAGAAAGATATGAAGGTAATTAGGATTGATCATCGCAGTTATTCACAACTAAGCAGTTGTGAAATTTAATAAAGCCTGGGAAAAAAAAAATCAAGCCTGAACAGGATTCGAACCCATGACCTCTGCGATTTCCACACCAGTATCGCGGAGGTCATGGGTTCGAAACTCCTTCAGGCCTGAATTTTTTCAGGGTTTTAATAATTTCAAATCTGATGGTAAACAGTACATTTGTTTTTAGACTAGCGGTAAACCAAGTGGAAATTATCGTAATTTCATCCATTTTAATCATTTCCTCGTTCGCTTCCTTAGATGCTGGAGAAACTTCAGGACTCCTTAGCTTCGATTGAGGAAAAGATGACTGCTTCCTTCTCTGAGATCAAGCACCGCCTGGACTCGCTTGAAGAACAATTTAGAGCTAACCCTCCTGCCTTGGTAAGTACTCTGCTCTTGCAAGAAAAACAAATAAGTAACAAAGGAACAAGAATCACGACGCTATTTCTGAGAACCTTGGCCGGATACGTCGCACTTTTGCTGCATTCAACTTTAGTCACTGAAGAGGCGCTTTCATGGGGATGACTTCGAATTTCAGTAGTTTGTCTAAATCTTATTATTGCCTTAACCATTGTTACACTTATAATTAATTTGTAAGTAAACTTTTTCTTTTTGCAGCTTGCTAATACGGTGGATTATGGTCCCTCAGAGGAAATCGCACCAACTGCCCAGGACTTGTCTCTCCACCTAGACCTCTCCACCATTGATACTGCAACTTTGGCCACTCTACGCGAACAGGAGCCTGCTCCACCCTGCTCCCCGGTAATACAGCTCCCTCCTCCCGAAACTCCTGGCAGAGTCGGGGAAGAACTCATCAGAACCTGTGTCACACCTAGGAAAGTAACTGGAGTCCAGGAGGCATTGGCAAAAGAAACGGAACGCCACAAATGTGCATTGAAACTACTACCTTACTTCTTCAGTAAAGAGGAACTCGCAAACAGCAACACCGACGGTACACACAGTAAAGCTTGCCTCGACAGCAGCAAGCTTAACTCGTTAAAAACCTTGATATTCAGCAAATTTCCAGTCTCCTCAAACGAAGAAAAAGCCAAGATATGGAGGTCTGTAAAGGGAAAAATTAATGCAAAGTGCCGTGCAAGCAAGTTTGCCTCTTTTCGTTTAGCGTAAACAAGGGTTAGAAATTCAAAGACTTCGCCTCAGCTCGTTTAGTGTAAAATTGGGATTAGGATTGATTTCTTTTAGTAATAAAGCAACTTGCTTATGCTGTGCTAAGTTTAGGAATAGGTATGTGTAAGGATTTTTATTTATGAGTGACAAATAAAGTTATTAGGTCATTGGTCATGTTTATCAATTATGGCTTGTTTGATTGGTTGTTTATTTGTTTTTTTTTTTGAGAAAAATAGTCGTTTCTTCATCGTGGGAACCACTTTAGAACTCACTGGGCAAAAACAGGTCGTGTTATGAATTTTCATGTCTCTGGTTCTACAAGGCGTAAGCAAACTGGAAAGTGTTCCGCCGTTAATAAGCTTTTATTTCAAATGAAATTCATTTTGACGCGCCAGACATGGAGAGTTTTAGCGAGCAAATTGTAATGAAGGCAAGCGATGAGTCGTTTGATTCTTTTGATTATTTCTCGACGGGAAGTATTGAATTTTTGTATCTCTCGTTCCATAAGGCGTAAGAAAGCGCTTGAAACAGGAACACGTTCCAAAAATTAAGCGCTTAGTAGAAATGAAATTCATTTTGACGCGCCAGACAAGACGAGTTTTTGCGAGGGAATTGTATAAATGTTGTGTTGATAAAGACAAGTGACCCGTCATGCCGACTCTTTTGATGATTTCGCGACGAGAAGGTTTGAATTTTCGTATCTCTGGTTTTATAAGGCGTAAAAAAGATCTTGAAACGGGAAAATGTTCCATGGTTTAAGCTTGTATTGGAAATGAAATTTATTTTGATGCGCCAGACATAAAGAATTTTTGCGAGCAGATCGCATCTCTCTCATTTTTACAAAGACACGCGACGCGTCGGCTTGTGTGACAATTGATAACAATAATAGTAACCGATTCTTTTGCCGATTTCGCAACGAGAAGGTTTGAATTTTCATATCTCTGGTTCTATAAGGCGTAAAAAAGCTCTTGAAACGGGAAAATGTTCCATGGTTTAATCTTTTATTGGAAATGTGATTTATTTTGACGCGCCAGACATGAAGAATTTTTGCGACCAGATCACATCTCTCGCGACGGTTCGGCTTGTGTGACAATTAATAACAATAATAGTAACCGATTCTTTTGACGATTTTGCCACGAGAAGTTTTGAATTTTCATATCTCTGGTTCTATAAGGTGTAAAAAAAGCTCTTGAAACGGGGAAATATTCCATGACTTAAGCTCTTATTGGAAATGAAATTAATTTTCACGCGCCAGACATGTAGAATTTTTGCGAGCAGATCACATTTCTCGCACTTTTACAAAGACACGCGACGGTTCGGCTTGTGTGACAATTCTGAAATTTCATTTCATATGGGTCTATAAGGCGTAAAAAATGGCTTTCTACAAAGACACGCGACGCGTCGAGTTCTGTGTGAATTAGCAGTACTACAATTCTTTTCGAACGCACGGCAGGAGCCGTTCGAACAGCAATAATATATTTTTTTTCCGAACTCACGGCAAGAGCCGTTCGAACGGCAAGGAAATGTTTCAAACGCACCGCAAGAGCCGTTCGAACGGCATCCCAATCCATTCGAACGGCTGACGAAACGGCTACCGAACGGCTATCCGTTCGAAAAGAATAGCGCGAAGAAATAGTGCAGAATAAGGGCCCAGCCATTTTGCAGTGTTGTGTTTATATTGCTTATATAGCAGTACGTAGAGTATTTACACAAGTATACACTTTTTTACATTCGCTTGTTTGTGATGAGTTAGAGTATTTGCGGAGGAATGAAATTCGTGTCACGATATGATGAAAGTCAGATAATCGTGGAGATGTCGACATTCTACTAGTTTGATCATTATCTCTCCGTTTGAACTATAAACACCTTGGTGATCAAACCGTTCAAACGGATACTATCCGTTCGAACGGTTTGATTAACCCTTTAAACGTTAATAAGCTATCCGTTTGAGAATTCTACCAAACCGTTCAAACGATTTTGCGAACCGTTTGAACGATTTAGGAAACCGTTTTAACGCTTCAGTCAGGCCGTTTGATTAACATGCTGAACCGTTCGAACGTTTTGAGAAACCGTTTTAACGCTTTTCGTGTCCGTTTTTACCCGTTTGACATCCGTTTTTTAAAGCCGTTTAACGGAGATCCGTTAATGCACGTTTTTCCAAATCAGGTCACAAATTATGTACTGTTAATGATGTAAGCTACCTGTAATAGGTAGTCTTCGTTTTCTCTTTATCTAAAATAATTATTTCTATCAAACCTTTTCCAAACATCTTTCTTTAGGTCCAAGATGCTGTCCCAGTTGGCTTTTGCATGTACAAAGGAAGGACGGCCCTGTCCCCTCTATGCTGTAGGATGTACTGAGGTGCACTGATTAGCTGATGCAGATTCCTCAAGCCACCTCAAGCTTCTCCTGGAAGCTCGTGTTTCTGGGGCATGTGGAGTAAGTCTTAATAGCAATGATTTACATGTAGTTAGTGAATATCCATCAATGAACGTAGTAGTTAACTAGTATTTGCCACTCTTCATGTCTTCGTTTAAACCTATTACATTCAAAGCCCTGGTTAGTTCAGGCCGCTATCAGCGAAATGGGAGGTGGTTGTTTAATAGTGGTCGGTTGCTATTTTTTGTCATTGGATTAACTGCTTAGGATTAAATTGTGATCAATATGTGTTTCAATGATTTTATTAGGCATTGCTTTCTATTTAGGACTCTTATTTAGTCATGCCCATTCCAAAACAAACCTACGGTAGACATAGGGTTTTTGTATGTAGTATTTTCTGAAATTATTTCTTGATAAATGGCAACTTAAACAGGTGTGGCTGTTTAATAACGAGTGACCACTTAATGGGTGGCCGCTTAACAGAGCTTCCAAAAAACCAGTCTTACCCAAATCAGACAAGCTGCTGCTGTAACTAGAAGCACCTGCCGAAGCGAGGCCTAAAACGTAAATACACGGACCACAAAACCGTGGAGAACAAAATAGCAAAGACTGAACACTCTATACAACTGTTAGAGGAACACCTAACAAATCGGACTTGTCCGAAATCTTTGCGATACACGGCGAAACCAAACATTACGCCGGATGAAACATTTGAAAAAGAACTAAAGGACATTAAGCTAGATGCTGAACAAAGCCTAGTAGATGCCTTAACTCGCTTCCACAAACGTAAGCTCGAAAGCCAGAAAAATAAACTAAGAGCATTTTCAAAACCGAATGCTCGCAAAAACAAATATGTGACAAGACAACCTTTCAACGATACGCAATCAAAAAACCACATTGTAAACCACAACAATGTAAACTTATCCGATTTGCAGAAACAGATTTCAGATTTGAAAAACATCGTTTTTTCACATGTACTTATGAACTCTGCAAATAAACAGGATAAACAGTACAACAGTGTGTTCTCTTACTCTACGAAAGCTGGCCACAAAACCAGCGAGGGTATTTCTAAAAACAAACGGCGCAAAAATCGTAGAAACACCTCTGAAAAAAGGCGGGCAGCCAAAGAAAGGGAATTAAATGAAAAATTCCTTAGAAACCTTTCAACCCATCAGCTATCTGACGACCAAGTCAACGTGCTATCAAGGGGTCTCAAATTTATCCCAACACCCGTGACTTACAAAACCATTATCAGGCGACAACTCTTGCGGGATTTTGAACAATTCGCGAGAAGAATGCGCCTCCAATACATATTTCACGGTCAAAATAAAGAACCACATCCTTTTCATGTCAAATCGAATTGGATGCCTCCGGTTCAACAATCCATTGCCCTTGAAAGCTATTTAGAAAGTGTCAAAACACAACTTGCTGATATCAGAGTCAATAAGCCCAAAAATAATTTGTCACGCAATGAGATGGCAGCCCCAAAAGAACTAAGGAATAACTCTGCCATAAATCTCAAAAAAGCGGACAAAGGAACTACAACGGTCATCATGAACAAATCAAACAAAATACAGGAGGCTGAAGTGCAACTCGAGATCAGAGAGCACTATAAACCTCTTAAAGCACCGATGGTGAACATGACACAAACAAAGGTCAATCAGATCATTGACAAACTGCATCGGGGCAAATACATTGATGACATGACTAAAAAATGGCTTGCTATAACCCCCAGCCCGCCAAGAATTCCTGTTTTCTACACACTTACAAAAATCCACAAACCTGTCCGGTCGGAAGACCGATCATCTCAGGTTGTGACGGCCCAACTAAAAAAATATCCTCTTTTGTGGACACATTGCTACAGCCTATCGCACAAAAACAACAATCCTACATAAAGGATACAACTGATTTCATCAATTTTATTGAAAATACAAAGATAGGCCAAGACACAATTTTAGTAGCAATGGACGTTTCTAGCTTATACACAAATATATCACAAGAGGAGGGAATAAAAATAGTATGCAAGGCATATGAGACGTTCCACAACAATGATCCTCCAATCCCTACACACTATCTAAGGGAAATGCTTGGTTTGATCCTTACAGAGAACTCATTTGAGTTCAATAAAAAAACACATGGTGTCACAATGGGCACAAAAACAGAAGTGTCTTTTGCTAATATATTCATGGCGGAGATAGAGACAAATTTAATTCTACAAAACAACACCAAGCCAAGAATATGGAAACGTTACATTGATGACGTTTTCTCCCTTTGGGATTATAACAGAAATGAAGTGGAACGTTTCATCGAAGAGGCCAACTCATTCCACCCTACAATAAAATTCACGGCCGAAATATCTGAGAATGAAATAACTTTCCTCGATACAGTGGTGTTCAAAGGAGAGAGATTCATAAAGGAATCCACCCTAGACATCAAAACTCACTACAAGCCGACGGAAACCTTTCAATATACCCATTTTACCTCGTGCCACCCTCCGGGGGTAAAAAGAGGCTTTATCAAAGGCGAAGTAATTAGACTGCTTAGAACAAACTCTTCAAAAACAACATTTGAAGAGTGCCTTGCAAACTTTATACGACGCCTCGAAGCACGCAGGTATCCAAAGGAATATATAGAAAGTTCCCTGTCAGAGGTCACCTTTGACTCAAGACAATCGGCTCCTAAATCACAAAAACACAAAACTGCAGAGAGAATATTGCCTTTTGTCACTACATACCACCCTGCGGTAAATAAACTTAAACAAATCGTGATGGAAAACTGGAGGCTCATAGAAAACCAGCCTATGCTGAAAACAAGTTTTAAAAATCCTTCGATCATATCTTACAAAAGAGGTAAATCTCTAAAAGACATGCTTGTAAGAGCAAAACTATAATTGAAGGCTCAGATAATGCGACGCAACCACAAAAACCACATTGGGAGTCTGTGCAGGCCTGTCTCTGCTTTTCCTTTCTAGAACCGTAATATGATCAATAGCCAAACTGAAACTCATCAATATAGCTGCCATCCTCAACTGAAATGACACTTCACAGCATGAAAAGGCAAATTTAAGTTAGCATAATGTGAGCGTAAAGCTGGTGTAAAGTTTGGATTTACACACCTTTACATTATGTAAAGTTAAGCTTTACGCTACATTTACACTTTTGCGTAAAGCTGGAGTAAAGAAACACCTGTAAGTGGACTAAAAGCCAGCGTAAAGCTTGAATAAACTTCACATTTACGCCACCTTTACATAGATCTAAATAAAGTGTATAGGCATCTTTAGGCCAGATTTATATGTACTGTGATGTAAAGTTAACATGCTCTTGTCTTGCAGAAAAAGCGCGACAACAGACATAATACGTATAGCTGGTATAAACTCCACATTTACGCCACCTTTACATCTAAATAAAGCGTTTAGGCATCTTAGTAAGCCAGATTTAAATGTATAACTGGTGTAAAGTTGCAACATGCTCATGTATTGGCTGGAAAGCAAAGCTCAACAACAGACATGATTACATTTTCTGCTATTTTCTTCTTTGCATAATTATTTTAAACCCTAGAGGGAAAATAAAATGAGAAAATACAACGTTGGGAAGGAAAGGAGCCAGTTAAATCAATCAATCTGCTGTATTCAATCAAATTCTGTTTTATTTGTTCAAAAATCATTTTCTTATATGTCACCATTTGTACTTAAATCAATTTTCATACTGTAGCGGAAACATTTAAAATCTTGTTCTATCATCTCTTTAAGTCTAACTGTAACAGACAAATGCAAAAATTGAAAACCTTGTTACAATAATAACATTAGTTACCACTTAAAATAAAGTAAAATTGAAAACTTCATTCCTACAGCAGAAGCTTTGAATAAATTGTCTTATAATTTAATTCTTGCTTGAAATATTTAAACCTTTTTTCTAGAAATGCACAACTATATGTAAAATTGAAAACTTCATTCTTATCTTAAAGACAAGTTGAACAGAAACATTTAAAATCTTGTTCTATCATCTCTTTAAGTCTAACTGTAACAGACAAATGCAAAATTGAAAACCTTGTTACAAAATAACATCAGTTACCACTAATATTGAAAACTTCATTCCTAAAGCAGAATCTTTGAATACCTTGTCTTATAATTTAATTCTTGCTTGAAATATTGAAGGCTTTTTTCTTGAAATGCACAACTATATGTAAAGTTGAAAACTTCGTTCTTTTTTTAAAAAACAAGTTGACCACAAACTTTAACACATGTTCTTGTATCAATGTTTGTATCAAATGCCTTGAAACAAGTGTCAAAATATAAAAAAATGCAATCCCAAGTGTAGTAAAAATAGAAACTGTTACCTATTTGGTAGCATCACTGCAAAAAAAGTTGTTACAAAAATATAAATTAAAAAAAAGAATGTACTTGTAAAAATATCAATAAGCTGGCGAAGCAGAACGCCTATGGGCCAAGTCCTTTTTTGACTTTAAAGGTTTTTTTTGTTTGGATGTCTTGGGAGTGGAGCTACAGTCAGGTAAGAGGGATGAAGTTCCAGATCTTGAAGAAAGGGTGCTGGGGGATGGCGTCACTGTTGCTGGCAGACGGGCAGAACTGGTACTGGGGGATGGAGTTGTAGTTCTTGCTGGACAAGATGAAGGAGAAGGGCGGGTGGGTGGACTTCCAGTTGTTGGAGGACGGGTACGGGAAGGTGGAGTTCCAGATGAAGGAGGATGGGTGCTGTTAGGTGGAGTTCCAGATGAAGGAGGACAGGTGCGGGTAGGTTGAGTTCCAGATGAAGGAGGATGGGTGCGTGTAGGTGGAGTTCCAGATGAAGGAGGACGGGTGCGGGTAGGTGGAGTTCCAGATGAAGGAGGACGGGTGCTGGTGGGTGGTATAACTGCTGGCGTAGGATGACTTGGAGTTCTAGTACATCTAGATGAAGATGGCCGGGTGCCAGGTGTAGGGGCTGGATTCTCAGCCCTGACTGCCCATTCTAGAGGCTCAGTGGGTCGGCGTCTTGTTGATGGCATTGGGTGCGGGCGTCTTGTCACCAGGTGTACCCTTTTGGATTCGAGGCTTCTGGAATAAGCCTCATCAAGCTCTCTCTTAGCTTTAGTTAGAGAAGTCCTCTCCCATGGAAGCCTTTTGACAAGGTATCTGCTTAACTTGCTCTGACCACTTTCATCCTCAGAAAAGTCAGACTCATCTGAGCTTGTGTACGCTAGGTTCCCTACAGCTTCTTCAACCTGTGCCTTTTTCTCATTTGACCAGGGCATGGTCTTCAGTGTTACCAGCCTCTTCTGAGTTTTCTAGGAAAGTAAAAATAGCACAAGGTTAACAAGTGCAGCCCCAATTGTTTCTTTTCAAAAGATGCTTGTATCTGTAACTTGATGATACGGTTAGAAACCTGAGTAAAATAACTTACTGGTTTAAGAACCTACTGGCAGAAAAATTGCAATTTTATAAAATATATGAACCTGTTTAGCCAGGAAAGGTCAGGCAGGTTCTCATAAGTGGCTTACAGTTAAATTTATTTATGATAAAGTTTGGGTGTAAGATTGCAGTGTTAGAAATTACCCGGCGAGTTTGTTTATTTATTTTCTGATAGTCAACAACAAATTTCTTCATAAAAATTAAGAACTTTCAATTACTATCCCTAAATGCAAGAATCTATTTTGTTGGACTTAACAAATAAAGGTTCTTACACGCAAGTTTTGTGTGTACATGTATTTACATATATTCTTGTGAACAGCAATGCTACTGGATGTTGTTTATGCTTAGCAACCAAAAGGAAAAACTAATCATGGTAATTTTTAGTACTTTATAAATGTGTTATTGCATGTACAAGTGTATCATAATGGAAACAATTTACATCTCTCATCCTTCCCTGCCTTCGGCAGAGATCTTTGTGAGCTTCCAGCTTGCCCTTTTTTGCCCTCATGGCAGCATCATACAAACTCTTTAAGTATGTCGCAGCAGCCCCTTAACAGGAAAAAATTGTCCTTGATATTAGTACATGTTCAAGTAATGGAAATTTACATTGAAAAGAAAGAATGTGTTCTACATTGTGCCAACAGCCCTTAGAGTGACTTATCAATGTAAATATAAATAGTGTGATCATTTCAGTTGACAACACCCAATTCCATCTGATATAAATAAAAAAGAACAGCTGATAATGGATGTTTTAACAGTGATGTGAAGATAAGACACCAAAAAGATTATGTCAGGTGATATGAGACCCTGAGAACTACATTTTCATACCCCCTCCCTCTCCAATATGAGAGAACTTCTTTATGGACAGACCAGGTAAACATGGAAAAGTAATACAGGGGAAGTTTCCAGTAAACTGTGTCCATTCCTCCTCGGAGGCATCGATTAACCATGTTTTACATGTATGGTTTGAACCTCTGTTCCAGAAACTATAAAATAGAGGCGGAGGTGCAGTTACCTTTCATTTCAGCTGGAGACCAGGGGCAATTTTCAGTGCCACCACAATCAGCTATGACTGCCTCAATAATTGTCTTGGTGGCAGTCTGGTTAGCCTCTGCTAAAAAGCTAAAAAAGTAAAAATGGGATTTATTTATTTGTATATTTATATTATATTTACCTCTTATTAAGGTGGCTGAACACAGTTTATATGATACCTGCGCCCCATTTACCGTTTCTCTAAAACGACTGATCTCTAAGTCTCCAAACTTTGCATGATATTAGATAAAAGGATGGGCCTTCGTAGTAGGTGGCGTGTGTGTTGTTGCCATGGCAATGCAACTTGATAAAAAAATGACTTTAAAATCGGGTTTTATTAATTTGCAGAAAATCTAGTCGTTAGATCCTCTTCGTTAATTGCTTGAAAGAAACTTGTTAAAATGTAGGCATGTTAGCACTATTACAATGATAATTTAACAGAGGGATTTTGAGCTATCCTTTGTTGAAGGAAAACTAGATTATTTACAATTTCCTCTGTTAAATTTAAATTTTTTTGCAAACGTCCACTTACTTGCTTCCTAAAGTATCTTTCTGCTAAATTTTATGAAATTCTAACGAGTGATTTTTGAGAAATCAGCGCGTTTCTGGTAGAAAATGCGTTCACATTTTTTCGTCCAACTGCGCATGCGCTGCATTCGATTGGCTTCTGGCATAATGGCGAATATCCTAAAAAAATGCTGGATTTTTTATATGCTGAATATTTATTTCATAACAGTCCAACAAAAGATCAAACCTGACACAGTGTGTGTCATTTTAAGAAGGAAAATACCACATACTTCACAGGCATAAAACAAATAAACCTCGCTTTATCGGCGCCATGTTTGTTATTTTGTAATCTTTGTGCGTGCGCTGCCTAGCATCAGCAAAGCAAAAGAAGTACAGACTGAATGCAGTGAGGTCTGTACTCATGACCAAGGTCAAGATTCTCCCATACCTCCTGCTCAGTATACATGTATACGCCTCCCAACATACATGATTGTATTTAATGGCTATTGTTACCTCTCATCCAACTTAAAGCCATCAAAATCTTCATTCTGTGAAAGGGCTTTGTACATCTTTCTAACGTCTTGCTGCAATTACAAAAGAAAAAATCTTTTTTCGGTATCCTTGTGTATGTTGTTCATATTTAAAGAAGCTACATTCTGTACGTCATAAATTGTTCGTGTACTTTGAAAAAATTGCCTTAACTTAACTAGCAACACAAGAATAATAACTAAAATTTAATTTTGCATAAAACCACAACTGCCAAATCTAAATTTGCATAAAACCACAACTGCCCCAGCATGCGCTGTGAAACCCATTCTCGTCCCCAGTGCTACTCGTCTTAAAATGTCGTTGACGAGTAGCTCTGGACGCACCAAAAAATTCGAATTTTTTCATTGGCTGACAAAAAATGAATGCGCAGCAGAAATGAAAATTACAAAGCTCTATGCATTCATTTTACTTCCGGCCCGGATAACGGCACTTCGCTGGCGCGCTTTACGAAAAAAACAAAAACAAATGGCGACCATTGCCAATCGATCCGAAGGAATCATAAAAGCTTCCGCGTAACTAAAGCAGTACTTAGCCTGTCATTCTCGATAGCCGAGAAGGTGAGAAGAAACGTTTAAAACTCTGAAAATCCAACCAGCTGCTACAACAATAATTACTTTGTCGCTGACCATACCCCAAGAAATCATAAAATTAAGTTCAAATCGGCAGCGGGTTTTAAGGAACATTTGTCTTGCTTCAGGAAAAGCTCAAGAGGAAACCTTGAGCCAGGTGAAACTACCACACTTGCTAACCAAATGTGACACTGGAAAATCCGATGGTGAATGTTTTATCCTTCTGAAAGAAAGATCAAGCAGATCAGATTCTAAATGTATTTATATTGAATTGCCAAAGTGAGCCAAAGGTCCGTGTTGTATATACACTCTGCTATTTACCTGGAGGATGTAGCAAATGGTATGAGCATATCAACTTGAATGTTGGTTGTTTCTTCCACAGATGTTATCTGCTAGTAGCTACAGAAGCTTTTGAAAATATATCTTTTTTAGCTCCCCTTTCTTTGATTATGAAACATTGTATTACTGTAATTTTGTATTTTTAGATCATTGTCACTGAAAAGCTCTCTTTAGGGAGTGTTAATAATTAAAAGTTTGTATTGTATTATTGAGATTCCTCCTACAGTCTCCAGCCCCTCCCCCAAACACAAACCAACCTTTTATGGTTAGGCAAGAGTTTAGTTTGCTTAAGAGGCCTCCACCCAATTTTTTTAATTACTTGTGGAAATGTTGTGCAAAGGAAAATAACCATAACTGAAATTTGAGGCCCTTACCTCTCCCCACTTTAGTAAAGGAAGCAACTGCACCCAGAAGACCTTAATTTCATCAAATGTTACAAAAGATAAATCAGTAAATAATGTTGTTAAATGATAAATTATTTATCATCCATGCAAATAACTGTACACAAATTATAGAAATAATTATTTATTAGACCAAAACTGGAGTATTTCATATGAAAGCACCCAAAAGATTAAGCTTTATATAAACTGGTTGAAAGCTATAAAATGAATCAAAAAAATTATATCAACAAAAGCAGAAAGAGAATCTTGTGGGGCTGGACAAGATTGTAGAAATAGCCATTCATCTGGTTTTGTAATGTCTCCAATCACAGAAGCTCACGTGAGCAGGCTCGTCCCCAGCCTGAATGTACAAAACTCATCATTACATGTTCCATATAAGCTAATTAAAATTGGTTGAGAGCAATATTATTATTGAAGCCCCTAGCACACATATTTAACCACTTGATAACAACTGGCATAGAACTTTTTATTTTCTTCTTTACCTTAACATGGTGGTAACCAGTTCGAAAGCCAATGGCTAGGCCCTGGTTACTGATTTACATGCACATATGTTTTATTCTTTCATACAGAGTTCATATGAGTCCTTGAAAAACTGGAAAGTCCTGGAATTTTATTGTGACATTTTCCAGGACTGGAAAGTCCTGTGGAAAGGCTACTGGTCCTGCAAAGTTCTGGAAATCTGTAAAACTCAAGTAAAAAATGGGAAGTGTATGGCAGAGAGTAAGGAGAATAAACATCTTGATCTTGGGAGTGAAAGGGTTAATGTGAATTTTAGACTTCTGGAAAAATCAGTTTGAGTCCTGGATAAGTCCTGGAAATTGGTTTCTCAAAAAGGGTATGAACTTTGTTCACTGTTCATGTTCACTTCATTGATTCATAGCCATATGCAAAATGTTGCTTTTCTCATATTTATTTTATAATACTGATGTAAATTATTCTGTAAATAGTACACAATAAAAGTTAATTGATTGATTTAATTTGACAGTTTAATGATCTTTTGACTGTTTAAGACCATTTTTACATATAATATATGTAAAAAAAACAATGAGATTACGTCAAAATTTGAAAAATATGGAGGACACGAAAGATCGTATGAAAGTGACCACCTTTAACATTCCTTGCAAGGAAAGATGAGCAAATCTCCAATACTACAAAACTTTCCTGAGTTCAACAGGATTATTTATTCTGCTGCTCCTTACAAACCTATGTAAATAACCAGGAAGTAAATAGTTCTTACCACTGGAAAGTTTCCCCCTCATTTATCAGCACGGCTTTATATTTAAATCCTCTGGTCAGAAATGCAATTTCTACGACTGATTTCCATAAACGCTGCCGTGTGTCCATAAACAAATTTTACCTTGTCGTCGATATACATGTATGTATTGCATGTAGTATCGATCCTGATTTAATACTTTGCCTGGGAGCTTTAGCAACTGCACCTCGACTTAATCGAATATGCAGAGAAGAAACAAGAACACAGCTATATTGATCCCTGACTATTTCTAGACGATCCACCACAAAATGCACAATGAAACTCGTTGGAAAAATATTAGACAAGCTTGCAATCGTTTTTAAAGCGACGGCGTTCAAGGTGCCTTTCTGTTACTCCAAATCACCAAACTTCAGCGAAGGTGTCAACACCGAAGACACACTCTATACCTCTCTCCCCTCCCTCAGGATTAGTTTCTGAGCATGAGCAGTTATGCGGGCAAAAACTACGCATGCGTTACCGGATGTCCGTGATTTACGGACATCCGGTAATTGCTGCTACCAGAGCCCTCCGTTTCGTCGACCACGTGACCAAAAGAAACAGAGGCTCTGGGGACGAGAATGTGTGAAACTTTGGCTACGGCTGCGCAGAGTTACCCAGAGCCCTTGTCGCCGTAAGGTCACGTGATAAAAGACAAGGGCTCTGGGGTCGAGAATGGCTTTGTCCCATCTTAATGTCAGAATTTTCCTTGCTATGATTTTTACATCTTACAAACGAACGTAAAACTGACGAACGCTTAGCATAAACTGTCACAAATGTCGCTAAAGAACGGAGAACATAAATGAAGATCGAAGCTCAATCCATGTCACGCTGTGTTTTGTTTGTCACCCAGCGAGCAATCGAGCATGAGCAAGTAAACTTAAACTTTGAATTTACAATTCGTGGTCGCAATCAGTCGCTCCAAAGTATTTCTGATAACAGAAAAGTAACAGAAATATTTATACTTACGCGACACTGCTGCGGGACTGAGATTTTCCTCCTTCTTTTCCTACTCGATCGTCCTGATCTTTCTGGTTCAGTGTTAGAGCTCTCTATTTTTGAAGCAAGTTCCTCAAACATTCGTCGTTGTTCGTTGTCTCGCGCTTCCATCGCTTCTCTGAGACGAACATTTTCAGCCACAACCCTTTCAAGTAAAACGACATATTGATCTTCCATTATGAAGAGTGCAGTCTATCACGATATTGGCCACGAACTCAAGCAAGAGGCTTCTGCACTGACGAAAGGACGCGCAACACAGGAAATACGACTGCTTTCATAACTGCCGACAAAGCGAACCGCCAAATCCGCGCCATAACTGATGGTTTTTGATTGGCTTTTGCTATAAAGACAGTGCGTGATTGGTTGGCGGCTTGTCACGATGTCACGCCGATAACACGCCATTATGACATGGAACAGAATCTCGCACCAGACGAGTGATCGATTTTGTTGCGAGCGCGAATGTATTTCGCTGGAAAATGTCTTCCCGTCTGAGAAAACAAACTAGAGTGTGGTGTGGACATTGCAATGAATACTTATCTAGGTCGACTTTCTGGAAACATCGACAGGCTTATTATGATGTGAAAAGTGAACGATGACGCGGGACGTTTGCACAGTTTGGGAGATGATGAAAAGAAAGCAAGACTGCCCTGATGATCAAATGCATGAGTTCCGTGATGAGCCATCCGAATCTTCCAGTGATGAAGATTTTGAAGCAGCTTTATCTAGGGAAGGTATGTAGAGGTTATAAACTATTTTTACCGTTCATAACATAAAAATTGTATGCAGTAGTGTCGTCTGGACGTACAGTTTCAGTTTTAAGACTGGGTTCTAGCCGCGTGAATCACGCGCGACACTCGCGGGAAACAGGCATGGCGGCGCATAATCTTTTTTTGCAGAAGGCTTTCTCGTCCATTCTTCAGGGTAAATCACGTTTTCACAACATTTTTAGCCCCCAAACTATTTTTTACTATAAGTTAAAGAAAAGTGTTTTCCAATCAGCATGTATGGTTCCATAGAGAAAGTTTTACAGTCATACAATCATATACTGTTGCCGTGGTAACTGCTGATGACTGAATGTACAGGGAAAGATAGGGCTGAGTTGGTTTGAGCAGGAGCAGATCCAATTTATGCCAATTTTTTCTCTTCTAGTTATACCCGGCATAGCAAATCGAACCCAATCGAACTGAATTTCAATCGAACTTTTAAAATCGAATGAAATTGAACTCAATTCATGGATTGAGTTCAATTGAGTTCGGCAATCGAACGAAATCGAACTCACCAAAAAGAGAAAAAATCAATCGAACCCAATCGAACGTTCGATTTTTGAACTCGTGATTTGTGTAGCAGGTCTTGAAAATTGATAACCAGATCTTGGAAGCACAAGTTTCTTCAGCCTGGAGTGTAGCGCACGTAGAAATTCCTCATGGCTTCAAATGCACTGTGGATTGTAACCTTCAAATACTGTACATAGTAAAAGGCTACCAGGAATGCCGCTTTGACATCAAGGATGGCGACGTTTTTAAGAAAATAGGCGAGAAAGGCCGTGCATTCCGAATTGCAACCCTTGAGTAATCCTTCGAGTTGTCTTGCCACAGTTGTAAGTTAGCTAAATAGGAAAGGGTATAATAATTTTGGAATACGCCTGCAGGAGTGATGAGAGCTTTGTTCTCTCCTGTTCTGTTCTGTTCTCTAACTGCCGTGCACAGTTTATAAATGGTTTCTGTTATTGAATAAATTTAAAAAACCTGCTTTGATGGGCTTGATTTGGACTTGCTTTGTATAGGTAGAGCCAATCGAACACAATCCATTTTAAACCTAACTCAATCAAACACAATCAGATGGATTGAGTTCGATTTAGTTCGATTTGTTCGATTGAAGTCGATTTGTTCAGAAATGGAACTCACTGAAAGTCTGGTGTTCAATTGAGTTCGATTTACTATGCCGGGAGTTATAATAATGTATATCATCACTTGGGAGGCAACCCTTCCATGAAACCATTTGAACACCGCACGATATTGCTTTGAACTCTTTTCAACTTCACATTTCTGCAGCAAAAACTGAAACAAAATGAGGGCTGGATAAATTTTATTGGGATCTTTTAATTTATTTGAATGTATATTTGGTGGCATTTGGCAATATAATGTGGAAATAAGAAAATAGAGATTTCTATGATCAGCCATGATAGTGTCCCTTTAACATTGACAGGTTGCGACCAGGTTGATGATTATAAAGATATCTCCAGCTTTGATGATGACGCAGATTTCTCAAGTGCAATGAATGATGACATACATGTAGAAGAAAGTGAATCGGCCAGTCAGGTACATCTAAAGTATAGGCAGATTGGTGCTGACGTCATTGTTTACATTTTTCGTCATTGAGCATACAGCTTTGCTTGGAGAAGGCGACGCGACAAACTCACTCTAGACTCTGAAAGCTATTTTCGTGCGATATTAAGGAGGTATTAGCTTCCAAAAACTGTGGCAAAACCCCTAATAATCCCATACATTCTTTGTGAAAATTTACCTTTTCAAATCCAGATCACTCAACAAGTATTAAACAAATCAGGCTCAAATTTACATTGTATGTATGGTTCAATTCCACCTGTAACCATCCCCCCAGGCAACCCCGGGAATCGTTTGAAGCAGTCTTGTCCCGGGGGTACCGAGGTATGGAAAATCAAAAATTAAACTTTTCGTTGTTCTTGCAAAGTACGCTGTTTCTCGGTTTACTGTAGAGAAGATTGCCTATTTCTCAGAAAAAATTCTCTACAATTTCCAACTGACTAGTAAGACAAGAATTATCTCTAAAATTTAAAAGCCACAGTTGCTTAAACTGTGGTGAACATAAATTGTTTACAAGTCTTAATAACCTACACATCAACACTTGAGTTGAACCAACCTATGCAATACGGGGGGGGGGGGGGGTGGGGGAAACAGTTGAAACTGAACCATACATTAACATTACAGTTAAAGCTCCCTCAAGCTAGCTTCTTGTTAGGACTTGATGTGTTAATAAACATTTTTTTTTTTCACTTATAAAGGTCTTGTCTTCTGACACTGATTGTTCTGAAAGCGAAAATGACTGTGGTTGCAGTGAAAGTGGTTGTAGTGATGATGAAGATACTGAAGAATGGCACGAAGATGTTGATGATCTTCTTCAAGATGTGGGCCATGATGAACCCCTACCATAACCAATCCAGCACCGATCAACGACACAGACACTGACTACATTACTTCAGTGGTTGATTTATTTTTTGTTATTTTGGCAAGCTACATGCAAGCTAAGTGACAATGGTCTAGAGTGGCTGTTGCGTTTTATGTTCCAGTTTTTACATGCAGTGGGAATCACTTGTAACAGTGAATACCTTTGTCAAATGGCTCTAATGCTGCCAAGTTCGCTGTACTTACTTTGACAGTTTGTGAATTTAAAGCGGGATAACTTTGTCAAGTTTGCAGTCTGTCCAAAATGTGCATCACTTTATAAGCTGGAGAGTTGCACAAGGCATGTTGGAGGTCAGATTGTTTCAAACATCTGTTCCCACAAACCATTTAAAAAGGGTTCGAAGAGGGAGTGTGGAACAGCATTGGCAAGAAAAGTAGTCCTGGGCAGTGGAAAGGTGTGTTTTTATCCACACAAACTTTACTGTTTCAACAGTATTATTGATCAAGTGGAAGCATTACTTAAAAGACCAGGACTTCCTGAAATGTGTGAGCAGTGGCGTGAACGTCAAATCGATGACAACAAGAGGGAAATGGTTCACCTGAGAGCTTTATTGTGAAAGCAGCTTCTGAACTGTTTAACAGTGCTTGTTGCTTGAGTCTGGGAGCCTTTCAGTGGAGTGATCTAACACTTGTTAGTCTTCCCAGCTCATTTAAGCATTTTGCATTGGATGAAGATGAGGTAAAGGTACTTTTGGAATGCTATAAGGCATTATACCCTACTGAAGAAATTGAACTTACATCATGTGTCGCACGCAAGTTCACTAGTGTTGTTCTTGGAACTGAGAAATTTGGCTCGAAAATGGACTGCCGCAAACTGAGATCTGCTCGAATAATGGCCTCCCTGGACTACTGATAATGGCTCAATTGAAGCTACTGCACCAAGAAGACCTGGAATAGTTAATTCGTACCTTTTGCACAGTATTAAGCTTAATGGACAATTCTGTCAGCATGTTTTTGCTGTTGTTTGGTGGTACAAAACTGACAATGACAAAGGGCACTTTGGCAAACCAGCTGAGGTTTGGAGACGTGACTATGAACACTGTGGACCTTCTTTATTTATGCCAGTTCAGCGCATAGCACAAAAATTTGCTTGCTCTTCAGCAAAATTTAATGGGGTAGATAAGCTTGTAGTTAACCCCATTCCTAGGTCATTTCATTAGCAGTTTAACATTTGCTGACACTAAGAAATGTGTAAGTTGAAACTAAAAAAAAATGTTTTGATTGTCACAATAGATTCTGGGACAAAGACAAGCTTTTTCAATACTAAAGAATTCTGCATGCTTGACTGAAGCATCATTTTGGCAGGAAAATGAAAAAATAATAAATGTCCCCTGGGTATCTAGCCCCTAGGTAAATGTGACCAAAACTTGAAAACAAATGTTGTCCTCCTGGTTGTCATTGTCTCGGAATCTATAGTCTATGTCATAGGATGCTGTAAACTGTTACAAAAATTAGCTTCAAAAGTGCAACCACTTTTAGTTCATTTGCATTCTTCAGTGCCGATTTATCCAATCAAATGCCAACTGGAAACTGCCTCAACTTCTGATTGGATTATGTCTGCACTAAAGAATGCAAATTAATGAAAAGAAGACACAATTTTGGCTCCTTGCTGGAAAAGGGTCTAGTCTAATTTTATTGATCTCCATTCCTCTGTCTCATTGCCCTGTTTACCTTGGCAATTCTTTGAGAGTTTTTCAAAGTGAAGGTTACTTTTCACATGAGAAAAATACTCAATGATAAGTAATTGGAAGTTGTTAAGTTGCTGAAAAAGACATGTGCTGTGGCCTTGTAGCTATGTTTAAATAGGGTGTTTAGGCCACCTTATTAGTTTCATGATAGTGTTAATAATTATGAGCGAAAAGGTGTGTTCTCTCAAAATTATGGAAGAACTGTATGTCATTTAAGTTCTAAACCGTTTATAGTTTATTCTACAAAAGTAAACAGTTATCTTTTTCTATTTTGTGCGTTGGCCTTATAGAGATTAGAATTTGTTTATTGAAGGGACTTGTGACTTAATTTCCACAGTTTGTGAAAAGTGAGTAATAAAAGGCACATCATGGTACTGATCAAGTTGACTCAATTCATTAATGACTCATTAATCGCCCTGTCAGGTAAAATACAAATATACTTAAAAATTCTATGTCGCACATAACGTTTTTTTTCGTCCGGCCGTGTAAATCAGTAAACACCTTCACGACAGCTTTAAGCAGCTTTACTATTGGTTTAGTAAAGCTTAGCTTTACGCAATCTTTTCCTGTCGCGTAAAGTTGCGTAAATCTGGCCCTGCAACTTTACGCACCCTTTACACATGCTTTATCTCCGGTTAAGTAAATCTACCTTTACACGCCTTTACGAACAATGTAAAGCTAGTGTAAAGTTTGTTAACCTCCTTTACGCAGATTTACGTAACTTTAATTTTCCGTAAATCTCTTTTTTCATGCTGTGCTTGCCTGTACATTTCAGGAATCAGCTTTTACCAGATAATACTTCTCTGAGGATAGTGTATGCTGCAACAGTCTCTACTAAAACTCACATGAATTTTAGGGGCCAGCATTCACCCACATATCCTTAGTCATCAAATAAACTCGCAGACCTACAACCAGGTTTAAATAAATGTTAAATAGTTGAACCAAAATACAGCACTAAAAATTGCCTGACTTGAAAATAAACATTAATTCCTTGGTTCCCGTCATCCTCTTCTGGATGAAATGATTCTTGTAGCACCATAATGACATGTTCTGGAACATTTAGTAAAATTGGATTCACCTCTACTCCTGATAATTCATTACCCTGAGGTAGTGGTGCATGTGGGTCATCTCCATACATGGCTAAATCATCTGGCAGACTATCATCCATAATACCTCTTACACCAGAATAATTGGAAGAATGATGTTGCAGAATACCAGAAATCCATAACTGGTGTGGAGAACGGCCATGCTCAGTAGAGAGTCCATGATTATTAAATGTATCAATAAACTGTGCTAGTGCATTATTGATCCTTGGGGTGTAAACATAATGTAAGGCAAACAGATCAATATCGTTATCACGAGCAAGTAAACCAACTTGCTCCAAATGTAGAAATATATTCTTAAAAATATATATAATGCAGTGAACCACTTCACGCCATAATCTTTCAATCCTTGTGTTGTGAACACTCGGCCCGGTAATAAAACTACCATGCCCTTCACCCCTGTATTGAATCATAAGGTCACCAACTGCAATGTTTTCTCCTCCGTCATCTGCTCTGACTCGAGAAGGCAATCCCCAGGTATTAATTGATTCTCGAAAACAAGGCAAGCACTGTAGATGCCCTGTTGTTGTTGCTACACCGTAGGTAAACAATCAGCTGCGAGTAACCATCAATGCCACCATGGATGACAAATCGCCAGTGACGCAATTTCAGATTGCTGTCAATGTGCCAGAGGAAATTGGGATGTGGCACTCTGTAAGGCCTACGTGATATTTGCTGTGCCCAGCGGCATGCTCTACCGATTGGATCCAGGGTGATCAGGGGATCACGCACCCGCCATCTCTGGACGCAGATCCCACGTCTTCGTAGTGCACCTTGCATGTATCGTTCCCCACAACGAGGCATCGAAACAAGTTCCTCTTGCACAATTTGCTGCAATTCTACTTGCTGGATTGGGGAATATGTTTTACTTGAATTTTAATAGACAGTTGTCTTTCACTCCCTTTAAGTTTACAGCACACTGCTGACAGTGACTGGCATGTTTGCATCATCAAAGTTTCGGTTTTTTTAGATCGATAATTCTTTGAATTAACAATTGATTCATGTTTTAGGGTGCACCGACAAGTTATCATGCATGCATAAGAACCAATTGCTTTATAAAAACTGGAGTGAAAGTTCATTATTATCATTATCATTATCATTATCGTTGTCATTATCATTATCATTATTATTATTATTATCATCATCATCATCATCATCATTGTCATCATTATCATTATCATTATCTTTATTTATAAAAATCCCGCGCAAAAAAAACAAAATGGCGAAGCGATTTTCTTAATTTTCGCCTCAAGCAATCATTGGTTTTCATGTAATGTCATAAAATTCTGAAATCAAAATTACCTAGGCTTCTAAAAACCTTGTTCCCACTAGACTTCTGCAGTTGAATTGTTTTGAATGTAGTTTTTGATTGGGTGACAGTTAAAGTGCACCTAACCCCCAAAATTGTTTTTCGCTAAAACAATAAAGCTTATTTTGTGGAGTAATGTGCCGCAAAAATTTTTTTATTTGGTTAAATCCTCGAATATCTGTGCCCCTTTGAAACCGAGTTTCGTATGGTTCACGACCGAGCATGGGGAATCTGGGGAGAGTAAGGCTGTGACGTCACTTCGAGAACGAAAGCTTCGGCTGTCCCAGTCGGGCCTTTTACTCTGTGCGAGCGTAGAAGCCCTTTTGCCGCATAAGTTTTTCGCTGGGGCTCCACAGTCGACAGATTTCTGTTTTTATCAACAATATCTTCTACTTCGTCGGGTTCTGAAATGAGCTTTGACTCAGAAGACTCCGAAATTTATTATATCGCTGAAGAGAATGACGACTCGCACTTATCAACAACGCAAAGTGAATAGTTAAACGATGACGACCGAGCTGATTTATATGCTGACAACTCTCTGGCCAACGAAGAATGGACAGCCAAATGAGGTGGATGCTGACAAAGAACTTGAACGAGCTCTGATGGACAGACCCGAAGGCAATGATATGTAGAAGTCAAAGAGTGATACTAGTAAGACTGTAGCGCGTGGCGCGTATTTACTATTTTCGCGCATTCTTCGATCTCGCATTAACATACTTTCGTATAAATAAAAGTCAAGTCCCTTTACTTTCTCAAATTATTTCAACTTCATGCGTTCAAAGTAGATCAAAATGATTATCCCATGACACAATGCTTGTGTTCTATTCGTGCGAGTGTGGAAATTGTAGCGTCGCTTCCCTTCAAAACATCAGCGAATGTTATTGTTGTTATTATTGTATTAAAGTGAGTTAGACGGTTGTCAAGACTCGAAGAAGAATGATCTTGTTCTTGAAGATATTGGTGCTGATGTTATCTTAAAGTGTGTTACTGAATATCCAGGAATTAAACCTGTATGGCTTCAGAAATGGAGTTGTCAGCTGTGCCGACTGACTGCTGTTGTTTCTCAGATCAGATGCAACAACGGCAGCATGAATCGATGGACAAGCAGTTATTCCAAAGCCACTGAGTCAGCAAAATCCCTTCCTCTCTCTGAAAATCCAGGCATCGAGCGAGATCATCTGGTTTGAATTAAATGCTTTATAGAACAGATCACCGAACACTTACACGGCTATCACTTTTGCACGTTTCGCTTTCACGAAATCGAGCCATCCCTTTGTACGTTTCTTCTCTTCAGGACGATCATCTCCATAAAACGGTATGGCATGTAGCGGAGTATCTCCTGTAAGTTTGTTGTGTTGCTACATGACAATACAGCGCACCTGGCTAGCATTTTTTTCGAACAACTTTTCCGGCCTTTCCCACAGAAACAAGTAAATATGCGAATCTCGGAATCATCGTGTTCTCGATTTGACGTCACATCCGGCCCTCGACCCATTCCCCGTCGTGAACCAAAATGGCGGCATTTTGACGTACTTTGACGAGCCATAGAAAATCAAAGATTTAACCAAATCGAAAAATTTTTGCGGCACATTACTCCACAAAATAAGCTTTATTGCTTTAGAGAAAAAAAGTTTTTGGGGTAAGGTGCACTTTAAAACCACCAATTGCTCTTGCTAGCCTCTTTATTCTATTCTTTTATCCTCTCCCCCGAGTTCCACTGAAACAAGGAGCACACGGACATATGCTGAATTGGATTGCACTGCTCTTCTAGCTATTATAAACAAGGTTTATTTTAGTTTGTAGTATGCATGACACTTTATTGCACATAAAGTAATTGCTGATATGGGAAAGCAACTATAAGATTAAATTAAATTATACGAAAAGAAAGTTTTCTACCTCATATCCTCATCCAAGGAGAAGTTGACAGTCATAACAAATGTGGTCAGTGGTACTTCAGCGCCACCTCCCTTGGTTTGCTTGCCTCCTCCTTGGAATGTTGACAGAAGCACCTTCTTTAGGAAATTTGGATGGGAGGGGTCATCCCAAAACACCGGAAACGAGCTCTTAACCAGTTCAGCAATAACCGAGTCACCAGTAGACTGGGACACCAAAGAGCCACACAGCAGTTTCCTGATTAAGAACAAAGATGTGGATTTCCCACTAGCAGTTTCCCCTACTGCCATAGGAGCTAGACATGAACCTAGAAATTAATATAGAAATCATTGTCAATAAATGAGTTTTACATTTGGAGACCGCAAACCCGATTGCGTGCTGTTCATTTACGGGCAAAATTTACCGAGAGCTGCGTTTCTCTGTAACGGACTCGAATGTGCCTTGAATTCAGCCAATGTTTATTTAGAATCGAAGGGAAATAATTCCATCTACTATTATAAACACAAAGCATTAACCAATTGATTAAAACAGGGTCGATTCAAAACACTTGAGTCAAACTGGAACAATGCGCATTGGTCAGTGTAAAACACAGACTGAAAACTACCGACCGCATACTTAAAGAGGGGCTACATCACGATATTTTGACCTATTTTATGTGACGAGCCAAATTGCCTTTAAAATAATAGTTTGCCAAGGACAAAAACACATGCATTTCAGAGTCCAATTAATGTATACTCACCAACCACAGAGAGAACTTTTTGATAGTGGAACGCTGACAACCCTCCAGCTAGAAGCATGACAAATTCTAAAGAGTTCCTTCCCATGAATGTTTTCACTGTCTGTATGAAATCTGGCCAGTCGAATAGTTCTCGGGGCATTTCCAACATCACTGGGACTGTTGTTAGGAACTGTTTCAATTTGGTCTTCTCTACTATTGATGCAGGAACCCCATTTAGGTAGGGTATCATCCATACCATTTCATGTTCCTCTACTGGTATAAGCGCGCCATATCTGTTCAACTATCAAAGATACATACACGATTAGTGTCTACTTTGTGTATATGGAATTAATACAAACTGCAAAGTGCAGACTAATAATAAATAAATAATTTAATTAATTAACATATGTTATTAGTATAAATATACTATCTTTCTATCACGAATGTCGCTCTCTGATTGGCTACGCTACTCACTATCTATTCTGTGATAGATATTGAGTAGCGTAGCAGTGCGGTTGTCATCAAATTGGCGGCCACTTCTTCACGTTTTCAAAATGTCCGTGAAGAAGATTTAGACAGTTTACTGGTCGAGGCTGTTGCAGAAAAGACAAAAGTCGCCACGAAATATGGTTTGAAGAATTTTCATGGTATGAGCAGGACTCAAAAAACGACTTTAATAAATTTGTTATTTATTGAAACTTTTAAAAGTGCAATATAAAATTGTCAATTATCCACGCCTGGTGTGACCTGTTGTTAATATTGTTAAAAAACGTGAATATGTCATCTTGTTTTGAAGTTTTGAAAGACTAGTAGATTTATAGTTGATTTGGGCTGCGCCCTTGTCAACTATCACGTGATAGAAATCTCGCACTCATAATTTAATTCTAAATTAGAGGTTTTATTGTGTAATATCGCTGAGTATTTTTACGAGTTGTGCCGAACAACAAGTAAAAATTCTCGGCGATACTACACAACAAAACGTCGATAATAAGAGATTTGTTAACCAACAGGCCAAATTGTTATGTCCGTGCAGGCGAATTTCTAACCGGTTCTCTGGAGTACAAATACCGCGTGATATTTGTACTCATTTTGGGCGTTCATCATCATCAATTTATGAAGCACAGTTAGATAATAAATCACTCTGTACATAAATGTCGATTATTTTAGCATTGCTGTGCTAATAGACCAATTTTGATATTTATTTTGAGGCTCCGAGGAATAAACCATAGAGTAAGAAACTTGCTAATGCTTTATAAAAGGCAAAACTTAAAAACCTTCGCACCACTTTTTGAAGAAGAACTATGTATCTTCACTTTAAGCCTAAAATGAGGAGCATAATATTAAGCAAATACTAACACAATACCTATTCAAAAACCACTCAGTTGTGAAATTGACAGATGCCGCGAATTGCCGGTAAAAAATGGAAAACGTCGCTGATCTGGAGCTCTTTTCAGAGCTCTTCGTAACCTGGATTAATCCATTGGTCATTCACGCAGTACTTTTAAATGCGATATCGATTTGTTTCCGATGTTACAAGTTCACCTTCGAGAAAACGAAACCTCCGGAAAAGCGAATGCAAAAACATTTGCGCGCAAAACAAACAAAGCGCTGTAATTAAAAATTAATTTTAAGGCAATGCAGTACTCTTGCTATACCTGAACCTTTTTCTGAAAGGATATAGACCTCTTCACCCTCCTGTCCATTTCTTCCAATTGTGAGAGCCGCTTTCTTCCTGTTCTGGTTCTCAATAGGTTGCTTGAGGTATTCGTCTAGTACTTTTAACCAGTTTAATAGATAAACGCTAAATACTTAGTTCGGCTGTCAGCCATGCTGTCTTACCAACTAGGTAACCAAGCCTAGGAGTCCCAGTGTTCTTAGTGAGCTGCACTGGTGGCCAGTCTTTGCCGGTTAGGATACTACACTCCCTCCATGCATACAAAATAGTGAGGGCTAATGTTGATAAACTTGTAAACAACACAACAAATTGTAAAGTGAGAATGTTCCTTCATCGAATCTTACCTGGTAGCACACAGTCCGGGTACTTGTCTCTGAGATACTCGCCCGCACTTCTCCGCAGCCTCGCACTCGGTCCTCCCATTTGTGTAGGGGTAGCCGGTTGATTTGGTTCAACTGTGCGATCGTGACTTCCCTAGAACGCGTATAATCTGCATCAGGTTGCTGCACTCCGTTGGTAAGATCCGTGCTCTGAGGTGGCTCAACTGGATCATGAGTAGGTGCATCTGTTTCTGCGGCTGGCGTAGATCTTTCTGTTTCCCCATTGGACTGGTAGGGCACCCTTTTGAAGTGCGCTGTTGACCTTGTTATGGTACTTCCATCCTTCCTTTTGGCCACCACCTGGGACCCTTTCCGATACTGCACCTTCAGTAGCTCTTCTTCAAATGGCGGGGTGGCTTTTCTGCGGGCGTCCTGTTTGACCAGCACTGAGTCCCCCATCTGAATATCGGATGTTTTCATGACTCTCTTGTTGTCGGCATAGGCTTTCATCTGCATC
Organism: Micromussa lordhowensis; assembly: GCA_964020085.1. Classification (NCBI taxonomy): domain Eukaryota; kingdom Metazoa; phylum Cnidaria; class Anthozoa; order Scleractinia; family Lobophylliidae; genus Micromussa; species Micromussa lordhowensis. The sequence goes on along the minus strand of OZ026596.1, from coordinate 24,417,226 downwards.
TTTTTCTCTAGATCACGCTGGTACAGTTCCTCGAAATCCAGTTGGCGTGGGATCACACCCACCGGTAGTCTTGTACGGAACTTGTGGCTGGGGAACATCAGTTCTGCTGGGGCAAGTTTGGTAGTGCAATGCGGTGTTGCATGATAAGAGCGCAGGAATCTGTGGACTTCTTGCTTAAAATTCTGTCCGGTCAGCCTGCATATCTGGTAGAGCTTCTTCAGCACCCTCATAAATTGCTCGGCTTCTCCATTGGCCTGGGGATTCTGAGGTGTCTTGCGTTCATGTTTGAAGCCCAAGTACTTGCTGAAATCTTCATACTCTTGCCCGCTGAATGGAGGTCCGTTGTCACTGTCCACCAACACTGGTATTCCAAGTGAAGAGAAAATCCGGTCCAGCTCCGGTATTACTGCCCGTGCGCTAGTGCCACTGACGAAATCCACCTCTGCCCATCTTGACTGTTTGCATACCACTACAAGCAGTTACTCGCCTGTGTTGATTGGCCCCCAAAAGTCCATGGCTACTTCCTTCCAGGGCTCGCTTGGCAAAGGGGTCATTCGCAGTGGTTCGCGTTCGTAAGATGGCATTACCACTTGGCACGGATGACAGTGCTGGATACATGCTTCCACCATTCTGTCCAAACCCGGAAAACCATACCCTGGTTCTGAGGTACTCCTTTGTCTTGGTGACCCCTTGGTGTCCTTCATGGGCGAGCCGGACCACCTTATCTCTTAGTGCGCTGGGTACCACTATGCGGGCTCCTCTCACCACCAGTCCCCCTACTACGGCTAACTCTGTGAAGACTGGGTCGAACTGCGGGCCCAGAGTTTTTTGTTCTTGTGTTGTGAGATACCCTCTGGCTATTGCGCTCTTCAGCTCTATTAACTGTGGATCCCGGCCCGTTTGCTCAAGGAGTTCTTCCCACGACACTGCGTCTGGCAGCGAAGCCTGGACTACTGCCATGATATCCCTCTCAAATACTTCTTCTGCTTCACTGGCTGGCCATTCTGCCTGGTTATCTACAAAGTTTTCTTGTGCCACAGATGGCCCTGGGTGTCTGGAGTTGTAATCTGCCTCATTTGCCTCCGCTCCTGCCTTCTTGCCGGCAACATAAGTAAGTCTATAGTTGAAACCTTGCAGACGAACTCTCATTCTTTCTATCCTCAGCGGTGCCGTGGTTTTGTGGGTCGCAAACAGGGGCACCAGGGGCTTATGATCAGTGTCAATGTCGAATGTGTCCTGTAGTCCGTACAAGTAGATCTGATTGGCAAACACACCCCACTCTACCACCTTTGCTTCCTTCTCCAACTGCGAATACCTCGACTCAGTGTCAGTGAGAGCTCTCGAGCGGTACGTGACTGGTCTCCATCATTTTGCTCGTGGATCGTACTGCTTCATGGTGGCTGCTATGCCTCGTGGTCCTGCGTCCGTCTTTAATTTAGTCTGGCGTTGGGGATCAAAGTAGGCCATTACCGTGTCTCCTGTTAGCATTGCTTTCACTTGCTCGAACGCCTTCTGATGCTCTGGAGTCCACTGGAATTCAACTCCTTCCTTGATAAGTTCCCTTAGAGGTGCTGTGACCTGTGTGAAGCCTTCCATGAAGTCAGCATTGGCCCTGGCGAAGAACAAGAATGACCGCACTTCCGCCTGCGATTCCGGTGGGCCTGCTGCTTGTAACGCTGCCACCTTGCTCGGGTCCGGCGAGATTCCCTTGCTGGAAAACACTTTGCCAAAGAACGTGACCGCTCGTAGGTTGAATCGGCTTTTCTTGATACTAAGGGTAAGCCCGTGTGCTCGCCAGAGTTGCAGTATATGTTTCAGAGCCTGGTCATGCTCGTCCTGCGTTGCCCCATAGATCAGGATGTCGTCGTAGATGCTGATGGCGTGGGGTTCCAGCGCCACAACTTTACGCACTTCTTCGTTGAATATTTCTGCCATGCTGTTGACCCCGAAGTGTAACCTCTTGAAACGCTTGAGTCCGCGGTGTGTGTAGAAAGTGGTCAGCTTGCTGCTCTCTTCTGCCAGCTCGAGCTGCATGTAACCATCATCCATATCAAGGTGCGTGAAGTACTTGGCGCCGTTGAGCCTGGTCTCCAGTTCGCGTAAGGTAGTTACTCGTTCTCTCGTTCTCTTAATGTACTTGTTCACATCGGTCATGTCTAAGCTAGCCCTGACACTTTCACCGTCCTTCTTCGGTGTGAGGACTATGTTACTACACCAGTCAGTAGGTTCGTCTCCTACATCTTCTATGATGTCTAAATCTTGCCATCTGTCCAGGATCTGCTCGAACTTGTCTTTCAAGGGTAGGGACACTCTTCTCTTTTTCTGCACCGCTCCTGGGGCATTGGGATCTACATGCAGCTTTACGGTCACCCCTTTAAGTTTCCCGATGCCGGTAATAACATCTTCATACTCTTGGACCATGTCTCTTATGGCTTGCCTTTCCTCTCCCAGTACCGGCTGCAGTGCTTTTGTGGTCTGCTCGATGTGATATTCCACGAGGCTCATATTTTCAGCTGCCTGTCGACTCAGGAGTGCCGTGTTCCCTCGACCCTTGACTACGTAGACCATTTCCTGGATGTTCTTTTGATTTCTGCTAATGGTGGCCAAGAAACAGCCAACTAATGCCAAAACTGGTCCCGTTCCATCCCCTGAATAACTTCTTATGATCGCCTTGGTTGGCTGCAGACGGCTTGTACTTTTGAGACTCTCAAAGTGTTTTTCAGTGATGACCGTAACATCTGCTTGCGTATCCAGGTGTAGTGTGATTGGGACGCTGTTTACTTCTAGTGTCACTGTAGGGTTTCGCGATTTACCCTGTACCACTTGGTAAAGATACACCTCTTCCGTTTCCTCTGCGTCCTCTTGCACACAAGTCTCACTAGGCCCTAGTCCTGCCTCCACGGCTCTGACTTGTTTACCAGGGCGATAACCTTTCTTGCCCGGACACACTCTTGCAAAGTGGTTGATTCCCCCGCATCTTAAACAGTTCTTTCATTTTGCGGGGCAGGAACTTCCTTTGGGGTGAGCATCATTTCCACATCCTGTACATACGGGTTTAGCTGCTGGGTTGCCAGTGGCTCTGTCTGGGGTACTATTCCTCATGCTATACCGTCCTGGCCTTGTGATCTTATTGACTTCTTTACTTTGATTTGTGTGCACCTGATGCTCTTCTTCTTTATCTTTACACTCACCGCTTGTTACGATCTCACTCCCCTCCTTGGCTATTTCAAATGCTTTCACCGTGTCACGCACCGATTTGAGATCCCCATTCTTTCGGATCAACTCGTTGCGAAGCTCGCTGTTACTCGTTTTTACCACTGTCAACATGATGATAGCGCTATCCAGTGTGATTGGAAACTCGCAGTGGAGCCCTTGTTCCCTGCACTTCGTTTCAAAATCGGCAAATGGTAAGTCAGAAGGCCACTCTATGTTGAGTAGTTTGTACAGTTCCAAGGTGTTGTTCCGGTGGGCCTCAAAGTGTTGGTTGAGCTTCTCTATGTGCGACGCGTAGCTAGTAGGCTGTTCCAGTAGTGTTTCCACTAGCTCATGACGAGCTTTGAGCGGCGAAAACTGATTATGCAAATGAGCTACGGGCGCATTGAATGTGCCCGTAACTTATTTGCATAAGTAACTTGATGCTGTTGCTTGACAGCTTGCTGGATCAAGAGAAGGGCTGAGGTGTTATTTTAATTGCATTGCGGTAACATTCCTGACAGAGGATTACAACTCACTACAGGGGAGGAAAAGTAATTAAACCTTCCCATTCACAACGGTGACAGACGATTACATTTTACGGGGGAAATAATTTCCGGCTGATAATAAATAAACCTGGCGGTATTTTTTCGCGGGGATGCAAACTTTGTTGCGTGGAGGCCTAAAATCATTACGGAAAGTAGCGCTTAAAAGGATAAATGCTGCAAATAATCGTTACGACCGCAACCCAAGTCCAAAGAATTTATTTTACAATTTCCCAACTAGTTATTTCCATAGCTAGAAACGGGAACCAGTGCGCTCAAACAGCAACAAAACATCTTCGCAATTCTCCATCTAGTTTGATGGAGCGTAATTTTTGGTTAACTCTTTTTCGGTACATTTCCAAACAAGTACAGCAACAAAATGTCTTCGGATCTCTCCATTAACTTGTAAAACTCAGTAATTTTTCTACAATTTTTTTAGCGTTAAATTCCTTGCTAGCTATTTCCATAACGAGAACCGGAACAAGTACTGTACGCTTTTACAGCAACAAAACATCTACGAATCAAACTCAATAATATTTCGGTAAATTTTCCAACTAGTTATCTCCACTAACATTTACAAAACTCGAAGAAAAGTTTTGCAGCAATTTTAAACGTATCCTTCAGCTGTGTGGCTGCCCACATTTACAACTATGGCTACAGCAATTCATTGAGACATTTCCAAAACAACACATGAAATTGCCTGTTTAAATGAACGAAAATATGATAGCATCCACATGATAAAAACAGAACTAATTTCACCAACGAAATTTCATTGTTTCAGTCCTAACAGTCTGCAGTAAGAGCCGCTTTAATGTCTTTGATGGTCGGACGGTCATCCGGCGAATTTTCCAAAGCTCTTTTAATCACGGCAATGTTCGAGAAATTCAAGATTCCATAATTTTTTTTGACAAGAAATGCCAGAGAATAAACATCGCTTGTAGCAGATGGTTTTCCCGTGCCATTGACCAATTCCGGCGCAATGTAGCTGTCTTTGTACATGTACAAAGATTTTAAGTGCTCGGATTTAGGGGGAGGATTTTTTGCCTCACTAAACGCGACACTTTTACCGAAATCGATGATGACTGGATGGAGTCGCTCGTCTTCTCGCCTGTGCAAAACAATATTGTCCGCTTTAAGATCACTGTGTGCGTATCCACACCTGTGCACATGATTTAATGCCTCCGATGTTTCACAAAGAATCGCCTGCCACTCGTGCTTTTCACTTGTAATCTTTGTCTTCGCCGCTTTATAGAGTGTTACGCTCTCTTTCCCGTCCCCATGGAACTTTATCACGATGCTTATGGGTTTCTCCTTGAGGCAAACACCGAACGACAGTGGAATTCCGGGATGATCTCCCAGCTTCATCAAAACATTAGCTTCATGTCTGGCTTCCTTCTGCAGCAATGACAAGCTATCCTTGTGCTTCGTTGTCCTTTCTTTGTATTCCTTTATCACCACCCGAATGCCTCGATACTTTCCCAGATAGCAAGTACTGAAGGTGCCGCTGCCAATTGACCGTGCCCCAGCTTTACGCGTTAGGTTGGCTGCATTAATATTCTTCAGATATGTGCTGCTGGTAGCTGAACTCTCAGGTGAACGCACAATTGGTTTCTTGGGTGCACATTCCTTCGTTGCGGCGGGAGTTTGGATACGATGCCTTGGATGAGATGTAGGGCGAAGATGCTGCTGGACCTCAGCTGCGACCGCATCCATTCCTGTGTCATTCTTTTTTTGCTTTTGTGAAGCACTGACCATTCTTTTCCCCCTTGGCAAATATTGATCTTCCCCCACTCGTTTTCTTTTCAGTGAACTGGGGGAATTTGTGGGCGGAGGTTGTACAATCAACATTCCGTCCAGCTCTGGTTGCTTTCCCTTTTTTCTGTTTCTTCGCCTATTCTTTTGCTTTCTACGAAGAACCTTGAAGTGTGCAAGAGTATCTGGGGAAAATCCTTTCTCTCTTAGTTTGCGCTTTCTATTGGATTCCATATTTACTCGTACAAGCGTGACTGCAACTTGACTCGCGAGTGGTTTTACAAGTTACGTCATGCCATGTTTGTGGTCACAAACAAAAGTTTTTCATGAATGGCTTTGTTGTCCAACTAATTCTCACGGGATTGGTAACCAGCAGTGTGCTGGAAATAACAAAGGGGCAAGCATTACAAAGGCATTACTTTATCTGACTGGTTAAACTAGAAATAAACACTGCAAGCGTTTGCCAGGTCGATTTCCAGTGGAAGCACGACAAACATGGCTGATGTATACCTGCGCTGCAATGAATGCTCTAAAACGTTGAAGACTTTCCAAGCACTCATAAAGCACTATGACCAACGGCATTCAAACGAAGAACTCCCAAGGCGGGCAATTTTTCTACAAGATGGGGAACCAATTCAGCAAGTACCGCCCCAAACTATAAGATCTGCGGTTCTAAAAGCTGAATACAAAGTATGGTTGGCTGGTGTGGCCGAACGCTTGACATAAAAGTAAGTAAATAAATGTAAGTTCAATTAAATGAAAATTAAGAACATATCGGAATTCGCGAAACAAGGGAGGAGGAAAATTTCACACACGCGTTTCGCATAAATATTTCGTCACGAATTCTGTCGCGAATGTGCATTTGATCTGCGCGAAAAGCATCACTGTTGTTGTTGACTGCTTATCCCACACTATGTTATCCGTCCGAGACATTACACATTTAACTGTAATGATGGCACCACCAATAATTCTAGTAAAGTGTGCATGTGCTCTCGGTGGTTAAATGCACTAAGTGGAATTATAGTATCATAACAGATTTTAATTTAACAGGAATCTAAAATAGGCTATGTCATTTCACAGGAAATTGGCAGACTTTGGAGTTTAATATGGTCCCGGCAAAGTTCTTCAAGCAGTTGCTTAAAAATCTCGACGACCCACAACCTCATGCCGTCAGAAACCAGCAACATTGGCGGGCGCCTATTTTGCGTTCTTCGGGAAGGAAAATCACATACCGCCTTTTCGACTTAAACACACTCAGACTTGAACTGGAAAAACAGAACACTGTTATTTTGAAAGAGCAAGTGAGCTGGAACGGAGACAAGCAAGTCAGTGATAATTTAAGCGAGATGGATCCCATGGAAGCTCTTGCTGCTGCAAAAAGTCGAGCCCATGGAAAGGCACCAAAAGACAGAATTACTTGCAAAAGTAATTTTGTCGTTGGTTACGGGGAAGGTAGGGCTACGCGTGAGTTAGATCTCATTTCGTGGCCAAATCTCTATGATACAGATGCTTTTGGGAAAATGTGCATTAGATTGTATATTAGCAGAGTGCAACTGCTACCAATTTAGTCTTTTTCGAAAGTGTGTTAACCTCGTATAAGAGTTGAGAAACAGTTGTCTTCCAAGTAATCACACAGCTGCATGTTATAATTTATGACTCTCTTGAAATATTCATAATTGTGTTCATGTTTCATGGATTATTGTCAAGCTTTGGACGTTCACGTTATATGAATTGTTTGTGCTATAACATTCTTAAATTTATGACATCTTAAATGTTACAAAGTTGTATTATTTTTTCATAATTTTATAGAGTATTGAAGAAGTATCGAAGAAATTAATTATCTTGTTTATTGTTGAGACAAATTGTAAATGGTACGACACGTGTGCATTCTAGTGATTAACCGCAACGTATAGAACTGGAATTGTTAACAACTGAGAGAACGAAAAATAGAAACAGCCTTAATGAAAGATCAAAAAACAGCCTTCCATTTTTGGCTAGCAGTGATTAATGGACACCAAGTGCACGCTTACTACTCCCCTTGTTAGCTGTTACACCTTCTCTTTGCATATACATACATACATACATACATACTTTATTGTAACTCCCTACAAGGGTTTTTCGGTTACAAGGCTATAATGCTATAATAACTACATAAATAGACAGGGTAATAAATATGCATAAAAATTAATAAAATCTAATAAGAGAGAAAAATAAAAATAAATTAATTAATTATTCAGAAAAAAGTAGTCTAACAATACTTGTTCTAAAAGTTTTCACGGAGCCTATAGATTTAATATCATCACTTAAGTCGTTCCAGAGCCTAACACCACGGTAGGTGAAAGAACGCTGACCAGTGGCTCGACGGCATCTTGGAATGTTCAGTTGACTGCATTGTCTAGTATTCCTGGTATGAATTTGAGAACGCAGAGTAAATTTCCCAACTAAGTAGTCAGGAACAAGTTTATTAACACATTTGAACATCATCACAGCGTCGTTCAAGTAAAGTCTGTCATTAACAGACAGCCACTTCAAGGATTTGATACCTTGTGAAATGTGGTCAAACTTTTTGAGGCCGAGTACAATACGGGCAGCAAAGTTCTGCACTAACTGGAGTTTCTTGATATTATGTTTACTAGTATTTGACCAGACAGTTGAACAGTAATATAATTTACTGAAAACAAAGGAACTCATGAGGAGAAGTATTGTTTTCTTATCTAGCAAATGTTTAATTCTATTTATTTGTATGAGTTTATGTAGGCAGGTTTCACTTTATGTGGCAGGTATGTAGGCAGTTTTCAATTGGGTGCTGGCCTTCACCATCCATACATTTCCACTGAAATACAATTATCTATCCAGGTTGCTGCAAAGCAAAACAAGACAAAACAACATATTTTTTGATCAGTAAATTATCATAATTAATTAATGAGTAAACACAAATATTACTGTGACAATGCATATTTATGCCAGAGAACATTGCCTCTATACTTACATTAAAATCTTTTCAGATGGCATTGAGTAAACACTGAGAAAGTACACTGTACTGATGACCTTGAACTAACTGTAGGCTTTGAGTGGTATGTTATTTGCTGATCAAAAATCAGGCTTAGAAGTTTACAAAACTTGGCAGCACAAAAAATGCAAACAACCCTTGATATTAATTTCACTTGTAAAGGAAATCACTGAGTTCTATAGCCAGTAAAGAAAATCACTGTATAGACAGTCTTTGTTTAGAAGTACTAAAATTAATTCTGGAGAACAATGGAATAAAATTGGCATAATAATGTCCAAACTGAGCGAATTTCGCTTGACAAAAGCAAACTTACATGCACTGTGCCTCCTGGAATCCTCTTTAAGTTTCCATAATTCCTCTTGACGCAGTTAAGAAACCGAGAATTTGCCTCCCTGTTTGGCTTTTCAGCTCTGTTATTTTGAACTTGAAAATAGTTTGCAGTTTAACTGGAAGGACCTCGGCTGACAGGGCTGCATGCTACCACTGTGAAGGCAAATGGAATGGCAGGTATAGTTTTAAACCTTTTCAATAATAAGTGGCTGGAATTTGTTTATTTTCTTATTCTTGATTGGCTCACAGCAGCAGGCTAAAATATTTTGTAGCCTGCAAAAGACACCACAATGCCCGATAAAATTATAAGAATTACTGGTAACAGGGCATATTAGCTTGGTTGTGGAAGAAAAACATGATCTACTTTTGACAAACTTACAAAATTAGTTAACTACTTTACCTTTGTCCAATATGAAGTTGAGCATTCAAAGACATCAGATGCTAGCCACAAGATGGTTAATATAAGGAATATTATCTGAAAGCCTCAGGTATCTGCTACCCATGAGAGCACAAAGAAGGTTACCGGTAAAAGAAAATCGTTCAGTAGACACAATTTTAACAAGCCTTCTAAATTCTTAGACCTGCAATGTTCTACCATTGTGAATTATGGAGTTCGAAATTGAGCTCTAGTCAGAGTAGAGTTAGAATGCAAAGAGAATGAGAAAGACAAATTCATTTTTAATTACCGTAGCACGTTTGGGGAAGCCAAGCCAGAGGGGGTGTACAATATATGCGCGCGGCTTGTTTTTGATCGGCGTCAGTTGGAAAATAGAAAAGGTTTTAAACTTTTAGTCTTAAGCCTGACGAAAAATTCAAGCTGTGTGTCTAGTTATTCTAATCACGAGAAAGAAAATTGATCCATTCAAGTAGACACAATTTAACAAGCGTTCTTAATTCTTACAACCACCAATGCTTTAGCATCATGAATTGTTGGTCGGGAATGGAGTTCTACTCAGAGTAGAGTTAAAATACAACAAGAATGGAAAAGACCATTTCGTAGATAATATACCCTTTAAGGTAGCTAAGCCAGAGGGGGTGTACAAGATATGTGCGGCTTGCTTTTGTGTGGCGTCAATGGAAAAATTGGAAAGGCTTCAAACTACTATTCTTAAGCCTGCAAGATGTGGGTCCAGTTATTCTAATTAGGTAAAAGAAAATCAGTCCTTTCCATTAAAAACAATTTTGATAAGCGTTCGTAATTCTTACAACCGCCAATTTTCTAGCATGAAATAAGTTCTAGATAGAGTACAGCTAGAATGCAACAAGAGTGACAAACAGAAATTCACATTTAATAAGCACGTTTGGGGTAGCAAAACCAGAGGGAGTGTACAAGATATGCACGGCTTGTTTTTGAGCTGCGTCGGTGTGAAAATTGCAAAGATGTCAAACTTCTAGTCTTAACCCTGCCAAAAAATTTCAACTCTGTGTCGAGTTATTCCAAACACGTAAAAGAAAGTCGTTCCATTACAGTAGACACAATTGTAATAAGTTCTTAATTCTTTAAAGAAAACGACAACACTTAAGTTTATACGACATGTTTCGACATGTTTCGACAGAAACTTCTGTCATCTTCAGTTAATTACTGCGCCTTTCAATAACATGCCGACTCTAACATTCAAAGCTCAACCGAAAAATGCGTTTTTCGCTGTCGTCAATCAAATGTTCGGCGACTCCTCCCAGCTTCCGACTACTGTCGAGCGTGCGGTAATCAAATCGTCTACCACAATTCAGATAACGAAACAGCGCTCGACAGTAGTCGGAAGCTAGGAGGAGCCGCCGAACATTTGATTGACGGCAGCGAAAAACCCATTTGTCGGTTGAGCTTCGAAGTTTAGAGTCCGCATGTTATTGAAAGGCGCAATAATGTACAAAGCATTACAAGTTGAATTTATAAGAAAGAAAAAATGCTAATTATGCTAGTAACAACGGAATGTACAAAAAACGTGACAAAGTGAGAATTAAAAGGATAGTTTTAGATTTACATGATGTAATTGCTGATTCAGCTTTGTCACGTTTTTTGTACATTCCATTGCTACTAGCATAATTAGCATTTTTTCTTTCTTATAAATTCAACTTGTAACGCTTTGTACATTAATTAACTGAAGATGACAGAAGTTTCTGTCGAAACATGTCTTACAAACTTAAAAGTGTTGTCATTTTCTTTAAAGTATTGACTTGTCTGCTTATATCAAGTTCTTAATTCTTACACCTACCAATGTTCCAGCATCCCAAACAATTACGTAGTCGGGAACATCTACTCGGAGTAAAGTTTGAATGTAGCAAGAATGAAAAAGGCAAATTTGCATACCAGTAGATACAATTATATAAGCCTTCTAAATACCTATAAACGCCAATGATCCAGCTTCGTAATTGTTGAGTCGGGATTGAGTGCCGGCGACAAATTTGAAAAAGACCTATTCGCAAGCACTTTTGGGGGTAGCGAGAAGGGGATTTCAAGACGGATATGTGTGGCTTGGTTATGCACAACTTGACGCAGATATTAAAAATTCAAACGATTTGAACATTCCAGTCTTGACCAAACAAAAAAAAAATGAAAACGGTAGGTTAATACAATTACCGAATACTATGAGAAACCCATTTCATTCCAATAGACACAATCTGCAATAGACCTCTTTAGCTCGGGTGGTTTGTTGTCCCATTTCAGACCATGTGATGATACTCTTGGGAATTCTTGCTTTCAAATTTTCAAATTGTTCCGTGTATATGAATGAATAATTTTAAGGTGGATAAAAGAACAATTCTCAAGAGAATATCACGTGTTCTGAAATGGGAAAACAAACCATCCAAGCTAAAGAGGTCTATTGCTCATATGAAGATAACTAGCCTGACGTTTACTCTGCTTATAACTAGTATGCAGACTTTTAAATCGAATCTTTTTAAATACTTTTTGAATTTGGATGTTTCCTTGCATGTTTGTAGTGTAAGTTAGCATTGCAATATTTGTCTTTATCTGTAGACTTAATATACATATATTTATTTTATCGTTAGTATTTATTATCTTAGGCTGTTTTCGTTTCCCTTATCTTCTTTTTTAAACATGTATTTTTAATTGTAATCAGATCACCGGTTTATACCAGCAAAATCCTTCGATTTTTGCTGATCGGCCCTTCTGTATAAATAAAGATATTATTATTGTATATTATTATTGTTTTTACAGCTATTTATCTTTCAGTTCTATATTTCAGGTCAACCATTTCTTTGAAAACACCGACTTTTGGAATTTTGGATTGTCTCAGGATTAACCAAATATGCAATTTCGAAAAGACTGTGTGAAGTTAAGAAATGCAGCTGGTTTTTCCTCTAGTTCGAAATCGCCTATCAGCTTATCAAAACCCCTCGATGTTACTGCCTATTAATTTGAATGAGCAAATTGTAGATTTGTTTACTTTTAATCATTATCGGATGAAGTAGATTCCCTCCCTGGTGGAAATTTAATGAATAAAATTCCCTTTCAGCCATATTCAAATTCTTTAAGTAGATAGGAATAGCGCGGCGAAGCCCTGACCACGTTAGAAAAGTTGTATCCCTCAATCCATTATTTTTTAAAAGTTATATGATTCAAATTGCAAGTGGTAAAATATAGTGGGTTTTTTAAATCACAGTTGTATCTGAGCAGAAAATTCCTCCCCAATTCTTCAAAAGGCAATCAAAGTGGGATTTCCATGAGCCTGACAAAAATTGTCCGAAGCCAGGCTAATCTTAATGATTTAATTTTTTCTTAATTAACCAAATTTTACATCATTATTTACTACAGTACGCTGAGCTGCTTGGCAAAGTTTGAGTGATACACTTATGCTACATCGTTTAAAACTCATGTTAAGGCTTTCAAAGGCAAACGAGTTGGAACTGCAAAATGGTTGATCAGGGAGGGCGGAGCATATTTTAAAGTGGGGTGGGGGGACTTGAAAATGAGCAGCGCGAGTTTGTAGGAGGTCTAGGGATAGCCTCCCACTTGAGTGAAAACAAGGTGAAAAACCCCAGCTTGCCCCCTGGTATTCTCCAATTGGTGGGGGGTGCGGGGGTTTCAAATGACTGGTGCATAAGTCAGTGGGTCAATTATTGGTTAAGCAAGAAGATCAGAGAGTTCTTGATGTGCTTTTGGCTCATCGAGGAAGATTTCATAAGAGCCAAAAGAATATCTGTGTATCAGGCTAGAGAAATCTTTAGTAAGACGCACAATAAAAATTTAACTGCACAAAGATATTGATAGGCCCTTATCAATTGAATTATGCCCGACAAATATACAATCAACATTGAGTGTTGTGACCGCAAAGCGTAATGGGTATCCAACACTTCCAAGGCAAAACCATGATGAAAAGACGGCGCTTAGCACAGAGCTTTTTGCCAGAAACAGTTGAAAAGAGGCTCGCAGAGCGTGAGCAAGCTGAAAGTAAGTGTACAGAAGCTTTGGGTTCCTTCAGTTAATGCTGAGCTCAACAGGCCACTCAAATTAGAGACCAACTCTTGGGCAGTAGGTTGTCGGGTATTGTGGTTGGATTCTTGTCTACATCTGGTGAGAGTTCCTTGAACTTTGCTACCTGAGAATGTGAAATGTAATCGGCTCGAGTATTGTAAAACGCGGGAATGTGTTTTGTGTGAAATAACACATTGTGTCGTAGGCAACTTAACACTAAATCCCTGATTAGCACCATAATACCCTGATGTTTGGACGTCTGCTGATTATGTCAACAACGGCAGCATTATCAGTAAAGAAGAGAATACACTTATCAGCCATTAAATGGCCCCAGATGTGCAACGCGAGGACAATAGGAAACAACTCTAAGACTGCAATGTTATAAGATTTCCATGTAACCGGCCATTTGCCGCCAAACCAGTGCTTACCAAAGACAACGAAGCCTATTGAGCCCGCTGCGTCGGTATAAAGTTCGAGGGTATGTGATGTTTCCCAGGGATCTTCGAGGAAAAACGATTTGCCGTTGAACTCGTCTAAAAACCGAATCCATAAAAGGAGATCCTGTTTCGAGCCTTTACATAAACGAATGTGGTGGTGCGGCTGGCGGACGCCCTTGGTAAGATCGATGAGGTGACGCAAAAAAGCACGGCCCGGGACAATAACTTGACAAGTAAAATTTAGTAAGCCTATTAAAGACTGAAGTTCTTTTAGCTTGACTGTGCGACGTTTTTAAAAATTGTGCAAGATCATGCGGCATTTTTGAAGCTTTTTGTCCGGGAGTCGCGCTTCTCCCTTCACCGAATCGAGGGTAATGCCTGCAAATTGCAATACTGTATCAGGGCCGGCGGTTTTCTCCGGAGCTAGAGGTACTCCTAGCTGATGGCATAGAGAAACAAAGTGGCCTAAGTCAGCCTCGCACCGGTCTTTGGTCGTTGCAATAAACAAAAAATCGTCTAATATCTGCAAAACAGATGAGGCCCCCAGGCGATGAACAGACAACCACTCCAAGGCGGTACTAAAAGCCTCAAAAATGTTGCATGAAGAAGAAAGACCCATGGGGAGGCACCGATCAAAGTAATACAAATTATCGAACTTCATACCCAGCAAGGAATAGTCTGCAGGATGAATTGGGATAACACGAAAAGCCGACTTAAAGTCCGTTTTAGCTAAAAAACAACCCTCCCCGATGGCTTTAATGGCCGTGATCGCATCACTAACAGATGCATATTTGACAGAGGAATAATAGTCAGGAATAGCATCATTAACAGAATTTCCTTTTGGATAGGATAAATGATGAATCAAACGAAATTCAGACGGGTCTTTTTTGGGAATAACGCCCAAAGGAGATGTACGAAAGTTCGCAAAAGGGGGAGTTCTAAAAGGGCCCACAATTCTGCCTGCGTCGCATTCCTTGCGCAATTTTATTCTAGCAATTTCCGGTTGGTCTAGGACACTCTTAAGATTAGGAGATTCATAAGGAAGCCGATCACCAACAAAATTAACACGAAAGCCACAACGAAAACCGTCGACAAGGAAATGCTTTTTGTTTTGATCATAGCAGTGCAAGAGGCATTCAAGCCGTTCCACCCTGACGGGGGGGGGTTGGTTACTGGCGTACTGTGAAGGGCCTGATACCTGAGAAGAGTTTCCTTTTGGTTTAGCTCCACTAGAACGCTGCTGAGAGGTTTGCACGGAGCACTGAATTGCTGGGTGTTTTGCTCCACATTTGTAACAAATGTGTTCAAACTGACACCCTTGGCAGTGTTTTCCGGCATGAAAGGCCCAACACGTACCTCGGGGGAAAAAATTCGAATGAAAACGCTGGCGTGTTGAGGTCTGGGGCTTATTGGTGATCGACTGTGATCTCCGAAAATTAGCTGAGGTCCTTAACCAAAGTTCCCAATGTATTTGGTCCCAGGGATATTTATCAGGTGCAGACTACCTTAGATAACGAAATTGTTCATCATACCAGAGCCAATCCCCGTTCGACGAAGCAATGTCACGGGCTACCTCGCAGTACTTCATCAACTGTGGGGTTTCACTCTGATATCGCTCGGTATACACAGAGACAAAAATGTTAAATGCGGTAACCCACTGTTGTATGTTGTAAACCTTTTTTGTTGCCTGATACGGCTCGGGGGTCAGCCGCAGCTGTTTTGATTGGGCAGTGGAGGGTGTCATAGATAACGCATACTTATTGACTTGAGGGGTAGATGTTAATAAGGCCCCAAATTCCACATATTCATTAGCCCAGATTTTAGCTTTTAATTTCAAACCCACTCGAGAACTAAGATTTACTGAGACGCTAGTAAAAATTTGTTTAGGCTGAACATTGTCGGGACCTATAAGCAGAGAATCATTGCTTGTACCTGCACCGATGAGGCTACTGTCATGACTGCTCACAGCTGCGGTCACGTTTTCTGAGAGCAGGTCGGCTTGAGAGTGCCCTGTTAATGTCACTTCAATCGACGAGCTGTCGTCAACGGTGTTTTGTCTCAAGATCTCAGTGAGACTGTCCTCGGACAATGCTGTTTTCACCGCTTCCGAAATGGCTGTCGATATGGTGGCAGAGAGCGCATTTACGTCCAAAGAGACCAGCCCAGGATTGTTTAAAGTTGGTTCAGGTACAGGCGGGTCCATTGCTGTCAGCTCTGAGGTCCGCACGCGCTTCAAACGTGTTTGACGGGCTATCCTTGATGGCGGTCCCGGACGCTTCTTAGGAGGCATGACTTATCGATCACAGATAAAAGTAGGTAATTAAATACGATGGAATGCAATTGAATATCGAAATACAATGATAAGAAAATATACTTGTAGCTAAAAGTGACAAAACGAAATTCCATTCCAAATTTTTGTGGTCGCAGTTTGAGGTGGGGCAGCTATACAATGTCTCGGTTCATGAGCAAGGATAAGTCACTGGATGGAAAAAATAAAAAGAGCCAAGTTCCCAAAACAATGCATTACCGCAAGTGCCAAGTGCATTGGACCACTCTTAAAGAGGCGGTCAAAGGATTGTACACTCATACGGCAGGGGTAAGCATAAAATAATCATCGCCAAAGCCATAAATGCACGATGGACGTGTGAACCATGGTTCAAATGAACGGAACAAGCACAGCCGTTGCTCGTAGGAATAAATCCCAACGACACCCAACAGGGGCTGTGAAAGTAAACAGACAAATCGGCTTGGCTTAAAACAGCAAAGGAACTGGCAAATCTTAAGGCAATAAAATGAAAATTGTAAAAAATTCCTGGGCAAGGCGGGCAGTATAGATAAGAGGATCCTTCAGATTTGTTACATAACTTGCATATGCCCGCTTTGCTGCTGTAACGATTGTAGGCAACGTAGAACTGCCCCCCTCAAACCACGATAGAGCTTGTACTGACCAAGATCGTTTAAGTGTATACCATCACGGGCCATAAAATTAGTTTTTGCCCTCCAAAATCCTTTATGCCTCCAGAAAATTGCATAGGGTATGGGCTCTAGCACTACTTTTAAATACCGATTTAAGAGGATCACATTCTTGTTAAAATTAGGTGCCCCTGTTCGATAAATAGTTTGACAGACATAAACACATTTGACGTTAAGTAAGTCATGGAGGGACCGGGTAAGGTCTTCAATTGCTGACCAACGTTCACTGCCGGAAGATGGCTTAAGTCGTTAGTGCCTAATTGTAATATGACTATGTCAGGCTTGAACAATTCAACAACAGAAAGATCAAATTGAACGGTCTTAAGGACTGTTCTTCCCCCGACCCCGTGCCATTTTAGCGCGATACCGTCGAGAATATGCAAGCTAACATCTAAGTCGGCATTGCTTCCTATATATTCGCGTAAACGGCGAATGAGGGAATGGCCAAGTATCAAAACACGTGTTACCGTCATATTACCGATGAGGAAACAATGTAAATGAGAACAGGTACTTGCCTGAAGGTAAAATGTTTTCCTCTCGAGATAGCGACGGTACGAGGGCCGCGGGAAGAAGGGCGAATTGCTCCTAAGAAATGTCTTTTATCCTCAAGGAAACGCCCCCTCTATCACCTGGGGTGATTGATACTTGACACAAACCAGGTTATAGATCATTGCGTGACTGTCATGGCTCGACATAAATAACATTATACGTGGACATAATGTTTGGTTATTTTCCAAAGATGTAAAGATCAGTGAAGAGCAGACACTGTTGCTTCTGTCTGCAAAACTCACGTTTGTCGGTGTTGTTCGTCTTAAAATGGCATTGGATCACGTGCCCAGAGCAATTAACATGAAATCAAGAGCAGAAAATGCACCTCTTCGATTTAGTTTAGTTTCAGAAATCCTAGCCGCTGATGGAATCTCGATGGATTCAGGAGAGGTGCAGCAGTATGCAGAAATTTTACAGCGCTGTTGTCCTTACTTTTGCCAATTTGGATTCGACCTGAGCGACACACTTAAGAAACTCACCAGCGAGAGAAAGTTTCGTTTCAACAAGTTCATTTCTCCTCCAGTAGAGCTGTGCTTTTCATGCCATGGACATTTAACCATGCACCGTCAACCAACCAATGTGATTGTATACGGGGACACTGGCCCCGTGCCCGCCAGCAAAATTACGCTCGAGTGCCGAAATTGCAACATGACATACGGCATTGGTTCCTACTCGGATGGTCACGGTAAACATCTATACACTGAACCCCATGGTTTAATTGAAGTGAGCAACAAAACTTACGTGGACAGAAAACTATATAAGTGGATTCCAAGCCTTGGGTAAGTGGTTCGTTATTACAATTCTAAAACATTCGGTACTCAGTTTAAAATGTTCAGTGCCGAGCAAAATAAAGGCAATTAACCCTATCACTGCCGAGCAGAGTCAAATCGGAAATCTAGATATTAACCTCTGTGACCCTTCGTGGCAAAGCTTTATTCATGAACAAACAAAGGTGAAACCACGCTCGCAGCACGCCAACATAGTACTCTTAGTGTGTCCAAAGACGCGCTTTATGAGCGATTGTAGAGGCGATGTCACCTATGTTGTAATAGCTTCTCTGTTCTCACCACTTCTTCGGACATTGTGAAATACTTTTCCATCCACTAAATTAATTTTGCGATGACCATGTTTTAAGCAACAAATGAAGATCATGCCGATGAATCGCATTGCGGATATTCACTTGGCAAGCGCTGGCGACTCGTGACGGCAGAACACGATACACAAGTCTTGTTTCATGAATACAACCATATTTTTGCAACTAAACAAAAAAGTTATTCTTCATCAGATAAAAATAATAAATGTGTTATCACTTTTTCCCGTCGAAGATCACAGTAGTCCAAGTAGTTATTACAACACGTTAATTTAAAAAGTGACATTCTCTTGCAGAAATCACTGCTGGGTGTCATTTTCAGGATTTTCTGAGGCATTCAATGAAGTATTTTCTGATGAAGTGAATTAGGAATTAGTCAAAGGTAACAACTGACACAGACAAAGGTTACTTTTTACAAGGAAAATTTTGAATAGATAACGGCGGAAATTTTTGAAAATACAATTAAAATACCACATCTCTAGACATGTAAGGCCTGGCTCACACTGCGACGTAAGCCCGACATAATGACGAGGTCACGGAAATGCAAAAATACCTTTCACTTATGTGTTATGTCACCAGTGTGAACAACACGACATAGCAGGAACATTATGACATAAAGCTACATGAACATAACGACATAAGGAAAAGATTGATCTTTTCCTTATGTCGTTATGTCCATGTCGTTATGTCGATAGTGTGAGCCAAGCTTAATGGCTAATTGCGTTCTCGAGGAACGCATCCCAATTTCGTTTCGCAAGCATGAGAAATCAATATGCCCCTCTCGCTTTTTTGCGGGGTTTTGGTCATCTACTATGTCGTTCCTGTGCATGTGCTCTTTTCTGGCTATGTTTGTTGTTTGAGCGTCCGGTGTTGTTTGTTTTTCTTCGCTGGCAATGTTGAAAGAAATTGGCGCGTAGACAGCCCTGGTGGGTTGGCTGATACCTTAAAAAGCTATTTTCAACGTGCTTATGTTTTGTTCTTTTGCTAGAGGAGGAAACTGACTGGGACCAATTTAAAGGATGTGATGTTAGTGCAGACCCAGATAAAGTGCAAGGCACAACATCTATGTGTGGTAGGTTTGCAATCCTGAAAAACTAGCTCCCAAGTCTTAGTGGCACAAATAATAATAATTAGTAAGTTTTTAGCTCAGGATAATGATTTTCCAGCTCTCTGATTGGTTCCCTAAGCCCATGATATGAGCCATTATTGTTAAGAGTCATTGTCTGAGAAAACCAGGCAGAGGCGAAAGATGGGGGTCGGCCGATTTCCTTGAAACTTTCACCATTTAATGTCTGTCCGAAATGATAATGAATGATGGTATTTAGCAATTCTCCTGTTGTTGCCTTTCATAGTTTGACCACCCCCCCTTGTTTTGGCCCTCACCGACCGTGACGTCACGCAAAATATATGCAGAATTTGAAGCTCAATAAAATATATTTCGCGTCATTTCTGGAGACTCATATCGATTTCTTGAGTTGTTTACCGTCTAAATTACTTTGTTAAAGGAAAGTATCCCGACTTACCACAAAACTTAATTCTTAATAGAATTTTGCAATCTACTTGCGATCGCGAAAATGTTTTGGGCCAAATGTGAGGTAATTTCGAAACTGTTTTTCTCAGAGGTGCGGCGTTCTATTCCGATAATTTTACACCTCTTTCAAGCCCAACATCTGTTCTCCCAAAATCAGGAAACTCTAACTTGAGCCATTTAATTGTGTTTGCGTGAGCCGCACTCGTAGTCAACAAAAATGCCGGTGCTTTTCCAAACCAATTTCTTTTATTTAAATCGATAACAATCTATCACATCTCGAAGCATATTGTCTAAAGAGAGTGTAAGTCAACTCTTGATCAAAAACGTGCAACGCTGATCACCATTTTAACAACACAGCCTTACTGAGGACCACCATCTACCTATTTTTAAATCAAATCAATTACGGTACAGCAAACGAAAGCACAATAATTTTACATGCGAAAGTAATCTCTTGCTTTCGTGAAACACAATTAAAACTCGGCAACAGACCTAATCCAAAAGTTTTCGAACTTAAAAGAACTCCCTAAAAAAACAATTAGATATCTATCCAGAACGAAGAACGGCCGTCAACCCTATCACGTTACAATTTTACGTGATTTCGTTAACATGAAATCAACAACCCTTGAGGTCACGCAAGGGAGCTTTATCAATTCAATATTTTTCCACCGCTGTACGCAAGGTCGCTAGCTGTATGCAGTGAGTTCGTTTGCCATTTAGAAAATTCCACAAGCAATATCTCCCACGTAAAATAAGGTCAAAGCAGCAGGTATGCTTCTAAACTGGTCCATCACCAAAAAATGCAACGATCCAGGTGGCGAACGAGCCTTCATAGATGCAAGGGTACATGCTGGTCCTGGAAATTGAACGACCACTCTGGTGTTTTCCTAAGGACATTTTTAATGAATAAATTTCCAGTAAATCACATTAATCAGTCGATTACTTTTTTTATCAGCGTCAGCCAGTGAATAATTTGTTCACAGAATTTCCCAGAAAAGTTGACACATTTGGATATATTACCTCTCCTTGTCGGCCTTTTTTGTCGGCACGTGCATATATCGTACTACGCCACCGCGATCATGTTTGTAGTATCCATTACGTACCCTTATAATAAGGGACATTTCATTGAACATTCTATTTCATTTTCCGGTTAAACTAATGAAATATATTCAAAAGATATAGACCAGATCGTGTTTACTCGTTAATTTGCGGACCATTTCGACTTTTTTAGTAGCGGAAGCACTGGCAGCTAGGTTTAGTTGCTAATTTGCGGACTATTGCGACTTTTTTAGTCGCGGAAACACTGGCAGGTTTTAACATAGGTTTCTATTGCTGTGATGAAGCTTTTCTTTCGCAGTAAGCTGCCAGAAGGCTCTGTGTCTAATTGGTCACAGATTGATTGGAGCTCTACGATCTTCAATGAGGCCAACTTCTTTCCATGGACAATTTGGCATATGTTTCTCGCACCAACAACGATCGGATGCTGGGGTAAAGCCACCTGGTGCATCACTTCGTTTCTTAAAGTCGCGAGCGTAAGCTCTGTCTCCTCTGCAGCAACATCTTCTTCGTCTACTTGCTTCTGCGCTGCTGCTAGACGGGAGAAGAGCTGGCTGATCTGTTGGGGTGTCCTCCATTCATCTGGCTTGAAAAGGAGCTTACCGTCAACATCTTTCTCCAGTTTCATTTGCCTGCTGACCTGAACAGGATCGGCTTTGTGTCCGATCTGGCTGCCCTGCTCAAATATGTTCACGAGGTAAGTTTTTGTCTTATCAGTCATCCTTGATGGCTTCTTCACGCTTTTCAGGGCCCAGCCCTGTGTCTTCCTATCTTCACCAGTCCCAGCTGATGATTGAGCTTCCTGGTCGAAGACTCTGACTGCAGTTTGCTGGCGCTTCCCAACCACTGTAACACCAGTAACTCGGCTTGCCCATTTCTTGCGAATGGTGTCATATAGTGACTCGGACTCAAGTTTTTTATTGTGTTTGCCTGTGTCCATATGGGCATCTGCTTCCTGTTGTGACTTGAAAGTCAGCACACAGCCACTCTCTTGACAGGAATATATGTCTGCGCTTGTTTAAGATGTTTCTCCCACTAATCCTTTCCCTTTCGTCAGTTCTCCAAACGGCTCAATTACCTTCAGATTAGTGTCTAGTTGAGCTGATATCTGGAGGTCACGATATTGCAATAGCCGACCGGTCCAATGTCACTACGCTCGCCAGGATCGGATTTCGCCTTCTTCAATGAATTGGAAATTGTTCAGCAAGCTAATTCCTGGTATTTTGTTGTCCTTGACCACATCATTTGAGATGTCTACTTCAACGACAGCCGCTCTGCATCCTTTCAAACCCCCGTGGGATTCGATGGCCTGCTTCATGTCTTCTGCAGTTAGGACATCATGTTTCTCGTTTACCCACCTTTTGATGTGAGCCTTCATAGGGGCCGTCTTGCGATCACAAATGTCTTTGCCGGCCTGGGGGTCAGAAAAGTCGTAGCGTAGGATTTTTATACCAGAGCGCGCACTAATCTCCGACAAGCTGAGAAGAAGTGCTCCGTTCTTGTAACAACCAGCATTATCTGAGCGCAGGAAGGCTTGCTTGAGAATTGGATACTCTTCCTTCAGGGTTTTAAGAAGATGTTCAATGATGGACGCAACGGCGAAGCCGTTTTGGGTGCATGTGTTGAACAGATGAACAAAACATTCAACTTGGAATTTCTCGGCAGTCGACTTAGTTATCACAGCACTAATGTGCCAACTTCGGCCACGCTTGCCGAAAAACTCGCTCATTTGTTCACGGTAATGATGCGGTAGAAATTTCATGGCCCAGTCCATAACTATCAAGCAACTCCCCTCGTTGAGCTTGCCAAGTGTATCCTGCTTTGCATCTTCTTGGTTCACAGAACGTAGAAGGTGTGCCTTCCAAGCGCTAATGTTCTGAATGCACTCTTTGTAATCGAACATCATTCTCGCTTTCTTTTCTTCGCTCAAACCAGAATCCTCTAATTCTCGCAAAATCTCATCGATCACGTTCTCCAAGGCGTCACATCTCTCGCAGTTGGTTTTGTGATTGTGGTAACACTCTCCGCGAAAGTCAGCAGAATCGTGGGAAGGATCACTAAGAGCGTGCACAATACAGTGGCCTGTGCATTCTTCGTCACGACTGATGTGCAACTTATAGTCCGTTTTTAGATACCTCTTTGCTTCCTTGAGGGCCTTGATTTTATCCTCTACCCATCCTTCTCGAACACCATCTCCTTCGAGAGCTTGAACCACACCTACCAGATTTTGAAACGCCTGGACACCGGCTGAAGTGACGTTGTCGAGACCTTGAAGTGACTTTTGCTTTGACGCAGAACAAACATCGAGAATTCTGAAAAGTGAACGATCACTAGCTGCCTCGAATGATTGTTGCTTGCAATATGCAGCGTACTGCCTGATAACATGAGAGGGAATCAGAGTTCTTATCACTGCCGGTATGATGATGTTCTCGCCAGAATCGAGTTTTAGATTCTTGGTTCCGAATGCCACATCCTGGAGAAGGTCTGGGCGGGCAATAAAATCAAGGAAGTGGTCAACTTTTGCAGCGTCAATTCTTGTGCGGAAGATGGGCTGATCTGGGACGGGCTGGCCCTGCCCTGTATGGATCACGTGTTGCCGGGCTTGATCAATTCGCCATTTTGAAAGCCCAGGTATCATTTGCTGAAGCTCGGCACGACTAAAATCGTTTGCAAAGAGCGACAAAATCTGTCTCTTAGTCTGCCACGATTCAGCCTCGTTATGAGCTTTAACCAATGCATCGATAATCCCAGACTTCTGATCGAAATATTTTCGTTTCGAGGACTCTACAGGATTTTGATTTTCTAACAGAATTGGGGCTTGACGCAGAGCGCTCCATATCTCGTTTTCTTGCCCAGGACAGATAACGGAGAGCGTGGTACTAATTGCCTCAGTAGCCTTTCGTATATAGTACCGTTGTTGGGTATTTGAGATATCATCCCAGGAGGTGTTGAGGGTGGACAATACGGGACTGAACCGACCACTTGAGATACTGCCTACGGCCTCATTAAGAGACTTCCTCTTCTGCTGCTGGTCTTCCATTTCATCAACCCAAATACTGGCTTCTTGCTCATTAGAACTTTGAGAAGACTGGGATGATATTGTTTTAGTGTCATCTGGCAGCCCCATAGGAGGTTCGTATGAAGGACCAGGTAAACCGAAATCTCGATTTTCTTGTGGTTCCTGTAAAATGTGAAATCAGTTTTGTCAGCGATCACTTTGGAGCGGGTGTATACAACAAGAAGACAAACAAGCCTGACACAAAGGGAAAAAAAGTATCCTCGCGTCAGAGCTCATAGCTCGAGGGTTGGTTGACGGACTTATTGATTGATTGAGTGATCGATTCCTTTCTTTCACGCATTTGGTAGTTCGTCCCATTATTTCCTTATTTGTTTTTTTTTTTCTTTTTTTTCATATAGTCTTCTTCTTAAATTAAAATATGAGAACGGAAATACTTTACTTTTAGAACAAATACTACCTTCTCCTTCAGTAGCGCTTTGGGATTCCTGTGGCAACGATTCTGTTTGAGTGTCCTCTGCTGCCAGTGATTGCGGCTCTAATGAAGGGCCAGGGATATCTGCACTGGCTGGCAATTCCTTTGGAGCAAGAAAACAAATCAAAATCTGAATAGCATATTGTTGTCTCTATCTTTTCTCCATGATTAACCATTGTTGACTCTCACCCAAAAGGGGCCATTCATCTGAGTACATTCAAGAGGGGGGAGGCCATTTTGGTCACCAGAAATGCGGTATCCATCAGTTTTTGGCGCGGTATTTTCGGACTTCCGGTTTGCCAGTTGTCTTATATCACACGTAAGTGGACATCTTCCCTCAAAATAAAACAACAACAATTGAAAGGTTAAGGGGGGGGTGGGGGCTAAGTGCTATCCCGCACTACTACATTCCGTCGAAATTTACTTACCAGCCATTGATTGACATGGACTTGAAATCACCGATTTAAACGCCAGCCAAACAATAACTGCATTTGTAATTGCTTTTTGGTATTTCACTTTATTTCAACGCGGTATTTCCTCATTTTTCTCGCAAAAGCAGTTTTGGTCAACTCCCTATGTCCACCTCATTCAACTTAACCTCTTCAAAATAGTGCAAGGAAAATTATATATCCCAGATTCCTACACTGGCCTCTTGCCTGTTTCAAGGATGAGGTGAAAAAAAATATCTAAACATGACAACAAATTCGCACCTGAAATGTGCATGCATTTTTTCCAACCTACCTGCACCATTCTTTCCTCTTCAGTTTCTTTTTTCGTCACAAATGCTGCGTAATGTACCTTTCGGCAACCCCAGCAAATTGCTAGAAGATGAAGAACATTAAATGTGCACAGTTTATCGGGGATCGCAAGACTTGTACTTACAGTCAGTTAATGAATGACAAAAGACTGGAAAACGTTGAGGGTTTCCGAATCAAAGAAAATTTAAACGCTTCTATCGGGAATGCCGTAACAAATGCAGAAAAATGTAATGTATTCTATAAGGCGGATACCACTCTTACTTCCTTTCTACAACCTGCTTTTCCACCTGATTGAAGGAGAGAGGGAGCTAGTCCCATACCGATCCTGCTGTCATTTTCTTTACAAGGAATGTATTTCTGGTATAAAACTAATCTAGTTTCTTGATTTATTGAATATGTGTTTAAGAAACACTTTAATGAGATAGAATGTTTCCTGTCTTTATTCCAAATTCCAACTAAAAGCTGTTTTTAAACCTTTAATATCAAAATGACAATATTTAGTTTGGTTGACCTGTGATATGACTAATTTGAACCGGGGAACAAATGTAAACAAAACAAATGCGCTAAACTTCACGTTCGGTTCCCACGGCCATAAATGCTACGTTGTTTATATCTTATTAAATGAGTCTAGTATGCAGTCAGTCAGTTGACATAAAACGAACCTGAACCGATGGGAACAACAGCGTTATGCAGCTCAAAAATGCGTTGTGACATCTTGGCATTTACTCGTCGGGTTTGTGTATTACCCTTTCGTTGTCCCTTATGACTTGGGTGGCAACACATAGCCCGTTTTCGGCCGATCCAGTCTGTTGTAAGGTTCTTGCGATGTCTGGGGCAAACAGTCATTCCCCTCTTTTCGTCTTCAGGGATATCAAATTTACCTGCTCTGTTAAGAATCAAATCGGCTTCGGAGATCTTTGAACCCGTCGCGCCACGCTTGCTTCCCAAACCGAGACTGACGAGATGCGATTCAATATCTCGTGTACATGAAATCCTCAAACCAACACCTTCAGCACCACAAGGTGAATCCACAGACCAGAAAGAGCACTTCAGCTCCATGGCGGAACCCAGTGTATTACCGAAGAATGAGCTTGTTGTTCTTTCAATTGCCAGTTATGTGACGAACATACCGGAAGTTCGGTATCAAGCTACTCTTGCCGTGGCAAGTTTGTTCGTTTTTGCAAGTTTTATTTGTTGATGTTTTTATTTTGATTAACATTTCATCAACAACAGACTGACTCCAAGACTTAATCTAGTATGAGGGAAAAACTTGTTTAATATTACCAAGTTTAAAATGCGACTGAATGTAAAAAGAAGCGAGATAAGTGTTCTGTTGATATTCACGTTTGACAATAGTCTATTACCGTGACATGTCACGCTTTATCAAATAAACCTGTAGACTGTCGGCAGTCTGTTTTACAATGTTATTCCTGCCCAAAGCGTCACTCAACTAAATCTTCAAGGGAAGGTCTACCGCAGATAGTTAGGATAGTTTCATCGAACAAAACCCCCCAAAAAGATGCAATGAAGAAAAACCCGCTGTGGAACTTTATTAGCAAAAATACCGAGTGATCTTTGACTTCGAGCGTGGCTCATTCCGACACATTTTAAAGGCTCAAGTTAGAGTTTGCTGATTTTAAAAGAACAGATGATGGGCTTAGAAAATGTCTGAAAATTTTCGGAAAGGGACACCGCACCTTTGAGAAAAACAGTTTCGAAATTACCTCACATTTGGCCCAAAACATTTTCGCGATCGCAA
>OZ026596.1:24382821-24387821 GCA_964020085.1 Micromussa lordhowensis | reverse complement strand
AACTTCTTTTCAAAAGACAGTTCTGTGCTACATTTCTTTCCCCGATTTTTTTTCTTACACAGAGCAGGTTTCTGTTGTCCACTTCTATCAACACTGATTTCATTTAAATTATAGAGAGCTGAACATTTAGGGTTAGGGCATACTGCAAAAATAACTGTCTTATTAAGTACTTTCAAATTTGTAATAATCTCAATGTCAACAACTGTTTTTGGAAACATCATATGAAGCAGATGGCGAAAAAGGAGAAAAATAAAATATATAACATTTAAAAGTACAGTAAAAAGGTTATTGGAAAGGTTGTAGTGCAGCTTCATTCGGAGAAGTAGTAAGGAAAACCATCCAATGAAATTAATCTTCTCTTGTTCTTCTTTGTCCATCTCTTGAAATTCTCCTGGTATCTGCTCTTCCTTATTTACTTCTTCTGTATTCACTGTGTGGTCATTAATTGGATTTATTTCTGTATAGTTGCTACCACTGTCATCAGTGTCCTCAGAGTGATCACTATCACTCTCTGATATTTCCAAGTCATCTGCAAAATGCCACAAACAGAACACAAAGTTTACAATATTTCCTGCAACTAAACATATTGGTTGCTATGATGTTATTGTTGTCTTCATTTTTTATATTAAATCTATGTTTTCCTTAGCGTATTTAGTTATGGTTTGAATCGCTCGTATTTATGATAGTTATAATATTATGGTACTCTTCAGATTTCATGACGTGATCACTAATCTCTTTCTCTCACTCTACATGTATCTTGTACACATTATATTTTAGTACTTTGTCATTAGTCATTGAATTAAATTCAATTTAAACTACATCATGTGCATTCTTACATTTAAGGGCACTTTTCTCCTGATGTTGATCATCGCCACTGTCTTCAAATGTCTCATCCACACCTATTGAAAGTTTGAAATTGGAATGTACAGCACTGACCACTTGATTATTTTAATGGGTCTCCCATTTTTATAACCTGTGTCCAATGTATGTACACTCTCTACAGACAAGCACCTCTGTCTGCTACAGGGTAGTTCAGCCAGAATTGAACCCAGTAGCAATTAAACGACACAGTCCTAATGTAAATGGCAGACTATCTGTTCCTCTTCTTTTCAAAAAACAGTTCTGTGCTAAGTTCATTCCCCCAAATTTTTGTGGATGTGAGCAGCGGCATTTAGTGGATAAATGTAATTGGTATTTCTTACCTGTGTATGAAAGCATCCCTTGATCAACATCACATTCATCACCATGATCATCACTTTGTTGATCGCACTCAGCTGTAGAAATAACATTAAATATCCTTCATGAATTTGTGCTGCATTTGATTAGGATGTAATAGACCCAAAACAATCTTACTTATTCAATTTGCAAAGGATAGTAATGTTGCCAATGAATTATTTCAAACAGTTTAACCAAGTGAGCCCACCCCTGGGTAAATGATCCTTTCTGTACACCCGACTGTGCTGGATAACCATTACAACCACAAAGCTTGAAAACAACTTTTTTAAGTGCCCTTTCTATTTTCCACTTTACATTGAAATATATGTCAATACTGATTTCTGTATAAAAGGCCATACATATTGACAAATATTGTTTGCTGCTTGCCCTATTGTCCAAACGTAGAATACCGTGACAAAGTTTATACTCACCATTTGTTGGAATTCCCTGGTTTTCTACGGCTATGTCTTTGTCCAGTTCTGAATTTTTGACAACCTCCTCTAGATTTAAGTAAGTGGAAAAAATTCAAAGATAAGAAAAGAGTACATCTCTGGGAGGTAAACAGGATCCTTTCTTCCCTTACTCCACAAATCCGTTCCAATGTTTAAAATTTCCCTCTGTATTGGTCATGTGACAACGGGCGAACTTTTTAACGTCACGCGGCGTTTTCATTCCTAACAAATCACAGTCAAAGTTATATTTGACCAAAAATGGAAGGACTGAGATTTGTAAACACATTGACACCTACTTAGTGGTAAATAGTTATGTATTATTGAACACAAATGACGTCCGATGGACTCGTGAGAACTGAAGACTTTCTCAGAGTTCCTTGTTGCCTTCGCGCATCAAAATATCAGCTTTCGTTCATATATTTGCCATTTGAATCAAGAATTATACATACCTTTAATATCCGAATTTTCGTCTGCAAATTTCGTCGGTTTAATGACCTGACTACCAGCTTCAACTTCTTCACAAGACCAAGACCCGAAAAGTTTTTGGTGTCGATAAACTGTTCGCCTCGCACGCAAACATCCCTGACAGTTGGGACAAAAGCACTTTTGATATTCACCGGTCATTTCCTTTAATTGTTGTTTGATGTAATTTATGTAGAACAAACTACAGCTGCCAGGGGAGACTAGCCCGAGCTCTAAGCTGACGCAATTTGCGCGAATACGTGTATGTTTTGTTGCGATCAACATTGCGTGATCCAGTGTAGTTAACGCAGCTATTTGCAACATCTCGGGGCTTTTGCGGCTTTTCAAAATTCAAGACACGGCGCAGTGTGAAACTTCTTTTGTCAGAGATGAATGTGGAGAACCCTGGCGAGTTAATGGAAGTTCTATTAGAGAATAGAGAGGCGAGGAAGTTCTTAGGGGACTTCATTGAGGATGCAATTTCCAAAAGTCACGTAAGTGTATGCGTTTACTTGCTCTTCTTCAAAACAATTACCAGATTAAGTTTGCGATAACATACTTTGTTGTTATTCTCTCCTCAGTCTACCATACCTTCGAAAGCAGTTCCAGTAGTAAGTGACAAAGTCTTTTATTATTTTGTTATTAATTCACGTAGGAGAGTACTTGCCATCTGGATCGTCATGAACTCCCCCCTTCCCCCACCCCAAAAGGAACGCGCTTATGTAATCATGTCATTTTTGCGCACGCTTTATTTATGCACCTATAAGTGTCAAGCCCGAGGGGGGGGGGGGGTTGGGCATAGGGTGGGGATTTTGACATTTTCTAAAAAAAATTATCAAAATCCCCACCCCCGGGCAAAAAAGAATTGTCAAAATTAGCAGAAACAAATGGTTTACTTCTCTTCTACTACATAAAATTGAAAGATCAAATGCATGATGATCAAAATGCCCACCCTGGGGATATACGCCACAGTCAAATTCCCGTGGGTTGCCCGACCCCCCCCCTCGGGCTTGACACTGATAGGTGCATTACTGATGCCAATGCAATATGCTAGAGCGATCATCAAGTATTTACACAACACCCGCTCTATCTGTGCTACTTTTCTCTATGATTGAACACAGTGTATCGATGGCTTTAGTCTTATTGCAAAGATGTGTTAGAAATGGTCACGATACAAGAACCCAACAACTCCCAGCTTTTCATTTATACAGAAACCAGTTTAATGCGCTGCATGTGAAATTGCTCGAAAAATTGATACCGATGCTTTGGCAGAAACTTAGCGATTTCTTAAGATCCGGTTGTTTTAATTTCAAGAAATTTTGGAAAAAAATTACTTCAGACACCACATGAATAATCTATAAAAAAAAACCCGAATATTGACATAGGGAACTTTAGTAACATAATACAGAACAAGCATTGAAAACAATTTAGGGCCAATTACAACAACCGCCTAGTGTTAAAAATTTGATTGGAGCAGTGTTGACAGAAGGTGTGTAAAGAGTTTAAAAGTAATGGTGAATTAGGTATAGGCACTTGAAAATTGTGTTCGGACGGGCACCAGCCAAAGACAAGGCCGTACATTTGCAGTTTTGCGCTCACATTGAAAACTACGGGATATTTTAATTATTGCAAAAGTTTGGATTATGCAATAGTCTGGATTTTAAACTCGTACACAGTATGTGCTTGCAAACAAATGACATCATTGAATGGCTATCAGTTATGGTTTTTCTGCAAGGGTGTTTGGCTACCAGTGTTCATGATGAGGCTCCTAGCGTTACTCACAAAATGTGTCAGCCTTGAGAGAGCAGTATTAAGTGCCCTTTATACTGCACTTATCACTCTGCAGGATTTTTTTCCAGTCACCCTCCCTTGCATGTATGTTTTTGGGGATTTTCCTCATGCCATCCACCCCATCACTTTTCAAATGGCTATAGTCCCTAAACAAAGACTTTCCCCCCAGTTCCTGCCTCTCAATCTGATGGTTGACATCGGCATGGAAATGAGGCTGATTCTGAAAACTCTTAAAAACCACTATCTTTACAGTTTCAAGCCATAAAGAACGGAATATATAAAAAAGTTTCAAACTAGTATTGAATCTCTAGCAGTGTACATTGTATCCGGAGTCCCACAGCAATGCATCTGGCTACAAATTAGGGCCTGCCGCACAGTCCCCCACAATGACAGAGTGCAGTGCATGGCAACTCTGCACGAATACATTTACACTGTCCAGTGCACCCTCTCTCGCTCTTGCAACCACATCTCAAAAGTTCTTGACAGCTTTGTGATGCCTGAGGAATCATTGTCCACTGCGGGTCCCAGGCTTGTGTAGGCCCTCATTGCCAGCCCTAATCACTTGGAGGAGGAAGTTGAGGTGATACTTCCAAGCACTTTCCCCAGCAGTGACCAGCCTGGAATGCTACTCTTTTTGTGTGCTGTAGTAGAGCGTCAGCTGTTGGAGGTATTGATTCAATATTTCTTCCTTTGCGTGTGAAGAGGTCCTTACGTGCAGCATTGACGGTTGTACATGAGCTTGTACGGTCATACATGAGTACCGTGAAGCGCTGAAGGACAGGAATAGCATCTGACACAGCTGAGATCGTTGGGGCAGCACTTAAGCTCTGAAAAACTTCCGTCACTTCATCATATATCGCCCATGCTTCCCACGCCTTCTTGCCTATGCTTGCAAACGAGGATGTCTGGTCGCATCCGGTAAAGCTGTGAAACGAAAGTAGGGCCTTCGATTTCTGCTGACCCATGCTTGAAGCAATAACATGTACTGGAACATATCGTAAATGCTTTCAGACTCCAAATGCCACCCAAAGCTCAGACAAAGGAAGTTCATGAAAAAAAGCAATGGCTAAAACCACAACG
>OZ026596.1:24357821-24372821 GCA_964020085.1 Micromussa lordhowensis | reverse complement strand
CATCACTGAGATCTACATCACCATTCCATACCCCTTTCATTGATTCCATTAATGCTTCCTTGATGTCTGTGGCATCTAATTTTAACCAGAATCGCCCACTGGGATTAGCCTCTTGGAGTTCATCAAATGCGGCCAACTATAAAATAAACAAATGGATATAGCCCTAATAATACATACAGCTCTTTAATAGAAAAAGAAAGAACAATGCACCAATAAGTGAAGCTAAACTTGGAAAAACATACAATTATGTTGCAACTGAATAGTCTGAAAAAACATCACCTCCCAATAAACACCAAAAGTAACAATGTTATTGACTTTATCTTTCAGTTAGGGTGCTGATTTGGTAGAATAGAAAGGGTGTCCCTTTGAGTGGAAACCATCTATTAGGTACAATTTATTTATATGCATTTCCTGCACATCTGTACTCGAGGTAAACAGTGACTTTTGGTTCCTTCTTTGTTGGGTGGTTTTGCTGGTGCAAGGTACATTGACTCGTGCCTAAAAGACAAGTTCATGTGAGATGCTGTTTAGCCAATAAGGGAAACTGGAAACTTGATATTATGTAACAGTTCAAGAAATGATTAAACTCATTCAACCTGTACAAACCAATAATTAATTAAAAGACTTGCTTTCTTTTACCTTCATGGGATCTCTTATGTCTTGTGGATCCATGCCACTCCACATAGGGCCTGCCAAAAGTCTCTGGAATCTCTCTGGAAATTCTGTCAGCATCGTCTCGTGCCACAACTTGAAATCCTCAGGTTCTCTAATCTAGTTTGTGAGGAACAAGTAATGCTTTGGGCTTAAATGCTAACAAAGGATAATTACTAAGTCAATTTTACTTAATCTGAGGTGTCTTATCCGGGCATTTTCAACTTGGCTGCCAATGTTTAGTTGTGCAGGGGTTGGAGTCGAGCCTACTGGCATACAGTCCTTTCAGTGGCATGTCTGTAAACTAGCTAAGCCAGAAAAGTCAATTTTGCAAGGAGAAATTGTATGCTACAGAAAAAAAAGGTGCAAAGAAAATGTATTGTGTTTTTCTAGATAATATCCATACCCCTCCCACAGAAGGTTCTCAAGCTTGAAACCCAACCCCTATAATTTCTTAATTAGTGTCTAACTTTCCTTTTAAAAATTCGGGCTTTTGGAATTCCCCCCTCCCCCAAACTTGGAATTTACGTTAACCTTCACACAATACAACCCTTCAGTGCCAAACCTCGAGCAGAATTTAATTACTGCTCAGCAAGTGACATATCATCGAGAAACAACCCCTGCTTCAATTGATTCATCTAGAACCACCCATTTTATCCTTTACAGAGGCAGGTGTTTGAAAGATACACTAGTAAAAGCAAAACTACATAATGGAAAAAAAAAACATGAAACCCAAAAGGAGTTGTGTTAGGCCTTGCCAGCACTTGTAACAAGGTAACTTACTTGCATAACATTGGTGCAGGTGAAGAACTCAATGCAATACTGCAGTAGCCCAAACGGCATTCTGTTAAGTGGGATGAGTGGTCCAGACTTGTCTGGGCGATCATTAGCAATCATCTGACAAAATTTAATAACCAAGTTGACTTTGTTGTTTGTCTCCAGCCTCTCCATCGCTGCTAATGATAGCTGAACAAAGCCAAATACATTTGAAGTAAGACCTTTCTTTGATGCAAGCCATGAGTAAAGCTGTTCAACTATGCTTAAAGCATCCAGGTCTTTTACTTCATTGAAAACCATTGACAACAGCTGCACCAAGTACACACTTGGATCTAACAGTAGTAGACCTTCCAAAATCAAATCCATGAGCTGAGCAGGAGTAAGGCAGCTTAATTTGCCAGCTAGTAATGATGACAAATTCAAGCTATCAGTATTTGAATGTGCTGAAGACTGGCACGGTGAACCATCCACATACTTTTCCACAGTAAGGCCAACAGCATCTTCAGCCGCATCAACAGTTTTGTACTTTCGTTTCAAATCAACAAAGACATGACGCCGGACACTTCATTCTGAAAACACAGAATTTGCAATGATTGAAATGTTCACTTTTTATTACATTGGACAACCAAAACACACAGGAAGTTTAGACAAATCTTTTCAGGGACAACATAAAACAAAATTCTCCTAAACAATATAAGCACTAATTATCACAACAATGCATTAATAATTAATAATCAATAATACTGAGCATTGATTAAGACATCACGAAAGATTTGGACATCTGGAAAAGATTGGAGTATTAATTTTGTTGAGCTATGTACACTCAATTTTCAAGTGCAAGAAGGATCTCCAAACATCAATTTGCTGGTCTTATGAGTTTATTGTCAAAGTATACTGCGTCAAGAGAGATGTAAATTAGCCTTAATATAAGAAAACAGCAATTTTGAAGATGTCTTACTGGATCTTTTGTGTGCTGTCTTCACCGTTTGCTGGATAAATTCTGCAGCTTTATCCCAGTATTCATGTTGGGCACCGAATGACGGCCATTCTCCTTTCTTCAGTTCACCGAATAGAGCTATAAATTGCACCAGGGCGATCTCTTCACTCTTCTCCCACGAAATTGCAACCGTCTTCCTTTTCTGGGGCGAAATTAACTGCTTTGGGCTTTTAAGAGATCGAACCAACTTGGCTTTTCGTAGTATTCTGCGACTGACCTTGAACGATAAAAAGATAGCAATTTAATAAGCTTACAAGCTCACTCATTTGACTTTCTACATTGCAATTTCAGATTTGTACTACGCTGAGTCAAATAAGATCAGAAAATAAGCTTAAATAAATCAGAGTCCAAGGAATTAAACAAACACCTTTTGCAAAGGGCTTCCCTTTTCTTGGCATGTCTTTCCTCCAGTACACTTCCAACTTCTTGTTCACGAAGTCTCTTTTCAGTCGGTTTGTTCGGCGTATTGCCGGTCACAACGTGAGGACGCTTTTCCGGACCATCCATGGGAACTAAAACCTAGATAGAAAAAGAGAAAAGACAAAGAAATCTTGAGTAATTTTAGTTATTAAGCTTCGATAACAACAAAGTGGCAGAGACCAACACGAAACTCACATTCCCGCAATTTCTGTAATTCGATGCCTCGCGAACACATTTTGTTAACGTGTACAGGTGAAAATCGTGAAACTTTACGGGACAAAAACACGCTGAAATCGCGAGGTTCTTCGAGGTTCCAGAATGAAGTCGCCTTCGATAATATCTTATTTTGCTTTTCCCATCGCTTATTGGGTAGAACATTGCTGTAATAAGTACACTTACCGCGATTGTTTGGGGTCATTCGGCCGTCACGTCATTTGCAAGTGAAATGACATCAAAATCATTGATCTGAAAAAAGGTTATTACTGGCGCAATTAACAAGCTTAGAAAAGCCAACAGACAATAAATATTCAGATACTTTAAAAAAACTTACCTTAAAGTACTTTGATCCGTTGACATTCGATGTTAGAAAAAGCTGCTTACCGACGTGGCTGGCTACTTGGAGGTGACAAAATCTGTTGAATTTTCACGCAAAGCATCACGGACTGCGTGATTCGTCCTCCTTTTGGGCCCACCAAAAAATACACACAAAAAAACCCAGCAGACTAACCCCCGACAGGGCTTCCCCCCCCCCCCCCCTAAACAAAAATGCTCCATAATTTTGCAGACCGCCTGGTCATAACAAATGAAAACCCCCTTATTGTGAAATAGGTGCAACAATATCATAATGATGATTTATGAAAATGTCAACAATCTTAATCCTTTAAGCCCCACAATCCACACAAAAACACTCCTTGCTGATCTCCATACCTTTTAATCTAGTAGAGATGGAGAATTTACTAAAAGATGGTAAACTTTTCCATTGATCAAGTATTGAATACTCTGGGAAATATTTAATATTGGTCACTCCTCATACCTAAAGGGTTAACAATTCAAAGTGTTCTTGTCTTATTCTGTAATAGTGCACTAAACAGATAACTGGATCATCATTGAAATGAAAGGCTCAAACTATTGTAAAGCCCCATGCGTCTTTGTTTGAAATTAAATTTGCAAATTCTTCTGCTAGCTCGTTGTATGATTGATAAGTTGTAGGTACTTCCAAAACAGGTCCACAATGTTCGTGCTATGGGGCTGTGATGTGCCCCATCAAGTGAATTAAAGGAAACAGTTATTTCTGACACTGCAATTACATCACTAACTGTGGTAAACTGAAGAAATGCTTTCAAAGCAACCTCTCCAAGAGATTTTATGTAACGCTTCAAGTGATCAAAACTGTTCCATTCTGACTCATTTTTGTGGGTTTGCCGTTAATAACTTGATAACCTTTTTCCCTCTAGGCTTCTTTCTCTCATACATTTCTG
The DNA here is from genome assembly GCA_964020085.1 of Micromussa lordhowensis. Classification (NCBI taxonomy): domain Eukaryota; kingdom Metazoa; phylum Cnidaria; class Anthozoa; order Scleractinia; family Lobophylliidae; genus Micromussa; species Micromussa lordhowensis. Next base: position 24,368,498 of record OZ026596.1, on the reverse strand, counting down.
TCATAGCGTCAAGTGATTTGAACTGTGAAAAGCTCTTTAGAGAAGAGATAATTGGTTTCCAACAATTTGAAATATACCTAGGCTTCTGTACTAGTTCTTGATGAGCTAGTTGAGTAACAATTAGTTCTATATTCTCCTTTGTTGGGTTTTTGTAGCATTTATAGCTACTTAGCACTTCAAGTACATGATCATTAACTTCCAACTTGCCCTCCTTACACTGTTTCAATGTTTCTGCTTCATCTTTGCTTATATATAAGGAAAATGCGTCAAGAAGAAAACTATCAGAAATATCCATTTCCTCAAACAAACAACTCCCCATGAAAACACCTGAAAGAGTTACTGGGAAATACTTAATTTCACAATACCCGTAGACCAATATTTTACCTATGGCTTCCCATTCTTGGTGCTGGTAATCATGCCTCACTGATGGTACTTTTTCTGTTGCACCAGTTGACAAGGACATGAAAAATTGGTGCCAAAACATTGTGATTACTTCTCGCACTACACCAAGACCTCTCCCTTCGTCAATCTCCCCATGCTCATTACTTAGAACTAGATTTAGATGGTAACTGCAGGTGGGGATGGCCAAAGCTTTGAATTCTTCTATCAAGTCTTTGAGAACTTGGGATCTGTGTACAAGTACATCCTTGACTAATACAGGTGCATTACCTAACAAAAACAAACAACATTCAATTTTAAACAAATGAATTACTCATCAGTAACTGATCTAAATAAACATGGCTATTAAACAAGAGAATGCAGTTACGCAGTGTATAAATACCAGTTACCAAGCATTATTATTTGTACCAATGAATATTCTATTAACATCACCAAGTACATTTGCATCACTAAGTTGACGTTCACTAACAGATACAGGGCATTCACTAGTCGAGGCAGGTTCACTGACATCATCAACGATCAAACCATCATTGCTATCTGATATGGCAGCCTGGCCAGTATCACAGTGAGCAGCAGCTTGGTTGGCATTTGATGTAAAACCATGGATATCATCTGCTCTGGTAACTGATCCAATACATTGACTTGCATCCACTGGGACAAAACCTGCAAAAGCAGCAATATTTATTCAAATGTGACAGTCTTTTGCATGGAATCTGGGTGGGAAAGATGGTAAGCAGAAAGCAACCTAACTAAGGACACTTAGTGACAACAAAATGAGGTATCAAATAAACTCCACTGCATATCACTTCTCTGAAATACTGAAACGAATACAGAGCTCTACATTGCAGTTACTTCTGATCAAAGGGCACGTTAATACGAAAGTGTCACAAATTATGCACGCAATCCGTTAAAATAACCATAAAGCCTATACACCCAAAGAGGTGACAAATCTGCAACATGATATGAACAAGGCCAACACTTAAGAACACATACCAGAACTGCACTGGACTCCACTCAAAGTTGTACGAGTAAAAGATCCACTGGATGCAGTGACAGGAGAGTGCTGAAAAATGTCAAATGCTGGCAATACATCCCTGTCATCATTACCAAGGTCTAAGTCGTTCAACCATTCATCACTTAAGCCCTCTACTTCTGATGTGCAAGGTCGGTCGGGTTCAGTGTCTGAAGCATCTTCTAATGGGAACAACGTAATGCGTGTGTAAGTCTTCCCTAGGTTTTCCTTATATTTTTCCAATGTAAATGGCTCTTTTGTTCCAGGAAGAGTGCTCACTTCGCTTCCATCCGGGAAGCACAGTTTATAAGTCTTGTCATTTCTGAAAGTACAGTCGTACAAACTTTGTTTCTTCAAGGCTTCATCGAGTATTGCCTCGGCCGAGACATGTTTTTTTACCTTTAGGGGAAGGGACTTGCCTCTCATGGGCTTGAAAACGCAGCACAATAGAGAACCAATCCTGATGGTTGTGGTTACAAATTCATCCATCTTCGCTTTCTTGGACTTGGAATTGAAGGTAGTTTGCCTCTCTTTCGACTTTTGGGATAAAAAGTTCTTGAAAGAGGACACTTGACTAGCTGAAGATGAAGATAAACTTACACCGCACTTTGGGCAAAACTTGTGGTCTGCTCTTCTCCAACCACCACAACTGTAACAAAACATGGCGGCCAACAGGACAAGCGCAAAGATCACCATACTAGTCCCAGGTTCCGGTCGCTTTTAGCGTCAGGGTTAGTTACCAGTACTTTGAAATTTTGTTGTGTTTCACTTAATTTTGTTGTGTTTTTGTTTGCGTTTGTGTATCAGAAAATTTTATGGTGTTCTGTAAAATTTTGTTGTGTCCTGAAAAATATTTTTCTGTTCTCGCAAATTTTGTTGAGTTCTCGCAAAGATTGTTGTGTTCTCGCAAAGATTGTTGTGTTTTCGCAAAGATTGTTGTGTTCTCGAAAAGATTGTTGTGTTCTCGAAAAGATTGTTGTGTTTCAGAAGATAAATTGAGTTGTGTTTTGCCCCTATGGGCCACCGTACATCAAGCCTTCCCTCAACACCCAAAGTGACTCAATCCGCACCAAACTTTTCACTTGACACTTTCGTTTCTTTTGTTTGTTTTTGTCTTATTTTGGGTATTATACCCATAAGACACACAAATATTTTCTTTGTTTCACGTTGTTATATATTCTCGTTTCAACTTTTATCATCCTGACCTGATAATGGCGTAGCGTAACGCCGAAACGTCGTCTGCTTTTTATAATTTTTTAAAATGGTCATGTATGTCTGCGGGATCATATGTTCTTGACATCTTAAAGTAAAATGAGACTGTGATCTTTTACAAAGCTAATAAATTGTCAATTTTATTGTTCATATCCTGATCATCGAAAGCGGCTTGGTATCCATAAGGATAAGTCATGAATGTTTGAGGATCGATCACATGCTTGCTGTACACCATTTGATACTGTTTGATCTGAGGCTGCGTGACAATGGCATACTCTTTTGACTGGCGCACAATGTGATATGGCTTGTGTACAGTGGTTTGACGTACCCCAGTGGTCAGTGGTGTTTGAATGTCATCCAGGATGTTCTGTTTGAGTACCGGAAAGTTCAACTGTTTGCTTCCTTCACTGTTGAGTGAGATCCCTCTGACTTTACATTCTTCCTTGCCTTTACGAGTCTGGTACCCATAAGTCTTTGGCCCTCCAGAAGCAAATGCGATGATAGTATCATCTTCATTCAGCTCGTTCTTGAAATCGCCGAGGTAGTCGCCTAATTCCGATTTCCTACCCCTCTCCTCCTCTCCTGAAGTTTTAAAGATCTCTGTGTCGAAATAGAGCACATGTTTTTGAAGTCTAGCTAGTTCTTTGTACAGCTTGAGGCGGGCCCAGCACGTGGTGAAACAGGCCATGAAAATGGTAAGGTTGGGCGACTCGGGGTCATCTTGAAGCTGGTGTTTGTAATGGACCTCAACACGCTGCTCTGATAACACAGACACATAGAGGATATCATATTTATCGATGTCATGGAATTCATGAAATTTGATGGGGTCGTGAAACTCTTTCACCTGTGTCTTGTTGGGTTTCTGCCCGAATTTTTCCCACATGGAGTTTAACATCATCTTGGCTAGGGTTCGCAAACCAGGATTTTTCGCGATCTTGGTGGGGTCAAGCTGAATTTTTTCCCGCGTGAAGTAATTAGCTACATGCTCTTGCTGTTTAAATGGATGGTCTCCTACATGCGCTGGCCAGCCGCTCTCTTCTTCCTTGATTTTGAGCCATATATTCACGTAGTCAGCAAAGAGACCTTCTTTACGATGGTTTTCAGGGAAATGCTTGATATTCAGGGAAATGCTGATACCCTTGCTTCACTGCTTCTTGAAGTTCCGGCATGCACCAAGTCCCCGTGAGTTGATGTTGTTGAGGCGTGTGAGGGCACACACAGCTTCATTCTAGCATGGGTTTGCCTATTTCTACCTCCACACAGGTGCGGCACAGCGAAAATGTCAGTTTCTGGTTTTGCCGAAGTGGAAGGACTGGATGATAGAGCTTGTAAGGTGGGAGGACTGTACATTGAGCTATACCAAAGTACTGAAAAATGTCTGTGTCTTGGTTCAAAGATGATTTCTGGATGGCCTGTTGGGTACACCTTGTTTTTTTTGACAAAAGGATACAGGGAGGTGAAGTAGTAGTAATCAATTTCTTCGTCAGCCTCGGTTTGATGATAGAGTTTAATGGTGTTGGTGCGCCCGCTGCAGAAGGCATCTCGGGGATTCAGTGGGGCGACAATGTCAAGTTGATTGACAAAGTCCTTCACTTCCTGGTTACTTTCTTTCAATTTGGACCACTGACACTCCCACATCTTTATGACTTTACAACCATGACTTTCTAGGTCAGCTACTTTTTGTTGCGTACAATAGTACACATCTTCCATGGTCTTGTCTTCTAACCAGCAGTGCTGTTCGCTGCAGGTTTGGGTAGCAAGTATGACAACCATGCCAAAAACAGCCTTGAAATTCGAACACTCTGTTTTTCGCACGATCGTAGCCGTCCACAGTGTAGTTTGTGTTGGGTATGCGGTATTCTCCCTTGTTGCCTGTATGCTCAATACGAGGTTCTGGAAGCTTGGAATTTAGCCAATGAAGCCATTCGGGAGCTACTTTGGAGTGATTACTGTTCAGCCGCCAGCTGCAGATAGGTTGGCGCAGGTCGCGATTACAAGCAGAGGCGATGGTCATCTGGTCAAACGGGTTGAAATGAGTTTGCTCTTTGAAGAGTTGCTTAAAAGTCAGACAGCCTTATTTGAGTAGCTTGACATCGGACTCACAGTAAGCCACGAGCTCCTTAGCAAAGTCAAAGGTACCGGTTTGGTTTGCATGCCAGGTTTCTAACGCTTGACGACCACTCACTGACATTATTTCAGGCATATAATAATGCTGCGAGTGGATTGGGCCTATGTACGCTTGGTTTGCTTGGGTGTTAGAGATGAGGAAAATAGCCTTTCTTGAGCTTGGGCAGTCCAAAGGTTTTAGGAAAGGCAGACAGCAGCATTTGAAAGAAAGACAAAGAGTCAATAAAACATATTCTGTCAAAATTCACTTGCATGAGTTTCCCCCTGTTTGTACTTGCTCCACGATGCGGTTCTGTATGTAATATTCGTCGACCACGAAATAACCATTATTATAGCCTTGGAAATTGTGAGCTATGACTGTGACGGAGCAAGTGTCATTCTCTGTGAGGGTATCCAACCATTCTAGAAATTCAGCAATACAGTTCAAACCTTTGAAATGGAAAGGGCAATCATCGTCTTCCGTTTCCACCATGACTATATTAGCCACGTGACGTCCGGTGTCTTGCATGGCTTCAATGTCGAAGAACACATGAAGGGGCGGTTTTTCCTCGCCACTAATCTCCATAGGTTCTCCATTGGCATCTAGAGTAGCTAGAACAGCCGCTGCACCCCGCTTTGCTTTCTTTTTCTTCTTCTTGCGCTCTTCAGGCGATTTTGCAATTTAAATAAAGCATTTATGTTCCCTCGCATTAACATACTCGTGACACAAGGGACAGTCGACAAAACCGCATTGATGTTTTCTTTGCTCTTTCATGCCCACTAAATTCGTTCGGCATTGAGGGCATTTCCGCTTATGGGTACACACATTGATATTTATGGCGTCGACAGCTTTGCCCTTGTAAGATTTGCTGAACACAAGTCTCTCCGTAGAACAAGCGTTTACACCGGTCGCACGGGAGGGAGGCTGAGCGTCATTGAGCTTTAGCTTCGCGGTAGTCGGAGCAGACGTTTTGCAGACAGGCTGGACAATGGTCTGAATTATTGTTGCATGCGTGTTTACCTTCAACGGCATAGATGTTGAGACGGCGGTCGCATAAATAGCTCGTTCCAAAGTAGCCAAGGAGACTTCTGATGGTGTCATAGTGCTGCTGATTGTAGAGTAGCACTAATTGCTTGTCTTGAGGCGGTCCAAACGCGTCCACGCGATAGCCACGGATTTCATCAATGACCAGCAACTGATAGTCTTGAAGGGATGGTGGTAGGGTATGGCGTTATATCCCTGCCAAAATTCAACTTTCGCTTTTGATGTTCAGTTCACATTCTATGTTTGCAATGCGACATTGAACTTGCAACATTAGAGTTCCACAATGCGACATTGAAGTTTGCCAATACAACGTTGGTTTTCCATGCGACATTCCAGTTACACATTTTCAATTTCACGCCTACCATCCAAATGCTCAAATGTCATTTTATGCTAGTTTCAACATGCTCAGTTGTCATTTTATGCTAGTTTCAACATGCTTGGTTTTCATTTTATGCTAGTTTCAACATGCTCAGTTGTCATTTTATGCTAGTTTCAACATGCTTGGTTTTCATTTTATGCTTGTTTCACATTTTAACTTCCGACACGCTTGAATGATCAACCATTGTAACCCGCTGTACTTTTGCGGGCTCAATCCGATTAGCGGAGAGTGGGTATCTTGAAGCTCACAACACAGTAAATCAGATAATAACAGCCCTAGAAAACATTACAGATCCACTTGAAATTGATGGTCTGGTATTAAGGCTCGATTACCTTAAAGCATACGAATCTTACTACGAAGGGGAACCCTCATTCCTACACAATATCTTAAAAGAGTGCTTGAAGTTATCCTTCAAGAAAACTCATTCCAGTTTACTGGAAAAAACTTCCTCCAAACACATGGAACAGTCATGGGAACTAAAATGGCAGTAGCTTTTGCCAACATCTTTATGGGAAAGGTAGAACCACCGATTTTAAACCTAAGCGCAAAAAAACCACTCGCCTGGAAAAGGTATATTGACGATATATTCTCTATCGATATATTCTCTCTATATATTCTATTATCGATATATTCTCTGGAATATAGACAAAGACGAAGTCACGCAATTCGTTGAACAAGCAAACAGCCACCATCCTACCATCAAGTTCACGGCTGAAGTATCCAACACGGAAACAACGTTCCTCGACACAAATGTTTACAAAGGCGAACGATTTGCAAAACAGTCTATACTGGACATAAAAACTCATTTCAAAGCTAATGAAACATTTCAGTTCACGCTTTTTTTAAGTTGCCACCCAACAGGGGTCAAAAAGGGCTTCATTAAAGGCAAAGCACTTAGACTTCTCTGATCTAACTCCTCTGAAACAGCATAAAAAACTGCAATGGCACAATTTAAAACGAATCTCATCGAAAGAGGGTACCCTGAAACTCTCGTTTCAATAACTCTAGCAGAAATCACATTTGAGGAGAGAAAACCTGCCCTACAACAGAAATGATGTAAACAACGTAAACAAAACACGCGAATCTTGCCTTTAGTCACACAACATCGTCCATCAGTGCCTAACTTAAAGCAATTACTAATGTATAACTGGCATTTAATTCATCAACAACCATTGCTTAGCAGAATATTCAAAGATCCCCCTATCGTCTCTTACAAAAGGGGCGGGATATACTCGTCCGATCAAAACTTTAGTTGTGCAGGCCTGTCAGCCCATTGTTATCACTCCGGACCATACAGACAATGTGCTTTTATGTTAAATTGAGCCCGCAAAAGTAAGCAGGTTACAACGGTTGATCATTCAAGCGTGTCGGAAGTTAAAATGTGAAACAAGCATAAAATGACATCTGAGCATGTTGAAACTAGCATAAAATGACATCTGAGCATGTCGGATGGTAAGTGTGAAATTGAAAATGTGTAACTGGAATGTCGCATGAAAAACCAACGTCATATTGGCAAACTTCAATGTCGCAATGTGAAACTCTAATGGTGCAAGTTCAATGTCGCATTGCGAAACTCTTATGTCGAATCGCGGACAACAAACACAGAATGTGAACTGAACATCGAAAGCGAAAGTCAAATTTTGGCGGGGATGTAACGCCATAGTAGGGCAAACTTTTAAAGTTCTTCATAACCACACGGACCCCTTTGGACTCCGGCTTCAAAGTAGAGATCAATAGCTTGGGACTTTTTGGATGGTACGACCCTTTTTGAATCCGTCCCAATTCGTGTGACCATCCACTTTGGCTTTAGCAGTCATGATCGCTCTCCCACAACAGAGATCATCCTTGTTTTTGATGGTAGCAATGCTTTCTATTAGACGCTTAAAGGTCTTCGGATTAGTATGACCGGGCTTTAACTTGCGCTTTCTCCTACTCCCGTGAGGTGCTTCACGGACATGGGTGAAAGAGAGCTGGAACGAGTCGTCGAGTTCGAATTGTTCATTAGAATTCAACACGTGGGCCATTTGTTGAAGTATCCCGTCCACACGCTCGGTGCCTCGCAACCATTCGTCTTTTATTCAACTTTACATGTCTTGTTCTTTCAGTAATTTCATTCTTTGGTATGCTTGTCTTAAACTCAAACTTAAGTACGTCAATACTGGCTTGTCGCCAACTAAACATTCCCCGTGGTAGCCTGACGAATTTTTAATAACTCTGCAGTAGGGCCAAAACGTTGTTCTTTGATATTCGGCAAAAGGTAAAATGTCATCAATTCTGTTGTCAACTTTACAAGAAAGTGGCTTGACATGATTGACAGGTCGCCACAATATCGCACCCTGTTTAAGTAAAACACATACAGAGTTACAACTTTTTTATTAAAAGACCCCCATTCTTCATGCATTTTATAATAATGAGTGACTTTGGTCAACAAAGTATCTAAATTTACTTCAAATTTTATTTATGTCGCGTTCATGAAACTTTGTGCTGCCTTTCACATGTAGTAGCATTGAAAATTCAACTCTTTATGGAGTTTTTTTGTGTAATCTCCTAGGAAAAGTTCTATGACTTCTTGATACTTAAAACCTAAAAGTACTCTATCCTTTTTAGTGCGACTCCAAAAATAACCGTAAATAAAAAGTTTGTCATTCGGGACTCCAATCATTTCCTTAAGAATAGAATGCCCGTGGACTAAATTCCATTCAAAATCAGGCGCTGCAACCACTCTAATGCTGCTGCATCCCCATATGGTACATAATTAAGCAGTTCCTTATTAAGCGGTCCAAAAACTTTTCGTCTCTCTGGTATTTGCCACACGGCTAGAGAAAGGATATAGTCTTGAATCTCGTTCGGTAATACATCCCAGTAGGTCTACAAATGAAAAAAAACACCCATCAATTGTTGACGCTTGCGAGCGCACTGTTTTCTAACAAACGTGACTATAACTTTGTGAAGTTCGATCGGCAATTTGTCCCATAAACTCACATAAATCTCCTCGCTTGCTTCAGGTGCCGCTTTGTCGGTTCCAAACTGACGTTCCAAAATGTTCGAGGTTTCTTCTAAGGCAAGGTCATCTTCGATTTGATCCACAGCTTTTAGCAGCGCTTGGTCATCCATCGTAAGCTAGAAAAGGAGTAATGAAGGAAAAATAAGTGATGTATTTACGAACACCTTGATAAAGCGCTTCGATAGAAGCAAGCAGCGCTAAATGCTTGATGGAATAAAGCACTTCGATAGAAGTGAACATAAATTCCACTAAATCGAGTGAAAGTTTGGTTTTAAAATACTTACCATGTTCTCTTGACGAGGACGTTTGGTAGTCATGATGTTCTCAAAAAGCACACTAAGTCACGAGCAGTAAAGCGGCGTGCCTTTCGTTCTTAAGGCTCTGCTTCGGACCTCTCTGGCAACAGTCTCATTAAAACTTTGGTTTGCCTTATTATTTTAGCTGGTTTTATGCGTTTTTTGTTCGATTCTAACGTTATTTGATAAATCTAAATTGAAAAACTAGTAGTTTATGTTGTGTTTTATAACAGGAGCGGGTTTTAAAGTGTACAAACTCACTTAAAACGTGCAATTAGTTAGTTAGGAATCACCACCAATGTCGTCTAAAGGACTCACTTTAGATCTGCTTTAGACTCAACTGAGTCTATATTGGAGGGCTACCACTTACCCTAGAATGGTTCTAATTTTGTGGTTGATTTACACTTATCATAACACCCTAATCAGCTTCAATGCAAAAAAAAAACTTAAACAGGCATTGGTAATAAACATACATAGACACGTTTTGTGAAGAAAATAAAAATATTTTATTTTCTCACTAAGAGTATTAATAAACTAAATATAACACAAAATAACTGTGGATAAAAGAGCTATTGAAAGACTCTATTCACTGCCAGCATGCCTTACGTTTCTTTGTGAAAGTTGCAATTTTATATATGTGACCTGGAAAGCGAAAACGGGCACTAACGGGTTTCCGTTAAACGGGTAAAAATAAATGGATTGTAAACGGTCAAGAAACGGTTAACACAAGCTGAATTGCACTTGTGTTAGACCAAAATAGCCCGGGAAATCTGAACATTTATTTCTGTACTTTACGCTTTATAGAAGCGTATATGTGTATATATATAGTCAAACTAGAAGAGAAGTAAATTACAATTATTGTCGGACTCTGATGTTCCTTGTACAAATCTAAACTTAAAATATGTCTTAATTGTATACTTACAATTCTGTGTTCCTTTCCCGAAGTAAACCTTGTATTCAAGTTGCGATTCTTGCTCTGTTTGTATCTAGAGTCTATAAACGAAATAGTGTCTCCCTCGCCAGTCTTAAAACGCGTGTTCACTTTTATAAAGATATGCCCCTAGGGACGTTATGTAATTGCACTGGGATCTTTTAGATAATTTCGTGCAAAACACTCCCTCTCCAGTGCGGAAATCGTATTACATCATTATGTGATAAGATTGAGCAACGATATGCATTAATCACGAAAGTTTGAACTTGCTTATGCTTCATTACTGAGTTCTT
>OZ026596.1:24350321-24352821 GCA_964020085.1 Micromussa lordhowensis | reverse complement strand
AGGAAACGTTAAACGGTTTAAGAAAAATCATAAACGGAATTCTGAAAACATTAAACCGATAAAGGTAAACGTTAATCGGTTGAACGAAATCGTTAAACGGATACCTCACAACGTTTCACAGTTGTAAATAATAACACGAAAGCTGAAAATCTCTGCTCGAAATCCTATTAAAAACAGATTTATTTTAGAAACGAGCGATCACAAGGAGACAGTAAACTAAGAATGTCACGCTTCATTCTTGAATTATAAAACTTCAAAATCGTGAAAGTTCGGGTAAACTTTTAAATCTCAACGATTCAGGGACAAGTTTACCGCAGCAACAATGCAGACAAGCAGTAAAATTACTAGGAAAACCGCTCCATGTGCGAAGCAAGCGCTTTGTTGATCTATTATGTGTTGTGTGCGACCGATGATACCATGCAGAAGTTTGTACTCGGCAAAAGTATCACGCTTCTGATTATGCCGCAAAGAATTCACAAAAAAGCATAATTATGAAAACAGGTTGTCTACATTTTCACCAAAGGCTAATGGGCTTGAAAACTCTTCTGTTTTAAAAAAACGTAAGCTTACCGAGGCCGACAAATAAACTGTTCAGTCATGTGATAGCCTTTCATCGAGTATTTACTGCCGTTGACCGCGACCTCATCACATCACGATTAATTTATGACAACAAGATATATTGTACCATGCTGTTTTGATATTCAATGAAATGCTCCTCCGTTAAACTAACCAAACTGCTTGTTGGATGTTTACACGTAAATGCTCCTTGAAAATCGTTTTACGCTGACTTACCGTTTGTGACATTCTGAAAGCTAATACGCAGTCACGCTTTTACTCCACGCTGATTGGATGATGCTAAAGAATGCATCCAATCAGCATGGAGTAAACAGCGTGACTTTTGCTAGATTGCGAATTTTTATGCGATAAAGCATAGGCGCCCTTGGCCGGCGGGATTTTTATTAAAACCGAGGCGTAATTTTATTATCGAACGAGTACACAGGCAGATATCATTTTAGCGTTTGGTTGAGAGCTTCAAACGAAAGGTACTGCGGTTTTTAAACCGCAAACTAGTAACAATAAAACATGAAAAACTGTTCGCTGAAAGGAATGCGAGATTCTTAAACTACAGTCCGCTGCTGCGGAATTTCGCCGCTGCCACCAACCATTGATTGCACACTGGAACTGAAAACTGATCTGCAGCTCCGTTCATTTTCCCACTCATTATTTTTTCCAGTTATGTTGAAGAGCCATTCGAACAAAGAAATGATGTTTTATGCTCAACAAGTGAACCAAGCGGATCGAAGGAATGTTTTAAATTCCGTCTTGGGAAGCGTTGAATTTGAATACTTGAGTCAACATTGGTCTCGATAATTTTTAAAAGACACTATTCAATCTTCCTGGTTAGTCAATTTAAAATAATGTCTGCTTAAGTTAAGAGCTTCATTGTATGAAGTTCGGAAACCACATGGAGCAGAGGAGTCCTATTTGGCCGTATTTCCAGTTCAACTCACAGTACAATTGTAGCGCGATGCGATCTGTTGTTGATTTGTTGATTCAAATCACTGTACGTGACCGTACGTTGTTTCTCCCCGAAGCAGCTTTTATACCATGCGATAGAAATACAGCCAATCAGAAAACAAGAAAGCCATTGGATATTAGAAGGTATTCAACCAAACCTCATCGTGGTCTGTGATTGGTTTGTCAACAAAATTATTTTTTATTAGCGTATTTCTATGGCAAGGTATAAATTAGTTTCACCACAATTTCTTGTGATATTTTATGGAATATCTTATGTGTACCGAGAAAATACATGAGTAGTGAGATACCATAAAATTCTGGTTATGAGCCCTCCTGCTTATAAGCCCCCCTCCTCCCATGGTCATAGGTCCATCTACCTTTTATGGTATCTCTAGGTCGTAATTAATTAGTAACTTTTTAGCCATGTATATTTTTTGTTGTTTGTAATTTTTAGTTATTTGGAAATTGTGGTCGATATACCATTTATTGTACAACACTCCAAATAAAACATGTCTGTCAGTCTGTCTACCTTGAAACAAAATAATACATCTGATTACAAGCCCTCTTGGATATAAGCTTCCCCCCCTCTGCCGGATTGCAGTACTAACCAGGGCTAAATGTTGCTTTATTGTGCATTTTTAATTTTATGCACATTTCTAATCTGTTATGTTCTTTTCAAGTTAAATTTGTGGACCTTAAAACAATGATTGTAAAGGATGCATCTTTTGAAAGGGGTATCAAGGGTCTGGGTGGTGGTGGTGGGTGGGGGAGGAGTAGCGGGGTAGGAAGAGAGTTGTGATCTTCTTCAAAAACTTCATTTCTTACATATTAGTCAGAAACTCACAAATGTTTACACTGCTATTAAATATGTTTATTAATGTTTTTTTTTTACAAACAAAACACTTTGATGAATAAAGATTTTAGAATATCCAACTATTTTCTATTTTTCTTTATGCAAAAAATATTTCACAGTTTCTATACA
>OZ026596.1:24327821-24337821 GCA_964020085.1 Micromussa lordhowensis | reverse complement strand
TGAAGTACTTTTCGTTTCACTGTTGTTTCAACGTCATTGACAATTTCTGCGTAATTCAGTGTGCTTTTGGCATAACTGACAAATTTCTTTTCCGCATTTCTCCTCCTCCCCTCCCTCCGAAAATGTCCGCACAATTTGTTATTATTTTCCACACCTTGTCAGATGGTATATCTCATTAGCGGTCAGTTACACTTAATCTTCAAGGGGTGGGGGAAAATTTTTTTTGTTTACTTTTATTATTGCATGCTTGCAGTTGATAAAAACTATTATAAATTTATTCTTACCCACAGGGTTAGAGTAATGTAGCCAGGACAACGCTTGTGATTTCCATCTGCGAAGCAAACCTCATGTTTCAGAATACCTTCTGCATCTCTGTCCATGTCAAGAGCCATCTGGAGCTGAGCTTCACTGGTCTTAAAGACATAAGATGGGCCACCATTAAGACCACCATTCTGAGCTTTGTATATTAAGAACTTGTCCAACTTGTCTGTTGTAGCTTTGTATTTTGCCAGCGCATCAAAACTATGGCCCATTGGATTCATACTTTTCTTCACCTTGTCTTTTACTCTACTGATCTTCTCCGGTGCTACATCTTCAGCCAAGTCCAACACTTCATCAATGCTCTTTCCCTCCTCTACAGCCTGGATAATTTGACTGCTTGCATAAGCTCTAGGGCCAAGTTTTTTGGCCGCCTTAAACGTGGAAGCTGCATCATCCTGGATCTCTTTAGGCATAACACGTTGGGCATTTGGAACACACGTGTGCACCCCATGGTGGTAGACAACTACAGTACAACTGCTATCATCAAATTCCCACACTTTGCTGGCTGGACATTGAATATGTATGGCTGGTGCACCACAACTGTGGCAAATGTTCTCTCCACTACGAACTTGAAATTGCACCCTATTTCTTTTAAAGTACTGTTTAAGATAGGCACAGTCATCATTAACACACTTGTGTGATCCTTTGCAACGTGCCAATCGACGAGTTCCAGTGAAACCGCTTCTTCGTGACGTCATAAATCCAGCCCAAGGCCTTCCATCTTGAGATGACTCCATACGTCTTTCTTTGTCAAATATGAGCTGATATTTGACCAAGCCATCAATATCAAAAGGCAACTTGTCAACTATTTTTGTTTCAACATCTGACCACAAGCTAGGCCTAAGTGCCTTGCTTCCCCTGAGGGGAATGAAAAAAAAAACAGAAAGTGAATAAACTTTACAAAAGCCTTTACTTTAAAAACCTGAGCTGTGAAGAGATTTTTGTACCTCTGATTGACAAGCAACTTCACTGAACAGCACTTTTATAAAGTAGGTTCATACTGTAAATTATTGAGGCAATTGTTGTGTCTTGAGTGTACATCACAATCATAAATAGGCTCCTACCCTACTCCTACTGGGTTAAACATGAAATCAATAATTTATCCAGTTACAGGTGTAAAGTGTCCTTAAGATTTAAAATCTAAAGATGAGATTCACCCATGTGAGTTGTTGCAGTTCAAATTAATTTCAGAAATTCAGGTCAAATATTTCAAACTAAGTTGAGGGAGATTTTCCTTCACTTGAGATTTATTTCCATAATCTTTCAATGAAGAAATATTGGCCTGATATTAATTTTATACTTTTCCAAAAAAAAGTGAGTAAATGCATTTACTGAACAGCCATAAGATTTTAGTATGTGGAAAATGCAAAGCAAATAAAATGATCTCAGATGAAGATTATGACCTCAATATACACTTTGTATTTTAATCTGAATTTTTGTTTTACACCAACCCTGGTAAAGATTCAACTGTTTCACTGGAACAACTGCAAAAGAGACAAAGTAATGGACATGGTGAAATTCTTCTCAAGGCATTAAATACATGTCTAATGGCCACATTACAATGTATATACATATATATTTCTAGATCCATCTCCTCAGGAAGTTATTCTGCTTGTCGCGTTCCCAGTGTCGTAGACGCGTGGCGTGAGGCACTGGAGTTCGCCAGGTCAACCACAGTGAAGTACTAGGCGGTCAGCAAGATTCAACGCGTTTATTGAAAATCAGGCTAGTCGGACTATTTACAGCACTTGCGGTGAAAACTAAAAGGCAACGAGCGATCTCTACGTCAGAAGAAAGAGAAACTGCGAAAATACTCCGCGCAGGAAAAAGAAGTAAAAATGAACTACAAGGTATACAAGCAAGACTTACATCTGATCTTGACTCCGGGGGTAAGAAACTCCAAATCTCCAACAGTAGAAACAACCCCGTAAGCTCTAAGATAGCTCCTAACAGCTCCTAATAGTTTGACGGACTCCTTACAACTGAGTAAAACGTGCTCAGAAAAGACTAATCTAAAGCATGCCTACTGACGTAAAGGAAATAAAAATGAATAAAGCTTTATACGCCTAGCCGAAGAACGGATATGCGACGATCATGCGGTAAGGTAATCAATGCTACAATTATGAAAGAAAAAAAAAGAGTCTTTGAACGTAACTAATTAAAATGTCATTTTTTTGCGGATAACGTGACACTGCTCCATGTTATTTTTTATTTGTTTGATACATTGGTCAAAAAACATGTTAACATAAACAGCATTATAAACATTCATCCAGGACGATTTAAATTGCATGAACTGCAGCTATTTATTAAAAGATGACTAATTTGCAACTGTACCATGTATTGTCTTCCTTGTCATCATCCTCAGCTACAAAGAGTTTCCTTTTCGAAAGACTTTCACACATTTTTCTTTTCCCATGGGAAGAAGCTGGCTTGGCTGGAGAGCTATCTTCAGAGGAAGATACATGTACGCATACAACCTGTAAGGCATAAGTGTTATTGGAGCTTGAAAATGTCACTATGGTTAATTAAAATGTTATATGCAGTCTGTTTTTATTCCATCTTTTCATCTTTTCAATTTGAAAGGGGTAAATGTATAGATGAGAGACGATGTAGGATTTTTTCTCTAGCTAACTGATATCAATCACACAATCAATCATTTCTTTCGTTGCCACCCCCCTGCCAAAAAAATAATATTAATGATGATGATGATGGTTTGAGAGATGAATATTTGCTGCAACTGTTGCCCAAAATTGAATAAATACCGGCAACCATACAGTCGGTATTGAGATCAATGAATAATGTCCAGCCTGGAATCAACTGATCAGTGTTGAACTTCAATAATAAACAATTGTTGTTTATTACAATTAGTACAAAAGGTGAAATAGAGTTACTAAACATGACAAGACCGGAAGAGGCAAGATCCTTACGCTGTATGAAAGCTGCTGCGAAGGCGGACGTCCTGTCCGGCTGACTACCCAAACCGTCGTCAAGATAAACAAAAGAGTTATGACCCATAGATCGCCAGCGCTTAACCAACGGGTGCAACAACTTGGTAAAACAAAAACACGCGCTACTGAGACCAAAGGGTAAGACTGCGAAAGTGAAATACCTAAGTACGCCGTTAAAGGGCCAAGCGAAACCTAGGTACTTTTGATGATCTGGAGAAATATCAACATGGTGATACCCAGATTTGAGGTCCCATGTAAAGAACTAGTGCCCTTCTTGAAGAACCTGCGACAGCGAGCGAAGGTCTTCGTACTTAAACTTAAAACGAACAAGGTGACAATTAATATGTCTAAGATCGATCACTAAGCGAAGCTTCTTGCCCTCCGCAACAGTCAAAGGGTTAACGCAAAAAGGAGGCTCACTATGCTCCGTAACACAGCCATTGTCCAAAAGCTCTGAAATTGCATGAACTACAAAGTCAGGATGCCTAAGAGCTGACAAATTATTGGTTAAAAAACACGGGGCTGGATAACTGGCAAAAGGAATCCGATAGCCGTGTGAAATGGTATCGAGAGTAAACTGAGGAGCATCTAAAGTGGACGCCCAAAAACCAACGGAGGACTTTAAATGGCCCTTAACTCCTGCACACACATTGGCGGAACAAAATTCCTCTGAAAAAACAATAGAAAGCAAATCACACTCAACTGAAGAATGAGAGACCTCCCCTTCATCTAGTCAGTCACGGCGAGGATTGGCCGTTGAAGACTCGGACGACTTCGAACAAAAAGCACTCAAGTGGCCGAACTCCCCGCACTATAAAATTAAAAAAGACAAAAAATATTATCAAACAGCCTAATTAGCTAAAAATAAAACAAAACTAAACTGTGGGTTGTAGGCGTTCACAGACCCGAAGGATGAATACGAATGAACAAGACACTTGTATATCCACATGCAAACTACTTAACACCCTTAAAATACCAAGGGGCAAACAGATACTATAATACGCCTAATTAACCGTATAAGAACGTGCAGAAAACAAATATCTGCTAACAAATATTTTTGCATTCTGCACTTACCAAAAGTTAATAGAAAAACAAGAAACGAAAAAAGCCAACAAATCCTGGAGAATATTGGATACGGCCTGGGAGTAACGCCATAAATCCGAAGGTGAAAACAACGCAAGTCTAACGTGCAAAGTAAAGAAAACTACTTATCTTAAAACAAGGCCCCAAACGCTGTGAAGAGCTATAAACCCTTCGATTAGGCTGACCACTCGCTGAATAGGAAGGTCCTGAACGAGAAGAAAAAGTGGTAGAAGTAGAAGACGCCGATTCCTTTCGATCCGCGGGACGGAAACGACGACGCTTGTCCTTGGTTTTTCTCTCAGCTCGTCTCTCCGCCCTGTACATCCTCTTCTCGTCATCAGAGTTTGAGGCCAGCTCATCCGAAAGGTATTCATTGACTGTTGACCAGCCAAATTCGCTCTTATCTGCCATTTTAATCACCTTTATCCTCTTAGAAACAACCTCAGTACCTGAGTCCAAGGCGGCCTTGACTTTGTCGTACAATTTTGCTTTCAAAGCGTCGGATGCTTCATCAAATTTGTCCAGCACTTGAACGGTGTGGTCCAGCTGCTGTTGGTTTCCCTTCCTCTTACAAGTGTAACTCTCTCGACGCACCTTTTTAACGGCTTGCTCGACGGTGGAACTATTCTCCTCGGAAAACCGCTTGGCGAAACCGCCGAGACGATCTTCGATAACCTGCGTAAGGTTATCGGTTAAAGCACCGATAGACTCAGCAACGGAGGCCTTAATTAACCCGGCAACGGAAGGGCTGATTGCAGGACCTGAGTCGTTCTCAACAGAAACAGTAGAAACCGAAGATTGTTGCTCCCGCTCGATGGGCATGGCGACAACTAAAACTAAACTGTGGGTTGTAGGCATTCACAGACCCGAAGGATGAATACGAATGAACAAGACACTTATATATCCGCATGCAAACTACTTAACACCCCTAAAATACCAAGAGGCAAACAGATACTATAATACACCTAATTAACTGTATAAGAACATGCAGAAAACAAATATCTGCTAAACTGCGTACCGCAGATATTTTTGCATTCCAACAAAAAAAGTCTTCAACATCGTTGTAAACTATGCTCTCAGGTTTAAAGATTCTATCAGCTATTTTGCTGGTTGGAATGCGGAATTGATAAGTTTTGAAGACCAGATCTTTATTACTCTAATGAAGGTCCGGCAAAACTATACAAATCTTCACCTGGCCCAACTGTTTCATTGTAGTGTGGCCACAATTTCTAATATTGTAATCACATTTATGCATGTTTTGCATGGCATTTTATTTGATGACCTCATGACAACAATTCCCTCTCAAGCGAAAAACAAGATCTCTGCACCATGCTCTTTCAGTCAATTTGGATCTTGTCGAATTGTCATAGACTGCACAGACATTGAGGTTGCTGTGCCTTGATTGATGAGTTAACAAAATGCCACATACTCATCATATAGGGGAATGAATTCATTCAAAGTCATTGTGGGAGTTGCTCCAAATTGTGTCATAACTTATGTCAGTCAGCTTTATCCAGGTTCTATTTCAGACAAGGCCATTGTGGAACAGTCTGGTCTGCTCAAGCATTTGATAGCTGGGGATATGGTGCTGGCTGAGAAAGGATTCTCATTCAGGACATTTTACCCCATGGTGTTTCAGTCAATATCCCACCCTTCCTAAATAATG
The DNA here is from genome assembly GCA_964020085.1 of Micromussa lordhowensis. Taxonomy (NCBI): domain Eukaryota; kingdom Metazoa; phylum Cnidaria; class Anthozoa; order Scleractinia; family Lobophylliidae; genus Micromussa; species Micromussa lordhowensis. Next base: position 24,331,803 of record OZ026596.1, on the reverse strand, counting down.
GAACTTTCACAGAGAGTGAGGCAAAGGCTACCAAGGCCAACGCCAAATGTCGGATTCATGTGGAGAAAGTGAATGCTAGGCTGAAAGACTTCAGGATTTTAAGTTTTGTTCCTTCCTATCTGCGTTGCTATGCTGAAATATTAATTCAATTGTGTGCGTCACTTGTAATTTTGCGATTTCCCTTAATCAGAGGGATGCGAAGATATGGTTTTTGATTAGTTTTTTTCTTAAACAGTACATATAAAAATTTTACATTTAAATTTGTGCACTATGGGCTATTTACAGAGAACAATAATACAAATATATCATTTAACACATTTATTCAACAAGAACTTGTATGTAGCCCATTTTATTATTCTCAGGGGCAGTTCGCACTCTCCCGCCTAATGTTTTGCAGAGAAACCCCTCTCCTAAGCTACTCTACCCTATATAATATCATTGGCTTAGTTGGGTTTTCAAAAACAAAACCACCAATCTTAATTTTAATTAAGTGAATTACAATTTTCCTTCCACTATTTTTGGAAATATATGATCAAAATAAAAATATTTGCTGCCCACGTTTCATCCCTTTCTATTTTCACAATAGCTACATCCTTTGTGATCCATGCAACAAAGTAACAGAACTTTCTTCGTGAAAAGTACGTTTCTCCCTGGACTTGATCTCAGTAAACATGGTCTCTCTTCAAGGCATAACCCTCTCCGCATTCACTTTTCTCCAGGCAAAAGGTTTTTGACTTCACCGCCGCTTCTATTGTGAGGTTTCGCTCAGTGTATGGACACTTTGACTCAAGGACAGTTTCATCATCCACAAGGCCATCAGGAGATGCACCAAGGATTCCTGAGGAATGAAACCATGTACCAGTTTCTTTTACAGTTTTCCCTGTTTTGTTGGTGAATGCTTTTATGGCTTCTTCCTCATTGTTCACTCCCCATTGCACCGCTTTCACCCTTGACAAGTCGTATTCCCCCAAAAGAGGTTTCAGAAGTGAAGGAGTGATTCGTTTTGTCTTGAGGACGGAACCAAAGTTGCTTGCTGTAAGGCGCCCCCTTCTTGCCATATGCCAGGCAGGGTTGTCTCGCTGGCCAATAGTTATCTCGCTAATTCTTGAAACATCCTCTTCCTTTATTCTTAAACGGCGAACCAAACAGTCCAGTTGGTCTTGACGTCCTCTGGCTAGAAGAAACTCCTCAGAGAAAATAATCTCCTCAATAGTTGGGATAGGAAGCTTGTTGCCAACAGGTGGCTCAGGGCTGAGTAGCCAGCAAAGTCCTGTAAACTTTCCATACACCTTCAGGTCTTCGTACAAGGAGAAACGATCAGCTTGCGTGGGCTTCCTCAGCAAAGCAGCATATTTTTTGGGTGGGGGAAACATTTCTGACACCGCTTAAGTCGAAAGTGAAGTATTCAACTTCCTCTTCCTCCACTGGCATTCTACATCGGTTCGACTCAAGTTGTAAATACCATGAATAAACAGGGCGGCATGACTGCATTTATGACTGCATTTATACGCACCTCTTGGACATTTGCATTCCGTTGATTTAATCTCAAGTTGATCATCGAGGAAAATCTGCAAGGTGTCAAGATGAAAGACATTTGCTGCGATGAATAAGATGTTATCAACAATTATCAACAAGAGTTCTTTCGGCAAGGTCGTACGCTTAAGGTTATATTTTTCAACAAACAACTCAACCGGCAAGAGCAAACGCTATGATGTCGAAGATAGCTAAAAATAAGCTACAAATTCGACTAAAAGCACCTGTGATTAGAACAAGTCCTTTGACTAAAGAAAGATGAAAGCAAGGTTTCATATTTTGAGCTTCTTTGTGCAATGTTTAAAAATAACAACAGCTTAACTCACCGTGACTTTATAAACCTTCTTTTTCATACTTTTGTGTACTTCTCCACGCAAAACGCCCTGCTGATAACTAAAGGCCTCCACATGATCGGACCTATAGTGGTTTTCTCCTTTTTGAATGGATTTCTTTTCTTCTGAGAAGAAAGAAAGCAGTGAAGCGATTGACAGTGTCGCCATTTTGAATAGAACTGAGTCTTTGTTTAGAACTGAGTTTTTCGGTGTCATGGAAACGTGACGTAAACGCTTTACCACTCTAAACATGGGGCCTGAAACCAAGTTGAAGCAACAATTAGCTAGGGGTGATCCAGGCATTAACTGATTAGATAAAATTGCCAAACAACACGATATCGATTATGCCAGAGCCAAGAATTTGCAAGACAAGTGGAAAGCCAACATGATGATAATTGCTGCTATTAACAAACTGTCAGGGAAGAAAACCATGACAGAACGTAGTGTTTGTAAGATCATGCAAGTCAAAAAAACGATTGAAGTTGTAATCTTTTATCTTTTTCTCAATAAAAATGTGTTTACCAGTAAAAAAGTGTGTTTGTTCTACTGCGCATGCGTATCACGCAAAAGATCCCACAAGGATACATCTTGGGTGTCATGGCTCCTATACAAGATTGACGCTACCTATTATGATGTGTCACTAGGGCCAACCTAGTGCGCATGCGTACGTGTCACATTTCAGTCATGGGAACAGAATACCATGTCCCACAAGGTAAACCCCTAAAAGATAAACAATAGACCGAGTAGATTCATCGTGTCGTTAAATTTTGACAACAAATGAACGAAAACAAGATCTTAAATGGCAGTTATATTTCGGTATAAACTATACCATCATCAGACTAAAAGTGTATACAAAATTAGCAGCTTAAATAGTTACAGAAGGTATACTCAAGAGAATAAGCAAAGTTCCCTGCTGGATTTTAGTCCATTGTTAAGAGATGGTGATTGGTGTTTGATGTGAAAGGCCTCTTTATATAATAGCAGGTTCCAATTATCGTCAAAATCTAACACCGTGGTGTTATACCTTTTCACAAAAACATGACCTAAAAACAGTGCAAGTACTGCCAGAGATTGAAGTGCTGCATTAAATGTGTGACAGCATTAAAATCGTCAGCGGTTTACTCTCATTTCCCACAAAAAAGTATCTTTAGTTTTGTTTGGTTCATGTATTGCACAGGAATGTTCCCAGTGAAGGAAAAATTGTCAAGCAAGTCGCCAAAACGACAAAAAGAGGATTTTTCCGTGATTCACAATAAAATTGGTAACCCTGTGGCCAATTTGCTGAAGTATTTATCTTATTGGAAGGACCATTTTTAATTTTCTTAGCTAAACAAATACAGGAAAATTAGTTTGTCATTATCGAAGCACCTTAGGCAGTGAAACAAGCAATAAAATAATTCCTCTTCAAAAAGTGTGAGAGTACATGTATTGGGTTCCCTGTGGCAAAAAGTTCACAACTTTAAATGCTAAATTTTGATGTGTTCCCCTTAACGGATTTTGGGGGATTTTTAGTATGTCACTTAGTAGACAATCCTTGTTTGCATATCAGTGAAAAAAATTATGTTGCAATTTGTTTGATCAGGACCATCTAAAACTCGTAGATTGACAGGACTATTGTGTATGGGTCTCCAAGAATGGAGAATAAGCAGTCAGTTTTTTGGTTCATTACTGCTAATGTGTAGTTCCAGTAAAACTCTTTGTACATTTGTATTCAGAAGGGACTGGAATTTCTTGACGGTTGTCAGGGGGTTTCAGGGACCAAAAAATTTTAATTGAGCAATGTATGAAGTTTGATTTGATTATGGTTGAGGGTTATTCTCTGACAGAATTCCTTCTCTGGGAGTGGTATTGATAGTTTATTGAACTATATTTCAGTGCTCAACGCTTATATAAGGACATAAGGCACAAGTCAGGGCTTGAAACTCACTTGCAAAATTACTGGCCCAATGGATGTCTTGGATTTTGCTAGTCAAAAGAATTTTGGTCAATCACCAGATATATATTGATAAAAACCTTATTTTCTACATTCAGTATTCCCTGTTTTTTTTTTCACTAGCCAAGGTGGCAAAGAATACTTAACATGGAAACCAAAAACTGATATTTTACTTCTCTCTGAC